>JAESUZ010003705.1:2728148-3410185 GCA_017311185.1 Proteles cristata cristata | reverse complement strand
AAAATGTCAATTCTTTGAAATATTCTATAAATTTGAATCACTTCTAAATAGAACTTCATCAAGGTTGATTTTAGAATGGATACAGTGACATAAAAGTCTGCTTGGAAGAATATATGTCTGAGAAAAGCCAAGAAAAGTTTCATATAGAAGACTGAGAAGCTGGGAAACTTACTTTACACATTATTCATCACACTGTAAAGTCACCATAATCACATCAATATGGTATTAGCTATATGGAGCCATAAAAAAATAGAGAATCTAACAAATGGATGTCTGTATGTAAAAATTTTATATATGGCATTTCAGTGGGAAAATAATTATTTAATAAATGGGGCTACCAATTAACTCTTTATCCAGAAGGAAGTTGTTGTGCCCATTCTCACAGTATTTGCTGATCAATACTATTGCCACTAGCTACAAGTGCTATTTAAATATAAATTAATTAAAATTAACTTTATAATTGTGTTCTTCAGCTGCATTAGTCATGTTTTAAAGTGTGGCCAGGAGGCACCTGACTGGCTCAGTCTAAAGTGTGACTAGTGTTCACTTTATTGGACAGTGCAGATTATTGAAGATTTCCATCTTTGTGAAATGTTATATTGATTAGTACTGATCTTCCTTTCATCTTTTTCCTTATATATATATTATATTTACTATATGCTATTTTATATTTATAACAATTATTGTAAATATGAACTAAAATATAAATATAAATAACTATGTGAATATGTACATTTGTTACCAATTCATTTAAAATTTAAATATGATACACCTAGAAGAAAATCATGAAGGCTACATATGCAATATAGGGTTTCAGGGGAAACTTGATAACATTACCAGAAACCCAGAAGCAAATCAAATAAAAAAGAGATATATTTGACGCAAGAAATTATAACTTTTGTATATGCCCAGATACCAATATCCTTTGGGGTTCTTGACTGAAAGCAACAGCATCTATTTTAGGTATATGTTGCAGAAAACAATTTGGAAGACCACTGTGCTCACCAGTGTACTGACAATACAGAAAAACAATTTGGAAGAGGAAATACCTAAATGTCCTTGAGAGACTACTTTAAGACTATACCATTGCTACCTCTATAGGACACTAATGCTGTGGCTACTGTCTTGCCTTGATCATTTCCTAGCTGAAGTTATGTGCAGATGAATCTGATAGGAAGAGACTGGGGCATATTCTTGTGTCCTAGCTGCAAGGGAGCATGGGAAATCACGTTCCTAGTTTAGAGGGACAGGACTCATAAGTGGAAAGTTCTCACATATAGAACAGATGTTCATTATTTCCTGAAGCAAACACAAGCATGACAAATGTCCACTACATTAACATAAAGTCAGCAAATGATAGAATGGCCAGTGGGAGGATTGCAACCCAGATGAACATGAATGTTTAATGTTTCTGTGATATAGAATATGTCCTTAGAAATTGTAAAGAAAAAGTCAAACTACCTAATAGAAAAATACATCAAGAATATGAAGAGAAAATTCACAGATAGGTAAGTTCAAGTTTCTTATACTTAAAATCACAATGAGATAGCACCAAGTGAGCAGACTGACAA
The DNA here is from genome assembly GCA_017311185.1 of Proteles cristata cristata. Lineage (NCBI taxonomy): Eukaryota > Metazoa > Chordata > Mammalia > Carnivora > Hyaenidae > Proteles > Proteles cristata. The sequence goes on along the minus strand of JAESUZ010003705.1, from coordinate 3,408,614 downwards.
AATTTAAAAGTTTTAATAAACTTGCCAGCAGGCTGTGAAGGAGATGGTATATTCTTTGCTACTGGAATATAAACTATCCCCACCTTTTTATAAAGCAATTTAACAATGTCTATAAAATTTAAAATAATCGCAGTCTTAGAAGCAACCCTATTACATAGAAGTAAAAGTATCACCAAATAAAAATGTGTATACAAGGATGCTTATTGTTCTTTTTCTCTATTTTTTTATTTTTTGGAGTGGCAAAAGACTGAAAGTGTGACTGAACTTAGCTGGAAAAAATATGATACACTCACACTATGAGCTATTAAAAAAGAAATTTTGACGAATGCGTAAGATTTATGTTATTTGTCTTGGAGTTATTTTGCCAATGAGCTTTGACTGAGAAAAACAAGATGCACAGAAGCAAATAGAACATACAAAACACTGTGAGAAAGGAAAGACATTGAATTTTTAACAAGAATCACAATGGATTGTGAACATGAAAGAGGGTAAGTTGATGCGGGTGGAGAAGAGGAACAAAGACACTGGGAAACAGAAAAACAAAACAAAAGCTGGAAGTTAAAAACATGCTCAAAACTCTCATTCATGTAAAACTGTTCACATGAGTTATATGTATACCTATTTCAAGGGAAATTATACAAGCATTTAATCTAGGTTTCTACACTTTAGACATGTCTAAAATATATTATTAGGTGAAAAATTATAATACAAAATAACATGTAAATAATGCCATTAAAAAGCAAGTAAACAAATTATGTGTGTGTGTGTGTCTTTGTGCTAGCAAGATGACAGTATACACACTTACTGATAATGGTGTCCTCAGAAAGGATAGAATTGGAGAGCAAAGGGTGATTTTACTTATTATAGTAAGAATAACTAATTTTAAAATTCACAAGTAAAAATTTTTAATTAAAAGTATATGTGAATATCCAAGAATGTATTATAAAGGACATAAACTCTATTTGATTCACAGAATAATTAGAGAACATCACGTCAGAGAGTGGTTTGAGATATCGTCTCTGAGGAGAGTGTCTAAGCTGAGACTGGAAAGTTAACAGTAAGTTTTACTGATGAGACTGGACAAGGAATGTTTTCAGCTAAGTACACAGGCTTGCTGCCTCAATCGAAGGGCAGAAAGGAAGCCAGGGCACCTGCTCTGTTGGGAGAAACTGGTTTGGTTGTGTGAGGTAAGGCTAGAGAGCCAGGGCCTTGTAGACCACTGCTAATAAAAGTTTGAGTTTGTAGATCACTTCTGCTCAGTAAACAAGATAAGTAAACTTAAAACCTTTGTAGCAGCTTCACATTGCTGAGACTCCAGCACATGATCACTGGATCGTCTCAGTTCACACATTTTCAAACTTGCATCCTGCATCTCATGTTGCAAATTGCTTCTTGTCATGTGCAGCAGGACCCACATGTCAGTCCGTAATGGATTAGTAAAAAGCAAAAGAAAAAATGAAAACAAACTCATCCTCTCCACAGGTGGGTAGAGAAGCTCTGTTGTAAACCCCGGGGAAATGTTTCATTGCTATTCTTAGAGTAGTGGGAAACCACTGAACTATTTTTGAAAAGAAATGAGTCTTTATATAGGTTTCATAAAAACTAAATTCCCTAGTTTAGAAATAGAGTTATCCCACCTTTCATTGTGCAGAACAAATTGGAAAGGATCAGGGTTCAAAGAAGGAGAGTACTGAGGAGACCATCATGGTGGTACAGGTGGTGGCAGATATACATGGGAATGAAAAAGAAAAAGTTGTGAAGAATCTTAAATGATTTCTGATTTATTTTGCCTTAGGAACTGGTATGTTACGATAACATATATGGAGATAATGGATAATTAGAGAAGAAGAATTTGAAGGTAAAACTCTATAGTTCTGTTTCCAACAGATTTAAGTTTGAAATGTATTTTACAAACCAAGTGAAAACACAGCTCATCAGAGACATCTGGACTTATAGCAGGCTTGAGGCCTTATAACAGGTGAACATTATAACAAGTGAACAACCATCTCGGTTTGCCTAAGACTGTCCCCATTATATTACTGAAAATCCCAAGGCCTGGGAATCCTCTTAGTCCTTGGTAGATAGGGGCAGTGGCTCAGTCTATGTAGGTGCTATTTACACCATGGAATTGGATAAAAGCAACCAAGGAGATCTCATGCAAGGATTGAATGAGGGGAATATTAAGAGGCAAAATAACCTTTGAAGGTCACAGCCAGTGAGATGGATAAGAGGAAGACAGAAAAGTGTCAAATATTTGGTACCAAAGGAAGAGGGGATGTCACCCAGAGGATGCTGGGTGAATGTCACGTAGGAAGAGGATGGAAGAGTAGATTTGGCAAGAAGGTGGTCACAAACGACCTTAACGAGGGAATATTTTTTAGAATAATGGGAAAAAATGACAGTGTTATAAGTTGAAGAGTAAATGGCAGACAATATGATTAGCAAGTGCTAAAAAAAAATCATCTCAGCAGTTTTACATTGAGGGTAACAGAGAAAGAGGCAGTACTTGGAAGAGGCTGGAGAGAGTATGAAGGGTCATTTATGATTCGTTTTTAGGAAGTTAAACTGCTATAGGAGTGCAGAAAGTTTGCTAGTAAGTGTTGGGTATCCATATGAAAATGTTAGCATTAATTGAAGTTTGTTTTCTTCTTCCTCATCTATTACAGTTATATTCAGCCCCTCAGAAGTTGGCGTAAAAACTTTTAAAATGGATAAAACTAACGTATGCATTTTTTCTAGGGGAGGATGCTTGAGAAAGGGGCAAGCAAGTTAAAATAATTAAGAGGGAATAATTTTAACTAGAAAACATAGACTCAAGGCCAGGTGAAAGAGGGAACAGGACACAGAAGTAGATAGGAAGAGGTAAAAAAAAAAAATGGAGTCAGTGTCATAGATGTTTCACTGCAGTTGAAGAGTGAAAGCTAAAAGAGCAGCAGGTGGTAACCAGAAAAAAGAGTGATTGATATTAAAATTTCAGCTATGATGAGTTACTGCTGGTGCAATGTCAGCAAGGCTAGCTGGGAATGGGTGGAAGAACAGATGATTAGAGGTGAAGAAGGGAAGGATCTGACGGGTGAAATAGCTCATCTGCATGAATTCTGAAGTCACCAAGAATGATGAAATGTATAGGAATGGAGAAGAAAAGGAAGAGAATGAGTCCAGAGTAAATTTGAAGGAATGACTGAGTCAATACATGAGACTAAGAAGATCTAGTGGGTGATAAAGTCTGATAGTGCAAGCTTCAAACAGGAGGGAGTGATGCACACCTAACTCCTTACCTTCTGGTCCTGTGGGTATATGGTGTATGATAGAAAAAAAAATCCCTTGCTTCAGACTGTTACAAGGAAAGCAATGTCATCAGGACTTAAGAAGCTGAAGATAGGGGCGCCTGGGTGGCTTAGTCAGTTAAGCATCCGACTTTCGCTTAGGTCATGATCTCGTGGTTCATGGGTTCGAGCCCCGCGTCGGGCTCTGTGCTGACTGCCAGCTCAGAGCCTGGAGCCTGTTTCAGTCTGTGACTCCCTCTCTCTCTGACCCTCCTCTGCTCACGCTGTGTGTCTCTCTCTCTCCTAGAAATAAATAAAAAAATCTTTAAAAAAAAAAAGTTGAAGATAATATTCACAGAAGAGGTTAAAGTGAAAAGGTAATCTGGGGATGACATATTGACTGCCTAATTTGGAGGATACAGTGCAATGTAGAAGTGCAGGAAATCATGTGCAAAAATCAGTGAGAATGTCAACATGGCAACAGATGAGCATTGCTCTTCTAAATGTGGGGCCCTTTATGACTGTACAGGTCGCACATCCATGAAGCCTCCCCTCCTACTCTAGGTTTTCACAAGGCTAGGAAAAAGATTTGGGAGGGAGGGCAGCATTTGGTCAGATTTGGGGATATACTGTATTTCTTAGTTTGAAACTGCTATGTGCTAAATGCTTAAACACTATCATTATTTAATCTTTCTAATAGATAAATATTATTTCCTCCTTTTACAGATAAGGAATATGAAGCACTGGAAATGTAAATGATTTGCCCATGATGACAGTAAGTGGCATCCTGGTTTTATATCTGTGTTTGTAACTACAGGCTCTGAAGACTATCAGCAGTCTTAGAGATAACAGGTGGTTTGGAAGCCTCAAACTTTGGGATGACCAAAGTGAACAGGAGTACGAGAAGTGACAGGATTAGTTCTCACTAAGTCCTTAGAGAAAGAAGAAGAATCAACTGCAAAATATTGTTCTTTGTTTGATTTTTATTTCAACTTTCCTGTGGTATAATTGACACATAAAATTATAAGATATTAAAATATACATTGTAATGACTTGAAATATATTGTGAAATGTTATCCTCATCTGGTTAGTTAACACATCCATTATTTCACATATTTATATTTTTGTTTGTTTTCTGGTGAGAACATTTAAGTTCTATTCCCTTAGCAAATTTGCCTTATACAGTACAGCATTATAGCTGTCATCACCATGTTTTACATTAGATCTTTAGACCTCATGTGTCTAAAGAAAATGAAAACAGGATATCAGAGTTCCATCAATGCACGAATAGATAAAAAATCATGTAGTATTTAATTTTTAAATAGATATACAACAGAATATTAATGAGCCATGAGAAAGGAGGAAATCCTGTCATTTATGACAACATGGATGGAACTTGAGGCATTATAGTAAGGGAAGCCATACAGAGAAACAAATACTGCTGGATGTCATGATCCATGGAATCTTAAATTTAAAAAAGAAGTCAAACTCACAGAAACAGAAAGTAGAAAAGTGATAGCCAGGGGCTGGGGGTGGGGGAAATAGGGAGAGATTGGTAAAAGAGTATAAACAATCATCTATAAAGTGAATAAGGTCTAAGGAGCTAATGTAAAAAACATGTTGACTCTAGTTGATAACACTGCAAAGTAGTTTTAAATACTTAACCCATAAATATTCTCAATTATCTCTCATGTTCTGCTTTCTAAGGAAGAAAGATACTTCCTTGGAAATGCACATTTCAAACAAAGTATTATAAATAGAAATAGTTTGATTAAATTATTTGATGAAAGTTGAAGAAACAAACTTGGGTAAATGACATCCTTACTGATAGAGTTGCCATAAAAGGGGGAAAAATCCTCACATGTGGATGAATTTTTATACACTGAAAATATTTATACCCCTGGTGAAAAAATTGTTATCTAATTTCATAGCCCTCTGGTTTGCTTTGGCTCTTTACATAATAACCAATGATCCTGCCATGTACTATTTGGTTTGTATGCAGAGTTAGTTATTTTATTTATGACTGAATCTCAGCTTATTTTTTGTCTTCTAACACTTTGACACTGCTATGTGAGTGAGGGATTGGGAGAAGAAAAGATGAAATTAATTTCAGTCCAAATGATTATTTACCAGTACATTTTGAAAAAGACACAGCTGGTTGCATGATTTATTGGCCTACATAATCCATGTACATATTGAAATATGAATTGATGAATGTTCTCTGTCTAAACTTTGCTTTTGTTTTAACAGACCAATTATAAATACAAATTTTGGTCAGTTTGATATAATCCAATATAGAAAACAAAAAACTAACGAATAGGCCTCCTGATGTTTTTTTTTTTTTTTCTAGGAGAGAGAGAGACAGTGTGAGCAGGGGAGGGTCAGAGAGAGAAGGAGTCACAGACTGAAACAGGCTCCAGGCTCTGAGCTGGCAGTCAGCACAGAGCCCGACGCGGGGCTCGAACCCACGAACCGCGAGATCATGACCTAAGCGAAAGTCGGACGCTTAACCGACTAAGCCACCCAGGCGCACCAACCTCCTGATGTTTTTAAGGCATTCCCTGAAGTCTACCATTTCCTTTCAAGCTCTGCCTTTGAGATGATTATACCTGTTAGTACAGGTGTGTATGTGACACTTTGTAATAGCACAGCTAGATTAAAAATGAAGGGATGACATTCAGCCTCTTACATTTTCAGCATCAGTGAAAGAAGGAATCTTCAGTTAATTATGTTTCTTACTTACTAAAGCTATGGATAAATATTCAAAGAATTAGAATATAGCCAAATATATACTAGTGCTACTATATGAACTATATCTATCACTATTTTCATATCCACCTTTGGGAACTTAAGTTTACTCTATTTTTACTTATAAAGTATATTTTAGTTGCAGACTCATTTGTGCTCCCTTAAAAACTTATATGTTGGGGGTGCCTGGGTGGCTCAGTCGGTTAAGCGACCGGACTTCCGCTCAGGTCATGATCTCACCGTTTGTGGGTTGGAGTCTCCTGTAGGGCTCTGTGCTGACAGCTGGCTCAGAGCCTGGAGCCTTCTTCACATTCTGTATCTCTCTCTCTCCCTGACCCTCCTCTGTTCATGTCTCTCTCTCTCTCTCTCTCTCTCTTTCAGAAATAAATTTAAAAAAAAATTATAAAAAATTCATATGTTGAAGCCCTGACCTCAGTGTGACCATATTAGTAATAGGGCCTTAAAAGAGGTAACTAAGGTTAAGAGGTCACAAGTGTGAGGCCCTAATGCAATAGGACTGGTGTGCTTAGAAGAGGAAGGGGTATCAGTGCTGTCTATGTGTGGATGAAGGCATGTGAGAACACAGTGAGAAAGCCAAGCAGAGAGGCCTCTTCTCTGACAGCCCTTGATCATGATCTTTGAGTCTTCAGAACTGTGAGAAAATTAACTTGTGTTTTGTCTCCCAGTCTGTAATTTTTGTATGGCAACCCTAACAAACTAATACAGATGGAAATGGTTTTATCTTTTAGAATTTAGTGAACAAAATAATTCACATCCATCTTTTATTAGAACTGGTATGCGTGATTTTGCATAAATGTCAGTTGGATACTTAAAAAAAATTCTGTTGGGATGAAATTAGATGTGATTTCCTGACTCTGAACTTAACATATTACTTTACTTGAAAACAGTAAAGATCTTCAGCTTTACAAATAACTTAATTTTATTCTTATCACAAATGTTTATAACAAAATATTTAGAAAACATTGAAGGATAAGAACAAACATAAAACATAATTTTTATCCTACTATGTAAGGATAATTACTAAAAATATTCTGATATAAGTATATAATTATATCCATTAAAAAAAGTATAAGGGTTAATGATACACTCTAATTTGTTTCTGAATTTAAAATTTAATACATCTTTGTATAACATATTTATATTTCTGTGTCATTAAATATAATTCATATGTTCACACACTCACTTTTTTAAAACCATGGTATCAAATTTCATTGCATGAATTTAATATACTTTAATCAGTCTATTGTTTTTGGATAATCAGATTTTCAATATTTGTGATAAATATAACAAGGATGATAAATTATGACAGATATTTTTAAAAAGTAACGTATATTTTCAGCTGTCTCTCTTCTTCTAAAGCCTCTCTTCTATCTTCTAAAGAGGAAGAATGCTTTCTTTTTTAGGCAATTCAAGGCATTGGGTTTTGCTGTGTTGGTCAGGAAATTGATGAATTAGAGCATGTGTATGTCTAAGAGGCTATATTAACTCATGTGAGGACACATTTAAGAGAAGGAAAAAGATTGAGTTAAAAAGATGGAGAAAAGGGATTACAGAGAAGAAATGGCCAACACTCAGTTGTAGAACAAAGTTTTGGAGAGTTTTAATATAGAATCAGAGATATTGGGACTAGCTGCCGAGTTGTGATGAGTACCATTTTAGGAAAGATAAATGGGAGAAGAGGATTTTTGGAACTTCTGCAATGTAGTGGTATAACTAGAGTTACCCAGTCCGAAGTCCTTTTGAGAAATAGCAAGAATTTACTATGTACTACATTGTACACCTGAAACTAATATAACCTGTATGTCAACGGTACTTCAATAATAAATCTTTTTTAAAGTCCTTTTGAGAAATAGCAAAAAGTTAATTATAACTAGTTTTTGAATACTTGCATATTTTGATTATGATATTTTCTTTAAAATTAAAAAAAGGCAAAATGCTAAAAACTGCTACTTCGCTTGTAATACATAGATAAGAGAGATGTATATATTTGTAGCCCAATTCTTGAATACACCATAAGTTATTACTAGTATGCTTGATAAGAAGAATGGGAACATTTTAAACATTTATTTATTTAAAGATATTAAGATTTAAATATTTTCAAATTCCAACTAAGAAATTATCTCTTCCAGTACTATTTAAAATACTTCTTCAATTTTGCCAATCTGATAAATAGTGATATCAAATTATTATTTTAAGTTGTACTTTTATTAAATATACGTGGATATTTTCTCATGATCTCTCACAGGATTGTGACTGGTGGGCCTATAAAAATATATTTTATTAAAGATAGGATATCTTATAAAGTGTGTATTTTCCAAGATTTACTTTATAAGAATCAAAGAACATTATTTTCACTTTTAAGTGAAATACAAAGCTCATATGTTAAATAAAAAATGTATTTCAGGTAACGGTGCAGATCTAACACTTTCTAAAACTACAAAAATTTATAGTTAGAACTCCCATGAAATATATTTCTTCTTATAGTTTTTCTATGAATGTGGATCATTCTTCTCAGGAGGGTTGACTTTCAGATTCATTCTTATTAGGTGCAATCTTTGTTAAAAAAAAAAATTCTTTTAGATAGATTTTGCCCGCCAGATTCTATAACTCTATCTAGTTTAAGAGATAATTGATGAATGCAAATTCATTTATATTTTACTTTTTCTTATCTCCTCTGTAATTTCGGAGTATAAAATTTCCTACCTCCAGTTTAAGCCTTGATCTAATTACTTTTTCTGTGTTTCTTATTTCAAGTAATAAAATCTATCAACCAAAAAAATCACTCGAGATAGGAACTTTGGAATCATATTGGACACTAGCTCTTTCTGTATTTTTCCCACATTAAATCCTATTGACTTTATTTCTGAATATTGTCAGTATGTTTATTTTTTCTGTTCCTGCCATATAGTCCTTAGCGTAGGTCCTGATTGTCTCATCATGAGATTTTTTCATAAAATTTTTAAATGTATCTTCATTATCTCATAACTTCTAATTCTATAATCTGGCATATAAAGTCCTCCTTTCCAGACTACTCTTCCACTTTTATCTTTCATCTCTCTATACCTTGAATTTTGTTTTTGTTTTAATTTTTTAAAATATTTATTTATTTTTGAGAGAGGAAGACAGAGAGGAAGAGGGAGACACTCCTCATGAGTGGAGGAAGGGCAGAGAGGGAGACACAGAATCTGAAGCAGGTTCCAGTTTCTGAGCTGTCAGTACAGAGGATGATACAGGGCTCGAACCCACAAACTCTAAGATCATGACTTGAGCTGAAGTCGAACGCTCAACCAACTGGGCCACCCAGCTGCCTCTATCCCTTGAATTTTGTATTATTTATTCCCTAAAACATATTTTATATCTCTGTTCCTTTTAGAAGGTATTTCCTTGAAAGTAAGGTCCATTTTCTCCCTATTTCTTCAATTTCTTAACTTTGGTTTTCTTTTAAGAATTAGTATGCCTTCCCTTTGAGATCTTATCTGGTATGCATCAGGTGCTCCACCAATGTATTTTTTATGATGTTTTCCCTTCTTACAATTTAGCTATATCATGATTAAGCTCTTAATCATTTTATACTTTGCAAGTGATTAGAGGTAACTTGACATATAAGAGTGTCTTATTTTAATTTCATTATATCTCATCTAAAAGGATATAGATACATAAATGATAGATAGCTGATGGATGGATAGATAGATGATAGATATGCTAAATTTTGAACTGAATTGAATGTCAACCTCTTTATTTCTCATCTGTTATAAGATATTTAAGACCTGGGCTGCCCTAATTAAAAAATAAAAACACTTTAAACTACAATTTCAAGAAATATTTACTACTCTATTTTTTTTTAATTACAATAAAGAACAGGAAATCTTTAATTCTTAGCGCCAGGTGTATATATGCATCAAAAAGGGATCTATCTTGTAGGTCCCGTTGGTCTGATAGAAGTTCACATTTAAATACAGGTTAAAAATCTTTTAAATTTTAATCTTTGTTAACTTTATTTTAAAAACCCCATTTTACAGACCATGCCCTGCCTTTAAAGAGTAGCACAGAATTAACCAACATAAAGGGGGAAAAAAAAGAAGAAAGAGCTAAAATATGAGACGAAAAATAAGGAGTCCAGTAATTTTAGGACCTAGCCCAATAATTAGGAACCCAAGGAACAATAGTTTTTGGAATTAGCTGTTCTTGATCAAATGTGTAACTAGTTTACTGTCTCCATGTAGCAGAGTGAATTTGCACTCCATGTCTGGATTCCACACAGCCCTTTTAATGTTTTATCTCATGGATGGAGGGAACCCTTCTGAAAAAACCATAAAGTAGAGCCACATCATGTGAGATGATGAGGATCTCAATTAATTAAGCCTTCCTTGACAGTTCTAAACTAAGGGCTCTCATATCTAAAACTCGTAATTCTTATTTTTTACCTCAATTGTATAAATATATATACACATATATACTGTGATTCATTGCATTCTGTTTTTTTTTTTTTTTAAATTGTCGTAATGTTGTTTTCCTGACTTAGTTGTAAATTCCTGGAACATAGTATGTATAATTTATAATACATATATACTTTTTAATTTCATGCATTTAGTATATTGGAAATACTCTAGATATCTACCTGATACTTTTTAATTTATTTTTTTCTCAGTGAAATTTAGGAAGAAGTTAATAATTCATCAGCATACTGGTAATATACATATCTCAAGAATTCTCTCTTATTTTACAAAGTTGGTAAACAGCCAAAAACAGCTGACAGCACTTTTTTTCTCACTTGTTTGATTCATGGCACCACAGGACTGGAGGATGAATGGAAGGAAAAAGGAAAAAAAAATGTTTCCTCTTACATTTTGGAGATTATAGGCATCTGAACCTTAACTTTCTTGCATGCAGGGACTGCAACTCGTTAATATTTTATCCCTTATGCCTTGCACATAGTAGGTACTTACAATATATTTGAATGAGTTAATGAAGTAGAAAAATCTAAGTCACTGACTGTTAAGGAACATCTGAACAATTTAACAAAACTAGTGGAATCTGGGGTAGAAATTCAAATCAGTCAACACAGGCAGGGACAAACCAAATTTTAGATTAGTTAGAAACAGAAACAATTCCCCATGTGTGGGGTCAAGTGTGGTTAGATCTAAGGAAGTTTCAGATCACATCTGCCTCTTGGTTTTGGATTTTGACAAAGTGACAAATAAACGGCATTCAATGATTTAATACAGAAAAGGACTTCTTCACTATTTATTTTTAGTATAGTTTAGTTTCTCATCTTCTTCCTGTTTATAAATATTTCCAGGTAGCAAGAAGGTGCACAATCAGCATAATGTCTCAGTTTCATAACTGGACACAAGGTTGACCGTTATAATACCAGCCAAAATTACTTATAGGGCATTTTCAAAGCCCTCTGTGAGATGAGCCTGACCTGGCAGCTTTGGCTGTTGCAAACAGTTGTGGTGTGATATATTTGCACATACATACCCACTGGGTTAAGCCTCTCAGCTGGGAGAAATTCAGACAACGGTATGGTGTTTAAGTCCAGGCACATTGTGAATAAATACCCAATGTTGACATTAATATTGTGTCCAAATCAGGAATTTATTTGAATTATTGAACGCGACTCATTCTCTTACTGCTGAGTGAAAGAAGTTGTGAAGAACTACTTTCCTGAGCTAGGCCTGTTACTTTGAAATTTAGCCCCATGCATCCTAAGCAGGAAGAGGAGAATGCTGGAATCTTACAAAGGATATTCCCTAAAATAAAGGAAATGTAGTTTATAATGTTCAGAAGCCAGAGAATTCAGCGAGGCCCCTCATTTGTTTTTCAAGTTTTGCTTAAATTGGCTTACAGATTTATCTACAATGCATTGCACATGGATATTTTTGTCACCGCGTATTTTACAACAGCTGTGATCCTGATGGGGATTTAGTTAACCAAAGGCCCCTCTGCATGCAAGCAGTCACCAGGCAGCTAATGGATTGAGGGCTGAGACGACAATAAAGTGAGCACAACCATGCAGCTGTGGACCAAATGTAGGATAATAACTAGCAGTTGGCCATTACGGGGTTAACTGCTGGTGTTCTGTTAAGTGTAAAAAAAAGGTTGATGTCCTGCTTAAAAACACAGCCCAAATCTGAACATTTCCATTGGGTCAAAGTAAAAAATGCTTCTGCTTCCTTTTAAACTGGTGACTATTTTTAGGACACCAATCTTGTTGGAGTGTCTCATGTATATATTATTATAATTATATATTTTTTGATAATTATGTTGTACTTTTCCAATATGCTTTTAATCTAAATAAGGATCCTTGCAGAATATCAGCTGCTTCGTCTCTGGGGCTTCAGCCACTAGTGCCTGTGACTTTATAATTTCCAGACTTGTTCAATTTACTATAGTAAGAATTTTTACCTACATTTGTTGAGTAAAGAGCCATCCATTCTGTTGTTTTAAACAAATGAAATTGTATCACTGCAGTGTCAGTCCAAACATGTGTAATTAACATGGAAAATATGTCTGAGCCATATTGGTCAAGATAGATGACTTCCTTACATGACTTATAAACAGTAAGAGGCATAAAGCCAGGATGTCAAAACCAAGTTGTATATTGCATAGGTTTATCTGGGAGGACTTTGAAATTACAAAGGAAAAAGAAAGACAGAATCAGCCTGCCATACTTTCCTAACAAGGAGAGCAGCTTTCTGTTATCTGTATAAAAATAAGCCTTCTGTCTTTCTTTTCTACATACGTTACTCACACTGCAAAAGTCAAAGCAGACATTTCATTCTTCTGGAAATGTTCATCAAACAATGTAATGGTACATGTCAGGGTTTTCAAATTATTCTGGCTGGAAATGGGTCTCTAATCTTTAAAATTTTAACAGTGACTGTGCATAGAATTCTCTTTGGAATTCTTTGATTAGTGACATAGGCTCTAGACGAAAGAGCTCCTACCTCTGTCTCCTATGTGTTTTTCTGAATCTGATGAAAGCTACCAACTCTGACCTTTTTCTAGTATGTTTCCCCAGGTAATGATTCAGTAACACTACCAGCTAGGTAGTACAGGTATAGCCCCTAGGAACTTAATCTGTTCCTTTCCTACATAAAAGCATACCTGAACATATCTGAAGATGCTTTGTATATTCACGTATATCCCAGTCCTGGATTTATGTTGTCAGCGGGATCAGTGAAAAATTTAAAATTAGGGGCACCTGGATGGCTCAGTTGGCTAATCATCTGACTTCCACTCAGGTCATGATCTTGCATTTCGGGAGTTCAAGCCCCACATCAGGCTCACTGCTGTCAGTGCAGAGCCTGCTTCAGGCCCTCTGTCCCCTGTCTCTGTCCTTTCCAACTTGCACTCTCCCTCTCTCAGAAATAAACATTTTTTAAAAAGTTAAAATTAGGTGTACCAAGAACCTCTGAGAAAATCCTATCTGTGACTGAATCACATCCAAGGAGGTTTAGTTACTGAGGCACAGTAAGTAGCTCAGGACACGGGAAAGCCAGTTAGCTATAGCCCTACCTCTCATTCCAGAAAGTATAATGAATTGCCAGTCTAGAGGTTAGTAGATTTACTTACTAAAAATAATGTCATTAGAAGTTTTTCCTTTGAGAAAAGTTCCATGGTTCCATTTTAATGCTGTGCTAAGAAAGCTCTTGACCACTTGGTTCATGAAAGCTTACAGTTAATGAATTAAACCCATATATCTTCTAACTGTAAATGTCTTAAGATATGTAATTCATTCTTTAATTATCAAGCAGCTTGGGCTCTGAGTGGTGTTTGCACACATGAGAGGGAGGGTGTAGGAGAGGGAAAGAGGGAAGGAGATATCTAGAAATGTGTTGCACTGTTCTGAAGGAAAAATAACTGTTCTGTCTCCTGTGATTGCCTGAAGCAGGGTGCTCAAAAAATTGCTGTAGAGGTCTGTTTCACTGTGGATTGCAGGAGAGTTTGGATGGAATGTTGCTATTTGTCAAGGAGGGGGGGGGTGTGAATTGTGCCACCTAGATCTACTCATGGACAGGAAAGACAAACATACTGATATGCACATGGGCTTCCCCAGAATTCACCAAAACCAGAAAGGCTACACATGTCCTTGGGAATATAGTAAAACAGTGAAAGCAGAAACCTGTCTCCATTGCTCTTTCTTTGCTTTAGTCACACGTCAGCCTTCTAGAAAACATTCTTTATACTTGTTACTCTCCATTCCACATCTCTGATGAGATCTGACAAGATTGGTAGGATAGAGTTGAAAAAAAATCATTGAAAAGGGACATATTCTTTTCTAGCTTTATCCTTCTGGTCACCTCAGTAGGATTCAAGGAAAGACACCATTATACCAGGCCCCATTTCTCGATGTCATCCAAGGGAAAGCCTATCTTTGGGATGCTGATTGTTGTACCTTACATGAAAACTGGCTGTATCCCCTGAGTCTTAGAGTCAACTGGCCAAACCCCAGCAGCTGGGTAGTTTCACCCTATTTTTCTAAGCTTAGCTCAACTCTGAATACTGTGGGGTACCAATACTTCATTTTATCTTGATTGAAGACATAACAGAAGAGTGGGAAATGTATCAGGAGTCCTTAGAAAGGGAAATTAATGAACTTAACAAACCAAGAAGGAGCCTATCTTGGAACCATAAACCCAATTTTGTTTTTTGTTTTTTCTTTTTAGGCACAACCTGATGCTATCTTTCATGTTAGAAATGACCAACAAATAAGTAAGTGTAATATATAATACATATATAATAAGTAAGTTTTAAAGCTGAAGATATAAGGTAGTAAATTACTGGAAGATATATTCTCAGCCAACGCTAACCTGGGGATGTGTTATATAAACATGGTGTATACCCAGTGGCATATGGTCACATATGCATATATCAAGGGATGAATGTGTCATCCTGACTATATTCAATCTCTTGTGAAATACTGGGCACTGGAAGTTGGTAGCTGTAGCAACTGCAGCATATGCTCTTAGCATTTCAACTATTAAAGTTTTTGACTCTTGGCAGGTATATGCAAGAATGACAACCCTTGGCAAGTTCATCTGATCCTTGCACACAAATAATAAAAAGAAAGGAATATTTTCAGTCTGGCAGAAATAAGCAACAGGTGCTGAAGGCCCTGTGATGCAGTTTAACAGGATGGAGTATATTAAACAGTGTGAAATAAGCAAACATAATTATAGCATACTTATAATGAAAATGATGGCTCCTTGTTAATTCTGGTCTAGACTGGTTCAAAGACCCCAGGGCCAACACACCTTAGGAGGGATTACACCTTTTAAAAATAACAGAATACATAAAATATTTAATAGTGTACCCTTCGATAGTAACAATCCTTTAGGGATTCTAAAGTTTAAGGGCTAATATTTCAGACGTGGAGCTTTAAGGGTTATCCCATATGTTCAGGACTGTAGAACCTCCAGTCCCTATCTAGAATCTGTTGTTTGTTTCATCTAAAGGACCTAATTCAGTAAGAAATTTAGTCTCATCTTTTATTTATTTTGACTCTTGAAAGTGATTATATTTGGTGTATTGGAACTGCTAGTCACCATTCATTTAAGATTTCTAATGTCAGGAGCAGTTATTCTTGAGTAAATCCTGTTCTAGAAGCTAATGATGATGATACACCCCAAAGTTCATACAAAATTGTATCCCTACCATATCTTTTGTGTTTAGTTCTTTGTAACATAACTAAGAATGCAGTCGGACAGGCCTGATCATTGTAGTAACATTGATGAAAATATATAGGCTCTGGAATCAGAGCTACCATATTCAGAATTCTGTTTCTAAATCCTGCATGTGTGAGTTTAACTGGATTAATTAAATTTGCCAAGCCTGTTTCTTTTTACTGCAAAATGAAGATAATAAAAATATTTGCCTCATAGGCTCTTTTGAGGATTAAATTAAATAATTTATTTATTTACCTTAATAAAATGTCATGTTGTGATTATTTAGAAGTGTTAGCCAATTCTATTTCTATTTTCTGGAGTGGATTCCATTGAAAATAAGAATGGTGGCAGTAGCTGATGAGACACATCATCTGATATGCAGACTTCTCTAGGCATAATTTCTAAAATAAGCCCTAAACTTCCTTTGTCATGATCAGGCCTTTGTTACTCAAACTGTGATCCTTAGAGTAGAAGCCTTAGCATGGCCAGGGGGCTTGTAGGAAATGCAGAATCTTGTATCTCATCCCAAATCTACTGATTCACAAATATGTATCTTAATGAGATGGTCTATACATCAAATTCCCTTACATATACTTTCATATATTCCTGATCTTACCACTAATTTAATAATGTCTGTCAGTATACGTATGTATTTTTGTTAGCCCAAATACTTGCTTTTTGAATTCCTGGATCACTACCTAAGTCCTAAAAAATAAGTAACACTTTACTAATGTACATTATTTTAATATTTTTTAATACGTACTAGGACCCAAGGAGCCAATATTAATACCACCTCCTCCTTCTCTTACCCTGAAACACTTTACTATCTATTCTCATGATCTGATTCCTAGGTTTTGATTTGCATGTTTCTAGAGAAACTACTAAGATAGATTTCTCATCTCCCTTTTTGAGGTTGAAATAATATTGATGTTGTCTTTTATTAGAGAAATGTAAGAGAAGTACGGATCACTGTATGCTTCTATAAATTATTTATCTTTTGTCTTTATGAAATCATTGATAAATTTAATTGTACTTTGAAGAGAATGTTTAGTTAAAAAAAAACCTCAAGATAAATTTTGGTCATGTTCAGTAGAAGACAAATACATTAAAATAATTGGAATTAATTAATTGAGGTTAATAATTTAGACAATTAGTTAGAAAGATATTTGAAAAAAAAGATGATGGCAAGTTTCTCCTAAATTTGCACTTTTTTCTCTCTTAAATGCTCTTTAGAGTTACATATTGTCCTTTTTTCATACTTTAAGACTATCCTGATTTCAGTTGATAGTGATATTGTCCATACTGTTTTTTTTTTCACTTGCATTATAGACACTATCTCCTAACAAAGACAGATTGAGAATGCATGTTAACAAATTCAAACACTACAAATGAATTTTACAGTACTCTGCACTGCTCATTCTCACCTCATGAACCCACAAGCGTCTATGAATTTGAAAGATTGCTGTTGGTAGATGATCTCATCTTCCATACTCACATAGTCTCTGGTTACATTTTTTCTCCTGTAAAGGGCTCCCTATACTTGAAGCTACAGTGCCAAACTTCCTAGACAGGCATAAATTATTGCTACCTCTCCCTTCCTTTTTTAAATTTATTTTTTATACCGTATGACAAACTAAAACATAGAGTGATAAATAGTGCTAAGGGACAGTGACTATTGTGTTTCTTCAAACATGGGGTTTTTTATATGTCTTAGTAACAAATTGTATGATATTAGAGATCAAAGAAGAGGACTTTAAAAATTTCATTTGTAGGAGGGAAGCTTTGGTTTTGTAAAAGCAGCTGCGAATTTGACTTTAATTGCTAACTGAAAGGAATGGTTGCAATATGTAGCCAGACAAAATATGAAAAATATAGAAAGGTCAAAGTAGTAAAGTATACATTTCCTTTTACATAGAGCATAGACTCTTTCACTGAGCTGACATTCCTGCAATAAATTCTCACTTTTATGAAAAAAAAGTTTTCCATTTTGAGAGAAAGGAAGATGACTGTGTTATGCCAGCCATAGTACCTCACCCATCTTAATGAGAAGGGCAACACAGCAAATACCTTTCTGCTACTTGGTTTATTTTTAATTTATAGACTTTAAAGCTATGTATCAGCTAAATTCCTTCCTCCTGTCATTCCTTATATTTTTCCCCTTATATGTAAGTTCTTTATTTTTACCCTAAAGACAGAAGCTGTCTTTTAACTCTGAGATAGACTGGGTGCCCACTTTAAAAAAATGTTTCAAAATAGCCAGTAGTGGTAAAACTCTAGAATTTCTTTCCTAAACTTTTTTTTTAGAATTAAGTCTTAACATTATATTGGAACTGAAATGCTGAAGTTAAAAGTAGGAAGGAAATGACCATTTATTGAGTGTCTACTATATGCCAGAAATTTTCTGTATGTGACTTCTTTTTATCCTTGTGACAACATTGTGTGAGACCTGTTTTTCTAATTTGCTCTTTAACTACTGAAATTCAGACATTCAGTAGCTTACCTAATACCATATAGCTACTAAGTCTGTATTACTCCAAAGTGTTCTTTCCCACTTGACACTACCCTCCTCTCTCTCAATTTTGCAAATGAGACACACGAGGTGTAAAGACACAAAGGGGATGAAGTGGTGTCTCAGTTTAGATTGGGAGATAGATCTTCTGACCCAGTTTATCCCACTATGTCATTGAAAAGATAAAGGTGGGAAAAATACCTGTGAAATCAACCCTAAAATTAAAATTCACATTAACAAATCTTTAAGAAAATTTACCATGTTTCTCTTTGAGGAAAGGAATATAAGTTTTTCTGTTACTGAAAATAAAGTCTTGTCTGATTCCTTGGGATTCTCTTTTCCCTTATCCAATGCCATGAGTTGTTCTAACAGAAGTAATGACTGTTATCCTTAAGGAATTTTGCATGTGATTGTAGGCAAGATAGCTTTCTCTGTCTCCATGGAGCTAGAGCATAGGTCAGATCGTCCTAGGCCAAACTCCAAACCTCTGGCATGGATTTTCTATTTTCCAATTAATAAGGCCGACTATCCTCATCAGTTTATGCAACTGTTCAGAGAATGAGCCTTATCTTATTCATATTTCTCTACTTTCTCCATCCTGGTTCCACAATTGGCCCATAGTAGAGACTTGCACTGCAGTGAATATTTTTGCATGTTTGTATTAGCCCTTTTTTCCTTCCACCAGAGTTTACATAGAACAAGCATTCCATAAATGTTAAACAGGTAGAGATACATGTTTTACTTAGCAGTTTATTTACAAGTGAAAAGACAAAATTTGATAGCTGAGAGTAGGATTGGAAGAAGATGGAATGGCAAAAAAAGTTTCATTATTATGTTCTTATACCTGCTGTTTCTGGAGATTTGGTACACACAGACACACACACACATACACACATGTGCACACATAGCAAAATATGAATATCTTTTGGCCCCAGGAAACCTGTCTCAGAAGTATACCAAAAATGGGCTCTACATCTTGTACTCTCAGGCTACCTTAAACTACTCACTATTCCTCAAGCACATTATACATTGTGCTTTCCCTTCTCAGGACTTCTTTTTAAGAGTTTCTCTCTAATACAACTGTCTTCCTCTTTCTGCCAATCAGGTTTATAACCATCTCTCAACAATCCGTTTAAAATCTTTTGCAGCATTGACAACTTACTATGCTAAATTTGGAATATTTTGATATCCTTTTATCTTCCTTATAAGCTAAAGAATTGTTTATATGTATCACTAGGTATAACGCTCATTTTATTTATTTATTTTTTCAGTTGGTTTCCAGGACATCATGCTTTCTCAATTTTCTCCCTCCCTTAAAGGCCATTTCTTTATAGTCTTTTATTTTGTTTTATTTTGGCTCATTGGCCTGGACTCTTAACAGAACACAAGCGGTTAACCTTGTAATCACTAACTCCTAGTTATTATCCTACATTTGGTTCACAGCTGCATGCCTCTGCTCACTTTATTATCATTTCAGCCCTCAATCCCTTAGTTGCTGAGAGTCCCATATATATGTGTGATCATCTGATGACTCTCAAATATATATATCCAGCCTGTCCCTCTACCCTCAAATCCAGATGGTTATCTCCAGCTTCGTGTGGAATCATCTTCACTTGTATCTTTACTTGGCATCTCAAATGTAATATGTCTAAGACAGAAATCCCCATTTGCTGCCCCTCCCTCCAACAAATCTGCTTTACCTACCATCTTAGCAAATACCAGCTAATATCTTAGAATCATCGATTTATCTTGTTCTCAATTCATTCATGCAACCTTTCAATGAATTCGCATTTTATCTGCAAAAGATATTAAGAATCTGACCACTTTTCACCATTCCATATATTGACTTTGATCAAAGCGATGATCATCTTTCACCTGAGGTACTCAATGGCTTGCTAACTGGCTTTTCTTCTGCACTTGCATTCTGTACTGTGTACATAATCAGTAGAACAGCCATACTGATTGAGGTATTATATAAAATCAGATAACTGTCGGGGCGCCTGGGTGGCTTAGTCGGTTAAGCGTCCGACTTTCGCTTAGGTCATGATCTCGCGGTTCGTGGGTTCGGGCCCCGCGTCGGGCTCTGTGCTGACTGCCAGCTCAGAGCCTGGAGCCTGTTTCAGCGTCTATGTCTCCCTCTCTCTCTGACCCTCCCCTGTTCACGCTGTCAATCTCTCTGTCTCCTAGAAATAAATAAAAATTAAAAAAAAAAATCAGATACTGTCTCCTTTCACTCAATTCTTCTAAATTTTTTTTAAATGTTTTATTTATTTCTGAGAGAGAGAGAGAGACAGCGTGAGCAGGGGAGGGTCAAAGAGAGAGGAAGACACAGAATCTGAAACCGGCTTCAGGCTCTGAGCTGGCAGTCAGCACAGAGCCCAATGCAGGGCTCGAACCCACAAACTGTGAGGTCATGACCTGAGCCCCCCAGGACCCCCACTCAACTCTTCTAAAAGATCCCTCTCACTCATGGCAAAACCCCAAGTCTTTACAATGGCTTACAAGACCCTGGATAATTGGTACCCTGTCCTTCCATGTGTTCATCTCTGACTGCTCCTTCCTCAGGTGTTTACTTGTGGCATCATTGGCCTGCTTTCTTTTTTAAAACAGTGTTCAGTATTCTTCTACCTCAAGGTGCTTGTTGCTCCTGCTTTTGGGAAAGGTCTTCCCCACAAAAACTCTGTTGCTTACACCCTTACTTCCTTCAATTCTTCAGATTTCCCCATTACAATATGATTTTCCTCAGTAGAGAGGACCCTGATAATCCAATTGAAAAGTCATCCTATCCCCAGAAATCTCTACCCCCTTTCTTCCTGCTTGTTACTGTTTTTGTTTCTGTTTTTGTTTGTTTTCATAGCCTACCTTTTATTTTTATTTTTATTTATTTTTTTAACATTTTTATTTATTTCTAGGAGAGAGAGAGAGACAGCGTGAGCAGGGGAGGGTCAGAGAGAGAGGGAGTCACAGACTGAAACAGGCTCCAGGCTCCGTGCTGGCAGTCAGCACAGAGCCTGACGCGGGGCTCGAACCCACAACCGCGAGATCATGACCTAAGCGAAAGTCGGACGCTTAACCGACTAAGCCACCCAGGGGCCCCACATAGCCTACCTTTTAGATTGTGCGATACAGCCTGACGCAGAGTGGGTGCTCAATAAATGGGTGTTCATAGAATTGTTGAATCCTATGGCAGCTTCCTTGCACATAGTAGGTGCTTGCTATTTTTTTTCTTTTAATCAACAATGTGATGCTCCACATTATATTTTATATCAGCATGGAAAACACAGATTTTTTCCATTTCATGGATTTTTCACAGCTAATAAGAATTGAAAGTGGTTATATATCAAAAACAGGTGTGTTTCATCTGTGTATAGTAAAACACTAGGTTTCAAAGAATGGAAAATTTTGGTCGTCCATAGCAAAAGAAACTATTGAACCAACAACAGGGATATTGAGCCAATGGCCATGTTTAAGAATATAGACAGTGCCACATAACTAGGAAAATGCTCGTTCAAATGCTTTAAGGACACCTTTGATCATGTTTAATTAAAGAAATTATAAAATGCACTTTTTTACTTAAAGTCTTGCCACACTACTATTAGGTGGATTTTTTTCTTTTTAAGAATAGGAGCCAGGAAAAGATAAGGCATGGTGGCTTTCTACTCTGAGCCCCATAAATAATTTTATACCCCCAAAATGAAACAGTTAACAATAAAACTCTTTTTTAGTGAAAGAAAAAGAGTTTTAGGAGCTATTCATACCATAAAAGGTGTTCTGTCTTGCATTGACTTTATTCTTTATTTTTTCCTGTATTCTTTCCTCTCATTGAGAACCCTATGGCATGAAATTTCATTTCGCAGATTTAAAATAGGACATAGAATCCTAAGCAGACTTGAGAGCAATTGCACAGAGCAATCTATCATGGATTCTGTGACTGTTACACACCATGCCTAATTTCCCTGGGACCCGGATATTTTTGCTCTCAAGCTGGCCCAATGCTCCTGCACAAGATCATTCTCCTTGCCCAGGGAATAATGGTATAATTGAAATGGATACCGCTCAAATCAGAAGAGTCAGTCAGTTCTAATCCAGTAAAAACCATTAGCAATTCTCAGAGGTTGTTGACTATAGGATCTAGAGATAGAAATTTTCAACTTCACTTGTCAGAACACTGATCTGCCGAAAGCTCCAGATACAATATTGAACTATCCAAGCGATTTTCAGCACCTCCAGTATAAGCACATGGAGGATTTATTGAAAAAAGCATGCTGTGCATGTATTTTTTTTAAGTAGATTGGCAAAAAAATACCCAGGATATTTGAGCATAGGCTCCTTTGTCTCTGTCCCTTAACCCTGCCAGACTTCCCTAAGATATATGCCAAAAAGAGGCTCTCATCCTTCTGTATCCATGATGAATGATTTGGGAATAGTCCAAGCAGTAAGGGAGGGATTTAGCCCAGTTTCCTTGACTCTAGCCCCATTTATTTATGAGAAAGTTGTGAGAAGATTTGCAGGGAAAGTAAAATATTCCATAGTGTGGCTTTTCATTCAAACATGTACTTTGGAACAATCATCGCTGTCACTGCTTCAGTGTTCAAAGGTGGGGGCCGGGGGTAGACAAAAATCTCCAACCCACACAGTGAAAAAAAAAAGCAAGAAAGGAAAAAACTAGGAGTTTCAATACTTTCTAGCTTCTTATTTTGTCATTAAATCTTTTCTTCAAAAACTTTTTTTAAATTCCATCAAAGTTAATTTCATTTCTGTTCTCTCTTCTCCACGTGCGAGTGTGTGTGTGTGTGTGTGTGTGTGTGATAATAATTGTTAATACCCATAGTACTCTATTATTCCTTAGAATAACCCTCAATGGTACATGCCAGTAATTCTCCCATTTAGTAAATGATAAAAACAAGACTCAGAAAGGTTCAATAATGTTTACAGGGAAACAAAGCAGATAGGAGTAGAGCCTCAATTCAAACTTAGATGCCCCTGACTTCAAACCCTTATGATTTATCACTGGGTCTTCCTACCCCTATATATAGAACTTCTCCCATTTACCCATTAGCATGGTGTAGGTGTGGGAGCAGACATCTTGAACTCCAGGTTTTTAACACATTCCCTGGCCAACCCATATTCTTCATTGGTTTCTATGGCCTTTGTTGTAAGAAAAGAGTTCTGGGTAAGGAAATAATTTACTTCCATGTTAAATAATCATGGAGATGGTTTCAACGAAATAGCTAGCCTTATTTTAAAACAGATATTTTCAATATTTATCTTGTTTTTTTTTTTAAATTCTAACTTTTAGTTTTCAAGAACAATGAAAATGAAGAAAGGAAAAATCATCTACCTGATTTTTTTCCTAGTACGATGATTTCTAAATGTAAAGAAAGCTTAAGTTTTACATGGTGAATACTGTATCAGCAGTATATTTTATAAATTTGCTGACTTCAGTTTTCACCTGTCTATCCATCAGTATCTCTATCCATCCATTTATCTATTTTTTTATGTATTTTAAAATTAATTGATTGTAATCAGTATTCTTCACCTTAAAACATTTAATATGCATCTCATTAGCTAGAGTTCAGTATTCATTAACTATTTTGATGAGGTAAATTTTAAATGAGGTAAAATGCACAAATTGTGTGTATTATTTGATGATTTTTTAAAACTGAAGTACAGTTGACATATAATATTAAAAGTGTACAACATAGTGATATAAGAATTATATACATTATTAAATGCTCATCATAATAAGAGTATTATAATAGTATTGACTATATTCTCTATACTGTACTTTTCATCCCTGTGGCCTATTTATTTTATAACTGGAAGTTTGTACCTCTTAATCTTCACTCATCTCCCCGTTCCCTCTGGAGACCAGTTTGTTCTCTGTATTTATGAGCTTGTTTCTTTCCTATTGCTGTTTATTTGTTCATTTGTTTTATTTTATATTTCACATATAAGTGAAATCATATGGTATTTGTCTTTGTCTGGCTTAATTTACTTGGCAGAATACCCTATAGGTCCATCCATGTTGTCTTGAATTGAAAGATTTCTTTATTTTCATGGCTGAGTAATATTCCATTCCATCTAGCACATCTTCTTTATCCATTCATCTATCAGTAGACACATAATTTACTTCCATATCTTGGTTAATATAAATAATGCTGCAGTAAATATAGGGGTGCATATATCTTTTTGAATAAGTGTTTTTTTTTCAGGTAACATACAGAAGTGGAATAACTGTATCATATAGTATTTCTTATTTTTTTAAATTTATTTATTTATTTTTAAGAGAGACAGAGACAGTGTGAGCAGAGCAGGGTCAGAGAGGGAGGGAGACAGAGGATCCCAAACAGGTTCCATGATGCCAACACAGAGCCTGACCATGAGATCATGATCTGAGCCAAAAACAAGAATCAAATGTTTAACTGACTGAGCCACCTATGCACCCCTATCATATGGTACTTCTATGTTTAGCTTTATGAGGAACTTCCATCCTGTTTTCAATAGTGGCTGCATGAATTTACATTCTCACCAACAGTTCAGGGGGTTCCTTTTTCTCTACATCCTCACCAACACATGTTATTTCTTATGTTTTTTGATACTAGCCAGCCGTTGTGACTCTTGTGAAGTGATAACTCACAAGTTTGCTCTGTTTTGATTCAGATATCCCTAATGATAAGTGATGATGAACATCTTTTCATGTGACTGTTGGCAATCTGTTTGTCTTCTTAAAAAAAAATCTGTTCAGGTCTTCTCATTTTTCATTATTATTTTTTTTTCCTTTTTATTCTTTTCTGAGAGAGAGAGAGAGAGAGTGAGTGCAAGCAGGGGAGGGTCAGAGAGAGAGGGAGACAGAATCTGAAGCAGGCTCCAGGCTCTGAGCTAGCTGTCAGCACAGAGCCCAACGCGGGGCTCAAACCCACGAACCATGAGATCATGACTCGAGCCGAAGTCAGACGCTTAACCAACTGAGTCACCCAGGTGCCCCTCTTTATTTTATTATTTTATGTTTCAAGTTTTATTTAAATTTTAGTTAACATATGGTAATATTAGTTTCAGATTGAATTTAGTGATTCATCACTTACATACAGCACCCAATGCTCATCACAACAATTAATACCCTCCTTAATACCCATCACCCATTTATCCCACCCCCCTGCCAACTTCTCCTCCAGCAACCTTATCATTTTTTAATTGGATTATTTGTCCACTGCCCCTCCAGGAACCTTATCAGTTTTTAATTGGATTATTTGCATTAATGGGAGTTGTTTGTTCTGCTGTTTAGTTGTATGGGTTCTTTATATATTTTAGATATTAACTCTTCATCAGATATATAATTTGCAAATATTTTCTCCTCTTCACTAGGTTGCCATTTCATCTTATTGATGGGTTTTTGTTATGTGAAAGTTTTTTATTTTGGTGTCGTCACAATTGTTTTTTGGTTTTTGTTTCTCTTGCCTGAGGAGACAGATTAAGAAAAATATTACTAAAGTTGATGTATAAGTGAATACCGCCTATACTTTCTTTTAGTTTTATGGTTTTAGGTCTTAGATTGAGGTGTTTAATCCCTTTTAAGTTTATCTTTGTATATGATATAACAAAATGCTTCAATTTCATTCTTTTACATGTGGCTGTCCAGTTTTCCCAGCATCATTTTTTGAAGACTATTTTTGTGTCAGGACTATAGTGGGATTGTGACACTTGCAGTTTTATTATTCTTTTTCATGACTGCTTTGTCTCTTTAGAGTCTTTTGTGGTTACACACAAATTTTAGAACTTTTTGTTTGAGTTCTATGAGGCTCAACTCAAAAACTGGGTATTTTGATAGAGGGTTCATTGAATCTGTAGATAGCTTTGGGGAGTATGGACATCTTAACATTAATTCTTTCAGTTTGTGAGCATTGTATATCTTTCAATTTATTTATGTCACCTTTGTTTGTTTTGGTTATTGTTGTTTTTGTCATCAGTGTTTTTAGAGTACAGTTTTTTTTTTTTATCTCTTTGGTTAAATTAATTCCTAGGTACTTTATTCTCTTTCACATAATTGTAAATGAGATTGTTTATTTTCTTTTCTGTTTTATTATTAGTGTATAGAAATGCAACAGATTTTTATATATTTATTTTGTGTTTTCCAACTTTACTGAATTCATTTATTAAATCTAGTAGGTTTTATTTTGGTGAGGTGTTTAGGGTTTTTTATATATATATATAGTATAAGTCATCTGTAAATATTGACAATTTTACATCTTCCTTACTAATTTGAATGCCTTTTGTTTCTTTCTGTTGTGTAATTGCTAGCTAGAACTCCTAGTAATATGTTGAATAAAAATGATGAGAATGGACATCCTTGCCTTGTTCCTGATGTTGGGTAAAGGTTTCAGCTTTTCACCATTAAGGATAATGCTAGCTGTGTGTTTGTCTTGTATGTTTTTCTTTATTAAGTTGACATATGATTACTCTAAACCTACTTTGTTGGGTATTTCTAATCATGACTGCATATTGAGTTTTGTCAGATGTTTTCTCTGTACCTATTAGGATGATCATATGGTTTTTCCCTTGTTAATGTGATATATTACACTGACATCCTATGTAATTGTAACATCCTTGTATCCTTGTAATAAATCTGATTTGATTGTGGTGAACAATCATTTTAGTGTATTTTTGAATTCAGTTTACTAATATTTTCTTGAGGATTTTTGCATCTATGTTCATAAGGGTTGTTGGTCTGTTAGTTTTATTTTTGTGGTGTCTTTGCCTTGTTTTGATATCAGTGTAATGCTGGCCTCATAGATAATATTTAGAAGCAATCTTTCTTCTATTTTGAAGCCATCTGATACTGGACTTCTCTTTGTTGGAAGTTTTCTGATAAACAGTTCAATTTTGTTATTATTGATCTATTCAGATTTTCTATTTCTTCCTGATTCAGTCTAGGAAAATTGTATGTTTCTAATTATTTACCCAGTTCTTATATATTGTCCAAATTGTTGGCATATAATTTTTATATGAATTTCTTAAAATCCTTTGTATTTTTTCTTTTCTTAAAGTTTATTTGAGGGGCGCCTGGGTGGCTTAGTCGGTTAAGCGTCCGACTTTCGCTTAGGTCATGATCTCGCGGTTTGTGGGTTTGAGCCCCGCGTCGGGCTCTGTGCAGACTGCCAACTCAGAGCCTGGAGCCTGTTTCAGTCTGTGACTCCCTCTCTCTCTGACCCTCCCCTGCTCACGCTGTCTCTCTCTCTCTCTCTCTCTCCTAGAAATAAATAAAAAAATATTAAAAAAAAAAAGTTTATTTGTGAAAAAGGGGAGGATGTTTTTTTGGATTGAGCAGCTAAAGGTTTACCTTCCCTAATAGGCTATATGTCTCTTTATGTTTGAAGTGAGTCTCTTATAGACAGCACAGAGATATGTTTTATTTTTTCATCCATTCAGTCATCCTTTATCTTTTGATTGGAACATTTAGTCCTTTTACATTTAAAGTAATTACTGATAATTATGCACTTGTTGCCCTTTTAAAAAATTATTTTCTGGTTGTTTATATAGTTCTTCTCTGTTCCTTATTTTCCTCATAGCTTTTTCTGTAGTTAAAAGGTTTTCTTTAGTGCTATGTTTGGAGTTCTTTCTCTTCATGTTTTTTTTGTCTATTATAGGTTTTTGGTGTTTGTTTGCTATGGTGTTCATATACAATATCATATGCATATGACACTCTAATTAAGTTAATAGTCACTTAAGTTCATACACACTATAAAAACACTAAATTTTTACTCCCTCCTCTCTCCATGTTTTATGTATATGTCATATTTTACATCTTTTTATTTTTTATATCACTTGACTAATTTTTATAGATATTTTTGATTTTACTACTTCTGGGTTTTAACTTCATACTGACTTTATAAATGATTAACCTATTACCTTTACTATATGTTTGCAGTTTCCTGTGAAATTCTTTTATTTCATAGTTTTCTTCTACTTGTGATCTTTTCTATCCACTTAAAGATGTCCTTTTAACATTTCTTGTAAACCTGCTTTATTGGTGATGAGTGCCTTTAGCTTTTGATTGTTAAGAAATTTTTTATTTCTCCATAAATTCTGAATGACAGCCTTGCTAGGTAGAATATTCTTGGTTGTAGGTGTTTTTCTTTTCAGCATTTTGAATATAGCACGTTCCTTCTGGTATGCAATGTTTCTGCTGAAAAATCTATTGATAGTCTACTGGGGTTTCCCTTTTATGTAACTTTATTTGCTCTTGGTGCTTTTAAGATTCTCTTTGTTTAGTCTTTGTCATTTAAGTATTATTATCTTGGTGATAACCTCCTTGAGTTCATATTGCTTTGGGCTCTCTGTGATACATTTGCCTGAATGTCTGTTTCCTTCTCCAGGTTAGTGAAATTTTCAGCTATTATTTCTTCAAGTAGGCTTCTTGTCCTTTGTCACTCTCCTCTGCTTCTGGCATCTCTATAATATAAATGTTATTATGCTTGATTATGTTATAGATGTCTCTTAACCTATTTGGTTTTTTAATACTATTTTTTTTCTTTTTGTTGCTCACAGTGGTTGCTTTCCATGACCCTGTCTTCCAGATTGCTGATCTATTCTTCTGCATCCTCTAATCTGCTGTTTATTCCCTGTAATGTATTTTTCATTTCAGTTATTGTGTTCTTCAGTTCTGTTTTTTAAAACTTTCTTTTTATTGAAATTCTCACAGTTCATTCACTCTTCTGTCTAGTTCACTATGTTTATGACAATTACTTTGAACTCTTTATCCACCCTATTGCTTATCTTCATTTCTTTTAGCTCTTTTTCTCTGCCTTTTTCTTCTTCTTTCATTTGAGACATATTCCTCTGTCTCCTCATTTTTCTAACTCTTGGCCTTTGTTTCTTAGTATTAGGTAGGTAACCTTTATCTGCTGGTCTTAAAAGAGGTGGCCTTGTGTAGAAGGGGTCCTGTGGTGCCCTGTACCACAATCCTCTCCAGTAACCAGGACCAGGCAGTCCAAGATGTCCTCTGTGTAGGCTGCATGCACTTGCTCCTTTTTTTTGCCAACTGAGTTCAACTCCAGGGCCTGTGGGCACACTAATGTGTGGATTTAACTTACCTCTTCCTCAGAACAGGAGTTGATTTGGAAGATATGAGTCTCAGCTGTGGCTGCCTGCCAGGTATGAGGTGTGGCAGTTGTTTTGGAGTGGTGCCTGCCAGCGTGAACAGGTCAGATGGGGCATGTGTACAGAAGATGCAAGGATGGGTCACACAGTGCTAGCAAAGTAGATGGAGAATATTAGCACAGACTCCCACAAGTGTCTGGTTGTTTAGTTTGGGGGAGGGCAGGAAAAATGGTGGTTACCTACTCCTTCATTCCCAGAGAAAACTCTTGTAGATGTTTGTTCCACTGGTGCATGTCTTAAAATTAGTCAATAAATCTACTTTATGTATGTCCCAGAGACTTTCAAATTGCTGCTTCTGTCCTGGGTCTTGGGCTCAGTTATTTGGTATGTTGGGTCTAAGTGGGGGGACTTAGTCTTCCATTGCCCTTCAGTTCTCCTGCAGTGAAGTCCACTGGTTTTTATAGACCCTGGGGTGAAGCCCCTCTGATTTTCAAAGACTGGCATCATGGGGACTCCTCTTCCTAGTGTGAGTTCCCAGGGCCAAGGGTGTCTAGTATGGAGTCTGATGTCCTTGCTCCTCTATGCTTATGATATCCTTCCCATTTGTGATTAGTCACACTGGAGGTTTGAATCCTAATCACATCTCCACCCTACCTATTCTTTTCCACCCCACCTCTTCTTTCCAAAGTGGTCTTCTCTCTATGACTAGCTGTGGAAGATCCATTCTGCCAGTCTTTAGATTGTTTTCAGGGAGAGGTGTAATACATGCACTTGTTGTCTCAGCATGTGCATGGGAGGAAGGGAGTTCAGGATCTTCCTTCTCCACCATCTTCTTTCCTAGAAACCACTCATTTCATGATTTTTAATGAGTATATATATCTATGGAACTCAAATCTCTTTAAAGGTATAGAATATTACTATGTCAAATCCAACATAATCCTCACCTTTTACCCCTCAGCCCAGAGAGAGAGTCATTGTTCAAGTTTTTGTAGCATAGATTAATTCTACTCATTTTAGACTTCCTGATCATTCCAATGAATTGTATAATATCTACTCATTTGTGCAATGGTTCTTTTATTCAGCATAATGATTTTGACATTTATCCATGTTGTTGTAATGATTTGTTCCTCTCTATTTCTGAGTAATATCCCAGTGCGTGAACATACTACATTTTGTTTATTCATTCTTCACTTGATGAAAACTTGGACTAGTTTTCACTTTAAGCTTTCAGCGATAAAGCTGCTGTGAATATTCTCATGCAAGTGTTTTCAGTGTACACATGTTTTCATTTTTCTTAGGTAAATAGTTAAGAGTAGCATTGCTGAATTATAGGGTAGACATTTGTTTAGTTTTATAAAGGAACTGCCAGTTATTTTCCCAAAGTGGTTGTATCATTTTACATTCTCATTGACAATGTATGAATATTCTGGTGACTTCTTAAGCTCATCGACATGTGGTATTTTCAGTCTTTTAATTTTTAGATTTTCTGGTGAGTATTTAGAGGTTTCTCATTGTGGTTTTAATTTACATTTTCCTGATGATTCATGACATTGAACACTTTCTCATGTGCTTTTCAATCATTTGATTATCTTCCTGTATAAACTGTTCATTATTTTTGCCCATTAAAAAAATTGATTGTCTTTCTTTTTTCTTGCCTCATTTTGAAAACTGAGAGTATTGAATCCAAGTAAAATCATTGTGTAATGTAATCATTTTTTTTTTCTTAAACTCAGTCATATGAAACTATCACAAATGTAGATAAATCAGGTAAAGGACTATTAGGTGCTGTCTCCAATTTTAAAGAAGAAAATAATTTATGTTTTCATTGTAGTTACCCCAGTGCTGATAACAGCTTATCTTATCTGGAGCAGAACATGACAGCACAAACTAGCCTAAGACCTCTCAAGCTATCTTTAGTTTTTTATTTTAACTTTCAGGATTTATAAGATAACCATCTGATTTAGTTAATACTTTTCTGAACTTGTCCTTCAAACTTTGCAGTCTTTCTCCACCGTTTATTTCCTTGTGAAACTCAAGTGGTCATCTCACTCATTAGCCTCCATATTATTTAATAATTCTATATTATCGATAGCCAACTGCTAAAGTTAACAATGGGGGATCAACTTGAGAAGGAGCAGAGGGGTGATAAATGCATTCCCCTTATTATCATAAAGTTGGAAAATTATGACCATATGCATGGACTGAGCCAGAAGGGCAGAAAATTCCCTTTGACTCCTTATTATTCACCCATTGTGCTGTTCTAAGTTCCTTTAGTGGTCAAAGGGTGACAGAAGCAATACATCAGGCTTTTGCTGTAAAATGTTATCTAAAGGCAAAAAGTAGACCTGTAGGACAGATAGAATTCTACACTGAGCCATGGGATTTATGACAAAATGCTATAACCATATAAAAAATATCTGTGACTACATTTATGTGAAGCAATGGTGCCATTCTTTGGCTGGTTTAGGTAATCACAGGTGCACATTCTTAGTCATACTAGAGATATATCCCAGTAGACATTTTGGGATCTGTTTTGAATTTAAAGTGGAAGTTCCAAGACAGATTTGGCAATTCTTTTCAAATTCTCTTTTTCAGAGGAAAACACACGTTATGGGAAAACATTGGAAAAATTTAGATTGTGATTAAAAAATACTATGCTATATGTATACATGCAAAAGCACAGTCTTTTGGTTTGATATGTTATTTTTTTTTTTTTTGAGATAACTCTGGGTGTGCTTTGGGTCATGTGAAAGGAAACATGTAAATAAATAAGTTTCCATGAATATGAGGAAGGAAGCTTAGCAATGAGCACAAACAGCAAGCAAAGCAAGGACTGAAGATCAGAGGGATCCGAATTCTAATTTGATATTGGATCAGTTACTCTATGATAAAATGGTTGCGATATTATTTTTAAATATGCAAGTTGATTATCTGGGGAACACCAGCTATTATGTTTCAAAGAGATATATTAAGGTGTTTTGAGCAATGTTGAGAAATACTAGTTTTACTTTCCTCATCACTTCTATTAATAAACCTGCTTCTCTGTCATTATAAATTTAGTATTATCACTAAGGCAGACAAGGAACCTGTGCTGCCTTATTTTTTCCACCTCTAAAGGGTAGGGAAGAAATAAAGAACCTGGAGCTTTTTTTTTTTGAAGCCTGAAATATATACAAATGAGAAAATACAACAGTCCTCATGGAAAACCAGTCATTTTTTATTTGTCCTTCATTCTACTTCTCTTCCCTTTCCCTCTGGCTTATTGGGATGAGTGTATCATCCCAATAAAAGAACTTCCAATTTATGCCTATTTTGGAATATGACTTGGCCTATATGGTCTAAAGCCTGGTGTGTGTGTAGTGAGGTAGCTTCTTGGTCTATTGACTCCTTTGTAAAGTAGAACTTTGTAGCCCTTAGCCTCAGCAGTGAATTGCAGATGTATAGCTAGTTATTCTCTCAGACCTGAAAAGTCCAGATAGGGCCAGAAGTGGCTGATATCTTTGTTCAGTGGCCTCTAACTATGAGCAACTTTGAAATGACCGCTGGCTGATGGCCACAAAACAGAATGTTTGAAGGAAGGTTCAATAATATCTGCAGCCATCTAACAATCTGAATAGTCTTTCTTCATGCTAGCAGTTGTTCTATCCATGGGTATCTATCTATTCAGGACTCAGGTTCAGGTTGTACTAGTTGTGGGACCC
This sequence comes from Proteles cristata cristata, assembly GCA_017311185.1. Taxonomy (NCBI): domain Eukaryota; kingdom Metazoa; phylum Chordata; class Mammalia; order Carnivora; family Hyaenidae; genus Proteles; species Proteles cristata. The sequence goes on along the minus strand of JAESUZ010003705.1, from coordinate 3,375,601 downwards.
TACCAGTTTACAGCTGAGTTCAGATCTCAAATACCCAAAGACCATGATATACAGACTGTAGTGGCAGCAGAGTTTTACAAGGACTCTTAATAGTCTTGATTGTGAGTGGCAGTCTGTCTTCACTTATGTAACTGAAGTTTGTGTTCTCTTAGTGACATGTGACCTCGTCAGTGCTCTGACAATGCATACACCTCTGAGTCTAAGTTTGAGATAACTTATACGGAAAAGTTTAATTGGATTAACAATCATTTTGCCCTCAGAAATGCCAACACTAACTATGTTTGTCAGTGAAAGTCCTGGATAAGTTTTCCAAATGCAAGTAGTTTAAAGATGAAAGGGGTAGCTGGCTGGCTCCATTGGCAAAGCATGTTACTCTTAATTTAGGGTTTGTGAGTTCAAGCCTCATGTTGGGGATAGAGTTTACTTAAACAATAAAAATTAAAAAATAAACATGAAAGTTAACAGTGTTTTCGTAGAAAATTTGAAAAGATTTTATTTGCAAGTGTGGTGCAAATTCAATATTTAATATTTTCCATAATGCTTTGTGTCTTTGTAATTATATAATGTCAAGAAAATGTAATGTTTTTTTTAATTTCCAAAAGGTTTATAGGCACTCTTAAATCCCTTCTAGTTTCCTCCAATGATCTCTACAAATATTGTCTTTTTTTCCTGTATGCCATGACAAGAAAGGAATAAGGAAGATATTCAGTAAGACATATTGGTATTGGTCTTCCTTTTATTGGTATCAGCTACTGATAACTTACGAGCCATTGTTGTTCATCTTCTTCCCTTTACTAATGAATTAAAGTTTCCTCCTCTCACGTGAAATTATAAAACACACAGGGTTGATAAACACTGATCTGTATTCTATAATAAATTATATGTGGTTCTCAAAGCAATTACATATCACCAGAAATTATAAATGATATACAGGCATCACTATCTAGCAGTATCTACCAACTGCTCCTCCCATGACCCTGGCCCTGGGCTTGGCTAAGAGAGCAGACTTTTGAATTTCTGTTACAAATTCTTCAAACAGCCTCTAATCTTTTTGGTCTGCTCTTCTCCTCGCTCATGGCTTCTTTCTTGATCTGATGCTGATTACAGAAAGTCTCTAGACACTCTTTCCAAACGTTTTAAACTAATTTTGAAATAAACTTTTTTCAAGGTGCCTGGGTGGCTCATTGGGTTAAGAGATCAACTTTGGCTCAGATCATGATCTCATGGTTTGTGAGTTCAAGCCCAGTACTGGGCTCTGTGCCTTCAGCACAGAGCTGGAAACTGTTTCAGATTCTGTGTCTCCCTCCATCTCTCTGCCCTCCCTTCCATGCTTGCACTCTCTCTGTCAAAAATAAATAAACACTAAAAAGTTTTTTAAATAAGCTTTTTTCATTTATACAAAATGCAGAGCCATTGATACATGCTACTTATAAAAATAATAAGCAAAAGTGTGTAGAAAAGAACTGAGTCATTTTTTTCTAAACCCCTCCCCAATCTCACACCAATTGCTCTAGTAACCAGCCAACCTCCCATTCTTCCTACTTCCCCCACAAAAGTAAGAACTTCACCTCAGCAGCTCAGATTTCATCAGCTGCAATTTATTGACCAATGGATATATAACCCTACCTCATGCCACAAGATTTGAAACTGCTTTTAAAACAGACATTGCAGAAGTAATTCATATGTGTCACTGAGTTCTGTACTTTGCTTGTTAAGTAGTTAGAAACAAACACACGCATACACTTATATTTCACAAATTAGTATACTTTCTCCACCAAGAAAATACTAGTGGGACAAACAAAATTTCTTATTGAGAGTGGAGAGTCATTCATTGAAACACTTGAACCAGAAGGTTCAGCTACTATATAACATCGACTGGAAGTCTGAGAGCTTTTCAGGATTTCTCTGGGGACTTGATGGGTGTGAGTCACATTGCTTTCATTTCTGTTCACTTCCACTGCCACCACTCTAACCCAAACCACTATCATCCTTCACTTGGGCAATTCAGTGCTGACCTAGCTGATCTTCTTGCTTCAGTTCTTGCTCACAGAGCCAGTGTTCTTCCCAGTTACAATGTGTTGCTCTTCTTCCTACTCTGACTCACAGCCTTAGATCATCTGCTCTCATCATTTTCTATTTTCTTCCCTGCTTCCTATGGTCCAGCCACATTCTGTTTCTTGTTCTTTATCAACCACTTTTGGCCCTACACATACTTTGGGTCTTTATGCTTGTGTTTTGTCTGTCATATCTTCTCCATCTACCCAGTTCTTCACTAGCCTAGCTTTTTCATATTAATCATATCCCAACTCTTAGGTTATTTCATCAGAAAGCCTTTCCTGATCATTCTCCCTCAAACAGCACTCTTATTCAAAAGCCCTCTCAGACTCCTGTTTATATTCTTTATACCACTATCACAATCTCTACTTTCTTTATTCGTGTTAGTCTCTATATATTTGCATTTCCCATAAAGGTAGGGATGGTATCTCTCTTATCTCTACTTTCAACATGAGAGGAAGTAGCACTCATTGATGATTAATTCTTACAAAAGCAAAATAAGCTCTTCTTACAAAAGAATCACAGTGGGTTATGAAAGAACCCAGATCTAAGAACCAACAAGGAAATGATTTTCAATTTCAAGTGTATCTGCCGTTATCAAATATAAAGGATCCAAGTATCCTTTTGATATTGTGACTGTCAACCTTGTCTGCTTCTATCCCTTTACCACCCTTCAGACACCAGAGGTATTTTTGCATCATTGCAAAATCTAGCTCGACAGCACTTCAGCCAAATCTTTATTATAAAATGTCTCATCATCTAAAGTTCCCCCATCCCCAAGGCTTATTTACCTAGAATTAAAATATCCATTTATTTGGTAACTACTATCTCTAGCAAGGGGGCAAGAGGAAAAAAGTCTGATTAAAGTGGCTTTCAAGTGACCAGGAGACTTCACCCTTCCTAGGCATTTCATATCTTTTTGAAAGAAACTTACTGATACAGACATTTTCTCTAATTTGGAGGGGCAACTTTGAGTGCCCCTGACTCCCACATGTCTGACTTTTGACCTAAAAGAAAAGGATTTAGGAACTTGACATCTTGCATCTGAAAGATTGCCAAGATCTTGCTTAAAGCATACCAGTCTACATTAATCCCTAACGAAAGTATCATGCAAGATTTCATCTTCCTTTTAAATTAAGCATATCTTACCAGTCGTCTCTTTCTGTAAGTATTATATCCGTGGGTTTGGTTTGTAAAATACATATACTATATTAAATAATCAGACCAGATGCAATACTGAATGCATATTAACATTTTATTCATATACATTATACTTGTACAACCTTGGTGTATTTGTATCAAAATTCCATCGGCAGTATTTTGCTTTTGATCTGTGAGCTATTAGGAACTCTGTTACTACAGATGAAAGGAGTTAGAAAGTTCTATATCATAATGCAGTGCGATCAGTAATTCACAGAGCAGGTAATTTGCAATGACTTGCCAAGCCTTTGATTGCACCGGGTTTATGGCTATTAGCAGTTTCCCCTTTCAAATTTGTATGGTTCCATACTTCCTTTTTGACCTCTTTTTCATCATTTATGGTCCAATTTGGTAGTGAAAAAACATAACTGCTTGCTTAGTGCATGGCTGTCATTCAAACCCTAGTGACTTACCGAGCACTTTGACATTTGTGATGATGAAAAAAACATTAAGCAGGTGTACAGAACACTAACCAGGTTCCTGCAACAATGCTTTATGGGATTCACAATGTACCTCTGGGCTATAAACTGATTCAGACTTGATTTTCTCTATCAATTTAATCTCAGTGTTCAAACTCCCATTCAAAGAAGGAGGCATAGTTTTCACTAAAATTGAAGTTAAATAAAATCTCCAATAATGATGTTAATACAGGACCTCATAGGAACAATTGGAAGGGCAGTGACTGCTTGCCACTAAAATAATATGAAAGTAGGGCTCACATGTCTACTTTGAAGTCATGCAATTAGGAGTACTACTTGATACAGGACTATATAAAATTTAAGCCCTATAAAATGTCTTTAGCAATGAAAACTTACAGCTAAATGGCATACTTTAGCCCCTTAGCTGTCTGAATTGTATATACATCACGTGAGGGAAACATCGTATTATTTTGTGGACGTTTTCCTTTGCACATTTAAAATTGGTCATCTGTTGTACAGGTGTGCAGCCCATCTTGGTGAGGGTTAGTCTGCCCTCATGTGCAGTTTGTCTGGGGGACATGCAAAGCTGCAAAACTCAACATAGTCCAGGTCTCCAATTAGTGTGTTTGGAGAAACATTCATAGTCAGGACCGCTGAGCACAGGAGACAAGTGGTCCATGATTTCCCAACTCAGGACTGGTTAGGAATCTCAGAATCTCTCATTCAGGCCCAGAATAAGTTTCAGTTTAAAGCTGCTAAAATGTCACATGCACACATAGACTCAAACACACCTGACAGCAAAAGAAAGACTGTCATCAATCTCATCCATTTCCTGTCATCATTCTGATAGGAAAATAAATTATTTTTTTGAATAATATGGAGCAGACAGGCATGGCACTTTGACTTTCTGGGTGTTTAACTTGATCAGAAAAACCATTTGAAATATTTTAAATATAGAACAGGAAGTTTTCAGTTGTTTTCTATTTGTAACTATTGTTTTCTAATACAATACATAAAAGTTGCATCCTTTTATATACAATGCAGAAATACCTTATTGCCACAGAAGCCCCTGGAAGAGTAGTTGTAAGTAAATTAGGAAGATAGGACTGCAGATTCATGCTTACTTGTGGATTATGAAAACTATTCACATAGACTATATGCAACAGAAGCTCAAAAGTCTATGCAAGCAACCATTACATGCAAGTGACTCATAATACTCAAAGCATTTTGTATAGAAAGTTATGTGTTTCCTTCTTAGCCACAGTCAATCACATAGAAGGCAGCAACATTCATTGCTTCTTTGGATATTAAGTAGTCATAGCCATGATATTTTAAAGTAACTGTAATCTGTGCTTGCCTAGTAAAATACAATGATACTGACAGCTTCACTTGCCAGTTAGCTTGATATTATATTGCAACATTTTTATCTTGTTTCTATACATAACTTTTTCATACTCAATGCAGTGGCCATGTACTCCTACTATAGACCTCTCTCCTGGCTGAATGTGTGAGTTAGACAGCAGTGATGTGAAAGTTCAATTAAAGATGAAAAGTTCAATTAAAGATGGAAAGTTCAATTAAAACACAATGCAATGGTGATGCTTTATGAGTTTTACAGAGATGGCGAGAAATTTTATACCTGCTGTGTCCCTCAAGTTGGTTGTAATTTCAGTGTAGAGTGGAAATGTTCCTGAGAAATTATTGATCTTGACTTTTACCAGGCCTGCAGTAAAGTAAAGGTAACAAATAATGTCATGCTTGAAGTTGGTGAAAACATATTTGCAGTCATGGTTGTAAGTTGGGGTCAAACTTGGGAGCACTGAACCCAAATCCAAAGGCACCCTAACTTTTTCTAGTCTCACATAATATTTTTATTTGTTTAGTTTTACTGATGAGATTTTTAGATTGGTTAACTAGTACTTCCTGCTAACCTGTCTTGATGTTTTACCAGGTCTTATCTAAAAACACATGCTTGTTTTGAGTACATGTGCCAACAACTACTTAAATGCATCAGCCCTTATTTATTGGAAGCTTTGCCTGTGCTTTCATCTTTTCAAAGATTTTGCATGATCCTTTGGTGTAGTTTAACTAAAAAAATGAATAAATTGATGAGGTATAACCTTCTGGGGAAAAAGTATAAGGACCCCATTAAAAAATTGCAAATATAAACCAGAGGAGAATAGGCAAAAACAGTTTACTCACAGGTAGAAAACTAGTACATTTTATTTCTTTAAGAGTTCATTCAACTGTGGCTACAATTACATATTTGCATATAATGTGAGATCTGAATGAATTCCTTCCTAAATTGGAAATACCAAGGAAAATTGTTCCAGTTTATGAAATTACACTTAGCAGGTTTATTTGTTCTCTCTCAACTTGAAACCCACAAGTTTTTATTAAGGCTATGGTTCATATTTCAAATAGCAAGAAATCTTCAGGTCTCTCCCTTTTCTTCCCCCTCAAAATAAATCTACAAAGCACCTGGATATAGAAGAACAACATAGATATATTGCCCATTAACTCTGAAAACTAGCAAGCACTTCCATGGTAAAAATAAACAGTGTGTACCATAATCGATGAGGAGGCAACATCCCACATTGTTTATTGATTCATAAGGTTAAGATTAAAGTGGGATTCTTGCCTGTGTTTATCAACAGATTTTTTTCTTAAGCAGTGAGTGAACCTGGAATCCCACAAACCAATCAATAAAGTTTAAAAGCTTCAGTGAATCTAACCCATAACAGGTCCTTGTTTGGAGAACACGCTCAAGAAACACATGTGTCTTTAAGAGGTCTTGAAAGACTTTACACCCATGGACCATTACCATTTCCAAACACCCTGCAGCATTACCAGCCCAACATATGCTGACTGTATATCACCGTGACCCTCTCACTAAAGCTCTTTTGACTGGAGTGCTTTTAATACCCACTTTCTCAGCTGAGCTCAGGAGTGATTTGTTTTACATGCCACATTAATCCTTTCCACATTTTCTGGATGAGGCAACCACAATTCCACTTGTGAGGTGTTTCTAAAACACAGTTATAGGAATAAAGCAGCAGGGTCCCAGACTTGACAACGTCCCTCTAGGCAGCTGACAAAGTAGGCTATCGTACCTCGGTTTAACTCTTCAAATGAGCATTTGTGCCCAGCCACTAGGGTGGGCCAGTTTTCTAGGCCAGTAGGAGGCCCCATTTATTGAAGGCAATTTACTCTCAATTAAAACGCTGTAGGAATCTTTGTAGACGTGATGCCTGATTGATACTAATGCATATTAGTAAAATTAAAACCAAGAATAAGTGGAAAAGAGCCGTAGAACTGAAAATATATAAAACATACCTCAATAAAAACCAAAGAAAGTTTATACATCACACCATAATTATAGGAAAAGAAATTTTAAAAAATAAATAAATAAATGGGCAATTAGTGTTCAAAGCACAGACTTTTATTATGTGGTAATTTTACAGTTTTAACTTTAAAGGCAACTTCCCCATCCCCCAAATGTATTCCAAGACCAGTGAACTTCTGTTGCATGCATCCATGAGCTTTTCTACATTTTTAATGTTCATTGAATATAAGTAATATAGGTTTTCAAAATTTCAAGTTGTCAACAAGGCTAACTGATTGGATCAATCAATTGTTAAAAAAAATAATATTTTTACATGTCACCACTTGGCTGATTTTATTAACTTATTATTATGCTCCCAATTTTATGTGCTAAAATCTAACTGTACAAGCAACTTGAGGCCTAAAATTGTGCCTTTATCCAATCCTAATTTATTGTTCTTCCCTCATAAATTTTATTTGTAGCTTCAATGGTCTGAGAAAGCAATAAATCAGAGTGAGGTGAGTTTTACATAGTTTAGATTGAGTTCCTTATTTTCACTTGAAATTAATCCGATCCATTCCTTCTGGTCTCATTGTCATGTTGCTTTTAGTGTGCCTCCAAGTAGCAGACTACTTGACTCAAGGACATCCCTTCTTCTAAGTTAGTGGCTATCAGTTACACATGCACAGATGATAAATCGTTTACATAAGTCCTGAGATTGGTGCACCCCCCCCCATAAAATAGAGTTCCGTAAATAAAAAAAATACTCTCCCACTTTTTTCTGATCTCAAGTTGTTTTCCTTAGATAATCAGGAATGTGCTTTGAAGTTTTCTCAAGAAGTATTCTAGACAAAGGTTTTGCTGAAATTTCACTGTCACCATTGAAACCATAGTTGCCAAGCTGTGGCTGGCATAACATAGGGGCTTATAAAATGTTTGTAAAAAGGATGATGGATTCAAACATACCTCTTCACATTCTAAACAGCAATCGAGTTAATAATAATAACAATATTACCCAACTTTTATTTTAACACTAGAGTACCTACCAAAAAAGTTTAGATATTTCCCATTGATTTTTAAAACAAAGTCTGATCAAGTAGAAGAAAAATACACTGATTATAATCTCACTGTCTTTTTCTCTATACACATACTCACATAGGCATGCATATATACCACACTTACCAAAGACTCTACTTAAGAAAAAAGTAATATGTGTTCAAATGTAGAAAACAGAATTAATACTTAACACAGAAGATTTGCAGAACTGAGGCCAAATTGTCAGTATACTTAGGATATGTATATTTTTTAAATTTTAAAATAATATATATTTTTAGAACTTTAAGGAGTTTAAATGAATTAGCCAACAATTGAAAAAGAACTATAAATTATTTCATCTATCTGTGCTTTAAAATTGATTTTTAAAAATTACATTTAGCTTTTGGACCACTTCTCTCAATATCCAGAATAAATTCAAGATGAGAGAGTTTCAAGGAAAAAAAATGCCTGAGTAAAAAGTCAACTTGCTTACACTTTATTTCATAGGCTCTGCTTTCAGTATCTTTAAAGAAAACCTTCTAGATTACTTTTTTTCTCTAAATTTATGTTTAACGGGATCTAGAAATCCTTGGCCTGCTTAGAAGCATGAAAACATTGTTTTTTTACTCTGCTTGGATATTTGTTCATTTAACTTCGGGTTCATATTTAGTTATATCCACTGGAATTGCCCATTCCTCTTCTGCCATTGGGCATTTTTTCAATCTTAACAAAACCAAGTCCATATTATAGGCCTGCTGGCCAACATTCCAGGTAAATAAATGGTTTTAAAGAAAAATGGTGCTATTTTTCAAAAGCTTGACATTTAAAAAAATACAAGTCCAGAATTGAAGCCTTCAATAATTTTTCCATGCCTATATGCTACAAGAAGCAAATGGTTACACAAATGAATACATCTGGGATTATTTTCAAGCTGTTATTCCCCACCAGGGAAAATATTTAGAAATAAGTCTCAGTCTTTGTGCTGGAACTACAAAGAGGCCAGCCATCTTGATGCTTTTCCAGATCGTTTAATGATTTTCCTTATATTGTGTGGTGGCTTTACTGCCCTGTTTCGTATGCCTTCCCATTCACTGTTGGTAACCATTTATGTTGGGTTTGTTCCAATTTCCAAATCTGTTTTGTGGCATTTATAGCTTGCAGCTAATAAGGCCATTCAGTATTTTTATATGAAATATTAAAAAATATACTTTACCATGGAAAGCTAGAGGAAATTATTCAAAATTAAAAAACAGCCTTGAAGGATGGAGTAGCCCAGCCTTTAAACTGCTAAGTGAGCGTGGGTGTGGTTGAGAGGTGGCATTCTACTTCTAGAGTCCAGGAGATGCAGTATTAGGTATGTGTGTTATGTATATGTATTATATATGTGTGTGTGTGTCTACATACATATGTATAGTTCACTAAATGTATATAAGATACATGCAGAAAAAATGGTAATCCGTTTATCTTACCTTGCAAACTCTGACTTTATAATATAGAGCCTACAACAAATATGTACGTGTATGTGTTTATTTATCTATCTGTCCATCTGTTTATTTCCTGATGCTATTTCCATTATCAGATTGAATTTTAGAGGGCTTTTTTTTATTTTTGAGTTTTTAGAGTTCTGCCCTCCTATGACTTTATATAAAATAAAAATTAGAGTTGTTAAGATGCGTAAATACCATGTGTGCAGGAAACTAAAATCTACAAAATTAACTCCAAATTGAACAATAAAGAATGATGATTATTTAAGTAGTCTTTTAGCTCAATATATGTTTAAGAAAATCGTGTCAATCATGCTTTTATAGTCTCTTTTCAATCCAGTCTAAATGAGATATTTAACATAGACTTCCTTAAATTCAGTCCATAAGTTATTTTGATTTCGTATATTTAAAATGTATTTTGCTGAACTAAATTTTCATATTTCATTTTTCTTTAATTCACAAATTAAAAGTGATTAAAGATTTTAATTATGCACAAAGTCTGAAAGAAGATAAAGTCTTCTGAAAACATAATTAACCCTTTTAATATTATCTCTGTGAACTTCAGCTTCAGTCATAATATCTTATGGGAATAAATTTTTCACAAGAAATGACAAGGTCTCCTTGTTTAAGGGTGCACTGATAATGCATAAGGTGGAACATGAGGTGCTTAGGCATCATGTGGCTCATCTCTTTCTGCAGTTCTGCCAAAGATAAAATTCTCAACTATAACCACAGAGATGAGGATGAAAAATCTTGTCATTAAGAACTATTTTCATGTACTGAATGAGGGAAAACTACCACTTGCAGGGTATGGGCTCTGATGAAAGTGTTTGTAGTTCGTAGGCCTCCAGAGAGATAAGGTAATTTCTGTGAAAATCACATGGAGTGTTCCTACCCTTTAATATCACCTGACTGGGTGGTGCCATTTGTGCAAAAAAGGCAATACTTAAGCTTCAGGTATTTATATTTTTACAAGAGTGACATAGAATTAATATATTTACATACAGATTAAGTTTCATTTGCCTTTTTGCAAAGAAGATAGTATATTAATTTCACCAAGACATGCTTCATATTAACAATTTTCATACACATCTAAAACCTTAGGTAGTTTTGAATTATTAATGATATATCCTTATTTTGTAATGTTAAGAGTACAAAATGATCATTTGAAAGCATTTATCAATAGGAGAGCAGAAATTTAAAGAATTTCCTTAAGCTCACTCTTAAAATACATCCAAGTTTATATATGTATACTTATATGCAACATATATGTGTTAACATATTTATATATGTTATTTCTGATATTTTACATGTATACTCCAACAGGCTATCCACTAATAGTTCATATTATTTTAATGTAAGTAATATTATTATTTTAAAAAAACTGGATGGAATTTTAGGTCCTGTTTTACAACCTCTTAGTTTTGTTTAATAATTTATCGACCACTGGGGCGCCTGGGTAGCTTAGTCGGTTAAGCGTCCGACTTTCGCTTAGGTCATGATCTCGCGGTTCGTGGGTTCGAGCCCCGCGTCGGGCTCTGTGCTGACTGCCAGCTCAGAGCCTGGAGCCTGTTTCAATCTGTGACTCCCTCTCTCTCTGACCCTCCCCTGCTCACGCTGTCTCTCTCTTTCTCTCTCTCCTAGAAATAAATAAAAAACATTAAAAAAAAATTTATCGACCACTTTCTCTGCCAATACACAGAGATATGCTCCAATATTTTTAATATTATACTGTATTCTCTTAAATAATAAATTATAATTCATTTAACTAATTCCTTATTGATAAAATATTTGGTCTATTTCCATATTTTAAACAATTAGGGACTGTTCTTCAGTAGATATTCTCTAATAAGCATACTTGGGGTTATATATAATATGTATATATGTATACATATATATATATACATAGTGAGATAAATTATATGTATATAATTGAGCTTATGCTACCAAATGCTTTCCAAAAAAGTGTAGTAATTGACATTACCAACAAAATCGTCAAGAGGATGCCCATTTTATGACTCCTATACAAACATGAACATTAGCACAATTTCTTTCTTCTTTCTTTTCCTATAAAAAATAATACAAATAGTATGTGCTAATGTACAGAACTCTTAGCCATACAGGAGTATCTATAATATTAAAAAGCAATTTTGACTGTCTTCTCCACTGTTCTTTACCTTTTCCTCCTGCTACCCACACGCCAGTCTCACTCCCCTATCTGCTAGTATCATCTCTGCCTACTTCTAAATATCTCAGTGTAGGCATGTGTTCTTAATACAAGTACTACTTGTCTGTCACAAGTAAGATCTTACTTTATGTTTTATTCTACAACACCCTCTTCTTCACCTGCACTTAGGTCATGCATATCTTTCTATTTATTTTATTTTATTTTTAATGTTTTTATCTATTTCTGAGAGAGAGAGAGAGAGAGATTGAGAGCGAGCAAGCAGAGCAGGGTCAGAGAGGGAGATACAGAATCTGAAGCAGGCTCCAGGCTCTGAGTTGGCTGTCAGCACAGAGCCCGACACGGGGCTCGAACCCACAAACTGTGAGATCATCACCTGAGCCAAAGTCGAATACTTAACCAACTGAGCCACCCAGGCGCCTATTTTATTTTTAATGCCTTCATATTATTAGGTAGTTTGTATGCTAATTTATTTAATTCTTCCCCTTTTGAACCTCTTTTCAGGTTTTCCCTACTACAAAAATTACTCCATATGAACTTCATACAGAGGTCTTTGCCACTTGTATATTGGTGAAGAATAGATATTTAGAATTGGATTTATGGAATCAAAAATATGCACAACTAAAATTTTGATAAATACTGCCAGTATCCTTATTCGTCATTTAAAAATATTTGTCAGCCATATGGTAACAATATTTTACTGTTTGCAGTCATAATTTTTTTGTATTGTTGAGGTGAAGAACCTGATTATATGTTTTTAGGGCCTTGGATGTCTTTGACTTCAAATGTCAGTTTGGAAAATTTGCTAGATTTTCTTTTGATCTGTGTTATATTATAAATTTTTTATAAATGTTTTATTTATTTCTGAGAGAGAGAGAGAGAGAGAGAGAGAGGCAGCATGAGCAGGGGAGGGTCAGAGAGAGAGGGAGATACGGAATCCGAAGCAGGCTCGAGGTTCTGAGCTATCTGTCAGCATAGAGCCCGATGCGGGGCTCGAACCCACAAACTCTGAGATCATGACCTGAGCTGAAGTTGTACACTTAAAGAACTGAGCCACCCAGGCACCCCAGTCTGTGTTATATTATAATTTATAAGACTTTTGTAATCATAATTCCGGTTCATTTGGCTATCATATTTTTGTCTTTCTATTCTGTTAAAGGTTTTTCTTTTTTCCTTATATTTTTCTTTACATTTTTAAATTTTATGTTTTAAAACTTAATCACTTTTTCCCTTTGTGACTTTTGAGTTTTTCAACATACTTAGAAAAGCTTCTATACCTCAAAGATGAAAGATACTTATAAGTAATTTCTTACAATATGTTTGTTGTTTTTTACATGCATAACACTTTGAAGTCCATTTGGAATTTATTTTGTAAGTAAAGTAGCTGTCCAGGTTTATTTTCCATGCTTTTTTTTTTTTTCCAGATTATAAGCTATTTGGCCCAATACTACTTGATGAATGATCTAGACTATGTAGATATGCCAACTTTTACATATATTATTTTCCCATGCACATTTGCATCTATTTTTAGATTCTCTCTTTTGTGCCATTGATATGTTTGTTTCCACATCAATATCAAATGTTTCTAATCACTTTCATTTTGTAATAACATTTAATGCTGTGTAGGACTAGGTCACATGCATTGTTGATGTTTCAAAGAATTTTCTTAGCTTTATTCATGTTTGATTTGAGACCAAAGAGAAAGAAATGTTGCATTCATTGGGAATATACTGAATTTTCACATTAATTTAGGAAGTGTTGCTATTTAAAATATTTTAAAAATTATGATCCAGTAGTATATTACCCATTAAAATATTTTTTTAAGTGGGGACTGGGTGGCTCAGTCAGGTAAGTGTCTGATTTCGGCCCAATTCTTGATCTCAGGGTTCATGGGTTCCAGCCTCGTGTCAGGCTCTGTGCTGACAGTCAGCTCAGAGCCTGGAGCCTGTTTTCACATTCTGTATCTCCCTCTCTCTCTGACTTTCCCTGCTCATGCTCTCTCTCTCTCTCTCTCTCAGAAATAATAAAAAACATATTTTTTAAAAGTTTTTTTCTTTTAAGTTTAGGGAGAGCAAGAGTACAAGTGGTGAAGGGACAGAAATAGAAAGAGAGAGAGAGAATCCCAAGGAAGCTCTGAGCTGTCAACCTGGAGCTCTTTGCAGGGCTCAATCCCAATAGCCCCTAGGTCATGACATGAGCTGAAATCGAGAGTTGGATGCATTACTTTATTATCTTCATATTGACAATTAGATTGGAAAGTAATATTTTTTTGTCATATGCTGTTTGGATAACCTAAGTTAGATGAGAATGAAATTTTCTTTTTTGCATGCTATTTTTTGGGGGAGAAGGGTAGGAGGGTGATGGGCATGGAGGAGGACACTTGTGGGGATGAGCACTGGATCCTATATGGAAACCAACTTGACAATAAACTATGAGAAAGAATGATAATATATGCTTATTTGTGTGTTGATATGTTTTCTTGGCAAAAGATTTTGTTATATTGTTTTCCCTAAGAATTTCTGCAAATTTACTAATGAAATTGTGCCTAGACTCCTTGTGAACTAATTCTTGACATGGGATCAATATGGAGGCTTACCTTCCAGACAGAGCAAGAAGATTCCACTCACAGAGGTATTATTGAGAAGTAAAGAAAGAAAAAAGAAAAATAGAAGAAAATTGATTTTGGATTATACAAAGTATTGTTTGAATAGCAGATTGAGAGCAAATTATGGACACTTATGCCACACTAATAGTTTTGAGCATCTTACAGATAGTGTAAAGTCATTTAAAACTTTTAACATTAGCATGCAACACAATTAAATCATTCATTTAGAATGATAATGGACTACATTACAAGCAGGATCCAGGCAACACCATAATAGAAATTCTATTGGTAAAATGTATGAATATTCATAGGACATGAGGTAAATAAAGGCTATTCTGTTGTTTCAGGTAATGTTTTGCTGCCGGTGACTTTTGTAGAAAAAAAGGATATTTAGGAATTTCAGGATGACAGATAAGGGATTATGGACCTGTATATTCCCTTGGGAATAATATATTTTAATGATGTTTGGACTAGTGGCAATGGGTGAAGTTATCCACATAGGAAAATAAATTAGAGAATAAAGAAGTGTTCATGGACAGGGTCACCTGGGCGGCTCAGTTGGCTGGGCATCTAACTTCAGCTCAGGTCATTATCTCATGGTTTGTGAGTTCAAGCCCTGTGTTGGGCTCTGCACTGATGGCTCAGAGCCTGGAGCCTGCTTTGGATTCTGTGTCTCCCTCTCTTGTGAGCCCTTTGCTCACTCATAATCTGTCTCTGTCTCAAAAATAAATAAACATTAAAAAAAATTTTTTTTAAGATGTTAGTGGACAAAAACTAAGGAAAAGTATCTTTTAAGGGAAATTTATCCAGTGAAGAAAGTCTAGAGGGATAAGCCTGACATGTTAGAGTGGGATACCTAAGAAGGAAATGTTAGGGCGCCTGGGTGGCTTAGTCAGTTAAGCGTCAGACTTCAGCTCAGGTCATGATCTTGCAGTTTGTGGGTTCAAACCTAGCATCGGGCTTTGTGCTGACAGCTCAGAGCTTGGAGCCTGCTTGGGATTCTGTCTCTCTGCCTCTCCTACTCATGCTCTGTCTCTCTCTTGAAAATAAATCAAACATTTAAAATTTTTTAAAAAAGAAATGTCAACCAGCTCAAGTGTGAGCCAACAACAGCCATATGAAAGAGGAGATATAAAGCATTTATAAACATGATGGTAAAAAAAATACAAAAATCAAGATGTTGTAAAAAGCACAGGGCTCTACTTTAGAGTGGGTGGCCTGAGTGCCACAGAGCTACACCCATAAGAGAGATTTGCTTGATCTAGGCAGGGGTTCTAAACATTTTTATGTTATAAACTAGACCTCTGTGACACTCTTTAGAAGTTTATGGAGTAAAAATATTTGTCAATAAATGACATAAAATGTATAGAATTGTAAAGGAAATCATTTAATTTAAAATACTATGTCAAATATGTTAAACATGCATTTTTAATGTAATAATATATATACTATTTAATTAAATCACTAAATACTAAGAGGTAGATGCAGGTCCAGTACCTCACAACATTAGAACAATGTATAAAAACAATAGCTTAAGACATATATGAAAACTGTAACAAAACATGAAAATATCTATGATTTCTATTCATGACATAGTAATAGGTATTGCCTAATACAACTGTGGAACATAATTGATGTAAATGCTAAATAAAAAGGTAAAAATTTTCCCATCCAAGTTCATATACCACCAGTGCAAAGAAAACTTTGGTCATTGTAGAGATTTAAATAAGTTTTCTAAGAAAGAAGCACAAAACTCACTGTTCTGTAACAAAACTGAATTTTCTAGCTACCATCTTTGGCACTTAAGAGTGATGTTCTAATACATCTTCTAGGTGATATGGAAGGATCCTGTGGCTTTTAGTGGGGGTCAAAGCAGGAAAGGGAATACAATGGTGTAAGCACAGTGTCATTTGAGCCATACTGCACTGTGATACCAGGTGTGTGTGCATTGGGAGGATAAAAACATTGCTCCTGTGGTGCTATGAGACCAGAGGTATCACTGGTGGAAATATTAAAACATAGACCCCTGGGTGTCTGGAACAAGGCCATATTATGTATTATAATGAACTGCATACCTACTGAAAGTCAGATCCTGGTATGCAGCTGGGCCCTGGCAGGAATTGAGCTTCCAACCTGGTGACATCCAGTGATCAAGCAGCCAGAGATGGTCATAATGAACTGTATCCTCTAAGATTATTTAAATAATATGGTCAGATGGAACCCAGTAGTTGTAAGATGGAAATGATATATCCAGGGTCAGGTGAAACCAGAGGTAATAAATAGCTTAAGCTGGTGGCCCCAACAACCCCCTCTATCACTCCACGTTACCTACCACTCCTTTAGCAGCACAGCTCCCCCAAGCCACACCTACTGCAGTGTTGAAGGTCACTTATTAACACCTGATGGAGGAGAATGCCCCTCAGTAATGAGTTGACTAAAGTGTTGGTATGTTATCATGGTGTTAGGTGAAAATAGATGGCTGAATCACAACTCCAAGCAGAGGTTTCTCTGAAAGGCAGTGGTGTAGGAAGACTGTTCAGTAGTAGAGCTAGCGGTATTGAATTTGGCATTCACTTTCTGTGGAAAGAGAAATGCTTTATGGTCACATGAACCCATCAACAGTGGCAATAGCAGGTTGGGCAGAGACATAGAAAAGGAAAAATGGAAAATTGGGTACCAAGAGGTCTGGAGAAGTGACCTATATTTGGACATATGAAGGAAACACAGAATGTGAGGATGTTTAATTTGTATGTCAATATCTATGAGAGAAAATACACATTATCCACGGAAGAGACAGTGACTAACCCAATTGATATAGTGACTTGGCCAGTAGACATCACCCAATCTCCATCATAATCCACCGTTGTGGTGGCACAATGGACAATGAAGAATGTAGTCATAGGGGCTATGCATGAGGTCCCACTTACCAATGCTACTCTAGTGACTGTCCCTGCTTAATATCCAAATTTTCATCAAAGAGATCAATCCCAGACCCTAGTATGTGGCTGTCCCTCAAAGAGTCCAGTCAGCTTCTTGGTTGACTACATTGGACCCTTCCATTCTGAAAGAACAGCAATTCATCTTAACTGTAATTGACACATATTCTTCGTATGGGGTTGACTTTAATGCCTGCAGAGCTTTCTCTGGCCCTCACTATCTGAGAGCTTACATAGTGGTTTTATTCACAAATAAAACTAATTAATTTTGATAATTATATCAAAGGAGGTGTGGCAATGGGAAAATGACCAAGAGATCCCCTGTTCTTTTCAGGCCACTAGCCTGGGAGCACAGTATGGCTTAAAAATACTGCTGAGGCACAAGTTTGAAATTCTTTTCTGCAAGGATCCTCCTACAGGACTATATTATTCTCAGGACTGAGTGACACTCTAAATCAAATATCATTATCTGAGGTTTTCTCTTCAAGGAGAATACATGAACCTGGAATCTAAGTAGTTGAAGTACAAATATCCCCATCACGAGTTACCATCACTCCCAGTGACATACTTGATGTCCTTGTGTTTCTCATTGTCACAAATTTAGGGTCTGTGAATTAAGAGGTTCTGGGTCTCAGAGGGGAATTCTTCCGTCAGTGTACACAGTAATAGTCCCATTGAATTCTTTGATAGAACTATCAATCATTTACTTCAGGCTCTTTATGCCGAAGACTATGAAGAAAGCAAATGAATCACAAATACTGATAGGAATGATTAACATCAATCTTTAAGAAAAGATAGGGCATCTGGGGGCGCCTGGGTGGCTTAGTCGGTTAAGCGTCCGACTTTCGCTTGGGTCATGATCTCGCAGTTCGTGGGTTCGAGCCCCGTGTCGGGCTCTGTGCTGACTGCCAGCTCAGAGCCTGGAGCCTGTTTCAGCCTGTGACTCCCTCTCTCTCTGACCCTCCCTGCTCACGCTGTCTCTCTCTCTCTCCTAAAAATAAATAAAACATTAAAAAAAAAAAAAAAAAGAAAAGAAAAGATAGGGCATCTGCTACATGAAGAACCAAAAAAATGTTAGTTTTATTCTGGGGTTATTTCGTGAATCATCTTTTGGAGAGTAATTAATACTCTCATCCTCTCCTTTACCACCTGTTTTAGATGCCCCTCACCCTCAACTAGTAGCTCTCTAGTCTGGGTTACTTTCCCTGTGGAATTATCCCGAACTTTATCCCTGTGAGATCTGAGGGGAGGAAATTTTGCCCTGTGATTTAAAAAGATAGATCTTCTTCAGAGGGTGAATCATGTAGGTATGAGAAGAATGTAAATAAATAAGTAAACATTAAAAAAATGTTTATTATGTTCCCAACTAAACATGAGATAAATTGATACAATCTTTATTTCATGTAATGACTTAAATGGGTATTATTATAGAGAGTATCCTAAAGAACTGTTTTTTTTCCCAAGTCATAAGTAAACATCACGGCTTTATATACTGATTTATGGTTTTTTTTGGCAAAGTCTCAATCTTTTTAAAATTGAAATATAATTGACATACATTATATTAGTTTCAGGTGTACATAATGACTTCATAATTACATTTATTAAATGATCACAATAAGTTTAGTTCATATCCATCACCACATATATTTACAAGAATATTTTCTTGTGATGAGAACTTTTAAGGTTTACTCTCTTACCAGCTTTCAAACAGGCACTACAGTGTTATTAACTTTAGTTGCCAGGCTGTACATTACATCCCCATGGTTTACTTATTTTGTAATTGTAAGTATGTACCTTTTGACTTCCATCACCCATTTCATCTACCTCCAGCCCCGCCTCTGGAAACCACCAGTCTGTCTTCAGTATCTAGGGCAGTGATTACTGTCATAGATTTTTAACTAGCAGTATCTGTCCACTTATGATGACTTTTGTTTTAAAATTTTTATTTACTTTAAATGTCTTATTATTTTTGAGAGAGAGAGACAGAGTGCGAGCAAGCAAGCATGAGTGGGGAAGGGACAGAGAGAGAGAGGGAGACACAGAATCTGAAGCAGGCTCCAGACTCTGAGCTGTAAGCACAGAGACCGTGGCAGGGCTCTAACTGACCAACCACTACATCATGACCTGACCTGAAGTCCGACGCTTAATTAACTGAGCCACCCAGGTACCCCCAAAATTGTATTTTTAAGAAATCTGTATATCCAAGGTGGGACTTGAATTTACAGTCTCGAGATCAAGTGTCATGTTCTACTGACTGAGCCAGACTTTTTATCTTATGACCTTATCTCTTAACTGTATCAATCTAAGCACATCCTTATGACCAGAGAAATTTAATAGGCCAGTCTACACATCTCTTTGGTATATAATCCTAAGAATGTATTATAGGCTTTGAGGTTTGTGCTTCCTATTCTTAAATATATTGGCACTCAAAGCTGCTTAAACAAGCATCAACAAAGGTGCCTGTCTACTTTGAAGTTATTTTCTGCGGAAATCACAGTCACTGACCAAATGATTTGGAAAGATTAAATTGTGCTTATTTTATGGCATTCTAAAACAGCAGGGTTAAATACTGGGCCAGCTGCCAGCCACTCAGCACCCACACTTTCATGTTTGGCGGCCAGATATAGCCACACGAATTATTCTGGAATAGAAATGTGCAATGGCGCCATTCTGGAGAGCAGAAATTCGTTATTAAGTTTAATGCTTTGATGAATGGGTAATTAAAATAGTATTCATTTTTACATTCATAAAAAATACTTTTTAAAATTAGATTGGACCTTGGTTGCTGGAGGAAATTTTCTGCTTTCTCGTGGAGCAAAGTTACCTACTGCAGTAGTTGATTTTCCTATTTCTCTACTTCAGAAAATGTGGGGACCCTTTCTCCACCTCTCTCAAAAATCAGGATGTATACTAAGCCATTTTATTTATAAGGAAAGCTGTATATATAAATAGATATGTACACATACATGTATATGGAACACATTTAAAATATTAATGTAGTATGTGAGAAATATAAAGGAATCAAATGACTTTGCTTACTTAATTTCTTCTTTGTTAATTTACACTGGGGGCACATGGGTAGCTCAGTTGGTTCATTGTCCGACTTTGGCTCAGGTCATGATCTCACTGTTCGTAGGTTCGAGCCCCACATCGGGCTCTGTGCTGCCATCTAGCTCAGAGCCTGGAGCCTGTTTTAGATTCTGTGTCTCCCTCTCTCTCTGACCCTCCCCTCCTCATGCTGTGTCTCTCTCTTTCTCAGAAATAAATATAAACATTTATATATATATATATATAGTTTATAAACATACATAAATACATATATAAACTATATGTATATAGTTTATAAACATACATAAATATATATATAAACTATATATATATATATATATATTATATATATTTACATTGGAAACACGTTTTTCTCTAAATTCTGCCAGCATCACCAGGCTGAGGGTATGGCTGTACATTCATGTCAGACATCTTGACAGCAAGATGGAACAGTTTCACAGAGGAACTCTGTATGAAGGCCTATGGAGATCTCTGTATGGGGAGCTTATGGAGAAGAATCATAGCATCACACTCAAAGTTCATGGTCTAGAGACACATAGGTAAATTCTTATAAATAATATAAATGATTTAAAAATACAAGAAGTGCAAAAAAATATAAGTGCAATAATAAGATGCCTGAAACAATGATATACTCAGGGAAATAATAAATGGTTGCAGAAGAGCAAATCTGGGAGTTTTCAGACAAGAGGAACCACTGTTTCTAAGAAGAAGAAAAAAAAAACGTTGAGGAGTACTTCTTTTGGAGAAGGTAGATATTGACCTGGGCTCAGAGAATCCTGGAGATTGCTCCAGGTACAGAAGAGCTGTACCTTACCTTAGAGAAGTACTTTCCATAAAAACAGAGAGATGGGCATTGGTAGCTTGTGTAGCCTAAATGGATTGAGTTATTTTGATTTCTTGTTTTCTTTAAGACATGTCTCAGTACTTACCTTGGCCATGTAGTCACCAACAGAGACAAGAGAAGAGAAGTTAGTGGATTGGGGGAGGTTGGAGAGGAGAGCCTAATGAGTGATGAAGTCAATTTTACTTTGAATTCAAAGAAACTGAACAAAAATGAGAAAAAAAAAACTGCATCATGTGCTTCATCGTCTCTTAAAATGGGTTGCATTGAGAAGGTAAGATTAAGTATCTTGCATATTTTGGTTCAGTTAGTATTAAAATTAAAATTAAAATGTCTGAAAAACTTTTTGTCATTTTTAAGGTCACTCTTGGGGCAATATTTGGTTTCAAGATTAATTAGCATTTGTGCTCCATACAATTTTTCTCTTCCCTTATTGTAGGCAGACAGATGATCTTCGTTATTCTTTTCCTTTGAGGTTTTTGGAGGGCAGGAAATAGAAACTTCATGGTTTAGTCTTCTCCTAGAATCAGTGAAGGTACGTTGTTGGGGTCATGTGGAGGCAGAAGAGAGGGGTGTGCCTTTGAAGAAACAGAAAAATTTGGGTTTTTTTCTATGATCCAAGAGTGAAGCTAACGGTCCATTGGTCACACAGGCCTCTGGAACTTCCCTGAGAAGCATATTTTCAGCTTTTTCAAACTTGCCTAAAAAGGGGCATCAGGGCTCCTGAGGGCAGTCAATGTCAACTGTGATATGTGACTTAGAGAGCTATTTCCCACTTTTTTTTTTTTTTTTTAACATTGGGGCTTTTGTATTACTCTGGGTAGGGAGACCCCTAGGAAAACTGAGGTGGAATCTTCCACTGTCCTTACAAGATGGGAACTCAATTGTGAAATTAGTTTGATTGCATAAAAAAACAAACCCAGTATTGTTGTGTTAGGATTTTTTTTTTAATTTGTCAATGAAAATTGGAGAGTTGAAGAATTAAAGATCTCAGGTTGTAGATTTTCTTCCAATTCTTTCTTCTACCTATCCACTTAGTATAACCTCTCCAAATTTCTTTGAGTTTTAGATTTGTGTTCTAATACTCTGCTATATCAAGGACTGAATGGTGCTATAGCTCAAAGTCTTACTTACTAGTGGTATCTACATTTCTTAAATCTTTATTTACTTAGAGAAAGAGAATGTGCTTGAGTAGGGTAGGGTCAGAGAGAGAGGGAAAGAGAGAATTCCAAGTTAGTGCAGAGTCTGTCACCACACTTCATTTCATAAACTGTGAGACCATGACTTGAGCCTAAATCAAGAGTCAGATGCTCAACTGAGTCACCCAGGTGCCCCAGTGCCAACATTTTCTGATGTTATATTAGTTCCCAGCATTTTTCCACATTATCAATGAAGTAGGTGCAGAGCAATGTATCAGAGGAGGGGATCTTGGCTGGCTCAGTTGGAAGAGCATGTGACTCTTGATCTCAGGGTCCTGGGTTCGAGCCCCACATGAGGTGTAGAAATTAGTTAAAATAAGTTTAAAAAAAAAAACTTTAAAAAGGGGCGCCTGCGTGGCTTAGTCAGTTAAGCGTTCAACTTTCGCTTAGGTCATGATCTCACTGTTCGTGGGTTCAAGCCCTGCATCGGGCTCTGTGCTGACTGCCAGCTCAGAGCCTAGAGCCTATTTCAGAGTCTGTATCTCCCTCTCTCTCTGACCCTCCCCTGCTCACTCTGTCTCTCTCTCTCCTAGAAATAAATAAAAATATTTAAAAAAAAAAAAACTTTAAAAAAAGAACACCTTCCCAGGAGAAATTCATTTCTTGCTCAAGTTCTGAGTAGCATGGTCTTGTAGAATAGTTGAACATTTCTGGTATTGGATCCGAGGTCACATGAGATGCCAATTCTCTTTCTGAGCAGAAAACACTTGGTGAGATACCACTTTTACCCTTTGGCCCAAACACTCAAGTTTCTCCTTTCCCAAATGGCTCTTGTCATTCACATTTAAAAATATTTTTAATTGGGGCACCTTGTGGGCTGAGTCATTTAAGCCTGAGACTTTCCTTAGGTCATGATCTCATGGTTTATGAGTACGAGCCCTGTTTTGGGCTCTGTGCTGACAGCTCCGAGCCTGGAGCCTTCTTCAGATTCTGTCTCCCTCTCTCTCTGCCCCTCCCCTGCTCATGCTCTGTCTGTCTGTCTCTCTCTCTCTCACTCTCTCTCTCTCTCTCTCTCAAAAATAAATTAACATTTAAAATATATATATTTTTAGTTAACATGGGTTGCATTATGTTTATGGTAGGGCTTCTCAAATAATTTTTAAAGACAGCTGAAATATAAGCTATAAATTCAACAATAACAAAGCCATGGAAGATGGTATTTTTCCTTCTATAAAAAGTTGTATTATTTTTTCCCTTAAATTGAAGAAAGTCTCATGGAATCACTGTCCTTATTTTATATAAATCATTCACTGCCTTTTTCAATTATTCTACAGTATTACTAAATGACTAATAAAATATGTATTATAGTAATAATTGAAATCTTAACTGCATTGGGAAAATGCAAAAGTCTCATATTGTGTGAAGAAATGTTGAAATCTTGCCATAAATAGTCCCAGTCAAGCCTGAAGAACTGTTATTAGTATTTCATTTATTAATGTCTAAGTAATCTGCATTTTTGATAACTTGAGTAAGCCTCAAGCCTGTCAGCATTTGCCCTTTACTTTTCCTTTCCCCTCAATTACTTTTGACATTTTGTTTTTCATTTAACAAGTAAGCAAGCTTCCATTCTTGGGGATGTTTCTTAATAGATACCACATGTACAAGGCCATAAGTAAAAACTATTTACTGCAAAACAGATTAATAATACAGTGCAAATATTGTTGTTATATTTCCATATCATGCAAATTAGAACAAACTGTTGTAGCAATTAGCTGAATTCACCAAAAGACAACAGAGATATCCTGCCTCAGGTGGGGAGTAACACAATCTTAAGTTTGTACTTATCTCCCTTTGAGGAAGGAAGCATTAACAAATGTTCTGTGGCAGCTGCTCATATACTATACTATACCAACAGAAAGGAATTCAAAGTTAGGAGACCAGTTTGAATTAACGCGTTTGGAAAGTCAATGATCGTATAAACACATATGATGTTAGAGAAGAAGGAGAAATGAGAAGAGAAAAGGAAAAAAGAAAGGAAGAAATTAAGAAAAGGAAAGGACACAAAAGAAGACAAAAGAAAGGAGAAAGAAAAACCTATATATACAATGCTTTCTTACAGCCACACTTTTCTTTTAAAATTTTCCTTCATAGTTCCATTTGTAGAAATAGTATCCAGGTCCATACTCTAGATGTGGTTCTCTACAATGACAGCCTATTGATATATCAATATTAAAAATCTGGGGTGCCTGGGTGGCTCAGTAGGTTGGGCATCCGACTTTGGCTCAGGTCATGATCTTGCTCTTCGTGGGTTCGAGCCCAGCGTCGGCTTTTTGCTGACAGCTCAGAGCCTGGAGCCTGCTTTGGATTCTGTGTGTGTGTGTGTCTCTCTCTCTGACCCTCCCCTGCTCACGCTGCTTCTCTCTCTCTCTCTCTCAGAAATAAATAAAACATTAAAAATTTTTTTTTTAAAAATCTGAGCATTGTGTGATGCAGGTTAATAAACAAAATGTGATCACTTTTCCTGAAGAAGTTGCAATATGCCTCTTGGGAGTAACACAAAATAAAATCATAATTGTTTCTTTGGGACTATTAGCTCAAAATAAGACAAATAAGGAAGCTATCCCATGCCCCTATTTAGTATGAAAGGATCCAACTTTGGACCAGAAAAGGAAGGCTAGGGAAGGGAAATTGAAAAGAGTTGTAAAGAGGGCAGGGAAAACCAGCATTAGTAATTTGCCTAAGGAGGATATGAGAAGATTGGTTTTATCAGACCTAGAGGTCCATGTTACTTATAGTAACTTTAAAAGTTAAAAAG
The DNA here is from genome assembly GCA_017311185.1 of Proteles cristata cristata. Taxonomy (NCBI): domain Eukaryota; kingdom Metazoa; phylum Chordata; class Mammalia; order Carnivora; family Hyaenidae; genus Proteles; species Proteles cristata. Next base: position 3,350,493 of record JAESUZ010003705.1, on the reverse strand, counting down.
CATGTTACATAATATTAAGCCCCTGAAAAGAAATATTTACTTGTTACTGTTGTAGCTTTATCTCTTTATGAGACTTCAGAAAACATTGGTTGTAAAGTTTATTTCCTTGGGTAAGTTTTATAAGTTGTTTAATTTATGTAATCAATATATATATATATATATATATATATATATATATATATATATATTGATTATATATAACAGACATTAAGTGCCGAATATGACAGTTATTGCACTAGGCACTGGGAATACTCATGCATTTCCTACCTTCAGGGATTCTACAATATCTGATAGTTGTATAGTAATTTAAATTTGAAGAATGCCTTCAACTTACTTTTAGTTGTTGCTGTATTCCATGTGTGCATGCATTCTTAGGGCAACAAGATCTTGCTATTCATGGTTATGAAATTTTTTTAAAGGAGGGTGATTTTTTAAATGTGAGGAGCTATATTACAAATAATATAATGATGACTCTAATTTGTGGGCCCATAACAAAATACCATAAAGTGGGTGGATTCAGCAGCAGAAGCTTATTTTCTGAGAGTATGGGATGCTGGAAGTGTGAGATGAGGGGGCCAGTGGGGTAGGGTTTTGGGGACAGCTCTCTTCCTGGCCTGCAGAATGCTCCCTCCTGGATGTACTCACACATCATTGAGAGACAGGGAGCAAGTTCTTTGAAGTCTCTTCTTATAAGGGCGCTAGGTCCATTATGAGGGTCCCACCCTCATGACCTCATCTGGAACTAATTCCCACCTACTGGCTTCATCTCCAAATGTCATCATATTGAGGTTAGGACTTCTAAATATGAATTTTAGGAGGACACATTTGAGTCCATACTGTTGACTCACATGCTCCATTTGAAAAATTCAGTGCTTTTTTTTTTTTTTTTTTTTTTGCGCCATATTTGCTTCATTAAATAACAGGTTTATAATTGAAGTTCTCTTTATACCTCTCTCCAGTCATTCCACTTTGATTATCCAAAAGTAACCCTGTACTTGTATTTTGTGTATTCTTTCTGTCTAGGTTTTAATAGTTGGCTTATTTATATATCTGTCAATAATATTTAATACTGTGTTGTATTAAATATTATTTATTTCATATATTATGTAAAAAGGTGTGATTCATAACTTGTTCCTTATAAATGAGAAAATATAGTATGTATATGCATATATAAATAAGATAATTAATATATCAAGGAATCTTGAAAATCAGTGCCCAACATATGATGCAATTTATTTCAAATCCAGGACTCATGGGTCCAGGAAGCTATAGGTGGAAATGGAAGTGACTCCATTCATTATTACTTTTAGTGGCCCACTAGCAAAAATCTTCCTTTGTGTCCTCACCATCTTATATTTTGCTGGCCTACGGATCTTAGTTTCAAAGGAAGAAATGCTTCCTGAGGTCTAAGACAATATGGAATGGATAGAAGTAGTAATAAATACCAGCCACAACTGGGTGATCAGTGCAGAAACTAGGACTGTAATCCTTATGACTATCTCTTTCTTATTTTACTATGAATATATTTTTGTGTGTCTATGTGCATATAGACATACTATTTTTCTTTTTATATAAGATGTATTAACTTTGCCTCATGGTATTTAAGTTTTGTTAACTTTACATCATAGTATTTAAGTTACAGGATATGAGGGAAAAGGGATTATCACCCAAGTAGCTTGCATCATCTTCTGGTAAAAGAATTTGTGGATTTTTGGTTGCACACAGGATAGTTGTATCATATTAGGCACAAGTATGATTTGGATTACATCATTAGAGATTAAATATGGTTTAAGGAGATGTGTAGGGGTGCCAAGTTCACAAGTGCTAGACTGTGATGGTTAATTTTATGTGTGAACTTGACTAGGCTATGTTGCCTAGTTATTTATTCAATACCACTCAAGATGTTGTGAAGCTATTTTTAAAATGTGATTAATATTTAAGTCATCAGACTTTGAATAAAGCAGATTACTTCTCATAACATGGGGGAACCACATTCAATATGTTGAATGTCTTTAGGACAAAGACTGAAGTTGCCTCAAAAAGAAACAATACTGCCTCAAGATTGTAGTATAGAAATTCTACCTGCTGGTGGCACCTGGGTGGCTCAATCAGTTAAGCATCAGCCTCTTGGTTTCAGCTCAGGTCAGGATCTCATGATTCTTGGGATCAAGACTTGCACCAGGCTCTGTGGTGACAGAGCAGATCTTGCTTGAGATTCTCTTTCTCTCTCTCTCTCTGCCCATCCCTTGTCCATGCATGCCCACTCTCTCTCTCATAATAAAGAACAAAGAATAAAGAAGGAAGAAGAGGGAAGGGAGAAGAGGGTAAAAGAGGAATGGGGGGAAGGAGGAAGAGAAAGAGAAACAACTCTGCCTGCTGCTTGCCTAGAAGATTTCAACCTCAAGAATGCAATGACAATTCCTACCTGAATTTCCAGCCTGTCACTCTACAGATTTCATACTTGCCTATCCATACAATTGCATAAGCCATTTACTTAAAATAAGTCCATTTGTCTATCCTATTCATTCTTTTTTTTCCCCTCAGGAAACCTAACAACCTTATATTCAGGAGCCTTGATGTACTCACTTATTTTAATAATTTAAATGTAGAATTTTTTGGATTTTCTGCCTGTGAAGAGCAAAACAATTTTGTTTCTTTCAATGCCGTGTACACTTTATTTCCTTTTTTGTCCTACTGTAATGGCTCAGGAATCCAATAAAATGTTGGATATAGTGTTGATTACAGGATACTGGTGAGAAATAATTTTAAAATTTATTATTTTTTATTTTGCTATGCATTTTTGTAGCTATGTTTTAGTAGTTTTTGTTTTTGTTTTGTTTTAGAATGTTTTTAAATTCTGCTTTATAAAAGCTTTTCTAAGAAAAAAATAAAAGTTTTTCTAAGTTATGAATATTAAAATTCAGCTAATTCTTTTTCTGAATAACAGGATTGTTAATTTATTCTATTGACGTAATTAAATCCACTGATTGGTTTTCAAATGTTGACTCAATCTGGCATTACTGGGATAATTCCTTCCTGACTGGAATATTATTTTTATTTTTTTCTAGATTTGGTTTGGGCATCTTTAAAGTTTTTACATTGTGGTTAATATTATTTTTATTCCTTTATAGCTTGGCATATAATCATAATTTGTAGACTATTCTATATTTTCTATTTTTTCCTTGAATTTCTATTAATTGAAGCTAGGAATTTAGAATTGTTATATCTTTCTGCCTAATTGAACCTTTTATTACCCACGAATATTTTCTTTTTATCTCTACTAATGCTTTCTGTCTTGTAATACGCTTTGTGATTAATCACTATAGTTGGTTTGTTTGTTGTTTCTGCTTTTCATATTTTTCTATATTTTACTTTTAATTATTTTCTTGACTTTGTTGTTAAATATACTTCTACCAACGCACACAGAGTTGTTGCTGCTGATAAATACAGCATGAAAATATTTGACTTTAGTAAAAAAATTCAACATATTAACATTACTGTAATTACTGACATATTTGTATTTAAATCTACACTTTGCTATTTTCTTATATTTTCCATATTTTGTATAAACATATCTGTTCCACTTTGTACCTTCTTCTGGTTTGACTTTTTATTATTTAATCTCAGTCCATTACCTTGAAAATTATAATTGATTACACTGAAGTCAGAGCTAACCCTATGCATAAATTTTTCCACTACTCAGGACTTGAACATCAAACTCTCATTGACTTGAAACTCAATAATTAGCTGTCTCTTCAGAAAGACCTAAATGACAAATGCCAGTGAATAAAAACACCTCAGACTATGAGAGTATAATTGAAATAACCCACCATAAAAATAATATTTTCTGGGGCACCTGAGTAGCTCAGTTAGTTAAGCATCTGGCTCTTGATTTCAGATAAGGTCATAATCTCATGGTTTGTGAGTTTGAGCCTTACATCAGGCTCTGCACTGACAGCCTGGAGCCTGCTTGGGATTCTGTCTCTCATTCTATCTGCCCCTCCCATGCTCATGTTCTTTCTCTCTCTCTCTCTCAAAATAAATAAATGAGTTTTTAAAAAAAAATTTAAAAATGTTTTCCAGAAACTTGAAATTTTACCTTAAAAATTCATACACTTATCCTCACAGTATACCTGTTTGCTTTAATATTTTAAAATTATGTTATATAACCATTAAGAAAAAAATAATTTAAAAAATAAACACAAAGAACTCCTGTTTTTATTTAGAGTAATCCTGTATCATAGGCTTCTTTGAGTCCCCCAAATTAAATAGTTGGAGAGATTGATCCAACATTTTGAGATCATCACCTGCATGGTCCTACTTTTCTGACTCAATTTCACAGTATTTAAAAGAGTTAAGTTTACAGAAGTGGAAGTTTACCAATATGTATTTTTCTTTTACTGTTTTTTAGGCTCTCAGACTCACCATGAAACAGTGACAGAAATATGCTGGCTTTGGCAGAGATAAAAGATGTATAATTCTGGAGTTGGACAGGCTTCTATCTCAGTCACTTCCTATCTCAATAGCCAACCACATTGTTTCACACAGCTTTGGCACTCAGAAAATGGACATTGTTATGATGCTGTTTTTAATATAATTTTCTTTAGTTTTGAATTTTGCATACCTTAATGATACCTAATATCTTAGATGCAGAAATAGTGTGGCATTTTGAGGACAGCTCCTTCCTTTAGAAAAATTAATATCTAACTTTTGATGTCAGTTTCTTAATATTTTTAATTTTTTCATTTACTCTTCCAAAACTACAGTTAAGAAAATGGAAAGGAAATGACAGCCTGGTAGAAACTATCCAAAACATATCTATAACACAAAAGATTTGAATCAAGAATATGTAGAGTTCCTATAAGTCAATTCTAACAAAAAAAAAAAGAAAAAAACCCAGACAACCCAATCAAAGAAGAAACAAAAGACATTAACAGATAACTCAAAAAATAGGGTTTTAAAAAAAATGTTTTATTTATTTCTGAGAGAGAGAGAGACAGCGTGAACAGGGGAGGGTCAGAGAGAGAGGAGATACAGAATCTGAAACAGGCTCCAGACTCTGAGCTGGCTGTCAGCGCAGGGCCTGATGCGGGGCTTGAAGCCACGAACCGTGAGATCATGACCTGAGCCAAAGTCAGACGCTTAACTGACTGAGCCACCCAAGTGCCCCAAAAAATAGTTTTAATGGTGAATAAAAGTATGCTTATTGTTAGAAAAATTCAAATTAAATCCACAATGAGATATTACCACACACCTGTTAGAATGCCTAAAATTAAAAGAACTGGCTATACCAAGTGTTTGAGAAATTGGAACATTTGGAACTCTCATACAATGCTCATGGGAAAGGAAATTGAATAATCACTTTGGAAAAGAGTTTGGCAATTTCTTAAAACGTTAAAATTAACTTTTCTATGATTAGTCATTCCATTCCTAGGCATATGCCCTATAGAAATGAAAGGTTATGTCTATACAAAGACTTGCACCTAAATGTTCAAAGCATTTAGAAAGCTTATGTCTGTACAAAGCATTGCACCTTTATTTGTAATACTAAAGACTGGAAATGACTGAAGTGTTTCTCAACAGATGAATTGGTACACAGCTACAGTGTGTCATACAATGTCATACTCTTCAGCACTAAAAAGTATTTAACTGTTAAGGAGCCGTTGAGTAATCTAGCACCCATGGATGGCTTCATGGTTAGAGTGGCTATAAAAAATGTAATTAATTATGAAAATATTGACCTCTAAGTATGAGACAGACAAAGTGAAATGTGACTGCCACTTTCAGTTCTCAAACTGATTACAATGAACAAGCAGTTACTCATTTTAGTGAATCCTGAGGAGACTATAGTTAACTTACCTAAACAAGCTTAGAAATGTCTACACATAAATCTTAGCATATGTGGGGGCACCTGGGTGGCTCAGTCATTTAAGGGTTGACTTCTGATTTTGGCTTATGATCTATAGTTTATGACATAGAGCCCCATGTTGGGCAGCCTGCTTAGGATTCTCTCTCTCTCCCTCTCTCTCTTTGCCCCTCCCCCACTTGCTCTGGGCTCTCTTTCTCTCTCAAGTAAATAAATAAAATATTAAAAAAGAAACCTTAGCATATGTGCATTTCATATTTTGTATATTTTCTTTCGATGCTAATTTGAGGCAAATAATGAACGAACTGGCTTTGTTATTTGTAGTATTACACAAATATAAGTGTGTTTAACACTTTTATGATAATCTCACATATAATATTATTTTGTGTGATTTTTAAAGTATGTTATATTGACATTTAAAAAAAAGATGCTAATTACAATGTAGTTTTAAGCACAACTGATATGAACAAAGTGGCATTAATAAATTGATCTGCCTCTTGTTTTTTCTTTAACATCTGTTTGTTTTTTGTTTGCTTGTTTTCAAACAAACAGGGTCCTCTCCCTTGGGCTCCTGTCTCAAGAAGCCTCTCAACCCAATGAGACTTGGTTTCCTTCACCTCTGCTTATTCAGCCCTTTTCAGAATTTCTCAAGTATTAAGGTAAAGGTTATTTCCAAATTCAGAGCTCCTTAAAGAAGGAGTCGTTGCTCTTACTAAATGCTTTCCCACTACTTCAGGTTCATATTGGGTATACCTGTTGGCCCATTTGTGGTTCTAGAGACCATGTTACAAGTGCTGGCTGCTGAGTTATGAGTAGAAGTGATAAGTGTTAGGATGGGGATCTGGACACCTGCTTGTGACTTTAAGACCCATTTAGGATTTTTTTTTCTTTTGGAATGGTGATAAGAAAAATCTCTGAATGACTGATGGATAGAAGCCCTCTGCCTTACTGATAGACATGTCACATAAGTAAGAAAAAAAAGAAAACTATTATGATTTTCAGTTACTGTGACTTGGAGGCCATTTTCTACCACAGCATGAAGGGCCCATCCTGAATTGATGTTATGGCATCATAATATTACATTGTTACAGTGGCATTACTTTAATATTCTTAGGAATGACTCTAATGGTAGAATTTTTGCCATCATAAAGGGAGCAAGAGATCCCATGCCTGGGAATAATATACCTGAAAGCATGTTATATAAACAGCTACATATTCAGCCTACCTGCAGGGTTGATTGCTGATGATGGATATTTTGTGTTTCCATTTTTTGCTTGAGACCAAAAATACAGAGTGTCAGTTGAAGACTATATCTGCTTTAAATCCTTTTCTTTTCACAGCAGTTTCATAACATTTTATTCTCACACATTAAAAACAAAGGCAGCTGGTGGAAGCCATTGAACTGTGGAATCCGCTACTTGCAGCAGGGCATTACGGGAGGGTCTATTTTCTCTCTCTGACTATTGGGATTAGTGCAAAATGAGGTAAGTGGAAGCTACATTGCAATTATCACAAGGCTCCGAAATTAAACACCCAATTTACATTGATAACATTGCCCAAGCTTCTCTGAAAAGAATTTCTGAAGGTTAAGTAGGAAAACTGAATTGTAAGAGTGATGACAGCATCTCACCAATAATTCTGTAAAATATGACTAATAATATTGGAACAAGAATAAAGACTTTAGAATGTTTGGTGGGGAGGGAACACACACAAATACAATGACTGGTCTTTGGTAATAGACAAATCATATCTAAGTGCTTAACATGAAAGTCAGTTACCTGCCAGAAACAAAAACTTTTTATGAACAATTTTTCAAAGATACGGTCGAGTCTTTCCCTAAATAAAGCGAGATGTCAAATCAGCAGAGAATTAAAATATATTTATTAAAAAAAAAAAAAAACCTCAAGCAGAAGGGCATCTGATGTTTTACAGACATTCCAACACCTTCAGGAAATTTGAACTCACACCAAAGGGTCTGATAGTCATTTGAGTCTCCATCTGTAACTGGAACATGTGTGCACACAATGCACGTTGAATCACTCCAGAGGAAAAAAAAAACACCCTGGTTTTAAATTATAGAAGGCTTTGACCATTCTTCTTAACCACAAACTCTTTGGCAGCGTGACACAGAGTGACTTAGAGTGATCTGGTCATAAAGCTTCCTTTGGTGCTTGAAGCCACAGTGCTGAGCTAGAAGCAGCTGCCCCTCCAGGGACACAGTGACTGTAAAGTAACCCAGGAGAAATCTAAGACTGAGGGACAATTTTAGAAGCAAACTAAGAAAGAGATGTTACTTGTTCTGATTTGTATCAGATAGTCACTTCTCAGTCTAGTGGTTTGCTTCATGTTTTCAGCTAGATGCCTGAATTTGGATGTGCTAAAGTTAGTTTTCATGTTTGTTTCTTGAAGCCCAAAATATCCATGCCATATTCAAATTCTTGAAATATATAGAACAGTCCTCTAATATATACTGTGGGAGTAAAATAATTAGAAAGTTTAGATTTCACTGGAGTAAATTCACTATAAGATTGTTTAGGAGAAATATGTGTTAAAGGCATTAAGTTATTTGGTGCAATTTATTATAATTTTATTGTCCTGGGTATGTGCTACCTAACATTCATCATCTCATTTAGTTTTTATGGTAAGCCTGCTATTATTATCCCCATCCTACAGATGAGAAAACTGAGGCTTAACAACGTTGCTATTTGCTCAGTATCACATAGCTTGGAAACAGGCAAAAGGCAGTATCGAAACTTAGTCCTCTTAACTACTGTTCTTTGTTGTTCTCTTAGATACTTCTTCCTTTATATTTTATAAATATTAGTTTCTCTTTAAAGGGGCATCTGTGTATCTTTGAAAATGATCATTAGTACTCATATTCAAGTTTTCCTTGAAAGGAGGTATAAACAGTTAAGTGCTTGAAAGCACAGAGTCTGAAGCAAGGACCACCATTTCCTAGTTATGAGATGAGTTATGAGTTTACTAGATTTCCTAGTAAATCGCATACATCTCTTTCCTTCCTTTTCTGTGCCATATAGCCTTCTTGGGGAGATTGATTTATTTTATGTTAATAAAGCCCTAACACTATTCAGCAGATAGTATGCAAATGTAGGTGTTACTACTAGCATTAGTGTGTCTGTGAGTATCATAGTCACATATTTAAATAAATCATAACCTACAGATAAGTTATCCCAGCTCAGCCACCCAAATGACACCGAAAGTCTTTTTTAGAAAGTTAAATAGAAAGCATCCCTGCAGCCATGACTCCAAGAAGTCCCAGCCCCAAACAGGAGACAATGAAAAAGTGATGGTGTGCCACACCGATTCATAAACTTTTAACTCAAACTCTGCTCCTCGCCACCCCCCTCAAAAAGAAACATGACATAGTAATCCCTTTCTGAACTTTATCTTACATTTCAACAGCTCTTTGGGCCATCTCAGTTGCTACAGTTCAAATTTCCTGCTGGTCAGGTAGCACCAATATCTGCATTTCCATTTTATTCCCGCCACATCATCTCAGGGCTTTCTTCACTGAGGACGCACTTCCAGATTTGGGGTGAAAACTGAAACTGTAGAGCAGCAGAGGGACATCAGAGCGAGGAACATGGAAGGGCTCATTAATCAGGATCCAGAAGTGCCACTGATTAGAACTCTGGGAAGCAGGTCACATTCTTCCCTGAGGGTGAATGTGCAAGTGCTGGCCTTCTTTCTTCTTTTCTCTTTTCCTGTGATGCCTCAAAAAATGTGCAGGGTCTGGCTCTTAGCCAGTGGGGTGATTTCTTTGTTAAGGGAAAGTGTAAAGTATTTTCACATTAAATGAAGAACTTCAGACATCTCCAGGAATCTGTCCTTCGAGGCCTTGTTAAAATCCAACAAAGACCCATTTATACTTTAAGAGAAGCTCTTCTTCCTTCTCTGGGTTGCGTTAGGATTTTCATTTCCTTCTTCAACATTACTCTATTTTGTTCCTCTTTTCAGAAGAATTATGATCAAATGCATTAAAAAAAAACTTTTTTTCAACCCTCAGATCTCTATTTTTAGTTAATCTAATCCGTGTTAATAGTATTCACGTTAAAAAAAAAAAAACCCAAAGATATCTGAGTTGATTTTAACTGCGTCCACCCTCACTAGAGGTGACTGAAATGGTTATTCTTGATTTTTAAAGTCACAGAAAATCATGAGAAATTTACTAAGAAAACTAGTTTTCTCTGAGTTTATAATTTCTCGTTCCAAATTTTGTAAGACTCCTATGTATCTCAAGTCTTCACAAGAGGTATCAGGAAATAAATTTAGGAGTAAATATCCAAATGAAAGTAATTCCACCCTCTATAATTATCAGGGCATATACATATATCTTGCGTTTTTGAGTGGTAAGTACAAAAATATTCTTCACAAGCATGAAGAAGATTCTGAATTGTGCAAATATCTTCTCCCATTCTGTGGGCTGAATTTTAGTTTTGTTGATTATTTCCTTCACTGTGCAGAAGCAAGATTGTAAACTTTGGGAAGTTAAGAGTCCATTTGTTTCTGTGTACCCATTAGCCAGCAGAGTGCCTCCCGTATATTAGACCTTCAAAACATGTTGTCTGAAGGAATAAATGAATAAACTTAAAAATGATAAAATATCCAGTCTTAAAAATCAGTTTGATTTAATTCTTTGCTCGCTTATTATTAGGCACTTGAACTTGTTCCCACCACCATTTGTATGTTAATTCACCATAGATTGTACACCATGACACCTTTACGAAAGAAATGAATGGGGCATTTCCTCCTAATGTGGTAGACTCACATTGTGTTTCTAAGTCTTCTTGAGTATCATGCCCAAAAGACTGATGCTGAATAGACATTTAGATCTGTATATCTGCATGGCCTATCTGCTCTTGTTATCAGTAGCCTTCTCAGAATCATACCTCTATACCTATTCAATCCTATACTTTCAATGTAATATATGAAGAAGAATTAGACTTTATTATTGTTGGAAAATTCCCTCTTGATTCTAAAAAAATGTTTGAATGAGATCATTTCCTGCCTAAATACATTTCATTAATTCCTCTGAGATAATACCAACTGATTAATGTGCAACAAGACGGTGGTTAGTTTTCTCACTGCATAAAGAAGATGGAAGTAATGCCATTCATGTAATGTAATTGACTGAAAAATTACTTGTTTTAAACATATAGTAGACCGTCTGTTAGAATTTTAGGGGAAAAGTTGAAACAGGAAAACTGGAAACTATTTATCTTAAGTCTTTCATCTGTCAGTCAATCAATCCTCTAACTATGAGATGAGCAGCCAAGGTTGAGAATCACTCCTATTATAAATTGTTCTTAAGAAGGCTGTTTTTCAAAAGCCCTCTTAATTAGTGGCTTTTTCTCTTGCACATTCTCATACCACAGGTCCTGGAGATGGGGCAAATGCTCTTTGCAACTTCTGGGCAATCTTTTCTCCTTCTTTCATCAATCTTTCCAGTTTTAAAGTTCATGCTGTGAGCTTGTGTTACCCTTCCTTATGGCACTCCATTTACTGACCTCCAGGGCATTCTCCCTTTTCCCTTCAAGAGATAAAAACCATTGTGCCCTAAACTACTCCTCTTTTACCCTTGGTCATTTGCAAATTCTATGTAGATATTGCTTCAGTCTAGCTTCTCAATGCCTTGACCTCACATCCCCTAAATGGGTCATCTTCTATCAACATAGGACAATCAATACTCAGGTTATATCACGTAATTTCTTTGTACTAACAACTTTTAATTTTCATAACTTTGGATTTCAAGAATCTGTCTCCATAACCATTACCTTTTGTCTTCCTAATTCATACATATTTATATTCTACTGAGGCTAAAATCAATTGATCGCACTACTTTGTCATTGTTACCCTATGAACTCTCTTTTTTATTCATCCATTTTACAACCCGTGACCCATCATTATAATTATTCCCTCTTTTTTGCATTGTATCTGTCTTACAGAGTTTCATCCATGGTTAATGCATGGTTAAATCCATCCCTCTGCCTACTCCACATCTGCTCCTATACAGCTGAATACGGCTGCAGAAAATCACAACCATGATGACTGTCTTCCTTTGAATTTATGATCTCTAATCTCAGGTGGGCTTTTAATGCTGCCTGGCAATCATATTATGTTTCCCTAGTCCATTCATTCTCCCACTCTCCCTGAAAAATACTTCCTACTTTTTCTTCTCTTCTCAAACTTCTAATACTTCCTTTTAAATCCTAACTCCCAGCTGATGACTTGCTTCCAGAGAAAATAGAAACAAGCAGAAGAGAACTTCCACAAGCTCCTACTTACATCTGTTCCTTTGACAGTGTTGGACTTAAGGGTGTTCCTATCCAAAGACAGTTCCCCCACTTGGCTTTCTCTTCTATTTCTAGACATTGTTCTCCTGCTTGTATCATTTTCCCCCATTTGTGTCAGCCTACAAACATGCTCTTATCTCTCTGATATAAAACAATGATTTTATTGACTCTGTCCCCATTTAGCTATCACTGAATTTCTCATTCATTTTTATATAAGAACTTGCAAAATGTTGTCTAAATTATAACATTTCCCAATTCTTCCCCTACCTTTCTCTCTTAAACCCTTTCCAATCAAGTTTTGAAGAGACCACTCTAATGAAATAACTTTTATCAAATCACCAATGACCTCCATAGTGTTTTATCCTAATCAGTTTTTGAGTAGTATCTCACTTGATCCAGAATAAAATTTGCTACAGTGAATCACTTCCTTTTCCTTGAAAGTTTCCCCATGTGAATTCCAGGATATTACAGTCTTCAAGTTTTCCTTTTTTTCCCATCTGTCTTCTACTTCTATGGCTTCTTTGTAGATTTCTCTTAATCTTCCTAACCATGAATTATTGGAATATCCCAGAGCTAAGTCCTCAAACTCTTCCCTTCTATCCTTACACTCACTACTTTTACAGTTTCATCTTTTACATGATTTCAGAAATAATTTTTCTACTGACAACTCCTGAGTGGATATCTCCATCCCAGACTTCTTTTCTCAAGATCTTTCCACTTAGATACCTACTAGGCACCTCAAACTTTGCAATTCCAAAATCACACACTTACCCTTCCCACCAAACCTGCTCCTTACAGAGCCTTCTCTGTGTCAGTAATTGCAACTCCACACTTCCATTTGCTCAGGCCCAAATCTCTGGAGTCAGTTTCTCTTTCTTTCATAACCTGCTTTCAATCCATCACAAAGTACTGCTCAGTCTACCTCGAAAATACACCTACAATGTAGACATTTTGCACTCCCTTTACTTCTATCAATTTAGTCCAAGTCATCATCATTTCTGAATGAATAATCATAATACCCTTCTAGCTGGTATTCCCTGTGTTACTCTAATAGTTTGTTATCAATCTAGATGATTTACACAGCATACATTCAAACATGTTCTTTTTCCAAATAAATATTCCAATGCCTTCTCCTCTTACTTGGAGTAAAATCCAAAGCCTTTACGTTGATCTACATAATATGGTCCTGTCTATATCTCTGTGGTCATCTTTGCTGGTTGCTCCATTCTGGTTATATTGGCCACTCTGCGTTTCTTCTCACACTCTGATGCATAATCTGCCTTCAAAACTCCAGCACTTGTTTCATCTCCAGAACAGCTTCTATCATAAATACACAAGACTGATTCCTGTTTCTACTGCAGTACAAATAACCTCAGTGAAGCATTTCCTGGCCACCATAATTAAATTTCTATTCTCTTTTTACTTTTCTCTATATACCTTCCATTATCTAGCTTACTATATATTTTACTTGTTTATCTATTACCTATCTCTTTTTTATAGAGTATGGACTTCATTCTCTTGTGTTAACTACTATGCTTCTAGGCATTCAGTAAATATTTGTTGAATGAATATCAATGAATAAATGGATATAATGATATTTCTGATTGCCAAATTGCTAAAGGTATTATTGAGATCTTTGTGTGGGGGGTGTTGAGGGGAGAATGACAAGATACAAAAAGGAAAAATCTTCTTGTAAATGTTTCAAGAAGATTGCAGTGAAATAGAAGACTCTAACTGAGAATTATGTTAGTATATTCAAGGAGCTAAAACATGAGTACCAATTGTGAGGGAGTCTTTCCTATATTTAAGCTATATAGCTTACATGATAATCATTTATTTTTAAGAATATTCATTCTTCATAAAAGTTTAATGAAATGTTAAGGTGAAACTCAATACGTTATCTAATACTCAATAACCAAACCCTAATTCAAATAGAATAGAAAACTTACAAGGCTTTACTAGCAAAGACAGAAATAGATGATTTAGAACATCTTGCTTAGTGATATTTATTAATTTTATGGTGTTATTTTTTTATGGACTAAAATGGATAATATAACATTTAGGGCCAAAATGAAGTACTATATGAAGTGAGGAAACCTGTCATATATGATGTAGATTTTGCAGTTGGAACTTATGTAGAAAACTGTACAATCTCATTAGCCCGTACAAGTTCCTTTTTACTCTAATCAGTTATTGGCACTTGATATGCTTGCACGATTTTTGTACCACATTGTTAATCAGTCTGTGCCCCCTCTCCTGCCAGTAACTATAGAGTTACTTCTGAAGACTAAATCTTCTTTCTTCAGTGACTGAAAAGCAACCAGAGACAGCTTGAAGAATTCCAAATGCTGTCAAAAAGAAAGAAAGAAAGAAAGAAAGAAAGAAAGAAAGAAAGAAAGAAAGAAAGAAAGAAAGAGAGAAAGAGAGAAAGAGAGAAAGAAAGAAGAAAGAAAGAAAGAAAGAAGAAAGAAAGAAAGAAAGAAAGAAAGAAAGAGAAAGAAAAAGAAAGAAAGAAAGAAAGAAAGAAAGAAAGAAAGAAAGAAAGAAAGAAAGAAAGAACAAAACAGATTGAGTTAACCCAGGAAGGAGAAAGGAAGTGGAAAAGAGCAGTCACATGAGTTCACGGGCCTGGCTTTTTATCATACCTACTCTTGGGGCCACATCAGTGGCCTTGTTTTTGTGCCAGAAGCAGCGCAAGTCATAATTAGAATATGGAATATTGCAAAGAAAGGGGAAAAGGCCCCATCTGTGCAGCCACTTTAACTACAAGCCCAGAACCTGTTTTACAGCTGAGGCACAAAGACTGTATTAATACATGTGGTTAGTTCCTTCTCCATACATACTGTAGATTCATTGTGTCTGCTTTTCCTAGGTGGAGCAAACACAGACATAAAATATTTTGTTCTCTTTTTGCTGTTACACTTCCTTTCTCACCAGATGCAGCAAACTCCTTCCTAAGCCATTCTGTCTGTACTGCTCAGCATGTTGACACCAATCAGCTTGCAAGTGAGTGGGCTGTCAGCACTGGATATTTTCTCCTCCATTGTCACTGGTCTAATGACATCCTCTGGTTTATGCACTTTTCTCTCCAACACCACCATAAGCTAGAATAACTCACTCAGTCTGGGTGTTAGGCACCTCTCCTATAATTCATGCCAAGTAAAGGAAATCCCTAGACTTAAGGACAAATAGTGTAGCATATGTACAGGGTACTGTGCAGTCTCCATGTGTAAACTTTCCATTTTAATATAATGAAATAAAGCATTTCAATGTGTACACTGCTTTTCTTTTTTTTAGATAAAGAAGTAATTAGAGATGAGAGATCCAAGTACAATAGGACCATTATTTTTAAAATCACCATGTGAGTGAGAGTCTCATATATTTAAGTGGATTTTGGAGTCTAGAATGCTATAGGAGCTTAACAAATGATTGCTAATTATTAGTTAGACACAAGTGTTTACTGAGTCATAAAACTAATGAATATCTGTGGGAATATTCTTAGGATAACAATAATTCATCGGTATCAGGGTTTGGAAGAGAATTGAAATTCCAGAAATAAACCCATGTATATACTCTCAACTAATCTTTGATAAAGGCAGCAAGAACAGATAATAGGAAAAGGATGGTCTCTTCAATAAATCGTGTTTGGAAAATTCAATATCCACATACACAAGGAGGAAATTGGACCTTTATCTTACTTACATCATGCACAAAACTATAAACTCAAAATGTATTAAAAAGATAAATGTAAGAAATGAAATTGTAAAACTCCTTCAAAAAATACAGAGGAAAAGCTGTTGACATTGGTATTGGCAATGATTTTTTTGGACATTTTACCATAATACAAGCAATAAATGCAAAAATAAATGAGAATACATCAATAAAAAAGCTCTGTTCAGCATAGGAAATGATAAAATGAAAGGCAGCCTACTGAATGGGAGAAAATATCTCCATTCCATGTATCTAATAAGGGGTTAATATCTAAAATATATAAAGAGCTCATAAAACCCAATAGCAAAAACACAAATAACATGATTAAAAATTGGGCATAGGACCTAAATAGACATTTTCCCCAAAGAAGACATACATATATATGAAAAAATGCTCAATACCACTAGTCATTTGGGAATTGCAAACCAAAAACACAATGAGATATCACTTCACACCTGTTAGGATGTCTTTTATCAAAAAGTCAGGAGATAATAAGTTTTGATGAGGGTGTGGAGTAAAGAGAATTCTTTTTATTGTTGGTGAAATGTAGGTTTGCGTAGCTATTACGAAAAACAGGATGAAGGTTCTGAAAAAATGAAAAATAGATTATATGAACTACCAGCAATTTTGCTTCTGAATATGTATCTAAATGGAAGGAAATGAGTATGTTGAAAGTCCTGCCCATTCATACTTATTGCATCATTATTCTCAATAGCCAAGGTGTTGCAATAATCTATGTATCTATTCAGAGATGGAAGTGTGGTGTGTATATCTACAGTGGAATGTTATTCAGCCATAAAAGGGAAAGATACCCTGCCATTTGTGACAACATGGATGAAGCTGGAAGACATTATGCTAAGTAAAATAAGGCAGACACAGAAATATAAATACTGCATAATCTCATTTACATGTGGAGCCTAATAATGTTAAACTCATAAAGCCAGAAAGTAGAAAGGTCATTGCCAGGAGTTAAGCATAGGGGAAATGGAGAGGGTTGGTGAAAGGGTAACAATGTTCAGTTGTAAACTAAATAAGTTTGGGGAATCTAGTATTCAATGTGGAGACTAGAGTTAATAATACTCTATACTTGAAATTTGTTAGGAGAGTAGATCTTCGCATACACGAAGGTGATTATGTGAGCTGATAGATACATTAATGTACTTGGTAGTGGCAATCGTTTCACAATATATATGTAATTAAATCATCACATTGTAAACCTTAAATATCCATTTATTTTTGGGTCACTAATATTCAGTCTTAATGTCTAGAAAGATAACAAGAGCCAACCATCCATTGTCAGGCTCATTACAACAAAGTAATGGTAGGATTCCTCTGTTTTTACATGATATATCCTAAATAATATGACAAAATCCATCCATGTGTTGAATTAGGAGCAAAAATGAACTATTTGGACCTCATCAAGATTAAAAGCTTCTGCAAGGCAAAGGAAACAATCCATAAAACTAATAGGCAACCAATGGAATGGGAAAAGATAGTTGCAAATGACATATCAGATAAAGGGTTGATATCCAGAATCTACAAGGAACTCACCAAACTACACGCCCGAAAAACAAACAACCCAGTGAGGAAATGGGCGGAAGATATGAACAGACACTTCTCCAAAGAGGACATCCAGATGGCCAACAGACACATGAAATGATGCTCAGCATCCCTCCTCATCAGGGAAATACAAATCCAAACCACACTGAGATACCACCTCACGCCAGTCAGAGTGGCTAAAATGAGCAAATCAGAGGACTCTGGATGCTGGGGAGGATGTGGAGAAATAGGCACCCTCCTACACTGTAAGTGGGAATGTAATCTGGTGCATCTTCTCTGGAAAACGGTGTGGAGATTCCTCAAAAAATTAACCATAGAACTCCCCTAGGACCCAGCAGTAGCACTATTGGGAATTTACCCAAGGGATACAGGAGTGCTGATGCATAGGGGCACATGTACCCCAATGTACATGGTAGCACTCTCAACAGTAGCCAAATCATGGAAAGAGCCTAAGTGTCCATCAACAGACGAATGGATCAAGAAGATGTGATTTATCTATACAATGGAATACTACATGGCAATGAGAAAGAATGAAATCTGGCCATGTGTAGTAATATGGATGGACCTTGAGGGTGTTATGCTGAGCGAAATAAGTCAGGCAGAGAAGGACAGATATCATATGTTTGAACGTATAAGAGGATTAGGAGGAACTTAACAGAGGACTGTGGAGGAGAAGAAGGGAGGAAAATAGTGGGGAAGAGGAAGGGAGGCAAACCATGAGAGGCTCTTGAATGCTGAGAACAAACTGAGGACTGATGGGGGTGGGGGGGGAGGGGGGAGATGGGCATGGAGGAGGGCACTTGTGGGGATGAACACTGGGTATTACATGGAAACCAACTTGACAATAAACTATTTAAAAAAATAACTGTTTAATCGCTAGTGCTAAGATAATAGCAAATGAAAATACTCCCAACATATAATGTATATTTAATTGTTATTTCATTTTTGATACATTTTCATCGATGTCATTCTGTAGTGGTAGTCAATCCTTTTAATAAATATTCATCTTCATTTGAGAGCAAAAAAAAAAAATCCACCCATGTGTTTACCATGAAATTTCTTCTTCGTTGGTATGAAGGAATACAATATTTTCTGGCCTCCCTTGAATTTTGTTGCAACCTAAAGCAGACACTGTTGTTGCCTTGCTCATTCCCTTGGCTCTCTGACTAGTCCTTGTGTCCATGCTGCAGCTTTGACATACCTTGCAGCTAACGGCTGACACTTTGAACTTCAGACTTTGCTTTGGGCACTAGTACTGCCTCACTTTTCGTGATGTGGAATGTCCATGACTTTCACATCTCTTTTTACCTCACCACAGCTAATGGCACAGCCCATCATAAATGACTAAAGTGTGCTCATACTTGGCTTTCTTCTTTCTCTCATCCATTACTGATTTGGAGGGAGATTGCATCCTAAATAAATAACTTGGATTTAAATCCTTGGCACAGGATGTGTTTCTCAGTGAAGCCAACCTAAAAACAGTTACAGAGTTCTGATAAATGAAATTCTAAAAAGCAACACATCACTTCTAATCTGATATATTTAAAAGTGAATGTACCTCTTCTATGTTTTTCCGTTGGCAGCAAGTTTGGAGGCATGTTTTAAAACCATCCTGTATTCTTGAGTCACGATTTGATGTATCTTTGTTTCTGAGAACTTCTTTCTCTTTTAGACTTTAATGATTGATATAAACCTTGATTATGCAGCTACCGAACTATCACTGTGGTTCTTTTTAATTACTGCAGCATAGACTATCCTATCCTGACTAATAAAGACCTTTTATATATTAATATCTTCCCCCTTCCACTAGATTTGGAGAAGAGTGCATATGACCTGTATGTCTTTATATACTATTTAATGCCTAGGCATAATCAATGCTCTGTATATATAAAACAGTGGCTGAATGTTGGATGGATGAATGCTCAAATGAATTATTGAAAAGTAAGTAACAGGGTATTTCCATAATCCAGGTAGATTAACTTCAGTGTCAGAAATAATAGCTCATATACCTTAGCAAAGTCTGTTACCAAATAAAAATAACCTCATAAAGTCTCATAGTTTTAGGATAGAACCAATACTTAGATCCCTAGAAATATACTGCCAATTCAAAATAGTTGAGTTAGAAAGTCTTATGAGAAGCTGACCAGATTTGTTTTTCAGATATTATGCTATTTTCTTGGCCTCTGATCTTGGGGAAGTGTTGGCACATGGTTCCAGTTCCTGCTTCTTAGATTTGCTTCCTGAATGGAGAAACCCTGGGCACTGTTTTCCTTTGTTCGGGTGGTTAATTATGTTTCAGGGTGGTACTCACAGGGAAGAACACTTTTATAACTACTTGCTTCAATCTGGCCTCTCTGCCAATCCTTATTCCACTTGTGGTCAGTGAACCCAAACTCTGGAGAGGTTAGTTTCCCACCCAAACTGCCCACCCAGGCTGGGAGCTTGAAGTTAGCATTCAGTTTCCCCGTCAATTTCATCTTTTTCCATGTGCTTTTACCCTCCTCTGGTTCTCATTGAGTTGAACCCAGCATGGTTTTCCCTTAGTTAACTGCTGTGTTGTTCTAGGCATTAATATCATTGTCAGCACAGTTGTGTGAACAAGTTTTATTGGTTATTTTGGGCTCTTTCTGCCAGTAGGAAGACTAAGTCTATAATAGCAATCAAATGCCTCAGAGAACTATTCATTCCATATTTGTCACTTGCCAATTCCATTGAAGAGGATTTCAACTTCCTATTTGAATAATGCTATTTCTGATTTTCTGATTTTAAATATCAGTGGAACATGAATGAAAAGTATAGAAGAGAAAATAAATTTCACCTATAACTCCATAATTCAGAAATAAACACAACTAAAATTCTGATATAATTTTCAGTCTTTTTTATTCCTTAGTAGTTATGAATTATTAATATATAAACACATATACACACCTACAAAACTTTTTTCTTCAAGATTGAGATTATAGCACAAAAACAATTTTTAATTTAACATCATATTGAATAAATTTCTAAATTTCTAATGACTACAACAATTTCTTATATGAACGACTCACCTTATATGTAAACCATTCACCTTCTGATGCACATATGGATTGTTTCTCACTTTTTGGTCTTATGAATATTTTCAGATTAACTTTATATATATCAATGTGTGCATGTAAAATTATTTGCTTAAGGTCATTTTCTAGAATTGTGTTCTCTGGACAAAAATGTACAAAAGGTTTTAGGTCTCTTCATTAAAGAAGATTTCTTTCCTACAAGGCTTTGCCAATATATTTCAGATCTTTCCTAGCAGGAATAATTATTGTTCATAACCTTCATTAAGCATATTAAAATTAGATGTCTTTGCGGATGTAATTTGCATCTGTTTGAATAATATATTATTTGTATACTTGAGTCGCAGATCCAGTACCTCCTGTAGATTATTGATATGTTCTTTTTTCCTTCTCTTCCAAATTGTTTTTGTTTTCTATTTGTTTGGTCTATTATTTTTCATATTAGAGGCTTTCCTAAAATGCTTGAGAATTATGGTTTCTTTACTGTATTTAAGAGTGAAGAGCCTGAAAATCTGAATATAAACTGTGTGTGTGTGTGTGTGTGTGTGTGTGTGTGTGTGTGTGTGTGTATGTATGACAGGGCCTATCGATCCCAAGATTCACAGAAAGATTGTTAGACCAGGCCATTGGCTGGGAATCCCTTTGTGTCTGTCTCTTTAGTCATCTTCTCCTGAGGTGATCACATTTCCAGTTCAAAGTTCTCATTGAGCAGTGGCAGGTGGTCCCCTGGTCTCCCTGGGTTGTTGTTACTCTTGGTGTTGTTGTTGTTGTTGTTGTTCTTATAGCACACCTGCCCTAGCTTTCCCTGGTGTCCCTTGGTCCAGAGATCCTCTCTCTCAAGTTTCCAGGAAGTGGGACCTTAGACATCCCATAGGGCAAGGGACAGGTGGACCTAGGGCAGAGTGGAGACGGGATCTGGGCAGACGTCTGTTCTCATCCAGCCTTCTACTTCCCAGCCACCTCCCTGTCTCCCAAAGCTACCTGTGACATTAATTCCTAAGTCTTTTTGAAGAGTCTACACTACACATTAGTAAAAAGCACTGATTTACCTTTTTTCTAGGCTGTAAAGTCCTGTTGATATTATTTCTATTCCTCTTTCCTCCATCTTTTGCATATTTATATGTCTTGTAAGTACATTACAAGATAAAATCATGTCTTTTTAAAAATGTTTTTATTGAGGTCTGAGGGCAGGGCCATTGGCCAGAGCCTGCGGTATGCTGCTTCAGTGAGGGGCTAGACTCAGGCCACTGCCTTGTTGCTTTTTGGGAGGTCACTCCCCTGGCTGGCCCTACACATCACACCTGTAGCACAGCACTGATTCCTCTGGGGCTTTTGGCTGCTGCTCTGAGCAGCGTCACCCTTTAGACCAGAAAGCTGGTGGGCACTATGGGGAAGAAACAAGGTAAGAAGAAAGTGGAGGATGTGCTAGAAGAAGAGGAAGCGGTCTATGTGGTGGAAAAAGTTCTTAACAGTCCAGTGGTAAAGGGGAAAGTGGAGTACCTCCTAAACTGGAAGGGGTTCCCAGATGAGGATAACACGTGGGAGCCAGAAGAGAGCCTGACTGCCTTGATCTCACTGCCAAATGTCTACAGTCAAAGAAAATAGCACATGAGACAGATAAATCAGAGGGAGGCAAGTACAAAGCTGACTCTTATTCTGAAGATAAGGGAGAGGAGAGCAAACCAAACCAGAAGAAAAAGGAGAAAAGCCATGAGGCTTTGCCTGGGGTTTGGAGCCAGAGTAGATTATTGGACTCTGAGTAGAGAACTCATGTTCCTGGTGAAATGGAAAAATTCTGATGAGGCTGACCTAGTCCCTGCCAAGGAGGCCAATGTCAAGCGGTGGTCATATCCTTCTATGAGCAAAGGCTGATATGGCATTCTTACCCCTCAGAAAATGATGACAAAAAAGATGATAAGAATTAACTCTCCTGAGTACCAGCTCCTGTTACATCTGACTATGGGTTTCAAGTTTGGAGGGAAGGAATTCTACTTGTTTTGGCACCATAGAAGTGGTTTGAGAAGATGTCCTTTGAATGCTGTAGTGTTAGGTTTCTGTGAAAACTTTGTTTAAATGTAAACTTCATATCACATTGTCTTTGTCTTAATAAAACTGTAGCTTTATAAAAAATGTTTTTTATTTATTTTTGAAGGGGGGAGAGAGAGGGAATCAGAATCTGAAGCAGTCTCCAGGTTCTAAGTTCTCAGTACAGAGCCTGATGCAGGGCTCCAACTCATGAACCATGAGATCATGACCTGAGCCAAATGGGATGCTCAAGCAACTGAGCTACCCAGGTGTCCCTAGAATACTGTCTTTATGATGCCACAGGGGGGGTTTATGAAGTGGCAGTACTGGATGCCCAAGCTATCTTTGTAGTTAGGCATCTGTCTTATAACATGTATGATAAATTGTGTTTAAAAATGCAAATGGAGAGAGTTATAATTTAAGTGGTTAAACTTATTAACGTTTATCATCATAAGCAATATGACTTGGCTTATGTCAGTCATTGTTTTGTACATTCTATTAATACTACTTTCCTATGACTTTTATTTGGTCCTTTGCTTTCTTTTTCTTTCATTTAAAAGATCTATTTATGACAGTCTCTAGACATTTACTTTATTCTACGTATTATTATAAAATCAAACATTAACAAGTCAATTTAACTTTTTCTAGGTAAATTTAAAAGTTGAGAGTGCTTTTAATCTTACTTCCCCATCTATGAATATGCAATTTGTAAGTACATTAAAACCTTGGATTGCGAGTAACTTGTTCTGTGACTGTTCTGTAAGAGAGGGAAACATTTCTAATAAATTTTAACTTGATAAATGAGTAATATCTGACAGTACAAGTAGTACGTGACACCGAATGTCACATGATCACAACTGAACCAATGGTTCTTAAAATTATCTTTGATATACAAGTGCTTTGGATTACAGGCATGTTTCCAGGATAAATTATGCTTGCAAACCAAGGCTTTACTGTATTGAGTTAAATGATGAAGATTGTCTTTGAAGCATCATTCTTATTACTACAGAAGCATAGTTGATCCACAGTATTACATTAGTTTCAGGTGTGCTGCATGGCAATTGGAATACTCTCTATATTATGCTCTGCTTACCACAAGTATAGCTACCATCTGTCACCAACAACACTGTTCCAATACCATTGACTTTATTACATGTGCTGTGCCTTTTATCCCCATGAGTTATTCATTCCATAACTGGAAGCCTGTGTCTCCCACTCCTCTTCATCCATTTTTCCCATTCTCCCACCAACCTCCCCTTTCCTCAGCAACCATTCATTTGTTCTCTGCATATAAGAGTCTGTGTTTTGGGGGGCACCTGGGTGGCTCAGTCAGTTAAGTGTCCAACTTCAGGTCAGGTCATGATCTCACAGTTCATGAGTTTGAGCCCCTCATTGGGCTCTGTGCTGATTGCTGAGAGCCTGGAGCCTGCTATGGGTATTGTGTGTGTCTCTCTCTGCCCTTACTTCACTTGCACTCTCTCTCTTTCAAAAATAAGTAAACATTAAATAAATTAAAAAAAAAGAGAGTCTGTGTTTCTGTTGGTTGGTTGGTTTCTTTTGTTTTTAATATTTCACATACAAGTAAAATCATATGGCATTTGTCTCTCTTAACCTGACTTATTTCTCTTAGTGTAATACCTGTTAGGTCCATCCATATTGTCACAGATGGCAAGATCTCATTCTTTTTGTGACTTAGTAATATCCCTTTGTGTGTGTGTGTGTGTGTGTGTGTGTGTGTGTAACATCTTTTTTATCCATTCATATATCACAGGACACTTGGGTTGCTTTCATATTTTGGCTCTTGTAAATAATTTTGCAGTACAAATAGGGGTATATGTATCTTCTCAAATTGTGTGTTTGTTTTCTACTTGGTTAAATACCCAGTAGTAGAATTATTGGATCATATGGTTTTATATTTTTAATTTTGGGGGGTAACCTCCCTGCTGTTTCCCACAGTAGTTACACCAATTTAAATTCCCACCAACTGTACATCAGAGTATCTTTTTCTTCACATCCTCACCAATACTATTTCTTATATTTTTAATTCTAGCTTTTCTGGCAGGTGTGAGGTGATACCTCATTGTGGTTTTGATTTGCATTTTCCTGGTGATTAGTGATGTTGAGCATCTTGTTATATGTTTGTCTTATGTGTGTCTTCTTTAATAATTGTTCTTGTGTTGAGTATATTTTTAAGGTCACCTTTTTAACATTTAACTGTACTAATATTTTTACAAACATTTTTTTAGATTTAATTTTATTTGTTCTTTGGGCTTATATGTGATTTCTTATTATAGAGTTTTCTAATTCTTAAGTTTTCCCTTAGATTCACCTCTAGATCAACTAATAATCCTTTAAGCACCTTCTTGAATAATACTGTTGTGTTTTCTGAGTTTTGAAAAGATGAGATTGTTTGGTTATTCTACACAATGATTTAGCTCAGTACAGAATTTGTGGCTAGTGATTTTCCCCTGAAAACTCTTTTGATGTTCTTTCCTTTTATTATGGTATTCAAATGTTATAGACATCACTTTATTCCATAGTCTTTGGTGTGAAAAATATAACTTTATATTCTATATTTCTTTATAAATTCTGACTCTCAATCCCTATTTCTTAGAACAGGTAGAAATTTTAGTTCTTCTTGAAATACCCGTTTTATACTTGTTCCATATACTTAAACATTGTGTGTAGCAGGAAGGAAGGCTTGGAGGATTACACATGTCTTGGTTTGCCAAGAACTGAGAGTTTTTCCTGACATGGAACTTTCTATGGCAAAACTGCAGAAGTCCTGGGATACAGGTAACCTGGGATATGTTGGTCATTCTAGATACACACCGTGGTCTTTGATTCCTGTGGTTTACTTTTCTTATGAGTATTGCAGAAGGTTGACAGGCTCTTCAAGTTCACTTGTTTTCTTTTGTTTACCATATGTGCTTGGCAGACCCTTCTGCACACCTTCCAAGTGTGTGTGCCTAATTGAATAGCACAGCTCTTCATTCATTCATTCATTCATTCATATCATTTTTGAAGATTTGTTCAGCTCCACAGAGGAACTACTAATGAACAAGATGTGATTCCCTCTGTCTCTACTTCATAGCCTGGGGACATATCTTCCCAGTGTATGGATAATACTTTTCCTTTTGTGGTCAGAAATTTATGTCCATGAAACCCAGAAAACTTTGGTTTTATCATAAAATCCTCTAGGTTCTCCTAAGAACTTAAAAATTTGGGGATAATGTCCACAAAGACTTGTGGTTTCTTTCTCTTTTCCATCCTATCTCATGTCTTTCCTGAAATGATCCCATGTAGAGCTGTTTACCTGTTTGACAGGGAAAGAATAAAAGAAGTTGGAATCTCAAAATGGCATCCAGCCCCATGGCTTTGAAAACATGAGTTCTTTACCAAATTTTATCCTACATGAGAAACCTATTTATCTTCAAAACATTTTGATTTTTTCTTTAGATTTTAAAAATGTTTTATTTATTTCTGAGAGAGAGAGAGAGAGAGAGAGAGAGAGAGAGACAGCATGAGCAAGGGAGAGTCAGAGAGAGGGAGACACAGAATCCGAAACAGCTTCCAGGCTCCAAACTAGCTGTCAGCACAGAGCCCAATGTGGGGCTCCAACCCACCAACTGTGAGATCATGACCTAAGCCAAAGTTGGTCTCTCAAACGACTGAGCCACTCAGGTGCTCCAAGATTTTAAAAATATTTTAAAACAGAATATTAGAAATCCTTTTGAGCTGCAATTTTAGATTTCTTGCCGACTGAGCAAAAATTACCAATTAATCAGCTAATCAGGCTGTGATTTAGCATATGTTCCAAAGCACAAGGGGTCTGTGTAAGTGTCATTCCTGATCTTCAGGATCCTTTGGTCATAAAAGATTCCTTTTTACTTATTTGAACACCATGTGATGGATTTTGCTCTTTTCAATGTAAACAATGAATAGGAGAAATAAAATTTATTTTTTCTGTAATTACCAGTCCTATACCCTTTTCCACCTCATGATATACCCTTTCTATACATATAACTTCAGACTATTGTGTATTTCAAGAAAAAGGCAAGCAGCTTGACTGTTTCTTAGGAAGAGGTAAACTGAAGTTAATGGGATAAAGGGTTTTTTTCTTTCTTTTTTCCAATTTTCTTTAACAATAGAAAATCAGTCCCCCCCAGAGTCCTAGAAAGTTTCCCTCAACTGCTTGCTCTTCCTCACAAATCTGCCTATATGGCCATGCTAGTGTCCACCAGAGGAAACAGTCCTCGTAAGAAAGAATAACAAATGTTCTTTGGCAGAGCTGAAGCTGCCTACCACATAATGTTGCCTTTACTCCCTTTTACTTTATCTGGGAGGGTTGATGGCTACTGTTTAGTGAGGAATAAATGCTTAAACTTTGCTGTAGAAGATCTATATATTTAGGTTGCTTCTTTGTCTAATTAATAACCCACAGTCTTCACCATTCTCACAGAATTCGTTGATCTCTACCTCAAAGCACCAGGAATACTGTGACCATTAAGAGTGCTGATGTTTTGGCCATAGACATTGACTGCATCTGTCAGCCCGTCCAGTTTCCTGACTGATAGTATCTAATATAACTATGTCTATGTTGTGACTTTAGTTCTTTTATTTTCAGTTTTGCAAATACATTCACTGTACGTTTTTATCTTTATATTCATTAATACCTGCTAAGTGTTTTTTATTTCTCATTATCTTTGTGGTTTCATGTTGAGTATTGAAGTATTCTACTAATCACAATGTGGGATATGTATCTAGGAATTTGTATGCTTTCCCTTTTTGCAAATGATGTGTTATTTGCTTTTCAGTCACTTTTTTTTTTGGCTTTGACTGGTTCCATTAGACTTTATTTACATTTATCTTAACAGACTTCTGCAGTTAATCAAATAAATTCAGCAATAAACCCTGGATGACTGTTAAAATGATTAAATAAGCTTTCTCAGCCATGCTGTAGCTCTCCCGTCATTATATTCTTTGCCTGAATGTATTTATAAATAAATGCCTGCATCACAGCTAGCCAATTGTCAGTGGATATTCAGGGAGAAAATGATTAAAGGAGAGCTGTTTCATGTCATGTGTTTTTATTGGAAACTGTTTACCATGGCTTCTGTTTGGTAGCTCCTTTTTGAATCCAGAATTATAGTATTAAGACTACATGAATCATTAAAAACTCACATAGACATAACTCATATCACCTGCCTTCTACAGTATATAATTCTTCCTTTATTTTTTTGTTTATAACAGATTGATAATAGCTGCATTGTCAGTCTTTTTACTTTAGGGAAAATAGATCCAATTTTAAATTGGCTACTTAAATTGTCTAAAGTACTTTAAGAGTAAATTATTCTGACTCAAGTTTCAGTGTTCTTTCACTTTACTTTAAGCTCCCAAACTATTTTGATGATAATATATTCAGGTGCTCCAAGTCCTCTTAAGCCTCCCATTTACACTTTCCATGTTGGTGGGGGAAAGAGAAACATTTATGGTAAAAATAAAATGTCAAAGTCTAAACAAAATTTGTTCAGGGTAGTTTAAAAACAGAATTCATTAAAAAGAAAGAAAAGCAACTGGAAAATACATCCAACTCAAGACTAACACAGATTTGATACCCTGCATTCTTAAACACTACAAAATTTCCAGTGATGTATATGAGTACCACGCAAGAGCATCTCAGTGATACTGCTAAATATTGTCTGGGGTCCAGACTTCAGAACAGGAAAAAGCCCCACAGTAAGTACTGGGGATGCATCAATTTTTGTTTATAAATATTACATTTAGTTAAGCACAGTAACTTACTTAAAAAGTGATTCTCAGTTATACCTAAATATATACATGTCTGGAATTGACTATCACTGAGTTATAAGAACAGAATAAGAAACTTGCATTTTGGACCATTTCCATCAATGGTTAGTTCTTTCTTCCCAACAGGAGGTCACAGCTGATACCATGAAAGATCACTACAAGGTGGTTTTCACATAATTTAAAAACTATGAATTTCCTTTGAAGTAAAGTATGTAACCAAACTTATGCCACTTGGCATTATGCCAATTTATATATTGGAATGTAGTGAAGGATTTTAAAAAAATAATTTAAAAAGAGCATTGAATCTAGTATCTCTCATTTATTTTTACATCATCACCCATGTAGAAAATCATTATCTTTAATCAGCATACATTCTGGAAGTGATGTTGGGATCTATGTGAAGCTTGATGAGAAACACAATGATATTTTCTGTATTTTGTTGAGTAAACAAAAAAAACATGGAAGTGCAACGTCTAAATTGTTTTCAAAAATTGTAATGAGTAACTTAACAAATGAATATAACTTTCTTGTATCAGTTTTAATGCTTGAAATGGCCACATGCAACAATTTCAACTGATAGGCTTTTTCAGTGGCTATCAAACTTATTTAAATTGTGCTTTGTCAGGAGACCTGGGTGGCTCAGTTGGTTGAGCATCCGACTTTGGTTCAGGTCATGATCTTATGGTTCATGGGTTCGAGCCCCGCGTCAGGCTCTGTGCTGACAGTTCTCTCTTCTCTGCCCCTCCCCCACTCTCACTGTGTCTCTCTCTCTCTCAAAAATACATAAACATTAAAAAAAATTGTAATTGTGATGTTTCATAACTGTATGTGTAATGCATTCATAGCCCACTAAGACTCCATGACACGTTGGTTGTACAATGGTACACTACTTCATGTTTCCTGGCTTCAGGTCGGTATACTTTTAGAACATTCTCTACCCTGTAATATTTTGCAATTGAATAAAGATAATAGGGAGAGCAGATCATAGAAAGTCTTAAAGGGAGCTTGAGGGTCTGTTATAACTCTCAATGCAAGTCTTCAATCCTCTGAATAGTATTCCAACCCCGCACCCCCCCCCCCGTTTGCTCCAGATTTTTCCTCAGTTCTGGCATTTCAAAAATAGTCACAAACATTTACTGAGCATTTAGAGTGTGCTACAAATTCATCTCAGTGTTTCGTGTATAAAGTACTTACCATAAACCTATCTAAGAGAGGTGGTATTATTCCATTTACACAGAAAGGAAACTAAAGAACAGTGTTTCTGAGAATGCAGACTCAGGCAGAGTGCTTCAGCATGTACTCTCAACCAGTCTCTCAGACTTCTGCTCTCCTACTTGAAGCCTTCCAAGGGATGAGAAACTAGTTCACTTGCAGAGCTACCCCTTCTTTTTTTAGCCACTTCTTATGTTTGTGCCTACTTTTCCTCATGTAGAGCTGCTACCTGATTCCTAATAATCACCAAAGTCTGGCTCTCCCTCTTAGACAATGCAAAATGATGACTCCTTGAAGATTGCTGAATTCAGAACTGCCCTAGAGATATTTGGAGATAAGTTTTCAAATGGCAGTTTTCTCTTATCCAGTGTTAGTATATCTCCTTGTTATTTCTCTTGGAATATCATTGTCCCCTTCACCTCTCCATCAGTTCTCTAGGCAGAAGTAATCCTCTTAAGGTATGATACCAAGACCTTAGGCTGAAGTTTCTGGGATGCTTTGACTATTGTAGAATAAAGACATACATGAATTCTACCATTCATACACCTCAACTTTCATTGGTGAAAAATTAGATTAGCATTTTGACAGCCTTGTTACAGGATGACATGAATTTTATATGGAGAGGAAGGAAGGACTACAATACTTCCTTCGGATCTTGTGATGTGTAGGGGTTTTATGTTATCACTCCACAGTAAGGGAGTCAGTAATGGACTGTCAGGCTTTTGGAGTTCCTCCTTGTGAGTTCCGTCCTTTAGCCCTGCTCCCTTACAAATGAACCTACCCTTTCAAGTACTCCCTTACAAACAGCAGTGACATATGGCATCAACTGTGCAAGCAAGAGAAATAGTGTGGTCACAGTGGGAGGCAATCAGCCAAAACAAATTGGAGGAGAGATGAGAGATTCTGAGACTGAAGGCTCTTGTTTGAACTTGGAGTTGAACGAGACCTGCCTGGGACAAAACTAGCACATGAGACAAATTAAGGAAATAAAATATTTGGAAATGTACTCTTGGAATAATAGGAGACTTCGAGGTCTGGATTTTACCCAGGGCCTGGAATTGGTGGTTCTTTGGCCTAAATGAAACATTCAGTCATTAAAAACTGAACAAATATAGTTAAGTCATGTTTAGAAGGAGAGTTTGACTCATTCTTCAACTCCTAATTCTCTGAAAACAGAGTATACAATTTTCTAACAATGTGATTTTAATGACATTGAAGTGAGATTTTATTTTCCAAGTTTTAAGCCATTCTTGACAATTAAACTGAGGGTAGCCTTAAGCAATCTCTAAAGAAAATGCCCATGTTGGGTCAGAAGATCTAAAATTGTACCCCTGCACTGCCATTTGCTATTTTATCTTTCTTAATTTCTTCCTAGGTAAATTAGAATTAATCTACTTATTTCACAGAATTAAATGTGATGTTCGACAGGAAAATCCTTCGTGAAGTATAACCTACTATTTAGATGTCAATTATTATCATTG
Source organism: Proteles cristata cristata (assembly GCA_017311185.1). NCBI lineage: Eukaryota > Metazoa > Chordata > Mammalia > Carnivora > Hyaenidae > Proteles > Proteles cristata. Next base: position 3,319,460 of record JAESUZ010003705.1, on the reverse strand, counting down.
ATATTTATAACACTATCCATATTTCTTAAACATTCTTTTCAATGTATGAAGTTCTTCAATATTGTAAACAGCCATTAAAGTGGGAATCTCTTAAAAACACTCATTATTCTTATCCTCAGGATTGGTGGTCAACCAGCAAGCCCTTGCTTCTCTTCTTCCACAGCAATAGTATCATAGTTGGTACAGCTCCCAGACTTCCTTATGTTTAGATGTGGCCAGATGTCTTTGTTTTTGTGAGTGAAAGTGACATGTACCACTTCCAGGATAATTTTTTAATACCAAGCTTCCTGAGTTTTTCTTTTTACTGCCAACCAGTTCTACCCTGGACATGGTGACATAACACACATGAAGAAGACACGTTAGAGGATGGTGGGGGAAAATATACATATGAAACCTGGGTTTCTGGATCACCCTTTGTACCAAATCTGCCTGATGCCATGGAACCCCCACCTTTTACTATTGTGGTTAGAGAAATAAACCATAGTTTTGAAGCCACTGATTTTTGGTATCTGTTTGCTATAACAGTTTAGTGCCAGTGAGAGAACTACTAAAAATTATATCCATGGTGTTTTGAGATATTTTCATGTTTTCTCTATGATCCCAAGTGCTAGGAAATATTCTAAATAATAAAAACTCTCAAATTGGCGGCATGGAATGAATAGCATTGATAACCTACCACTGATTAAATGATCAAGAAGTTGGATTTTTTATTGAGATAATTTTATACTTAAAAAATAATTGCAAAAATAGTGCATAGGGTTCCATTTACCTTTCACCCAGCTTCCTCTGATATTAATATCTGATGTAACTACAAAACATTTATCAAAAACTAAGAAATGGACCTTGGTACAATATTATTAGCCAAAGTACAAGTCTGATTCACATTTTACCAGTTCTTTCATTACTATTCTTTCTCTGTTCCAGATCTAATCCAGGATTCCATGTTGCATTGACATGCCAGTGTAGTCTCCTCTTATCTGTGAGTCCTCAGTCTTTTCTTGTCTTTTATCACCTTGACACATTTGAAGAGTACTGTTCAACTATTTTGTAGAAAATCCTTCAACTTGGGTTTGTCCACTGTTTTCTCATGTTTAGAATGAAGTTGTAAGGTAATGAAAAGATTACCATAGAAGTGATGTGTCCTTCTCAGTACATAATATCAGGGGGTACATGGAGTCAATATACATGACTGGTAATGTTAACCTTAATCACTTAACTATGGTAGTGTATGCTAAAGTTTTCCATTCTAAACTTCCTATTTTTTTTTCCTATTGTAATTACTTAATACTATGGAAGAATAATACACAAATATCCTCTTTCAGCTAAAACTTTCAGCCACCCATTTTAGTATCCATCTGTGGATCTTGTCTGTGGCAAGTTTCACTATAGTGTTGTAATAATAGTTTTCTATTTTCTCATAGTACTTTTAAAATTGTTCATTAACAATCTTTGTTTATTCTAGGCAGATATCTAGGTGTGGGATTTCTTGGCCATATAGGTATATGTTGAATTTCACAGAAACTTTCAAACTCTTTTCCTGTATGGAAATGGCTGAGGCATTTTGTAATCCTGACAGTAGTGTCTGAGAATTTGAGCAGGATGCTGGCCACTTTTTGGTATTGCTAGTTGTTTTAATTTTAGACATTCTAATAAATGTGTAATGGTGTCTCATTGTGGTTTTAGTTTATGTGTCCCTAATGACTAATGATCTTGAACATCTTTTTTTAAATCATTATTAAAGACAGAGTTGGTGGGGGGATGCTGGAGTGGGGCAGAGAGAGAGCACTCCGTGTGGGGCTTGAACTTTCGAACCCTGAGATCATGACCTGAGCTGAAATCAAGAGTCTGACGCTTAACTGACTGAGCCATCCAGGTGCCCTGAACATCTCTTCATATGCTTATTCCTACTATAGCCCCAAAATCTGTTCCTTAAAAATGAGTCAGTAAGGGGGTACCTGGGTGGCTCAGCCAGTTAAGTGACCTACTCTTTGATTTCAGCTCAGGTCATAATCTCAGGGTTCATGAGTTTTAGCCCTGCTTTGGGCTCTGCACTGACATTGTAGAGCCTGCTTGGAATTCTTTCTTTCTTCTCTTTCTGGCCCTCTCCCTCCTTCTCTCTCACACGCTCTCTCTTTCTCTCTCAAAATAAATAAATTAATTAAAAATATTAAACTTTAAAAAATGAGTTAGAGACTTTAAAAAATTCATATGCTCTAGTATCTGAACTAATGGAGAATTCAAAAAGACATTGTTAAACTAAACTTGAAATAAGTGTTAATCAAGAGAAAGAAATGTCAAAAGCAGAAATGAGAAAGATGGAAGGATCCTTGAGATTTCACATTCCTGAGTGGCCCGAGGGAGTTCCTAATAAATCCCACCTAGTTTTGTTTGTTGTTAGTATAAGAAAAACTTGTGAGTGTAAGTACGTAAGTAAACTTAGGGTGTGTTGTGGACAAAATGGCCATATAATTATAGAATATAGAGATATTAGATAGAAGAGATAGAGATAGAGATAGAATATAGAATATAGATCTCTGAATGAGACCTAGATACTTGGACCATCTTTTTTTATTTAACCAGATGCTAGTGATAATCTGGACTATAATAAAACATCTCTTGCCTAGCTCTTAGTCTTGTGTGGGGTTTTTTTCCTCCTAATTTTTACATAGCTTTTGTCTCCATATTTGGTGTTTCCCTCATACGTATCTAGTAAATTCTTTTAAAAAAAATGTTTATTTAATTTTGAGAGACAGATGGAGAGTGAGGGGCAGACAAAACGGGAGACAGAATCTCAAGCAGGCTCTGTGCAGCCAGCACAGAGTCCAATGAGGGGCTCAAACTAACTATGAGATCATGACCTGAGTCACAACCAAGAATGAAGATGCTAAGCTACCTAGGTGTCCCTCTCTAGGCAATTCATAAGCCTTATCACCTGGAAGAGTTAACTGATCCTGAAATATCCTTAGTGCTTTTCTTAGCTATGGAGATAATGCAGTAATCCAGGAGAGATCTCAGGATCCTTTCATTTACTCAGAGAGTGCTGGTCAGCAGCTGAGACCATCAACAGCTTTTAGTCATTTATCTAGTAAATATCTACCAAGCATCTGTGTCAGGCCCTACACTAGGCACTCAGATGACCACAGTAAATAAAATAAAGGTATTTTCCTACTCCCAGTGACCTTTATATTTAATTTATTTAAAAAAATATATATATATGTATAGTAAGAGGGAAAAATGAGATTTTTCTTTTTGAGAATGTGTTAGTGTTTCTCATCCCAGGCACACATCCATGTCAAAGGTGCGTGTTGGATGACACAACTATGACAGGTTTCTTTAAGGAAAAAGAGGATAATCATAACTTCAGATCCTCACTTCCTGAGTGAACAGATGCACATATTTTCAGCAAATTGTTGAGATACTTCCTGTTGTAAAGCAGTTCTTAAAGACTTGGAAGAGTTATTTGCTTGCATCAGATTTTAGGAAGCAATTCATAGAAGAACAATTCAAATACAAGGCCTAATATTGTGCCTCAAGCTACACCCTCCTCCCTTCTTGGAGAAAAACACTGCCCAGACTTCCTATTAAATACAATCTTTTCCTAAAAGAAGGTGAGGGGTATCACGTTTGAAACAATGGAATGCCATCTGGGATGGTCGTTTATAGAAGAGGAGCTAAAAATGAAAATTATCATTCGGGAGACTGCACATACAGAAAATGAAAGGCATTTCACTAAATTCTAACAAGCTACTTAAAATCTTCTTCAAAACATAAATTCTTACTCAAAACTTTTTCAACTGAAAATCTAAGACAAACAGAGTAATGCACAGATAAATATTCTTTAAAGTATATATGCATATACACAGGTACACATATATATGTATATTTATACACATTTATCACACATATAGTTATATAATGTATAAATAAAATATATGTATTTTATACACATATACCACATATATATTTATATCATATATAGGATATATTTATGGAATACTTCTAAATCTTTAAAGATGATTCTGTATAGGTGACATATTGATTTACAAATAAAGAGGAAAATAATTTTTAACACTTTAAAATAATTCAACATTAATACAAAAAGGTTATTCAACTGCTATTTTTTTGTGAACTTTTAATAAAATATAGTTTCCAGCTTGCTGAAAATATCTTCTGGTCACTCTTATGAATTCTTATGATTTACATTTTTTACTATTTCCTTCAAAGTTCTATGTTTAAATCATAAAAATATTTTTAAGTTACACATGGAAAATAATTTACTAGAAATATGTTAGCTGAAAGAGATGGGAGAGTTGATGATTCTCACATACACTACTACCAACTGTATGGCCATGAGTATTCAGACTTTGGCAGTCATCTTTGTATGCATTGAAATATGAATATTCATCCTTTGTGTTTCACTGTGATGTGTGTGACAGTATTATATGCCACCTTGACCTCTGACCATCACCAGAGATTAGAAGGATGTTACGTTGAGTGGCAATAGATTGAATTTCATAGCACACCTTCTTATGACAAGAAACCATGACCCCCATGAGATGTAATGAGTGAGAGAGTTTTGTGTTTGGAAGTGTCAGGAAATAGGGAGAACTACCTCAGGACATGCAGGTCAAAGTTTGAGGGGAAATTTGCCTAAGATACAAGAGTGGAAGTATGGGTAAAATAAATATAGAAACAGAAATCATGTTAACAACACCCATTTTTAGAAGTTGATTCACACATACCCTCTCATGTAGCCACGTTTTAATCTCTATGGAAACTTCAAATAAAATGATTCAGTGAAAATCTGGAGATTTTAGGCAGAATTAAGAATATAGGCACATTTGAGATTCCATGAAAACATGTTGCTAAGAAATTTCTTGGTATTAACCACTTCCTGCTATGTTCTGGAAGAATGCTTTCCGTTCTATATTAGTTACTTATATACCTTTTCTTAAAAAATGCTTTTTCTCTCTAGTTTTGTAATCACTCTAATTACTAGTTTTTACTTTAAATATTCTTACAAAAATCCAAAAAATAATTACTAAATTCCAAGAATATTTCTTCAAGAGAAATAGATATTATGCTGAGCTCTTCAAGGTACAAGAATTTTTATACATCATCATATAAAAATTATCACTTAGAAATGATTTTTGTGGACCCTTTGTGTCTTATCAAACTTTGATATATCCCCAAAATAATCCATGTTGCATCTGCTACAGGATCATTATATTTGGTTGCTGAGGGGACATACTTTCCATTATCAAAGTGGACTAAATGCAGTCTCTAAAAAAGTACAGAAAGATTTCTCTTGCCTAATTATTTTCTTCTGTATTACTTATATGACTTGTTCTCAGGGATAAATCACATTTTTTGTTCAAATTTTACTTGTTTAGCAGGATGGAGATTGACCTTCACATTTGGTTAATATTCATTTCATATTTTATTTCATAATGTTTATTAATAACGCTTTGATTTTTTGCTTAGACATTTACATTTACAGAGAAGAGTGGATGTGTCAAACTTGTCAATTTTTGCAAGTTTATAAATGTTTAAATTTTAGTTTAAATGGAAATTACAGAAAGAATAAGGTCATCTGAATTATGCCGTCCTGACTTCTCTACTTCCTTGACCAAGGGGGAGAAAAATCCTACATTTGATGGACATAGGTATGAGCATGCAGCATTAGCCATGGAAACATCAACTGCCATGGGAATAGATGTGTAAAAAACCTGTAATTTAAGATATTAAGTAAACTTGAAGATAATTCAAGTCATATACTTTTTCCCTAAAATATCAATTTTTAACTATTCTTTGTCAACTGTGATTCTTTGAACTAACAGTAAGTCACCTTGATTTATTTTATGTATATAATGCTTTCGGAGTTTAGTAAGAGTCACACCTTCTCTCCCTTTCCGTTAATTTCCTTATTAAATGTTTGTGCTTTTCTGGCAGCAACTTCTGCAACTGCTAATCTCATTTAAACTTTTCTCTTTTCAGTGCTTATTAGGCTCTAAAAGAAAGCTCTCAGACGCTAGGAATAAGTTCTGGAAACAGACTGGAAAGGACTATAACATAGCAACTAGATTTGCCTGTTCAAGGTAGGACAGAGGCATCTAGGCCAGGTCCCAGTTTGATTGCATGGGATACAAAATGACAAGGGCTCTCTGGCTTTGAGAATTTTACACATACTCAGAAGAAAATAATAAATTATATTTCCACATTACCTTAATCATACCTAAAATTAGTAACTTTCAACTTTTTAAAAAGTGGGACGTAGAATAGATGACATTCCAATGCATCACACTGCTGTGGGAATATACACAGTCACAAGTATTTCTATTCCACTAGTTACTAGTAGCAATTCCAAGGCAATGCTTGTTATCAAAGAGGCTCTAACAGAGCGGTGACTAGATATCATGGAGGTCAGCAATTCTTGCTGGTACATTTCAAGTATTTGGACTAGACTCCATTCACTGAAGAAACATGGTTAATGTAAAAAGGACCATACATTCTTGGAGGAATTGAAGGATCAGGCCAGTATTGGGGGAGGAGAATTCAGACACAGCCACATAAACCATGCACCCACCCAACTAAAACTGCTTTAGAGGTCAAGGACTTGGTCTTAAACCTAAGACAGGATCTTTGAATTTAGAATTTTAATTTATGTATGATCAGAAAAGATCTAGTGAATCCCAGTGATGTAAAAACAAGTCACGGTTTAGACTTTCTCTAAACTAAAGGCTCGACTTGCTGAGGACTTCAGGGACAATCAACATTGTATATGTATATATGTGTGTGTGTTTATATATCAGTATATATACCGTCTTCTTAAATGCCATCCAGGAAATGCTAAGATCATCCACAAAAGTTCCAGGATAGCCCTGTAAAGGAGTGATTAATATTATTCTCTCCTAAAGCAGGGGTAATTCAAAACAGAAGAAACATAGAAAAGAAAACAGTGCATTCTGTATCATGCTTTATCCTGTGTTGAAGCAACACTGAACAACCAAATCAACCCCCTCTCAAATTAATTGATTTCTTGTTTACTGATATATTGATGGAAAAATGAAAAGAAGTATTATTTACATGAAATTAAGCTAATCTGGCCAAATTAATTAATTGTAGGTGACACGAGTTGAGAGATTCTCTCTATCTTATTCCTTCTTTAGAACTATAAGCTATGGGAGCACCTAGGTGGCTCAGTGAGTCAAGCATCCTACTCATGATCTCAGCTCAGGTCATGATGTTACAGTTTATAAGTTCAAGCCCCACATTGTGATCCAAGCTGGCAGTGGGAACCCTGCTTGGGATTCATTCTCCCTCTCTCTCTGTCTCTGTCTCTGTCTCTCTCTCTCTGCCCCACCCAATTGCTCACTCTCTCAAATAAATAAATAAACTTCAAAAAAAAACTATAAGTTATGAGGAATAAGGAAAGGAAAGTTATTTTAAACTTGAAGACTATAGGGAAGTCAGCACATCATGAAACTGAATCATGGTGCAAGGAGACAATCTGTATATCCCTTTTCTCTAAATTTCCAGTTTGTCAAAAAGCAACACCCAACCAGCACTATATGACTTCCTGTTTACTGTCAGTAAGATAAGGCTAAAAGGTTTCTACTCTGATTTTTCACCCAGAAAGAGTACCATTCCAACTTCATGACTCCTGGTTTACATTCAATATATAAGCATTTGAATATCATTCTTATTTTATGTGTATATTTGAATAACTCTTTATATTGACATACTTTCAAGAAAAACTTCTTTAGAAATCTGAACAAGATGTTCAAAAATACAAAACTGGTTTTTAGTAAACCAAGTTAAACTTAAAAGTGATGCTGTGTGGAAAAGAGCAACAAAATGTTTCCTAGTGGTTATGTACGATTGTTTTATTAGGTTTGATAAGACTAAACAGTCCAAAGATTTGACAGTCCTGACACCTGGCATATGAAAGATGGAATTCCTGAATGGAAATAACTCTTATTGAACTTCTCTGAAGAGTTTTGGCTGGAAAGAAGTATCTTTTCCAATGCCAGTACATTCTCGGCACTCCTTCAACTGGCTGAAAAATGAGGTACTGAATTCTTTGCTTAATAGGAAATCTACTGTTGTTTTAATACATTTTTTTGGAAACTTTTTTTAAAAAAAATCTGTCATCACATTTCCTTTGTGGAAATAAATATGACACCATATGGGAAAAAATGTAATAGCTCCATATGTATAGAATAATATTCTGAATTTAAAGATGAACTAGCTCTAACCTCCATTTAATGATCAGAAAAATGTTGAAAATAAATACACATACAGTTTATATGCTTCATGATTGCTATGCAAAACACCAAGGTAATATGGCTACTCTGCACTTGGCTGTGTTTAGGTAAAATCAGAAGTGTTTATAACATGAATAATAAGGTATCTTTATGCGGCTACATTATTTATCTTACTGGTTCTACTGTGTGATGCACAACAGACCCGTTATTGTACTTCAGTTCAGATATTTATATACAATACAGTTCAAAGAGCTGATTCCTATTCTTCCACCTATGGTTTTAAAAATGTAAGACAGAAAACCAAATAAAAAGAGGTTCATAAATCACAACAGTATAGATGTTGAAAAGGAAAAGTGTTTTTTTTTTTTGGTGTGTCAGTGTATCACATGAATTTTTAAGTTATGAAACTCATAAAGAATAGCTTCATAATTGAAAACAAAAAAGGAGAGCATGGATTAATTGAACAAAGAAATACAGGATTCTTCAGAACTAATTTAGAGCTCAGGAGAGGAAGCTATCCATTGTGGAAGGTCTAAGACATACAAGTATTTTGTAATTCTGGAATACTTTCTCTCTTCAGCCCAAGGCTCCATCATAGGAAGCACTATAGGATCAATACTTGGGGTAGAGAGCTAACAGGTATACTGAAACATTTGCCTCTTACAATGTGTTAGTAGGTAATGGACCAGAATTTATGAACCCCCAAACAATAAGCTGAGGGAAATTCTATCCTAGGCATGACTTATATATCTCATGTCAAAATACTTCCACAGGCAGAGAATGCCCTTCTTCCTGAGATATCCATTTTACCTTTGACCCAAACATGATCTCCCTCTACCTTTTGCTCATTTTTCTCTGATATTAGAGAAGCATTTATCTCCTGTTTCTCACATGTCTCCTGTGTTATATGTTAGTTTCAAACACATGAAGATAGTAGTCAAGTTCCTCAGCCTTCCTGTCCAATTGAACCCTGTGTTCTCCAGAGAAAACATCCTCAGGTTTTGACATCATTTTTTAAATATGAACTCCTACCATGTTTGTTCCTCATCATAATTCCACATCTTCAAATGAGTTCATAAATTGTTCACCCTAGCGCATTTAAAAATATTTCAATTAAGATGCTCTGAATAAACTCCAATTTTTATAGAGGATCAGAACACTATTACTACCTTCACTTATATTAGCTTTTACTGGGAAATAACATCTGTCCTCCAAATTTACAGCGAACTACTTTTTTCCCCATATACCCAGTCTGATCAAGAGAATTATCTTCTTGCCGTTAATGATCTCTATATACATACATATAGGAGCAAATTCTATGACAACCTAGACAAAGCATGAGAAAAATAATTTTGATTTGGACTAGGTGAATGTTTCTCATGTTTGAGGGAGGTTGGTGCCATGATTACTTATCCATTTGGCAGTTGAAATATTTCTTTCCTTTTCCTTGCCATGATTTATGTATAAGACAGCAAAAACAATACTCTCATCTATGGTAGAGTTCTTTCTCCACGTGAGCTTTTCTGCTTGCCAGCTTTCAACTCTACATTTTATCTGAAATCTCAAGTAATTGACAGCATAGTCATTTTTTATATACTTCCCTATTCCAGTACTTGTTTTAGTTCCAAACTTCTGTTAAGATGCAGATATCAAGCTTTAGCTCTAAGCCCCCAGGCAAGTGCTTCAGAATTGTCCTTATCTTCCTCTTTTGTGAACTGAAAAATAAATAGCTCACTAGTGGTAAAGAGACTCTTCTTTTGTGGTTCATGTATTATTTATACTTCAGCACATAAATTAGGCTCAGATATAATCACTTGATATCTGATATTGGAGAAAGAGGAGGAAAAGAAAGGGGGAAAACCCCAAAACCTTAAGGATGATGATGTCAGAGTATCTCTGGGAATAGCCACAGATTGGTAATTGTGATTATTGGTTTTCTTATATTCATCCATAATAAGTTTTTAAATTTCCTTTTGAACATAGACAGTATGTCCACGGAGTGCTACAGTGGTGCCGAAGGTTTACCATTCTTTGAAAATGTTGTCAGAGCTTTCGGATACATTGAATATTAGAATAATGATGCTTTTAAACTCTTTCTACTGCCTCCTTTTGCAGGCTCCAGCCTAAATCTGATCTAGGCTGGAGATTTATGTTTAATCAAGTTAAGAGCTTGAATTAAAATCTTGTTCTGGATGCTAATAACTAAAATAAGAGAATGTTTGTAATAAAATGATCAATTACATGAAGATGAGCAGAAAGTCAAGGACCTGCTGAAGTTTTGTCCAAAAATAGGGAAGAAGTCTCCTACTGAGTAACATTTGAAGGGGCTGCAGGAAACAAAAGTAAAGTTCCATCTTGGTTAGTTACTCGTTCATGATTCTTGCTACTTTGCAGTGGGTGGCAAAACCTCAAAAGGTAATAGTTGTAAGACACTCCCAGGAAGACCAGATTGTGGGCAAATTTGGGCAAAATGTCCTCAAGCAAGCCTGGTGATGCCCTACCCTCAGGAGACTATTCCCACTTGATCAATGTCTATTGGCAGATGGAAAATAAAATCCATAAACTCAGGAGGCCCTCATCAAATGTTCTCAATTATATACAGTCCTTGGAACTTGGGGAGCTATAATATGAGAGATCAAATTACTCACCAGAGACTCCAAGTCAGATGTATTTTGATTTAGAAATATGTTTTGATACTTAAAGTTTATGATTTTATTAAAAAGAAAATATACTTGCTTCATTCTAAAAGATTTGTGGAGGGGCACCTGGGTGTCTCAGTTTGTTAAGCCTCTGACTTGGTTTGATCTCAGGTCATGATTTCATAGTTTGTGAGTTCAAGCCCCGCATCAGGTTCTGTGCTGACAGCTTAGAGCCTGCTTGGGATTTGGTCTCTCTCCCTCTCTCTCCGTTCCTCCCTCAGTTATGCGCTTGTTCTCTCTCTTTCTTTCTCAAAATAAATAAACTAAAAAAATGTTTGTGGAAAAGAAGGAAATACATGGCAATAGTTGAATCAGGACACACTGGGTCAAAAGACCATTGGATGGGCTTGTGTCAGCATTGGGGAAGTTCTGAGTCAGTGATGTCTAAAGACAGCTCATAAACACTTTGAACTGTCTGTGCATCACTCCAACTCTGTGGCCCCTAGGACGCATGGCTCTGTCTGCTGTGTAGTTATACACAGCACAAATGCTGCATGGGCATTTTAGAAGACTTCTGATCTTGATTCACTTTCCTCCCTGGCCAATTCTCTGTGAGTGGTTATTTTTTTTTTTTTTATCCCTAATAGTCAGAGTTTTTTGCCTCTAGAAATATACTACAATTTTATAGCTCTTTCTGATGAGTGAATTTTTCATCAACCATATGGTGTGGCTGGCTCTGACTCTGTCAAACTCTAATCACCTTCAGAATCTCTGGAGCAGCTTGTTCATTCCGATCTTTCTTAAGCCTTGCTATATTGATTGCAGTCTTTGATAAGTCAAGTTGTTGAATTATCATTCTCTTCCATAAGGTTTAAATAAGAAAGTTTGCAAGTCATCCCTGGGTTGAGCTTTATTTTTGTACAACTTGCTTTCTCCTTTGCCATAGGCACAATAAATCTAAGGCATAACTTGTCATTTTCTTTTTTAATATTTTAGAAAATACTTATTTCTCAAGCCCTTTCCTTTAAAGTGCCTAAGATAGTCTTACTGCCCCTTCTCACTTATATATTTCAGAATATTTTCTACCATTATCTCAGTTTATACTTATTGAACCTCATTGAAATGTGCTTGCTTTTGCAATTATTTCAGAGTTTAAAACAGTAAAATAGTAAGTAGTGTCATGAGTTTCTTGTATAAAGTAAAAGATATATATCCATATAAAATTCACTTCTGTTAATATTTACTATATGCTTAGCATAGCACCTCCTCTGAAGAAATTTAATGTCTAGAATCAAATATTACTACTAGTGTAACAATAATATTATTAATAATATTAAATAAAGGTAAAATTTGTTAAGTGGTTCCTACTTGCAAGAAACCATTGCAGAATTTTTCAGATATCAATTAATTCTCATGCATATATGAGTGGATTATAGGAAAATGAGATGTTGGAAAGTTTGTTCTCTTCACATGGGGCAATAATATATGTCACACAGAGAATACACAACAAATTCAAATTTAGATAGCTTGATTCCTTGAAATTATCCTGATTTTCTGGACAAGATAGAGAGGGATAGTTAAAATAAAACATTACTGGAAGGTCTGGTTGACTCAATTAGTGGTACAGCATGTGACTCTTGATGTTGGGGTTGTAAGTTCGAGCCTCATGTTAGGTTTATAGATTACCTAAACATAACTCTCTAAAAAAAGAATAAATAAAATAAAATATTTCTGGTGAGAGAAGAGTTTAGCTCCTGAAAGGCCTAGTGAGTCTGGAAAACAAAATGGGGCTTTATCTTGTGGTAATGTAGGTCAAGAAGGCCATTTAAGTAAGGGGCTGACATAATTGGATGCAACTGGAGAAAGCTCTATCTGGTAGTTGGTAAATTGAAGGCAGGAGAGGTGAAAAATAGTTAAGCATTATTCCCAAGTTTCTGACTTGTGTTGGTTGAGTGAATGGGATATTTATATGACAGTGCAGGAGGAGTAAGAAAGATAATGAATTCAGGTTTGAAAATGGGGTTGCACCAAGGGCAGTAAGGCATGGAGTAGAACTTTGACACTCAAGTAGAGATTTGTGGTAGTTCTGGATGGAGTAGAACCGAATGGAGGTCTTCTCTGAGCATTATAAAGCATTGAGAGAAGAAAGCCAGGGACTCAGGAAAATCCCAACATGGGCATCCCTGAAGACAGGGAGTTGATAGAGTTGCCTGACAACCATTTTGAACAGTGATGGGAAGAATACCAAAAGAAGCAGGTGTCGTGAAAGCCAAGAAAGGAATTTTAGGAGACAGGACTACTGTCTTACATTTTTAGAAAAGACTTTGTAATCTGACGATTGAAAAGATTCTGATGGATTTATTTCCAATGAGATTGTTGGCAGTGTTGGTATGAGTAACTTCAGTGGAATGATGGATTCCACAAAGCAAGCTGAGTTTGACTGGGGAAACAACTGGGAGGTGAAGAAGCAGACATAGTAATGTAACAACTCTTTACGAAGGTTTCTGTGAAGGGCAGGAGGAAGAATACGTGTTGGCCAAAAGGAACGTGTAAAAACAGTCCTGATAAGCTTAGGAAAAAAGTACTCATAGTTGATTTGGCACCAAGTCAGAGACAGAGGCATAGGTGTATATAGTTTGCAAACACATGTAGCATGAAGAAGCTTAAGTCCTCTGCAGTGATACAGCACATTAGAGAGGGGGGAGGTCCTCAAGAAATTTAGAGAAGTCTGAATTAGCTGTTTGTGGGAAAGGGAAAGCCATGGATTAGGGTGATGCAAAAGGTAAACTATGCTGAGGAGCAAATAGGGGCTAAAGATCGTGGCAGGATCGACAAGCTGGTGCTGTTTTCTCCAGAAGTAAATATAGCATTCTGGAGAAGGCAAACAGCTACATTTCTTCATGCTTGAGGTTTTTCTACACTGGTGACTGAAGAACTCATTAGAGTGGAAAGTGAGTGTATTACCAAGAAAGGAGTTGAAGAAATAGATCTTTTTATCTGGTTTGAGTAGCAATACAAAGCAAGAACTATTTAATAAGTATGAATTATTTGACACACATAAAGGGATACAGGAACCAGCAAAAGAGCTGTGAGTCTTGTTCTCAATCATGTTCGTAGTTGAGATAGAAATCCTTATACACATGTATAATTACCAGTGATATTAATTGCTCTGAAAGAAAATTAAATTACGTGGTGAGAGGCCAAATGACACATGATTGAACGTTTTAGATTAGATATCCTGGAAACAAATCCTAAGAAGGGAGCATCACAAAGAAGTCTAACTGCTGAATGCTCTGAGAAGACTTGTGAAGGCCTGGGGAAGCAGTATTGGGTTCTGAGAAGAGCATGGTAAACAGAGATGCTTCTCAGTATTCTCAGCCACAATGTGGCTGCACCAGATGTCTTTGCTGATCCAGGCGAAGTCTTCCTGCTGTGATGGCCACTCTGATCTGTCCCAAATTGAGGCAGGGGGCTAGAGATGTATATCTTCACATTACACATTCATTGGCTGCAGGTTGCCCCACCGAAAAAGTTTATAATCATCGGCAAGTTACTCACTGCTACAGCTGAGTAAAATTCATAGTGAGGGTCATAGCACAGAGCTTCTCAGCAGCCCATATTTCCAACAGTTGAGGGTGTTGTGTTAGGTCTAAAGATGGTATTGAAGTGAAATACCATGTAATCAATTATAGTCTACTAGTAAGTGATATAGATCCACTAGCATCTTCTAGTAAGTTTCCCCTATCTGGAAATAGGGAAATAGCTTCTCCAGAATCCCTGTTGACCTTCTTTCTTGGGAAACTTATAAGGAAAGGGTTATAGGATCACCTATAATCCTTGTTGCTGCATGTGATCCTTTAGCGGTAGCTGATACTCATCACCCTCCTCCACGACATCTCTCAGATTTTTTTTTCTTATTTTTACCTCTTTTGCTTGCTAGGTAGCTTGCCTGGTGGAGGGACTGAGATTGTTATCCCCAGAGGATCTCTGGTTACCATGCTATTCTCAGATATTGCTGCTGTACTTGTTCATTATTATTAAAACAGGTTGTGGAAGTAAGGGAATAACCCACTGCAGCATCTGAGCACAAAATGTATTCATCCTCATTTTGCAGCTTCAAGGTCAGGGTGGGTCTCTTGGAAAGAAGCCTGCTGAAATAGTGATTACTTATCTTTCCTGATGTTTTCTTGGCACAAGGAACAACTTTAAAAACCAAACTGATGAATATAATTAGGTACATATTTAAGAGACCCATTCTGCCATTCAGCAGGTAAATAATTTCATGGAAACATGTCCTATGATCATGTGCCCACTGCCACACTTCGGTTGCTATAAAGTTGGTCTCTTTGAGGCATAGTCATATGGAATGTTGTGTCAATAGAAGAAACATTTTACTATATGTTTTTAGATATACAGGAAAGGCCAAGGTAGGAAAGATATGTATAATCAGTATATGGATCTGACACACTAATTTTTCTACCTGGGAGGAGTCCAGTGCACAATCAACTTGCTACCAAGTGGTTGAATGGTTGTCATGACGCTGGAACCACATCAGAAGCTCATTATTCATATCTTTTGTTGGCTAGCTAGACATTCATCAGGAATGGTATCCAGAAGAGTCTTGGTGAGTGATTGCTCATCAATAACCTCTATCCCTGCCATCATGGAAACTACATTCATGATCCCTTTGACCCAGCACTGGTTAACCAATGACAGTGACAGACTGACTTTATATCTTCCTCATTCTCTCTACTTTGTTACTTAGTTTCTCTCCGGGGTTTATGGTCACTAGTGGCATTAACATGCAATACAAAATCTTCATATTCTATGCCATCTCCCAGAAGTCCATCCACATGTTTCTTTCCTCAGTTATCATTGTATTATTAAGAAATATACCTCTTGACAACCTATTTTATCTACAATAATAACTTATTTTATTAATCTTCCCCACACCTCTCTGTTGGTGGAGTTGCCCTGTTCTACAACCTCATTGTGTTGCTCATTGTGAAAACTGCACCCATTTTGTTTCTAACAGTTAAGAGCTGTCACCTGCCTTCTTCTTCTCTCATCTCATCATCCCCATTGCCATCATGAATCATAGATCTCCCTCCCTGCTGCCCCCATTAGCCATCGCCTACAGAGGACATGTTCTACTAAACTTAATGATGGTGGTACTCCTCCGAATAGGCATTCTTTATTCATTTGGTAAAAGAATTTTTCTCCAGTACCTCCTATGGAACATACTCAACTGGTACGTTTTCTAGCCTTAGATAGTACATGCATTCTAGAATGTTTACCTCTTTGAGTCTTTGGAACCCTTCTTCCCATTTCTGTTGCAACAGTTTTGGCATTTATACCTCACTTAAGGGAGATCATCAGTTTCTGTAAGTTTCCAAGAGTCATCTTAGCCATGTGTTAGTACTGTCTCCTGGGGTCTTTGCCAGAATTTGAAATATAGTACAGATAAGTATCCTGTATCAATAAACTTTTCCTTATCAGATTTATGTCTGCTTCCCTCAGTTTATCTGAGATTACAGTTCCATGCATTTTCTCTTTGTTCCTGCTGGTATATATCAGCCATATCCTTGGCAGACTCATCTCATTCCTGTTCAGGCTATGATAAGATCTGACAGATTTTTTAGTGATAGGGTTTAGTGGCAGTTTTTTTAAGTGGTAGAAAATGGTTGCCAGGATGGTAGATGGGAGTAGATTGTTGAAGAGCTAGGCATTGTCTTATAAGGCACCTGCCTTACTTGAGGCCTGTGCATAATATTCAAAGGAGAGCTATTAAGTTCTAATAAAGAGGGTACAGGGTCAATTTTGCAGGCCCAACACATTCAGGGAGTTTGGGAATTCCAAGTTCTCAACAGCGTTTATCTAGTAATCTTCATTCCATATCTTTTTTTTTTATTTTTTTGAGAGATAGAGAGAGAGAGATAGAGACACTGTGATCATGGGAGGGTCAGAGAGAGAGGGAGATACAGAATCCAAAGACAGGCTCCAGGCTCAGAGCTAGCTGTCAGCACAGAGCCCAACATGAGGCTCGAACCCACGAACCATGAGATCATGACCTGAGCCGAAGTCGGACACTTAACCGACTGAGCCACCCAGGCACCCCTCCTCATTCCATATCTTATGGTCTTTCTCTTTTCCAACTTGGGCTATAACCTTGGCACAGAAGACCTGTACTAACAATGTAGCCTTGTTGGAAGCTCTGTTATTTTTAAGATAAAGTCAAGTGTCTGATCCTTTTTTTTGACTTTCCTCTGCTACATGATGCTAGAGTTTCTTTAAATGCAGGTAATAAAAGACCTGTAGTTTTTATGTTTTGCATTAAATTGGGGATTAGTGACTGAGCCTGACATTGTCTTTCTTTAATGAATCAGTGGAACTAATCAAGAGCTGCCTATTTCCATAGACATTATAGTTACTAATTTGCTCATTCTGCCCACATGCTGGCAATAGTGTTGTCGATATTGTTCCCTCCTACTGGCATCCCATTCCAGTGCATCAACAGAGAATGTTTAAATTAGAGCAAGCCAGGCTCTCCCCTCACCCCTCCTGACTCAGTGATGGTGTCTTTATTGTCACTCAGACACTGGGAATACCAGCGCTGTTTTTTTGTTTTGTTTTGTTTTTGTTTTTGTTTTTGTTTTTTTTAGTTGCTTTGCAGTACATTCTTGATACTATCATAAACTGGCTTCCTTGGAAATAGACTCTGAGAAAAAAAAATGTATTCTAAAATTTCATTGGAAAGGTTTCTGAGGAGATATACCGGTAACTAAGTGGGGAAGATGGTAATAGAAAGAGATGTTCATCCATCATGCAGCATGATGTAATCAACATTTACAATTCAGGTGAAGCAAAAGGACAGACATGTAGATATGGTGTATCCTTCTGTGGATGGCCATTTCCAGTGAAATATGTAATGGTGAAGAGTTGATAGCTGATATCACTTGATAGCTAATAGCAGTTTATCTCGTTTCTGAAAGCAGTTCTGGATAAAGCATGAAGTATGTATTACAAGAGGATTCAAGGTAGACTTTTTGTTTCCTGAAGAAATATATAGATTAAGACTATTAAAAGGCAACGTAAAGGCAAATGGTGGGAGAAGAGCATTGAAGACAAAAGGAGGACCATGTGTGAAAATTCCACTTAGGACAGAAGCTGTCCTTCCAAAGGTCTTGAAGACATTGATTGTGAAGAGGAGTGAGCAAGAGAGATTGGCTCAAGACATGTATAGGGAGATAAACAACAGTTAGATCATGTAGGATCCTTTACAACATGTTAAAGATTTTGAACTTTAATATAATGGGAGCCACTGGAGAATCAAAAACCAGCAGGTTTTAGAAGTCAAAGTAACATCGTCAGCTCTGACTGAGAAAAGGTCTCTTTGGGTGGCAATATGGAAAATTGTTTGGAAAATCACCAGAGTCCAACCAGAAAGCCCTCATAGTGATTGTGGTGATGAAGAACAATAGAACTAATCCATAGTAGATTAGATGTGAACATTATAGGACAGGAAGTGTCAAGAAAGAGAAACAAAAACAGTATTTTGCCTTGAAAATCAGATATATAGGTAAATAGTATTGTGATCTAGAGGCACTGGAGGTTGAGATTGAAGATCTGAGTGGACCTCAGTTGAATCAGCACTCATAAGGTGCTTGATAGTGACATCAAGGCAGTTGGATATGTGTATGAAACACCAATGAGAATACTAGGCCAGGAACATAAATTTAGGAGCTATAGATGGTGCTTAAGCCCAAGGAAAAGAATTAGCTTAAATATGAATGGGGTATAAAATGGGAACATAAAAGCTAAGATATGAAAAATATTGTCAAGTTGGGTAGAAATCCCAATTTCTAAATATTCAAAGTTTCACTCCCTTTCTGTTTTTTAATTTCCCTTTTTCTCTCTCCACCCCAAATTCCTGCACCTCTCTTGGTGGGCCCCAGACACTATCAATACACAGAATGTGGCTGTAGACTATTGCAAGAATGTCACCGGAAACCCTTGTCATTCAACTTGAGTGGATTCTAGAAACCCCTGTGTTTAAATCCAAATGTTTGCTCTCAATCTGAACTATTTCAGAAAGTTCCGTTTCTTTCCAAAGTTGTCTATATTACAGTTTTATTTTTTCAGTCACGTTTATGTCAGAGAAAGATGTTGTTACTGCCGTTTTTCTTGTCTTTAACATCACTTTCTTCTTTTTGAACAAGGATGTGCCTCAAGATATATGTAAGCTACTTGACTCTGGTGACTACGTCTTATTCATGTTATGGTTACAATGTTTATCTGGAGTATGACAAATAAGCAGTGGTCAACAAATGCTGATTGAACAAATAAATGAAAGAAAACTGAATAAATGACTAGGAAGGTACTAAGGGAGAGGGAGAAAATTATTAGAGGGAAGAAAGAAAGAAAAGAATAGAAAAGAATAAAAAAGAAAAGAAGAAAGAAAGAAAGAAAGAAAGAAAGAAAGAAAGAAAGAAAGAAAGAAAGGAAGGAAGGAAGGAAGGAAGGAAGGAAGGAAAGAAAGAAAGAAGAAGGAAGAAGGAAAAGGAAAAGAAGTAGTTGGGGAAACAGTTGCTACTTACAATCCAAGTCATTAAGAAATCACTATGGCAAGACAAGTCTTTCATGTAGCCTGGTCTAATTCCTGGGACAGGCAATGGATTCAGAGATGCTTTTGTATATTCTACATACATTAAAATATTAATTAAATATTGTTAAATACACATGTTTCATGACACTGTAAAAAGTGCACGTGCTGAGTTTCTGCTCAGGATTTTTTTTAACAGCTGTGTGATAAATTTAGAGGCACCATGAAGAATGCCTGAGATTACAAAAAAAAAAAAAAAAAAAAAAAAATCACTTGACATAATATGACTAAGAAAAGAGCAAACATTTTTCTATTAGTCAAATGTCAAAATATGTAGCAAAAATCAAAGAAGCTTAAAAACAAGCAAATCCAAAGCAACATTGCTACAAGGCAGAAAAGAAATATTAACCAAATGATAAAAGGCTATTCCCAAACACAGAAACACAGATTTCAGCTCTTTTCTATGTTTACCAGTAATCTGGTGGCACATCCGATTTCAACAACTTACTTAACAACAGGAGATAAAGGTGCTATAAATTTTTATCATAAACAGAGGTAGAGGAAAAGAATGGAAAGACAGAAGAACACAGTTAGAGTGTGTCGGGAGAGGGCTCCCTGGCACTGGGAACAAAGGTGCTATGTTTCATTAGTTTGTATTTCCTGAAAACCAGAGGCTAGGATTTTTCCTTTTGCCTTTTCCTCAGTAAATTTGCCTAGATAAGCAAAAATATATTTATCAATAAATGGATTTAAATAATATTAACTTGATCACAGCAAGCTTATGTTGTAAGATTTCATGTACTATTAGCAATCTGAAGTTGTTAGCAAAATATTAGGGTGTTTTCCTGCCCAATATTTTTGGGGCATTTTGAAGCAAACTTTTTCATTATGCAAAAAAGAAATGATTAATACGCTTCTGTTTATTGCCAGATGGTAATATAAATTTGTAGTTTAAGAATAGACTTAAATGTGGGCCTTCCTATTTGTGATATATCAATAATTTGATTGAACATAAGTAATGTACTATGAAGTTGCATGTTAGATCAATTTCCTTTTTCTTCCCTGAAGATGCCACAAGTAAATTGCCCCCAAAATCATATTATATGCTGACAATTTTGTGAGGCTATTCAAATATACTTCCTTGGAACTTTTTTAATAGTAAAGGACTTTTTTATATTTGGCTTCTTAGAACTTAAAGGCATCCAAAATACTTTAATTTGATTATACTATCTATTGCTAACATGTAAGTAATTCATTTTATGGACAATATTTCTTCTAGTATTATTTTCTAGCATTTTTATGAGTAGAATTTAAACATATTTATTTGGAAAAGAGTCAGAATTTTGGAATATATGTTTCTCTAAAAATACATTCAATTATAGATGATTCAGTGCACACCCCTCTCCCATATATATGTGCATTTAGATCCTTAAGTTGTTTAAGCAGTACAACATTTTAAGTCTGTTAAAATTTTTAAGGCACATAAAAAAGTCTTCTTAAGAAAATACCTTTAGTTCACATTTCTAATATAGTTATCTTAAAATATATTAAAATTCTTTTTATCATTACTATTATGAGTTTTTTTTAACTATAGGAAAAGTCAAAAGCATATAAATTTTTGACAGATCCATGAAACAAAGTCCCGTATCTTCATCACTCAGCTTTAGTTACTATCATCTTAGGACCAATCTTCCTTCACATGTGCCTCTCCCCACAAGACTTCTCAAAATTATTTCAAATTAAATAATTTCTGCTTCATGTCCTTCAATTCATGAGTACTAAAAGCTACTGAAAGATACTCTTTTCTAAAATAAAAAAGGAGCAAATTAAAGGATAACTGATTCAAGTATCTCTGATTCCAACCATTCAGCTGTGGAGCTGAACAAGAGCAATATTCACCCTGAAATCTGGCCCTGGAGGAGATTGTTAAATGTTACTTAGTTACCTGTTATCTATTTTAAAAATCAATGACCAAAGTTACCAATAATGAAAGTCAAAGTGTATTCAACCTATGAATATACATTACATGCCTTTTGGTGATCATGGTCTGCTTTAAGAAAATTGTTTATTTATTTTCAGAGAGAGAACACACATGTGAGTAGGGGAGGAGCAGAGAGAGAAAATCCCAAGCAGTTTCTGTACTGTCAGTGCGAAACCTGACCTGGGTCTCAAACCCACGAACGGTGAAATCATGACCTGAGCCAAAACCCGACTGAGTCACCCAGGCGCCTCCGGGGTACTTTGTCCCCTGCAACAAGGAGCTGTTTAGGTGTCATATCATCATCAATTTGTGTTCAGTTCTTTGGTTTGGGATATAACACACATCACTTCAGTGCAAGGCAAGAACCAGAACCCCAGAACCCATGAATAATACCCATTGGGTGCTTTCAGTGGGATCAAGAGAATAATATAATCCCTTTGGTCATTTTATAGGGTTTAAAGCTTTCATTTTATAAAATCAGTAAATTATCCAAACTCATTTACTCTGCATTCAACAGTTATTCCATCTATTATTTACCTACTCATTGTACATACTCAGTGTACTCAATGAACATATATTGTATGTCATGCACTGAAATAGGTGCTAAGGCTACAAAGGTGAAGTAAAATCCTATGATCTTTTACATCCAGACAATGAAATATTATTCAGCAATAAGAAGAAATGATCTATTATGCTACAAAAGGAATGTTTAACGCCTACTGCTAAAGTGACAGGAGCCAATCTGACAAGGCTAGACACTATGATTCTAAGTATATGACAATCTTGAAAAGGCACATTCGGGCAGTAAAAAACATTAGTGGTAACCAGGATTTGGGAGAAGTGAAGAATGGATAGGTGGAGCACCAGAGCCTTTTAGAGTAGTGAAACCATTCTTCATGACACTGTAATTGCAGTCACATGTTGTTATATATTTATCACAACTTATAGATTGTAAGTTACAAAGAGCCAACCCTCATGTAAACTATGAACTTCAGTCAATACCTATGTATCATTTGGCTCATTCACTGTAACAAACATGTATCACTGATGCATGACCTTAATACCAAATAGGAGTAACTAGGGGAGAGGAGTATGTGAGAACATTCGGTGTCCTTTCTGCTCAACTTTTCTGTAAACCCAAAACTGCTCAAAATATAAAGTCTATTAATTAAAAACAAATTTATGATCTTTTCCTTCCTAGATGTCAAGATCTAGCTTGGAGCAGATGTATAAATAACTATCCTTCTTAGTTTTCTAGGTTTACATTAACAAATTACCACACACTTAGTGGCTATAAACAACAAAAATTTATTCTCTCACAGTTCTGAAGGCCAGAAGTTCAAAATTAAGGTGTGGACAGGGTCATGCTCCCTCCAAAGGTTCAAGGGGAAAGTCTTGCAGCCTCTGGTGACTCTACAAGTTCTTTGGCTTTTGGTCAGTCCAGTCTCTCACTCCATCTTCAGAGAGTCTCCTTTTTCCCTGTGTGTCTTTCCTCAGAGTCTAATCCAGGATGATCTCATTTCAAGAGTCATAATTTAATTTATATCTGCAATGAGCCTTTTTCCAAACAAAGACACAGCCATTGGTTTAGGGGCTTAGCATGTGGGTGTTCCTTTTGGGATGCCACCATTCAGCTCATTGCACTACCCATAACATGATTTCCACTAAAGAATATGTAATATAGTACAAACACAGTGCTCTGAGAGGGAGGTATAAGAGCATCACAGGGAACATGACTTGAGATGGATGTTGAAAGTTGAACTGGAGTTTGGTACATCAGGACAGTAGTGTAGTGGTGTGAGAGATAGGAGAATGCTATCTCTGGGGAGATATTCCAAGAAACACAGCATGACATATTTAGAGAGTGGTAATAAGGTCAGTGCCCCTATAAAGGAGGGTGGATAAGAGCTAAAGGAAACAGAACATACGAGTCTGAGATGTCAGACTGTGCTAGCTTATAAAGGAACTGACAATCCTAAGAAAAAAGTATTTACGCTTCTTCTTCTTCTTCACAAAATTCCAAAATCCAGATTTGTACATTAGAAATAGGACTGCTTGCAACAGCGAGAACTTTAGGAAGTAAAGGATAGTGACTGTGAGGTTAATAGACTATGCCCAAATGACAATCTACTTTGAGGTCTCCCAGCGGGGAAAGAACCAAGAGATGAGAAATTGATACATTGGAGGTAGATTAGACAGCATGTGGTGAATAACTGGATTTGATAAGTGGGGAAGGATGTGAGGGTGAATCTTCAGTTTATGGCTTTAAAACTCCATTTGATGCCATTCTCCGAAGTAAGGACTTTGGAGGAAGGGAGTAGTTTTATGTGGGGTGTAGACAGTTATGAGCTAACTTTTGGATATATTTAATTTTCTTTTATCTTGTAACCAAGTTCTAAATTTGGTGTATCAAAATGTTTGCCTTGGATCATTAAAGGGCTCTGAAAAAAGAAGCGTAAGCTTTTTGGGAAATCTTCAAAATTATCTTTAGAATTGCCCACATGGGCCTCTCCAAGTCAGTTTCTGTCACAGATGACAAGCTCAAACAGACCACATGGCTCTGAAAACAAAAAGAATGAGACAGTCATCAAATACTGAGAGGCTTTACTGGTTCACAGAGGCGAGAAAATATTTTCCCTTTTCGAGGGGCTAGAAAAAGTAGAAAATGACCACGCCAAAGTAGCAGCCCAGTCTTATTATAAATAAAGAGACTGTAAAAAGAATTACAGCAAAAGCTTTCACCTTGGAGGAGATCTTCAAATTTGAGGAATGTTGCTTCATTACCTTTTGTTTTTATCTTTTCAGAGCTGATGCAATGAAAGAAGAAATCTCTGTTCCAACATAAAAAATAAACATAATATCACTATGACAGGGACTGATTCAGTATGGAAACATTGACTGTAGAGGCTTTCTGGCTTACTTCAAAAGACTTTCAATAACTGCCAAAAGGGTTTATTTGGATAGTTTCAGTTTCATGTGTTTAATCAACTAAAAACCCAGTCCAGAGTTGAGAGCGTGACACAGCATGTGTGCAGAACAGGGTGTGCATGTGTTCATATTTGTGGGGCTGTGAGCATGTTTGCATGTGTGGATGTTGGAGCCTGAGCAAAGGTGTGTGTGTGCATGCGTGTGTATTATAACATCATATGCTCTTTTATATCATTCATTTTTATAAATAGGGCCTGTGCTCATCTTCACAGCTGTGATTGTATTGGGCCTAAATTTCCTGGATTTCTGTAACACTTCATCATGCTCTAGATCTTAGAATAGTAAGTCACAAAGGGATTCTCTAACTATAGATAAGACTAGAAAGTAGAGGATTAAAACTGCTTTCCCTCTGGTTAAAAGACTTCCTGCAGCTTGATGTGATAAGCCTTTCTTTTAAGGACTACTGTGTTCTTTCAGTTGCGTTCCATGTAGTTGTATGTATGTGTAAATGATATTAGTGGTATGTACTAGTATATAATGAAAGCAAAATAGTTTGTCCTTAAAGGAATTTATCTTTTTTAGATTTTTCTGTTATTATAATAGGTAGATTCACTTTAACCATTTATACATGAAGGTGTTAATAATGTGATGACTATCATCTCCTATAACACTGACTTTTTGAGCTTAACAATGGGGAAGTCAGCACCTTGTCTGGCATTTCTCCAATTCTTCTTGTCATATGTTATTTGGAGAGTTTGATCAAATCATGGATTCACAGGCTCTATCTCTGCTGAACAGCAATGCTCAGGAAAGAAGAACTGTGATTTTAGCTAGCTCTTTGTGAGCTCATTAAGATTCAATAAGTTTAAGAAACAACAACTAGTCCATTCCCCTATTTTTCAGATATTCAGAGGATAGAACAGGGAAAATTATTAACCCATTTAGACTGTGTCTCTTTTTCTTCAACCACTGTGCTGGTCCACCAACCTCTAAGGTGCAGAACACACATAGAAATTCTGACTTGGATTTTTCAAGATAAATGAGTTTAAAATGACTCTAATGCCACAGTGATTTTGGCCCCAGTTCAAATATATGTAGTAGCATGCAGCTTAATGGTTGTACAGAAAACAGTGTTAATGATGCCAGAGTTGTGATAGTTATCCCTTTAGTATCATATATAAAACAAAAACACTAATAATCTGCCCATCCGGCATCTCACTGTGATTCCAAACAGATGTCTTGCAAGTATTGCCTGCTGGTCAAAAGAAGGATCTGATGATAGAGTGTGAGTGACTTGTCACGGTCACCCACGCTGGAGGATAGAATTCTGAAGGTGTCTGTTGATGACAATGCCTCAGCGGTAACATTTCTGCAGATGAAGAACAATTTCTTTTTCAAACTATTGTCATTTGGCATTAACTCTTCTTGGCAGGAGGATAAGACCTGGTCCCTGTACCTAATGAACTTAAAATATGGGTAAAAAAACAAAGACTGACACAAAAACAAGAGATTACAGGTCAGCTTGTGAGTATAGACCTATCGTTTCAAACCAAGGACATGATGTTCCCTCTCACTCTTCAGTCCACATAAGTATATGATAAGGCATTATGTCAATTGTTTGAGAAAGTATTGTGGATAATTTTTGACATTAATGGTTAATTTTACTTTACACTGGCCTTAGCTATCTGAATGCTATATATTCTTTCCTGAAGAAAACAACTCAGTAAATATAAATGTAGTTAATTATCTTTCTTTTACCGTTCCTCTAAAATCATGAGTAAAAGATTACAGACACTGTATTTTCCTTTTATAAAAAGCATAGGCTTGGCTTGTGCATGATTAGAAATTTTGTGAATTCCCATAAACCACTCACATTCTCCACATTCCAATTTCCCCAGTCACTAATTGTGACCAAGAGCAAATAGCTTGATAGGGTTTCACTTGGGGCACTCTAAACCACATGTTCATCTAACCAGTCATTAAACTTCACAGTATTAAGACTAAAGGAAGACACTGGGCTAGCACTTGTCACTGTTCCCTAGCTTGCTACTGTCTTTGGTCAGCTCAGAATGCCTCTTCACTTCTGAGTTCGTTAGAGTTGCCAAATGAGGCAACCAACCTGCTAAGAGAGATGGGGAGATAAGGATGAATCCATATTAAGTTTCATCAGTCTCTTCTTGGTGCCATAAAGTTAGCAAATGGCATTATTTAATCAGTGCATTTGTCCCTGCTCCCTCTTTTCAACCTCATCCCCTGAGAAATGATTGAACAAATCTTAACATGTACAAGGGTCAAAGATGAATAGTTCATTTACATTCATCTCTTTGGTCCTCCCAATCATCGCATGATGTAGGGTGAAGTTCATTCAAGTTTTCAAGGGAAAATTAAGGCTCAGAGACAAATAATTCTCCCAAGTGCATATGACCATCAAGTGTAAAACCTGGGTATTTGAACACTTTCAGTATGATTCTGGAGCCATAGCTTTTGCCACCTGACTATTCTTTCTTCCAAAAAGCTATAGATTAGAAACAGTTGGGAATACCAACCCAAATGAGGCAACATAGCCTGTCTCAGAGACATGTAGTACACACTCACACTTAGCATTTGATCGCCCCTCTTCTTTTTCTCCTCATTCTCTAGGTATGGACTTTTCCTAAGTTGTTATTTGGAAGATCCACTCAAGTAAATTATAAAGGATAGTATAAGTTTAAGTAATTTATGGAAAATGGCCATTCCTCAGAGAAGGAAAGGTGACTGACATCCCCTGAATACTGGCGTTCATTGTTAAAATATGTACCTACTATTACAGGCATTGGCCATTTTACAGATGAGGCATTAGAGTTCTGTAGGTTTACCCTCTTGCATTGTTTCTGATACTTGAATACAAAGATATTATTCCTACTCACCAGGTGCCCTCTGCCTAGTGAGAATTCAGATATGAACATATGAATTACAATAGACAGGAATAAAAGCGATGAAAGAAATACATGCTGAAAAAACCTATTTACGACACTGAGGTTCATTCATTCAAAATCTTTCAGTAAAATAGAAATAGTTTCATGAGATTCTTCTGAGTTCTAGAATTCTCCTTTGGTGCATAGGCCAATTACATGTTGTTTGGAATTTAATTTATGGTAAGGTATTCAAAAGTCATTATGATTTTGAAGCTTATTCAAACAGTCAAAGAATGCCATAAAAATGATACTTTCTGTGGTCCTGGATAACTTCCTCCATAAAACCTCCATGGATGGTGGTGAACACCCAACGGTTTACAGGATTAAGCAGGTAAATCTTAACAATTGTCTGTAGTCAGAGGCAGTAAAATCAAAGCTATGACGTTTTTATCCCACCAGGCTATTCCAGATACTAGCTCCACCATTTGACAGGATGCCAAGCAGTTGACTATTAAAACAACGTATCTGGCACCATGATACCTGGTTTTTGAAAAACTCATTCCAGTAAAACAAAATAACATTGCACTTCAGTTTTGAATTGCTTTTCCTTTTTGATGGTCTCTGAACAAGCACATATTTGATTCACAAGATGCACTTAAGTTTAATGTTCCCATAACCACAGATGAAATTCTGTGCTATTTCAAATAAGTTTTAATAGAAAGCATGGATGATAGTAAGAAACATAGTAAACCTAGTGACTTCAAAATACATGTATAAACTGAGCTATTTTGGGAAAACGTAAAGATAATGCACATAGAGATCCCACCTCCAAATCCCAAATATTTTTGAATCAAATATAATTAGAAGGAGCAGCTGAAACTAAAAACACACATTGTGTATGACAAAGAAATATTGACACCATTCTCGAATGTTAATGAAACCCAAATCTGTGGAGATGAACAATGTCACCTTAAAATGACATTATCTGTACTACCAGACAGTGCAAGGAGTAATTCAATTGATAATCGTAAGGAAGATTTCACAGTATTATGAAACTAAATGACTATGCACTTTACAAGGAAGAAAATGAGTACAAGGGAAACTAATTCTCTTCATAAATAATATTACACATTTCCTTTTTAAATAAAGAAATGTTTTGTTATTCCTGCTGTGTCTTAGAAAGACATAATGCTTTTTGTCCTCAATTTCCACAGAGTAAAAAATCATGCTCTCCCTTGCTCCCAAAGCAAGAAAACAAGCCCATTCTTTCCATTGGCATTCCAATTCACTATTTCCCCCCAACATATCACCTCTTTTACTATATCCAGATTGAGGGTTTTGAAAATGTAAACCAGTCCTCCTGTCTTAGAAACATACATAAGAAGTCTTTCTTTTTAAAAAAAAATAATAAAAAATAAGTAAACTTTTTTCATATTGGGATCTAGGGCACTATAAGAAAGGTATTCCAATTGATGGCAGAAAGCCATTATGAGGCAACAAACTGTATATAAGCATGGGGACACAGCCTTTGTAGCTCTGAAATAACTTACACAAAGAACTCATATATAAATTTGGCTCACCTCAGCAATGCTTTTTCTTTAAATTACACAGAAATCTGAAATGCATTGGGTGTATGTAAGGGCAAACTGTGGCCCTGAGTAAAAATGTGTATTTAAAAGGGGAAATATGGAAGTAATTATTACCTTGATGTATTTACCAGAATGCACAGAATGTATTCAGCATGTCTCACTTGGGCATTGAGGGTTTCGCAGAACACCTATGACTCTAAAACTCCAACATTTGGCATCATGTGACCTGGGAGGTAGTGATAAACTACCTTTACCCAGGCACTGTTGTCTTGGAAAGCCTCAAGGAGCCAGGCTCCTGAGATGAACTGAAATCATTATTTGAAATGAATGAGTCACTCTTCTCTGGTTCAAAATGAACAGTGTTGCAGGCAGGCACTTTCGAGAAATAAACAGGAACTTTTATTTCCTTCCACATGGAGGCTAAAAAAGCCAGGAAAGTGTGCTAAGTAATGGGAAAAAATTCTAGTTGGATTTCATGATTACTGTTGGGTCTTTAGATTGTACTTCTAAGCCAAACATTCATATTTCCTGCAAACCAGACTGAAAAGGAGGCTCTGGTCAGTATTAAGAAGTGTCCATATGCCCAAGAGTGGGGAGTGTGTGTATGTATGGCTTCAGTTCCGATGGGCTGGCTACGGTAGATGTGTTCTGTATAGTAACCTGAAGGGGGGAAAGTGTACAATGGGATTCCAAGCCAAAGACCTTGAGGCAATGTCCAAAGTAGGAAGCTGATGGAAACATAGGAAAGTCCCTAATTTCAAGCTGCAGAGACAGAGCTGCAAGTTGGGCCCTGGGAAAGAAGCCTCACCAAAGCAGACAGACCGTAAACAACATCGAGTGTCCCCCCTGATTTCAGCACAAACCAATGAGCATTTAGGGTTTAGTTTTATGGGACTACACGTGTCTGATCCATGGATATATTGAGCCAGCCAAAGAGAACAGGATCATGAGATCTAAATGTTTGCATTGGTCTTGGCTTCTGGAATGGTAGATAATAACAATTGCCTTTTTACAGCAAAATTCCAGGATACATTTCTCCTCCTCCTGTTCCTTTGTGATCACACCTCACAGACTCTCTAGGTGAACTCAAGGTTAATGGATACAAATAAAATGCTGAACTTATGAAGTGAGGGAGTTTATAGGTTATAGAGAACCTTGAAAGACCAAATGTAATAAAACGAAGTAAGCCTTAATTCAGTCTAGGAAAGTACATAGTGGTTTTCTGCTGAGGACAAATG
The DNA here is from genome assembly GCA_017311185.1 of Proteles cristata cristata. Taxonomy (NCBI): domain Eukaryota; kingdom Metazoa; phylum Chordata; class Mammalia; order Carnivora; family Hyaenidae; genus Proteles; species Proteles cristata. The sequence continues at coordinate 3,289,322 of JAESUZ010003705.1, read as the reverse complement.
TTGGAAAGGCCATCCTAGGTAAGAAGAAACAGCATACGTAAACAAACTTGTGTACCTAAGGAACTGGAGTGATTTATTATCGATGGACCACAGATTATTGGCAGGGAGTTGCAAAAGGCCTGGTTAGAAATGTTCAGGCTAAGGCCAAATTCTAAAGGAACTAGCTAACCTGTGCTATGGAACGTGAACTTAATCTTTTAGGCAATGATGAGTGACTAATGTGATGATGGGGAAGGGGTCAGGGATCACATGTTTCAGTGTACACTCCAGAAATCTATCCCTGGCAATAAGATGAGTAGTTTGGAACGAGCAAACCTAGTGGTAGGGGAAATCAGAAAATGTTTGTTGCAATAGTTCAGTAAACAAAATAATGGATATTATGGAAAAAGCAGCAACAGTAGAAAAATGGAAACAATGGACTCAAGAATATTCTGGAGAAAGTGTGGCAGTACTTATGGAAATGGACCATCAGGGCAAGGGGGGCTGTTTGACTGGTGGTATGGAACACAGGAGGAAACACAGATGTGTCGTGGAGGAAGGGAAAATAAGAGACAACTTCAGTTTTGAAAATGATGTGTCTGTGGGACATCTGGGTGCATTTGCTTAGGATCAGATGAAATTACTGCTTTTAGAATTAAATTTTGTTATTCAGTTCCCTCTTTGTTGCAAGTGACACGAGCACAGCTCAAACTAGTTTAAACCAAATCAAGGGATTTATTAGCTTTTTCGAGGGGGACACAGCTGGATTCAGAGAGCTAAACATTATTCTTAGGCCTTTATCTCTTACTTCTCCTTGCTTCTGTTCGGCTTCAATTTCAGAGGCTCCTTTCATGAGGCTACGGACTTACACACTCTTGATTCCTGAGGAAAAGAACACACTCTTCCTAATGTCTGTGTCAGAATTTCTGGATTCTGATTAGCCTGGTTTGTCATGCACCAGTCCTGTTCCCAAGGCATGAAATACTTGGATTGTCCAAGCCAGGGCCACGTTACCAAGGTGGAGGCCAGGTTTCAAGTTAAGCACCCTGACTGACCATCCCCAAAGAATCACACGGGATTGAGAGAGTGCATCTAAGTGGCAAATAATACAACTCGAATGAAATGGCAATTAGACGACTTGATGTTTCTCCTGCAGTTTGAACTTCAAGACTGATGAGCAGTCAAGGGGACTTCAAAATATGTGAACAAGGTAAATCTCTTCCGAGTTAGCTCTCCCTTCAGAGGCTCCAGAGCTTGGCCTGCACTATAAGAAGAACCAAAACATATCTCAAACAGAAAATTCAAGGAGTTTTTAAGTTTCTTTTTGACCTTCCTAGGAAGGTTTTTTAAAGCTTGGAAACCAATTGTACAAATAAACAGAATTCCTTGGGAAGAATGTTTGGGACCGAACCACACCCCACACCCACTACAATCCCTCTCCCTCCATCAACACACGCGCTCACACACACACACACACACACACACACACACACACACACACACACACACACAAGCAAGGCTGACAGAAACCAGTGTAAGTGTTTGGGGGAGTGGGGGCAGACGGAGGAGAGGGGAGATCACAATCCCTGCCCTGGAAGTCTGGGAAAGGAGCTGCTTTTGTTTAAGGCAGCTGCCTCCAATCACCCCCAAAAGGTGTTTAGTCAGATTGGATTCTCAAAATAACTGAATTCCTTCCCTCCTCCTACTGGGGCAGTGTAGCTTTTGGAAGTGATTAGAACTGATTGGAAACCCCGAGTTGGAAAGGTAGGCAGAATAGAGTGGGTGGGCAGAATAGAGTGGGTGGAAGACCCTGCCAGCCCTGGCTCCCTGGAAAGTTTGACTCAGTTCCGTTCTGGGCTTTGGCAAATCTAGTGACTGCCCTGGCATCCTGAGTGCCAGACCATCCTCTGCCTTGCTCTATGCCAGCAGATCCAGGTTTACAGCTCGCTGCCTGGGTTTACAGCGAGCACTGCAGCCTTGGAGAGCAATACCCCTTGAATCTCAGTTGCAGTGTGAGTGCGGGTGTAGGCTTCAAATACCATAGTGCATGACCATGACTATAGCCTGAAGGATAACTTTAAAATATTCAGACATGTAGGATGTGAGCCTTGGGCCCTGCAAATTTTAGGGGCTAGCCTCTAGCATTATCATTTCAAAGCCTTTTATAGTGTAATAAACCCATATTTAAAATAAATCTAATTTTGATCATGGTGCTAAGAGAAATGTGCCTTTCCCAAAGGATGGTTTACTGTTACTGAAGAAACATACCCCTTCAACTTCACTGGATTTGCCTTTTAAGTAGGTTTGTCATTAAGAGTCATATAAGATAGGGGCACCTAGAAGGCTCAGTCGGTTAAGTGTCCAACTCTTGGTTTCATCTCCACAGTGAGTGTGGAGCCTGCTTAATAGTCTCTCTCTCTCCCTCTCCTTCTCCCTCTCCCTCTCCCTCCCTCCCTCTCTCTCTCCCTCTCTCAAAAAAAAAAAAAAGTCACATAGGATAATCCACCATAAGAAATATTTACAAAATGACTTATATTCTATTTGGTTTTAGTTAAGAAGTGTTTTATCAATCAATTAATTATTTATTTAATTTTACTCCCTAGGTGACTGGTCTATTAAAAAAGGATAAAAAACAAACACCCAATGAGGAAGTATGTAGGACGAGGTCCCCAAAAAGGGATCTTTTGTCCTCATGGAGTTTGGGGCCTGGCCAGTGGCTCATGGAAGCCTTCCAGTTCACCAGCCTGGAAACCCCCTATTCCCATACTACTGGGATTTTTATGGAGGCTTTCTCAGGTAGGAATCATCCATTTTCCACTCTATTTTCAACTCCCCTCTCCTCTCTGGAGAATGGGAGGTGGGGGGGGGGTGAGAATTGCAAGCATCCAGTTATGGCTTGTCTTTCTGGTGTGTGGCTCCCATCCAGGAGGCATCCAGAACCCCACATGGAGTCACCTCAAGAGAACAATAGATCCTCCTGGTGCCCTTATTGCTTAGGAACTTAACAAGTATTTTAAAAGCATGTATTTGTGTTTTATTTTTATAATTTCTTTTGATATTTTTATGGTTTGGAATGGATTTTTCAAGAATTTAGGTGAAATTTGGAATATTTCACTTACAGGAAAATTTGTAAGATTTCACCTATAGGTCAGTCCTATGACTGATTATCGAGTAGGAACAAATTACATTCTTGTTGGGGTGACCTTCCAGTCACTTTTTAGAGTCACCTGTTAAAATGCTTTCTCTAAGTGATCACATGCCTGCACTGCCCATTAGCCAATTTGTGACCCAGTGCAGAACAGCCAGGAACTTCGCTACCTTGCAAAGCTGATTTCCTGACACATTCCCCTCTGTTGCAGGATTCTGGACCATCTTCAAAGGCCTTTGCCTGGTTTTTGTCAAAGCTTGAAAATGTGAAGGGACAATAAATATGCAATCTACTTCAATTTACAATGTTTTAATTCTAAAAAAGTGTCCCCAGATATAGTAAATATGCTTGGTGCTAGGCTAATCGATAATAGAATAATTATGCAAATAAAATACACAAGAATAGGTTACCTTAAGACAGTGTATTTTGACTGGTGTTAGCTTCTAATATGGCAAACTGTGTTAGGGTTTCCAAAGTTATTTGAAGTCTGTAGATGTTTTCAGTTTTCGTAACCTCAAAAACAGATGTTTAAAAAGTCTTATTGTGCTTTTCTACAAATGGTGTATAGGAAGAGTGTTTGCAGAGCACAGATTACATCAGCCCTGTCCTATGAGTCTCTGTCTTCAGTTGTGTTTTTTATGGTCTGTGGTACATAAACTTTTTAGACAGTGGGAGGAGACAGTAGCTGAAATAAAATTAAGTGTCTTACCATGGGAGAACTTTTATTACAACTTCCTTTGTGACCGAACAGAACCCAGAAAGAACAGACAATCTTTAGCCGCAGAGTGATCTTGAGGCATTTCTAAGAAATATATTTAATTTGTATAATCACTGGGTTAAAAAAAAAAAAAAACACCTTTCTGGTAACTACTCCATGTGTCTAAGTGCTGTCAAGACCACATAAAATTTGGGTTCAGATCAAACTATATCTTTACTATCTATGTGCTCTCAAAGGAATTAGAGCTTCATCTATAAATTAGGGAATAATTACTGACCTAATAAGGATATTCTGAGGATGAAGTAAAGTAAGCGTGTCACGAAATCTACATATGATAGATGGTCAACACTAATATGAACGTGTGTTTGGCCCTGACATCTCACACTGTTTCAGTTTAATAGTACTTGACATCTGACACATGTGCCCATTTCGAGGAAGCAGTAGTTCATCTGAAGCATTTCAGAGATAAAGCATAATTAGTGCCTTATAAACTATATGTTGTATAATTGACTGTATTTTAACTCATGTAAGCACTGGAAGAAATGACTATAAATACAGTATTATCCCATTTTGTTAAAATTTTGTCTTTATTTCGTATTAATAGAAATATTCATATTCATATATTAAAACCTTAATAGTTTTATTTAAGTTGTTCAGAATCAAGATATGGTTTTTCATTACTTTAATTACTTTATTATGCATTATTAATCTTTCACTGCATTTTAAAAATGTTTATTTATTTATTTTTGAGAGACAGTGAAAGAGTGTCCATGTGGGGGGGGGGGTGCAGAGAGAGAGGGAGACAGAGAATCCCAAGCAGACTCCACAGTGTCAGTGCAGAGCCCGACAACAGGGTTCAAGCCCACGAACCAAGAGATCTTGCATGACCTGAGATGAAATCAAGAGTCAGAGGCTTAAGTGACAGAGACCCCGGCACTTCTGACCATCTAAATATTTTCTTCGGTGGCTCTCCGTTAGCAAATCAAATCTAAAATGTTCCAAAATGAACCTCAAGTTTATTAGCCTTTTTCATCTTCTACCCCCAAATAGCTATTCCTTCTGCTATTTCTGTTAATGGAAACTTTTTGTCCATGTCACCTAAGCTTGAATTTTCCTCCCATTTTTTTTAACTTCTTATCCAAACTACTAAACTAAAATATTAATTTGAAACCATTTTGCCATGTAATTTGTATGTATTATATATATGTATATGTCCATATTTATGATAGCTAGCACATATATGGAGAACTCGTATGTGTATACATGTAAGAGCTTGCATATATGTGTATATACATACACACTAGCTCTCTATCCATGTGCTATCATTCATATGTATGTAGATATATACATAACTATATATATATTACATATACCTATATATGTAAAGAGCAAGAATTTTGTTGAATTGTTACTATGTAGCATACAGAGGACTTGTGTTCATATTACAGAAGTAATGTTTCATTTATTCTAATCTCCCAGTCATGAAGTTGATATTGTGATTATTTCCATTTTTCAGATAAAGTAAGAGTTTCTGGAACTTACTTAAGCTCAAACAATTAAGAAAGAAAAGAGTTGGGGTTTCAAATCCACGTCACTATGATAAAAAATTGTGAATAGCTTCTTACTGCAAATTGCCTCTGTTACCTTTCTGCCATTATTGTATTAACGTTCTCCAGAGAAACTCAACTAATAGGTGTCAGTGTATAGAAAAACTTATTTTAAGGAAATGGCTTATGTAATTATAGAGTAGAACAGATTCAGTATCTGTCGAGTAGGTTGGCAGACGGGACACCCAGGGCTGAGCCAGTTTTACAGGGTAAGTTCAAAGGCTGTCAAGGTTGAAGACTCATGAAAGAGGAGATGTTACAGATGAAGTCCAAAGACATTCTGTTGCAGGATTCCTTCTTGCTAAGGGAGGTCAGCCTTGTGTTTAATTCATACCTTCAATTCACTGGATGAGGCCCAAGCACATTATGGAGGACAGTCTGCTTTACTGAAAATCAATCAGTTTAAAGGTATCTCTTGTTCAGAGTAATGCTTGACCAGATATTTGGGCACCTTGGCCCAGTCAAGTCACCAATATGATAACTACTCAACAGGTTTCTTATAATTCAGCAAAACTGGGCACTTATGGACACCCAAAACCACCTTATCCTATCCTATTTTTTTCCTTTAATGGCACTATTACCTTTGCTTGAACAGCTCACTCCTCTTTCAACTTACCATTCAATAAAAAACACATTTAATGAATGAAGAGGTAATATAAGAAGAAAATGAAAATTAGCACTCAGATATCAAAGCAAGTATTTCCTGAAGTCATAATTAAATAAGGCTTTCCACAAATGCAAACCTAGCCACCAGAGTTATTAGTTCTATGAACGGTAACTTCCGGAAATTTTGCTTTGTCATCTGAAATGTAACAAGAAACACAGCATCATTGGTCAGTACAACTTTCTGTGATGATGAAAATACTGTGGCCTGTACTATCCAGCATGGTAGCCACTAGCCATATGTGACTATTAAGTACTTAAAATGTGGCTAGTTTTACTAATAAGTGCAATTTTATCATTTAATTTAACTTTTATTAATTCAAATTAATGTGGCTACATGTGGCCAGCGACCGCTGTGAGTAGTGCATGACTCAAAAATCTAGACAGTCTCCTAATTTATTTATTTTTTATTTAAAAAAATTTTTTTTTTCTAGGAGAGAGAGAGACAGCGTGAGCAGGGGAGGGTCAAAGAGAGAGGAAGTCACAGACTGAAACAGGCTCCAGGCTCTGAGCTGGCAGTCAGCACAGAGCCCGACGCGGGGCTCGAACCCACGAACCGCGAGATCATGACCTAAGCGAAAGTCGGACGCTTAACCGACTAAGCCACCCAGGAGCCCCTATTTATTTTTTAAAAATTTGTGTCGTAGTATTTAATTCTAAGCATGTAACCAGACAGGTTGGAAGCTTAAATCTCTATAGAAGTATGGTTAAAGTCAGATTATGGAACTGACAATGGAATTTTCCAGAAAATCTCAATCTGTATTGAGATATTCTTATGTGATAAAACTAGTTAATAATAATGAGGAGAAATGCACAAAATTCACTTTACAGTGTAAAGTGCTTTGAACCTTAATTTCTATATTAGCAAAACAGCTAAAAATAAATAATCAGTATAATCATGAGCACCAAATGGAATAATATGTTTTAACAGCATGTATTTCAGTGTGTAGCAGATCCTCAACATAGTCTTTTTCTCCCTTGTAAATTTTTTAAGTTAAGTTTTTTTAAATGTTTTCTATAGAACCTTAATGATAGTCTAAAGGGTAATCTTTGTTTTTTTGTCTTATTGAATTTGGCTTTGTTTCTTAAAAAAAATAGAAGCCACAAACAACAACAATAAAAAAAAAACACAGTGCCATATAAATAACAAGTCAAAGCAGGGGAGAGTTCAAACACTAAACAAAAGAAAAACATTCTTCACCTTGAAGGCCCTTTTTTCCCCCCAAATCAACAAGTTAAAGGATTTCTCCATCCCTGTTGGTGCTGGGAAGGAAGCGACAACCTATTTGCTTTCCTTCTCATCTCCTTTTGCTCCAAGTGCTCATTTCTAAGCCTTGCCCCTGGAGATACTGCCCCCCGCCCCATCTTTCGAAAGAAACCCTGTCATTTAGGAAAGGACTTGGGATGGCCAGATTGACTGTGGCTCCGTGGCCTCAGCAGGACTGCCAAATATATGGGAGCAACTTCTGGCTCCATAGGGGCTGCGCCCTGGCACCCTTGGTGCCACCAGCTGTGTGGGGTCTATTCTCACCAAGGGCCTCTCATTCATTGCTGAAGCATTCTTGGAAAGTCAAGTTCCAAAGCTAAACAAACAGCACAGATAAGGTTTGCAGCAATATGCATTGACATTCTATAGCACAGTTATGAGGATTTAGGGAAAGTAAAACACATCTACTAATATTCACACTCTACAACAACAACATCATCACCAAGGATAGGAATCCTAGATCTGTACTGATACAGAATTCTCATTTCTGGTGGTACTCCACAGAGATCCTTATTTTAAAGGATCAATCGTGTTTCCTTTTATCGTTATCGTCTTTGTTTTACTTTTTCGAATCACCAGGCTCAGAATATTACTGATGCCTCCCCGTTTGTAGAAGGACCCTTTCATCACACCTCCTAGTATTTATAAGATCTGTGAAAAATGAATTCTAATGTGAAGCTTGAAATATATAATTTAACCAGAATAATTAGTCAATAGATATTGCTTCAAGTAAGACTCATTGTCATAAAAGTGATGCATTTAAGAGCAAGTTCATAAGCTGTTATATGAATCTCACTTTACGCTTACATGTGCAAATATCTCTCTGTCAAGGGATAGAAAGCACGCTGCTTCCTTTTAGAATCTTTTCTAGTTTTTTAAGCCCTCTTGCATTCAAGAAGCACATGCTCAATTCAGTGGCAACTTGAAAACGTGTGACAGATGTATAGTAAAATACCATACCTATGCTCACACTAAGGGCTCAGAAGGAAAAATCAAATTTTTCTATGTAGGAGAGTTCAGGCAGTCATTTTTTCCCTACTTTCTTGTATGTGCTCCAAGCTATGGAATGTACTGAGGAATGCATATTGAATGATTTGGTACAGATATTTTTCTTCAGATTTTATTGCATTCTCAGGGAAATATGAAATCACTAGGTTATCTTATCCATAGGTTTATATAGAAGTGAAATAATGTGATACTTAATGGATGTAAGGAAGGAAAATGTTTTTCTCCCTGAAAAAAACCAAATGCAGTTAATACCAGTTATAAGCACTTTCCAAAACCTTAGGTTTGGTTTAGACTGCAGAGCTGAAAATCAAATCACATCTTCCTTCTGTGTGGTATGGTACAGCAATGGTTCATTTATCAGGCATTGTTAAAAGATGAGGTGTTCCATGTAAAAGAAGTGCCCAGACATGAATTTTATTCTTTTATGTGTAAATTGAAAAGGAAAAACATACACACAAAGTTCCTAAATACTAAAAATATATGTTGCCCTCCTTTGTTATATGCTCAGAATATAATTTATTCAATTTTGAAACTAAGCTCAGACACTTATTAAATAACTTGGCAAGTTAGTAAAACTCAGCTCAGCCATTTACTAGTTTTATAATTTTGGCAAATTAGTTAGCCTCTTTTTTCTCATCTGTCAAGCAGAGATCATTATACCTATGTCACAGTTTGAATTAGCTAATCTACATAAAACACCTCCTAAAATGTGCTACACATAGACCTATGCAGCATAACCTTTTGGTCAACCATATGGATTCTACAACCAGACTGTCTGGATTTGAATGTGCGTTTGCCACTTCCTAGCAAGTAAACTTGTTTTTAAATTTAATTTATTGTTTGTTTGGCTTTCATACAATACCCAGTGCTCATCCCAATAAGTGTCCTCCTCAGTGCCCATCACCCATTTTCCCATCCCCCACACCTCCCATCCACCCTCAGTTTGCTTTCTGTATTTGAGAGTCTGTTATGGTTTGTCTCCCTCCTTCTCTGTTTGTACCTTTTTTTCCCCTTCCTGTTCCCCATGGTCTTCTGTTAAGTTTCTCAAGATCCACATGAGTGAAAACATGTGGTATCTGTCTTTCTCTAACTTTTTTCATTTAGCATAATACCCTCCTATTCCATCTATGTTGTTCCTTGAGCCATGCTTTTCACCTACCCTCACTGTGCCTCTGTTTCCACATCTATAAGATGGAGACAATTATAGTATGTAGGATATATAAGCAATCCACATAAGGTTTTAGAGCAGTGTTCAATAGGCAGTGTTCAATCACATTAACTATGATTAGTGTTTGCTGAAGCATTTCTGCATGATCCACGTGTATATAATTTTGGCAGAGGTGTGTGTGTGCATATGTGTGATGAGAGGTGCATTGTTTTTCTCTGGTTACTTATTTTGATTCTCTCACTAATCCCTCTCTCTAAATATCACCATAAAATGTCTTCAGAATTAGATCCATATCCAATTCTATGCTTTGGATTTTCTATGCTTTGGATTTTCTGTGTTTGTCAGTTGGTTTTGTTGTTCCTTCCTGTTTTAATTGTAAAAACATCATACTCTATACTCAGCCAAATATTGGGGAAAGACTGGGGTGACTGAGGAAGTGAGAGGTTCCTTTAGTATCTGCCAACAGAATCTTTCATAACAGCAGTGATCTAGCAAGAAACTGGTGTTACTCAGGAAAATAGTAAAAAGAAACTGTAGTAGCAGATAAAATCGGTGTTCTGAGTGTATTAAATTCATATTTGTGCAAGAGGGTTCTCTGCCTCTGTACACTCTTTTCCCAAAGAGCAAGGCTTTGATGGAGAGAGGGGTCAGAGGATATGCCCACCTAATGTCCACATTCTCCCATTCTGACTCATTGTCCTGGTGCCTACAGTTCCAAAGCTCCCTGCCCATCATTCCTCAGCCTACTTCCAGATTACTGTACTGGGAGGTATTTCTGTAGACCCAAGGGGTGACTGTGAGGAAGCCCTGTGTTGAAATAAGAACAAAACTAGGATACCTGGCCTGTCCACATTTGTGTGCATGGGGAAACCTCAGGGTGGGCAGGAGACAGCCAGGCCTGGGACATAGTGTTGCCCAGAGGGCAGTACAGTGTCTTCCCTACGTTTCCACATTCAAGTGTGAACTTTGAATCTGCATCCCTAAAGTATATATATCAAAGTAGGAAATTATAACATGTTTAAATAATAGCTTATGTGTTTGATTTAGCACTTAAATATTTGACTTATTGATCTTTACTTATACTCCTGTTTCAGCCTTTATAAATAATAGGAGGAGGCCTGTATAGATTTTCCAGCTGGGATGCTTCCTAAGATTTGAAGATCTGAAACTTGGAGACACGGGGCATAGTTTCACTATGGCTTATAGCTCGAGTAAAGAATATAAAAAGACACAGAAGTATGTGAGACAAGATAGACCTCGAACCATAATGAAATCCTATTAAATACTTAATGGTTAAAACTAAAAGGACTGTCAGCATCAAATGTTGATGGAGATGCAGTTAAACTCATTTTTAATGAGATTGAGAAATGACATGAACCTTTCCTATAAAGGTCTAACGGTTTCTTATAAAACTAAACATATATCTACCTATGACCTAGCAATTCTACTCCAATGCAGTTAACCAAGAAAAAAATTTAAAATATGTTCACAATCACACTTTCCATAGTAGTTAAGAACTGGAGATGGCCCAAATGTTCACAAGTAGAAGAATGATGGAAACTCTGATGTATTCACATAATGAAATACCAGTATAGTAGAATAGAATACAGAGAAATGAATTTCTGTAAAAACAATATGCAAGAATTATAAAAAAATGCTGCTAAGTGAAAGAAGCCTTAGAGACACAAAGAACATATATTGTACAATTACATTTATACAAATTTTAATGCAGATAAAACTGATCTGTGTTTTAAAAGATCTGAAAATAACTGGTGGTGAAGAACAATGGGGAAGGAAATGATAAAACATTGTGTGATGAAAGTAATGGGTATGTGTAGGCTTGTGTGTAAGGGCAGACTTTTTGGAGAGCAGGGAGCAGAAATTCCTGGAGCTAGGAATGTTTCTCATGGTAAGAAGCTGGCCAAGATTTGGAATTCTATCAGTAGCAAGAATTCCCAAGATGCTTTTTTTTTTTTCCAGAGAAGTGGCAGAATATCAGAGTAGAACTGTTTGGTGCTACCAGAGAGGTCCTACCTTAAGCACCAGGTCTGGGGACCATGGCAAGTATCCCAGGGTCCCCACCTTGCACAGGGGCAGCCTTCTTCAGGTAGTCAGTTGGCCTTAAAAAATGAGTAAATTAGAAGGGGCAAACATGGATTAAAGACCAGAAATGACTCCCTGAATGGACTAACTTTTGTGATACCTTGGGACTTTCATGTGACTTAGAAAGGGTAAACAAATTGTCTGCAGCTGAATTTTATACTATACTGGTAAGTGAGGTCTCAGTCAGAATAGAAAAATTAAGTCATGTTCTGGGTCTTCTACTTTGAGTTTATGTTTAAAAGTTTAGCTCTCTTTCAGAGGGATTAGGCTTATGTGTGTGGCCCGGAAGGTGAAAACCATGACAAATGTGTGGAAGTTTTACAGAAGTCAGTGTCAGCTCAATATAAAGAATATTTCCTATGGGAGCTATAAAACCAGAAGGGGTAATGTGTTCATCAGCTAATAATACATGTTCTGGTTCACTTAAAATTTGATATTCTCTTTGCAAATTAATAAATGGTATTCTAAGACATTAACACAAAAATAAAAACCAGAGTGAGCTGCTGCTGTAAACTTATCTAAACTGATTTAGTCTTTCAGAATTATTGGGCTCCTATATTGTGGAAAACATTTTGCAATATATACATGTATCAAATCATCACATTGTGCACCTTAAACTTAACACAATTTTATATGTCAATTATATCCCAGTAAAGCTGGAAAAAATAATTATTGAATTATTTTGTACGTCTGTAGTCTCCAGTACCTTACCACTATTTGGTGTTTTATGATATAAGCAAGTCTCAGGCCAAATGCCACCAACTTATATTTATTAGCAAGTATACACAGGTCAGGAATTCAACCTGCAAACTTGATGGAGTTTCTTTGTTCTGTTGGGCACTCCTACTATTAAACAAAAGACTCTTATGAGGCAAATGTGACAATATTCCAATAGCAGTATTGTGTTTGTCTGCTAATTAAAAGTGAGGGGTGTAACCCTAGGCATAGGACACCATTTTGAGCAGTTGAGCTAACCAAAGATTCTTATACCTCATTCAACCCAAAGCAGAAGTGATCAGTCCATATTATCTTATACAATACTCATTTTGTCCCAGAAAAACACTGCTAATTTTCTTAATGATAATTACAATACCATCTGACACTAAGGAGGGATCAAGACTCTGGATGATTGAATTGATTAAGATCATGCTGCAATGGAGAATTTTTTCCAAGTAGTAGTTAACCACCTCTGGAGTGTGTAATCTTGAGTAGCATTCTTCAAGTTAACTCATCACCCCTGGGGCACAGATTAAAACTAATATGCACATTTATATCACTTTATTTAAACTGAAGTAGTCTCAGATAATTTGTAGAAAATATAATATCTCCTTCATAAAGCCATGAGTTCTCATTACTATAAGTGATCAGATGGAAGCTGTAAGATCCGTTGTTTTGGTCTTTGTTGTTGGAGAAAATTCCTTTGGTGATCCTTTGGATCCTCGCCTCATTCTAAAATTATTATTATTATTATTTTTTACCTAAGATCACACATCTAATTAGTGATGAAACTCAGAATGGAAACTCTTTCTTCTTTTGATCAGTTTCTCATTTAGTCTGGCTGCAAGATTTAACAAGTTATTCAACATATCCATATTTCTAATCATTTTTTATTAAGTCTTGTCATTCAAACACACTGATTTTCTTACTGAATATTATTTAAATCTTTATTATCATTTTCATTTTTGTTATTTTTATGATAAAATTCAGAGTTTAAGTGTTTTTACTCTGAAGACTAATTGCAAACCACATTTTATGTGAAAAATGGGTAATAAATATGGTATTAACCTCCCCTGATATGTTAAATAAAAATTACTCTTGACATTCATTAAACTTACAAGTGAAGCTTTCAGTTTTATTTATACAGTATTTATACAGTAATTTGGTATATTTGTAATCTGTCAGAAAGACCATATAAAATATCAACATTTTCTTTTTCTACAGATTAAAAGCTATGAATTTTAATATGTTGAAATGAGTTAAAAGGTTACAGTGGGTATATTCTCTTCTGTGAAGTTCAAAATGCAAAATTAAGCATGATTCTAAATATTAGAACATAATATAAAATAAATATTAGGGCTGAATGATATCCTTGGTGAAGTCACTATTTAAAAACAATTAAGATTGCTTTACTTTTCACAGTGAAATTGAAACTATTAAATTAGATAAAAAATGTTCTGAAGGAGAATCAAGCTTCTAATTATTCTAAGATAAGTCTCCCGTTCATTTGCTGATGAGCCTTTCTTCTTCCTGTCATTACCTCCAAGTTTCAAGGAATGTAAAAACCAACAAGAGGAACATAGTGTTCTGTGGTGTCAGGCTCCGTGGTTTTATGGAAACTTAACAGGATCCCTCCTTCTCCTAGCTGTCTGTATACTCTCAATAAGGACAGCTAAAAAAAGGCCAAAACAAATGTTTCCTTTTTGGGGTTTTGAGGCCTGTACTTCCAGTTGAGAAATAAAGACACACATTTAGTGGGTTGGTGTGTTGCAATAAAAAACTACTCAATATTGGAAGATTTGAACAAGTGATGAATACAAGTCCAAACGGTTTTTTTTTCCTAATGAATACATGGTGGTATATTATTGACCAAGATGTCACCTTTAATTTTAGCATACTAACTACTGTGGAAAATGCATCCACATCATAATGTCATAAAATGTATTCAAAACATAATGTCATAAAGGGGATTCAAAACAGTCGGCCTCCTACATTATACTGCAGCAGAGAGAGTACAGACTAAACTTTCTGGAAGACAGAGGCCTTGTATTATTGATCTATATAACCTAGTGTCTGAGACTGGAGATCAGTGGTTGATTGTTGAATGGGGATAATCAACAGTGCCTTAAGATGACTACTATTTTGTGTAGATACAGTGAAATCAGAGCTGGACTGATTGGTGGTCAGAAAACTGAGACTCTCCTTCTAACCCTATATCCATGAGCAAGCCTCATCCTCCTCATTTTTTAATTTAAAAATAATTTTTAAATTCATTTTGAGAAAGAGCACAAGTAGGGGAAGGTCGGAGAGAAGTAGAGACAGAATCCCCAGCAGGTTCTGCAGCATCAGTGCAGAGCCTGATGTGAGGTTTGAACTCACAAAGCGTGAGATCATGACCTGAGCTGAGATAGTCAGATGCTTAACTGACTATGCCACCCAGGTGCCCCTCATTCTCCTCATTTATGATACGAATAATGACATCTATCTACCTACCTCAAAGCTGTAATTTAAGGCAAAAATTCTATGTACTGGATTGTCATAAAGGATATATAGATATATATATATGAAGGATTATTGTCATTACATCCTTTGGGTAGAGTTATCTTTAAAATACCTGGGTAAGAGAATATACTGTGTTGCTTAATATCTTGAATCCAGTAGGTGAGTCTCTGCAGCTGGAGCTCAATAATATCACATTTTAAATGTTTATTTATCTGTTTTGAGACAGAGAGAGAAAGAGAGAGGGAGGGAGACAGAGCAGGAGAGGGGAATGGAGAGAGGAAGAGAGAGAATCCCAAGCAGGCTCCACACTGTCAGTGCAGAGCCTGACATAGGGCTCCATCTCAGTAACTATGAGATCATGACCTGAGCCTAAACCAAGAGTTGGTTGCTTAATTGACTGGGCCACCCAGGCACCCCCATAATACTATGTTTTAAAAACTGATGTATGACTTAAATACAGTTAAGATTGCACATAAATCATGTATACAACTTGATGATATTTACAAATGTATACACCCACATAACCAGTAGATTAATTGAGCCATAAAACATTTCCATCAACCTCAAAAGTTCCCTCCTGTCCCTTTATCAATCTATCTCCATCCATTCACTACCAGTCAGCTGCTATTCTTATCTCCATTCTCATAGTTTAGTTTTGATGTTCTATAGTTTTGTGTAAATGGAAAATACAGTATGCACATTTTTGTGGTTATTTTGCACAATGTAAAATCTTGGAGACTGATCTTGTATCAGTTTTCTTTTTTTTTTCATTGATGAGTAGGGTAAATATATCATTATTTGTTGACCCATTCATCTGTTGATACACAGTGATTGTTTCCAGTTTTAAGTGATTATAAATAAAGTTTTTATAGATATTCTTTTACAAACCCTTTTGTAGAAACATGCTTTAATTTCTCTCAGGTATATATGAAGAAGAGAAATTCCTGGGCCATTAAGTTGGCTTCTTTTGAAAAGAAAATGACAGTTTCTTGGCAGTTGTAAAATTTTAAATACTCACCAGCAATGAATGCATGAGAATTCCAATTGGTCTGTATATTGTCCAATATTTGGAATCAGTGTGTGTATGTATGTGTGTGTCTGTGTCTGTGTGTAGTTTAGAAATTTCAGTGTTGTTTCTAAAGTAGCACCTCATTGTGGTATTAATTTGTATCTCCTGATGCTAAAAATATATGTAAGAGTTTTTGAAGTTTCTTACCTAATTTTAATTGTTATTTTGTCTTTATATTATTATTTTTAGGGGTTCTTTATAAATTGTTCATACAAATTCTTTGTGAGATACTGTGAATATTTTATTCCATTCTATGGTTTGACTTTCATGTTGTGATATCTTTTGCTAAGCAAAATTTTAAGAATTTTGATATAGTCCAGCTTACCAATTATTTGTTTTAAAATTAATATATTTTATTTCTAAAAAAATATTTGTCTATCTACATTTATAAAAAACTTCTCATTTCTTTTTCTTCTGGTCACTTTGTAGTTTCAGTTTTTACATGACACTAATAATTTTACCTTGTGTGTATATGCTTTGGTGTTTGGGTCATGTTTTATTTTTATTTTTTGTATTTTTATCCAGTTTTTCTGTTACACGTGTTGAAAAAATTTTCTTTTCTTAAATTAAGTAGCTTTAACATATTTTCAAAAATATGTTGACTATGTATATTTAGTCCATTTCTGGGCCTATTTCTGGATCTCTTTCTGGACTCTGTTCTCATCCATTGCACTTATGCCAATACCAAATAAGATAGTCTCTTATAAACTGTATCTTTATATCAAAACTTACAGTCAGATAGTTAAGTCCTCTAACTTTGTTATACTTTGTTATACAATGTGAGCAGTGTATAGGTTGATATTTCTGAAAATTTACTCTAAAAACCTCTGCCTTCAAATAGGGGTGTTTAGTTCATTTACACTTAATGTAATTGTTGGCACTGTTAACTCTAACATCTTTCTATTTTATTCCTCTTTGTTCCATTAGTTTTTGTTCTTTTGTTCTTTCCTTCCTGCACTCCTTTTGAACAACGAACTTTGTTCATATATTTCATATTATCTCTTTTAATGACTTTTTATCTATACTCATGCTTAAGATTTTATCCACGTGATACAGCACAGTGATACTTGATCTAAATGTAGTAGCACATGTCTGAAGCTACCATAGCTTTGAAAAGAAATGATCTTGCATAAAAGACAAATAAGTTTGACTGCAAGCCTTTACATTTAAAGCCTTTATATTCTGTTAAGATAAATAGCTTTCTTTCTTTGATTTCATCTCTTCATTCATTCATTCATTCAAAAAGTAGCTCTATTTGCTATGAACATCACCGTGACCATTGAGGAAATCTTGAGTCAATTCCTAAGAAGACCAGGAAAAGTTAATGTTCCTTTTTTGTTCCTTCAAAGCAAAAGGAGGCCTGGCCTAAATTAAGCTGGGAGTGCTTTTTGCAAAGCATACCAAGCTTTATGGGACTTCAAGCTCAGCATTTTAGGCACAGTATTTCAAACTAAATCACAAGAAAAAAATTCACCACTATATTACTTCTTTTAAACAATTCAGCATGATGTATTTTTCCCCCTTGGAAATGGGATACAGCTGTTTCCTGGGTCATGATTATGTTTGAGACTCTTTTGGTAAACTGAGGCATTCCTGAGCTATCACTATGAAAATGTATAAAATAGAAGTCTTATATCTTAAACTCTGAGCTGTTGGGAAAAATGATGAGTGAATTTGTAAGGAAACGAATAAAACTACAACTTTCTAATGCATATTCTTATGTTTCTTAAATGTGGCATCTTGTTTTTAGACCATTAAGAGCAATTGAAATCAGATTTTTATTTTTAAGTAAGAGAACACTCTTTGCTAAATAATAATTAACAGTGTAAGAAGAAAGAGTTCTATGAATTTAAGTGTTCAAATACAAATGTAATTTACAACCAAACATTTTCCAAAACATTTCCTAGTTTAAAAGCAAGCAAAGATCATTTTAGCTTTTTCTTTATCTTACAGATATTTTTTACCAGAATGCAGATTATCTTACTATTTCATCATGCATTTTATTTTTTAGGAAATTGCTAAGGCTTTTTGCTGCCTTGATTGCAAGAGTAATACTTATTAGAAAAAAAGCTACAGAGAAAGCACAGAGAAAGAATTTAATATATCACTGGATGAAAAATAGTCCTTTTAATGTCTTTGTGGACTTTATACTTTTCCTGTATGTGCATTTTAATACCACACACACACACACACACACACACACACACACACGTATATATGTTTAAGGAGTTCATACTATACTTTCCAAATATGTGCTGTTTTAAGCCCTAATTTTCCCTTAAATAGGCTTTAAAAATGTTACATATCAATAAACATAGATTCAGTTAGATTTTTCTATCCATTCTATTGAATCTGTTCTATGATAAGATCACTACTAACTTATAGTTCAATGTGCAATCCTCGTTCCTCATTGTACTCGACCTTTACTTGACACTGTGGATCTTTTTCTTTCTCTTGAGCCTCTGTCTTCATTTGGCTTCCAGAGCTACTTCTGGTTTTACTTTTCTGGCTGCTCCTTTGTGGTCTCCTTTATTAATTTCTCCTCAATTCCACAGTCTCTAAACCTCAGAGTTTTATTGGGCTCAGTCCTTATACCTCTTCTCCTGTCCCTCTATAACCGTTCCCTTGGTGCTCATATATAGTCCAGTGACTTTAAATACCGTTTACAAGATAGCATCTCCCAAATGTAATTCTCCAGCCTGGACTCCTCCTCTGATTTCCTGACTAATACTTACGACTGACTCTTTGACATCTCTATTTGGAGATTTTATAGGCATCTCAAACTTAAGATTCAAAACTTCAAAGTGGACATTCGAATCTGATTGATATTATCTGCCAGCCCCACTCATCTTCCCTTTCTCAGTCAGTGGTAACTATCTTTCCATTTATTCAAGAAATAATTTTTCAAGCCATTTTTTAATTCTTTTACTGATATCCTACATCTGATTTGATTTAAAAAATGTTATTGACTTTTCAAATAAGCCTTGAATCCTACCACTTACCACCTCCAGACCCAAGCACCTTTATCTCTTGCTTATATTAACACAGAATATTTATAATATATATATAATCTCCTTCCTTCTAATTTTAGCTTGTTCTAATCTATTCTTAACAAAGCAGTCAGAGTAATCTTTTTATAACATTTAGAGAGAACCCATTACTTCTCTGTTTTCTCTTCTCCAATGGCTAAACTTCTTCACTAGCACCTCTTTTCCTCTCTGAGCTCGTCTCCTAAGGAGTCACCTTTTGCTAACACCTCTCTGCCCATGCTGGCTCCTTGCTGTCTTTAGGGGCTCTCATATTAGCTGTTCCCTCTGTGTAATATCTTATTCTTCCAGATATCCTTGCCATTTATTCTCTGGCCTACATCTAGATGCAAATTTCACTCTCTCCAGGGTCCTTCAGCCACACTGTCATGAATACCACCATTCCATTTCACTGCTTTATTTTTCTTTTTAGTACTAATATAATATACTATGTATATTATGTATATATGTATAGTATACTATGTATATTTACTTAACTGTTGTTTTTCTTCTGTTTCTTCAGCTGGAATGTAAGCTCCAGAAGGGCAGGGTTTTTCTTTTTTTTTTTTTCCTATTTATTATTTCTGTATGCCCACTTTATAGAACAGTGTCTAGAATATTATAAGTACTTAAATGTTTAGTGAATGGAGAAATAAATGGAATCCCATCATTATTTGTACCTACTAATAATATTTCATTACATGGATGAACTATTACTTTTTTCAATCATTTCTGAATTAATTCATGCTTAGTTTGTTTCTATTTCTTTATTATTATTAATATACTATATTAACACTCTTTGACAACATCTGAATGTTTCTGTAAGGTACGTTTCTGGAAATGGACTTACTGTATTGAAGGTCCAGCACAGGGGTGCCTAGATGGCTCAGTTGGTTAAGCGTCTGACTCTTGATTTTGACTCAGGTCATGATCTCACGGTTGATCATGAGATTGAGCCCTGCTATAACAGCATGAAGCCTGCTTGGGATTCTCTCTCTCCCTTTCTCTGCTTCTCCCCTACCAACTCCCTTTATCTATCTATCTATCATCTATCTATCTATCTATCTATCTATCTATCTATCTATCTATCATCTATCTATCTATCTATCTATCTATCTATATCTATAAACATTTAAAAACCAAAAGTCTAGGACAGTTTTAAGCCTTTAATTATGTGGCTGGTAGCCCTCCCACAAAAGAGGTGGGGTCATACTCTTGAACAATGTGTGTGATTGTTTCTAGCACAGTGCATTGGCTGTAGTGAGTGGAACCATTTTCTCTAATACTTCTCAATATGATATTAAATATTCAGTATCTCAGTGTTGTTTTCCATTCATGTAACTTAAATAAATAACTATAAATAAACCATAGAACACTACACACTATGAAGTTTCTCCCAAGTCTAGACAGCAGCATCTGTCTCAGCCGGTCAGCACATGAACAGCCTCTGTTAGCAGTAGTGTGGCACCTTCTCAGACTGCACAGGACAGTTCCCATAAAATCCTCAAATGGAATTCGCTTTTCACATTCATATGTACTCTCTTCCCATTCATCAGGCTGATTATATTTTGCTGTTTTACCACTGCGTCCTGCTAAGATCCAACAGCAGTACTGACACTGGCGTTTTTGCAGAGAAAGCAACAAATAAACAGATCGCATCATAGCTGAATTAATCATCTTTACAAAGGAAGTCACTTGGAGCTCCTCTCTGTCATTAGATCTGCTGTGAACTTCTAGGTAGGTGCAGGTTTTCCCATGCCTTTAGGGAGGTATAAGATGGTTGGGAGTGTGTAGCTATTCCATCGGCCTAATACAAGTCTAACTGAAGCTTATTTGTTTTGGCTATAATTCTGACAGGCCTCCTTCCTGTGCTCTTGTTAGATTTTTCTGGCTACATTCATAAAATAGGGAGCCTGTCTCTTGGTGAATATTGAGTTGCTGTATGTGATAACTAGAGATTTTAATGAAATTTTGTCCATTTCTGAAACATGGCCTCCTTTGTGTCCACTCCCCCTCATCTTCCTGAACTATTTGTCGTTGTTGTTACCTAGATGTTACTATTTTGTCTGTCAATATAGTTCAGATGTTCTGTTTGTTCTATAAAAAGTGGCCTATGTTAAAATTACATTTTAAGAAATATATTTCTTTGCATGACTTTAGAAGTAGAAATTAGTTACTCTGGTTAAAAGATATAATTAATATGGTGCTTGAGACTGTACAGCAAGTAATAGTGACAGAGAAATAACAACTCTGCATGTGCTTTTGCTTTTTGAGGAAAAGGAGTCAGTTTTTCCCAGTACAGCTTTTCCCCAACCTTTTGGTTCTGCATTCCTTTAAACTATTAGAAATTATTTTTTGAGGCCAAAGAACATTATTTTGTGGGTAATAATACCAGTATTTGTCATATTAAAACTTAAACCTGTGGGTTTTTTTTTTATTTCTGAGAGAGAGAGAGCGAGCGAGCAGTGGGAGGGTCAGAGAGAGAAGGAGATACAGAATCTGAAACAGGCTCCAGGCTCTGAGCTAGCTGTCAGCACAGAGCCCGACACAGGGCTTGAACCTGTGAACCATGAGATCATGACCTGAACTGAAATCGGATGCTTAACCGACTGAGCCACCCAGGCGCCCCCAAACTGTGACATTTTTAAAACACTTGTTGGGATGCCTCGGTGGCTTAGTCAGTTAAGCGTCCGACTTTCGCTTAGATCATGATCTCATGGTTCGTGGGTTCGAGCCCCGCGTCGGGCTCTGTGCTGGCTGCCAGCTCAGAGCCTGGAGCCTGTTTCAGTCTGTGACTCCGTCTCTCTCTGACCCTCCCCTGCTCACGCTGTCGCTCTCTCTCCTAGAAATAAATAAAACATTAAAAAAAAAAAGTAAAACACTTGTTGATTGGTTTCTTTAAAGATAAAAGTGGTAAACCAATTTCATGTTAATTGAAATAGTTACTTAAGAAAATAACTTTTTTTTAAAGTTTTAGTTTGGAGACTAATACTGTTTTACATTTTTGTAAATGTCTTTCATATATGAATGAATTGATGGCAGCTGGATTCTCAGCCTGCTTCTGCATCCAATCTGTTGCAGTATCACACATCATGCTGCTTCTGGAAAATTCCAGGGCAGACTTGTAAGAGAATGAAAATGAAAAAGACAAATAACATCTTAATATTATTATGAAAATAGCTTTGACCTCACTGACCTCCTAAGTATTCCCCAGGGGTCCTCAGATCAGACGTTGTCTTACAATTAAGGCTCATTGTGATCCAGAATATGAAAGAGCAAAGTAGAGGACAAAACTTGAAGAGTAGGAATTTATTAGTTTTGGTTTATATTACTTACATCTGAAAAGAAGCTATAAAGTAGGTTAAATTTTCGTGAACCTTTGCTCACTTTTGATGGGTTTACTTCGTTGGTTTACTGATCTATGACTTCAGCTACATGATAAAAGGTTTTTCTTCATTTCCTCAGAAATGAAGGACAGTGCAAACTGTGTCTCATCAGAACAATTTTCTATGCTTTCTATTGAAAGCATTTATTATTTATTATGTACTTGATTATTTAATAAAAAAACAAAAACAAACAAGAAAGAACATGGCTTCCTCAGTTATGAAAGAGCTAAGGTTCTTACAATGATAATATCTTCTAGATTTGTTTTTAAATTTTTTATTGCCAGTTTGATTAAATAGGTAACTAGGAACGGTTTCTCATACACCCATTTATTCTATTTTATTAAAGTACCCAAATTGTTTCTAACAACTCAGTTTTGTTTTCCTGAAATTTGTACCTCAATTTAGAAAAGAATGAAAACATTTTCAGGATATATTTTACACCTAAAACTGCTTTTCAGGAGTTCCCAGAGGTTACCTGAGAAATCACAAAAAAATTGTTCTATCACATTATAAATAAAGAGAAGTGAGACAACTTTATGTTCATTTGATCTATTATTGCAGGAGTTTCATGGGAAAAGTCCATTAGGAAAAGACAACCTTTCCTAGATAATGCATGTGTAGGTAAAATGTTGTCAATTTTATGAAATATGGGTAGTCCCCAGAAATTTGCCAATGCCTTCTCTATCTATAATGTATATTTTACTCCCAGGAGGAAATTTAATCAAAATTTCTATAAGTTACATGCTATATTCCAATAGAGAATTTTACTTTTTTTGGGGGGGGTGGTGGTGGAGGATATTGATTATGATGGCAGTATTACTGATTATGGTAATAAATTGATAACAGCCCTTAAGACTGTAGATAGTTTTGTTTTGTTTTACTCTGATGCTTGCCTGAATTCTTTGCAAAGGCCTGAGCTATATCATTGACAAAGAAGGTCTCTGACAGTTTAAATGACTGACATTTCAAAGAATAGACTCTTGAGTGCAGGCTTCAGAGCTGACATCACACAGACAGTATGAAACTAGTAGAAACTACTGAAGCTAGTAGACTCCGTTGTGAAATTAGACCACTACCCCAAGAAATAAGAATTTATTTCCTGGAATTGAATAAGAAAACTTAGGAAGAAAATTTATTATGATTATTTGCTTGGTATAGTTTTAAGTTTCTACTTTCTAGAGACATGAAGAAGCCCTTGCTTTTTCTTCTTATCTATAAGGCATCAATTTAGGCATCTATAAGGCATCTGGTTGTTTAAGCTGAAATACAGCATTTAAAAATAATATTTTATTCTTACCAACCACCTGTATTAGTTTCCTAAGTTTGTCATAACAAGTCATCACAAACTTGGGGGGTTAAAATGACAGAAATTTGTCCTCTCACCATTCTGCAGTCCAGAAGTCCAAAAATCAAACTATCCACAGGATTGATTCTTTCTGAGTTGAGGGAAGAATCTGTCCCAGGCCTGTCCTGGTTTCTGATGGTGGCTGGCAGTCTTTGGCATTCCTTGGCTTGTTGACATATCCCTTCAATTTCTGTCTCTGTCTTCACATGGCCATCCCTTTAATATGTCCCTAAATCCAGGATCATTCTCATCACCAAATTCTTACCTTAATTTCATCTACAAAGAGCTTTATTTTCAAGGAAGGGCTCATTCACAGGTGTTAGGACTTGGAGCCATCTTTTGGGAAGACACAGTTCAACCCACTATAGAACCTCTCCAGAATTGAGAAAATTAGTATATTTTCTTACTTGTCATGGAAGTATTTGCAAAGGCGTAATAAGAATCTACACTACAAAGTCTTGCCTGAGGGTTTATAGTTGAAACTGAAACTTTTAAATCAGGTCTGACAAGAAACAAAACAAAACAAAACAAAACAAAACAAAACAAAACCTTTACTTATGTAGCTAATGGCTCAAAACTTCTCCCAAGAAAACTGGCCTAATACCTGGCTTACAGGGTCCTGGTCTTACCCTTGAAGGTAGTAAGGAAAATTCTTGGCAGACTAGGAAATTTTAAAATTTGGGGGACTTCCAAGAGATAGGAATTCACTTGGATATATAGTACTGCTAGTAAAATCTGGTGGAGAGAGATTCTTGGGCTTGGCTTCCTGGCCTTGAGATTTAAAAAAAAAAAAAATAGAGGCTTCTAAAAAGTAAAATCTGAGATTCCTTATGAAAATATTCAGGCAGTGGTTAATTTATGGACTTTATAGCCTTTCAATATGGTATGTATGACTCATGAATTGCAAACCAATCTCAAGGAGAGTATGTGATAAATTAACACTCTTGCAATGCTCAGATAAATAATCAGACCAACCATAATGGCCCATTTTTAGGGTCAAGAATAATCTCTGAGATAATTATGATCACAGGAGGGATAGACTGTCAAGGAAAAATATTAGAGACTTTGAACAGGCAAAAGCTTACTCAGTTTCTTGCTTAGCACTCTCTTTCAGGTTATTTGTGCATTTTGTTGTCTTTGAGTTATAAAATAACTGATTTATAGAAACCAGTACCAATGAAAATGATTGTTGTCCATAAAAAGTAAATTTGTCTACAGCACCTCCAAGAAGTCAGTTTTGTATCTATTAACCAGCAACTTCTACACTCCAGCTGCCCACACCTGTGTTCTCTGAATTCTCTTTTGACCATGTTTTAGTGTCTTATAGGTTTCTTCATTTATTAATAAATTAAATCATATGTGTCTTTATTTTAAAAAATGAACAATATATAAAATTACATCTGTTACATCTCTTCACCATTCTGGAAAAATAAAATTTCCAGAAACTCTAGGCTGTCTATGTGGGAAATTGCATATATTGATTGACTTATTTAACTCCTTCTATAGTTAAATACAGAAGTTATTTATGGGATAGTTCCTTATGGGCAATAGCTTGGTCTTATTCAATATTATTATCTCCAGAAAAGAGAATAATTCCTGGCACCACTGAGGTGCTCAGTGAATACTTTTTGAATGAAGAAATGATTAAATGAACATGTCTGGAAAAATGGATTCTAATTTTCCTTACCTAATTACTTGAGTAAATATTTCAAGTAATATTTGTAGAAGGAATTAAGAAATTAATCATTAATATAGGTGTAGCCATTACTTGATGAAATTCATAATTTGAATAACCATATAATAAAATTTGAGCCTGGATGATTACAATTTACACATATATGTTCTGAAATTAAATATAAGCTAAAAATATATGCTATTCATGTGACTAGAATACTAATCAAATTAAAACCAAATAGTGTGTAAAAACAATCACCTTGTTATTAGCACTGAACAACCTAAAATAATAAAATAGTACATAGTAAATTTAAAGTATTTATTTTATTCCATTTGCCTCATTTCTCTTTCCAATATCCTTCTTGTCTCTGTGTCTCTGTGTTTCTCTCTTTCCTTAGTATATAGCATCATCAGGCTTGTTGACATCCAGGGTCAACTTCTGAAGCATTCTTGCCTCTTCTCTGGGGAGTACCAGAGGTGCCAAAGAGTTTACAAGGGGTTCTCAGCACAGGTGGTATTCATGGTACAGATAGCTCTATGGAAATTCATGGCAAAATCCTTAAACTCTATGTGTACTCTTTCCTAAAACTGATTGGCCTTAGAAGATGTCTGTGGTCAAGAGACAAGTTAAATCTTTTCTGCCTCCTTTATTCCAATCATCACACTTACACTTTTGAAATAAGAGGTATAGCTCTTTCTCATCCCAAATCTTATTATATTATCTCAGAGCGTAAAACCTTATACCATAAAATGATGGAACATTAATATCCACTTCATTAAGAGATGTATTTAGTGATTAATTTTTATGTTTTGTGGTGAGGAATTATCAAAGTTCTAAATATAATAATTTGGTCATTTATGTATTAATAATCATAATAATAAAGTTAAATCCAGGATAAAATTTTTAACTTTTAAGAACATATATCAAAAACATTTTTTATTTCAATGTATGGATTTATAAATATGTACATTATTGTCACAGTTAAGGATGGAAAGAAAAGGTAGTTAACTAAATAAAAATTTTTAAGGGATGCCTTAGTGGCTCAGTTGGTTAAATGTATGACTTCAGGTCAGGTCATGATCTCATAGTTCATGGGTTTGAGACCCGCGTTGGGCTCTGTGCTGACAGCTCAGAGCCTGGAGCCTGCTTCAGATTCTGTGTCTCCCTCTCTCTGTGTGTCCCCCATCTGTGCTCTGTCTCTCTCTCTCTCTCTCTCAAGAATAAGTAAGTATTACAAATTGTTTTTAATGTAAAAAAAGACTTTTAAATATAAAAAATATTTTACATTAGGATAAATTTGAGTTGGGAGAAGGAGAAGGAAAATCATACTTCCAGGAGAAAGTGGCCTGAAGTTAAATTTCCAACTATTAAATAAATGTATGTTCATGAATATTTTGATAGATTATGATGAATGCCAAATGACTACTGTATTTACATTACAGTGGATACATTTAAGGTATATCCAAAAGCTATATATTTCAGCATGTCTAAGGTATTACATCATTTCTATAAAAATTCTTTTAGTAGCATATTTAGCAAGATATTGTATGCTTTATGCTATTCCTAGTCTATAAATTGTTGTGGAAAGAGTTAATGCTAATGAATAATCTGTGCTATTGTGTTATCCTGAGTTAGTGTCAACCTCAGATAACATCAAATCTTAGTTCATTACAAAGCCCAGAAAACCTTCACAGGTTACTCTAATCATAAGACTAAATATTAAATCTGTTGGAAACAGAAATATGTATTTGCAACAAAATTTTAGAGTCCCTCATACCATGGGCCTTGGTTTGTAGATTTCAATTTGTACATAGTAGCACAGGGTAGAGTAGTGATTAAGCAGCACATGGTAGAGTATTGATATTATTGATTAGGAGCCTGGTGGGGTAACTGGGTGGCCTAGTAGTTGGTTAAGTCATGATCAGGTCATGATCTCATGGCTTTTGGGTGTGAGCCCACAAATTTGCAGTCAACACAGAGCCTGCTTGTGATTCTCTCTCCCTCCTCTGTCCCTCCCCCAGTCTCTCTCTCTCTCTCTCTTTATCTAAATAAATAAATTAACTTTAAATAAAGTTTAAGAAAAAAAGAGTCTGTCAAGCCAACATATTGACTGTGACTTTCTCCAAATGAATTCAAATATCCAAACCCAAGTCTTTGTTATTTAAAATAGGGCTCATCTCTAAAATAGTGCTATCCCTTAGAAATCTTCTGGGGAATTCATAGTATATAAAAAGCTTAGGGTAATTGGGTAGCTTGGTTGGTTAAGTGTCTGACTCTTGGTTATGGCTCAGTTATGAGTTTGAGTCCCCCTTGGAGCTCCCCTCTAGTAGTGCAGAGCCTGCTTGGGATTCTCTCTGCCCTTCCCCATCCCTCTCAAAAATAAATAACTTTAAAAAAAGAGCTTAGGGCTCAGAATATAAAATTATTATGTGTAAATAATTGTTTAGTACTATAATTACATGATCATGTATTCTTGTCTATTAAAATTGACTAACATTTATCCCTCATCAGTAATAAATATATTGTCTACAATATATTCCTATTTAACTCATTCGGTATCACTGAGGTATTTCTCAAATCTTTAGCTACAGAAAATCACTAATGCCAGTATAATGAAAACTAAGATTTCTTTGAATCATGCATTAGAATACAAACATAATCTCTGCAAAAAACATCAGTAAGAACTGAAGTTTAATAAAAAGCCAGTCATTTCTTTGTTTTTACTCCTATTGGCCTCCAGAAATAATAAAGAAGGATCATAATGTTCATGGCTAGTTAGTGTTTAAACCACAATGTAGTCTTCCCTTTTATTATTTCTTTTTTACTAATTTTTTAATGTTAATTTGTTTTTGAGAGAAAAAGAGCACATGAGCATGAGTGGAGGAGGGGCAGAGAGAGAGAGAGGGAAAAAGAGTCTGAAGCAGGCTCCAGGCTTTGAGCTATCAGCACAGAGCTGGACATTGGGCTTGAACCTACAAACTGTGGGATCATGACCTGAGCTGAAGTGGGACACAACTGACTGAGCCACCCAGGCACCGTAGCCTTCTATTTTATTGTTCTTTTTTATTGTTCTATTTTATTGTTCACCATTCCATTAGCTCCTGGAAGGCTCAAAACACTGTTTTTAGGGCAAAATTCAAAACCTTTACATTGAATATTTGGTTGTTCATATTAAAGAATACAAAGAAGAAACCCCGAAATCTGAGTATAATATTCAATTTAGAAACCCAAATTCTTCATTATCATTTGGAACTTAATAAGATTAGAACTGTAGATTCACAAACATAACATGCATTCAGGTATTTTACAGATGTGGGAATGTTTTCATTTAGAAGACTTACCATATCTTATTGGCATGAGGTCTTCTGATAAGTTAACACCTATGTATAATGTAAGTTAAATAAAAGTCTCCAGCCATATCATACATCAAATTGTATCCACAGAAAACATTAATCTATGCTGTCCTTGTCCTTTTACTATTTCTAAAACCAGTTGGATTGGTTTTAAACCTGTTTCCTGGTAGCTTTGAAAATGTGTGCAGTAATGTTCAATGAGAGATATAATGCTTTTCGGGAGTTTAGTTGCATATTTTCAAGGGTCTCATTAACTGTGTAGACTGACCCTCAAACTTCTCCTAATCCATTAATCAAATTGGCATCTAGCTGGAGGCACAGACACAGAGGTTTTCAGCTTGCTAATTATACTTAGGATTACTTCGGGGCTCTCATTTTAGGCGAGGATAAAAAAAATCAACTATGATCTCAAAAATAAATCCTCTAATTAGTCTGCATTCCAAATGCTGAAGAAATATGATAAGGTGTCACCTGCAGAAAAGAAAAGCCAAGAAACTTGGATTTGGCCTTTCCTCATACAATCATGGTCATTTTCCAGTTCTCACCATATTATTCCAATCTGCAGTGTTTGGTGCTCTTGCTCATTCCTTCCTGCTTGAAACACATTCTTCACTTGGCCACTGTAACATCCCTGTCTACCCTCCCTCCCTGGCTTAGGTTCTCATTTCCTAACTGCTAACATTGGGGTATCCAGGAATCACGTCTTAGACCTCTGCTCTACCTGTACTCACTCCCCCAATGATTTTATATTATCTCACAACATTCAAGTCATTCGCATTCCTATAATTTTCAAATTTAGGTCTTTAACTTTAACCCTGTTTCCTGAATTCTAGGGTTGTCTATCCAACCACTTATCAACACTCTTCCACGGATATCCATAAAAATCTGACTTTTTATTTCTTTTTTTTTTTTTTTACTGATTTCAAATTTGAAAATTGCTAATCCGAAACTGAACTTGTAACTCCATCTCCCTGCAAAATAGTCCATCTTGCAGTGAGTTATAGCAGTTTTAGGAAACGGTGACTCTGTTTATTCAGGCAAAAATCATAGAGTAATCCCCTATGCCTTTCTTTGTCACACACTCCATAGCCAATCTTTCAGGATATTCCAGAGTGTATTCAGAATCTGGCAACTTCTCACTACCTTCATGTTGCTTTCCAAATTTAAGGCATTATTTTCTTTCACTGGGACTATTGGATTTGTCTCCTAACACATTCCCTGTCTAACCTTGCCTCCCTGTAGTCTATGTTCTCACCTCAGCAAGAATGTCATAACTCTGCCCAAAGCTTGTGAAAAGAGGAAAGTGCAAAGTTTTTATTATGGCCTGTGAAGCCTTAGATAGACTGTCTCTGAGTCTGCCTACAAGGCATGTATTCCCTCTCTCTATTTTCATCATCACCACTTCTCTCTCTCACTCCGTTCCAGCACACTGATCTTGTGATTTTCTTCTCATGGGCCAGACACTTCTGAAGTCTTTGTGCTTCCTGTTCCAGATGCTGGAAGTCTTTTCCTCCAGATAACCTCAGGACTGCTTCTCTCCATTCTTTCGGATTTCTTTCTTTGAAAGACATTCTTTTATTACCTTCAGTTAAGTAACACCCCCCCCCACCCCACTGCCAGTGTCTATCCTCTGATTCCTTTTTAACTCCTTCTGTTCCTCACAGCACTTTTTAATATTTACTTAAAGCAAGCTTCTGCCCTTCCATGAAAATACTCATGCCACCTGACATTATGTACGTATGTGTTTATCTGTTTATTGCTCTTCTCCTTCTTTTAACAGTTAACAACTTGTTATTGGAGATGTTGTTTTGTTTCTTGTTATACCTTCATAACCCAGAGAGTGACTGGCACGGTGTACATGCTCAACAAATTCCTGTTCTGTGATTCAAATTCTGGAGCAGGTTCATGGAAAATGCCTTCTTTTGTGCTCTTTCCCTTCAGTACAGCACCTTCTGGAAGGCAACAGTGGAATCGTGGGGCTTCTACACAGTGATCGTGGATAAATGCCAGAGCCACCATAGGGTAGGGGTCCTCTTGAGACTTTTACTAATTTACAGCTGTTGTAGCAAGTAGCAAACTTTTGGAGCTCTGTGTGCAATAGAAAATTCAACTCAACCTGGTTTAAACAATGCGAGGACATCCAGAGGGACAGTTGTTGAACCCCCAGCCTCACAATGGCTTTAGTTTATAAGTTCTGTCTGCTCTGTCCTGTGAAGTGCTGGCTTCATGCTGAAAATGCTTCCCCTTATGTTCATGGATGGTGGATGGCTGCCCAAGGCATTAAGGTCACATGTGTTATAGTTCACATCCAACATGAGAGAGAGAGGCCCTGTGAATCCTTCTCAGCAGAACTGTGAAGAGCTTCTCTGGAGCTCCACAGAAGTTTTTATATTATTTTGGCCAAAATAGAGTCACATGCTCACACTTGTCTCAATTATTAATAAAGGGAAGTCGGTTAACTGCTACACAATTCAAGCTTACCCATGAGCAGAGGATAATGTGATCACCTTTCTTTTGAGTTGTGTGAGCTACACCACGGAAGTCAAAACAAACAAGAACAAACTCAGACTCAGCCTTCTTTGGGAGGCAGTAGGAAGAATGTCTGCTAATCAGGTGGTCATGAGCATTGACTATATTCTCAAACGAAATTCCTAAAGGTATAGTGACTTGAAGACTGAGAGAAAACAATAACCATGGCATGTGAGAAAGGCAGTCCAGTGTGTTGTGATATACTTTCCATTTTTTATATAATACGTTTGATGTCTTAGAAAACCTTGCTACCTGGAGGGAAGTTGCACCTTTGGGGCCAGCCATGTCTTAGACATAGCAAAGGATCCAGCCTGAAGCATGCCTTTGAAATGCAAACTAACCAAACCAAAATCATACCTCCTCTATCTGACATACACTCCAGGAGAAAATATTCCTCTGCTTTAACCATCCCAGGGCCAGGTGCCAGGCCACCAGTGAACACCCCTACAGCTATAGAAAGCCCACCGAAATTATCAAACCAGCCAGTTCTAAACTGTGCCCTCTGCTCTGCTTGTCTTTTCCATGAAAATCCCAGGAAAGGCTCTGGACGAATGCTTCCCTCTTCTGTGCTCCACTTCTTGACTATACTGGTGTCTTTCCCATGAGGCCCTGCCTCACCTGGCCTGCCTCCTGACTTGGACCTGTGAGAAAAGTAATCTTTGTTTTCATGAGCTCCTCCTGCGTCTCCTCTTGTGACTGCACCCGAATGACCATCACATTAAAAAAATGTAAAACACTGGGCTTTTCCAGAGAGCGAGAATACATGGAGAAAGCTATAGGTGCTTTTATTGTTTATTTTCTTGGGCGTTGGTTAGTTCACTGTTCCAAACAACTCTTAATGAATGAATAAAGTATGAATGAAGCAGACATTTTTTTTTTACCTCTGCAGTACAGGTTTTTATTTTTATTTTATCTTTATTTTTCTTAAGTTTATTTATCTTTTTTGAAAGAGAGGAGGGGGAGGGGCAGAGAGAGAGAGGGAGACAAAAAATCCCAAGCAGGCTCCACACTTGTCAACACAGAGCCTGATGCAGGGTTGCAACTCACAAAATCATGAGATCATGACCTTAGTCAAAACCAGAATCAGACATTTAACTGACTGAGCCACTCAGGTGCCCCAAATTACAGGTTTTTAAAAATCTGATTTGATGCGCCTGGGTGGCTCAGCTGGTTAAGCGTCCAATTCTTGATCTTGGTTGAGGTCATGATCTCAGGGTTCATGAGACCGAGCCTGGCCTCCAGCTCTGCCCCGACAGCCCAAAGCCTGCTTGGGATTTTCTCTCTCCCTCACTCTCTGCCCCTTCCTTGTTCATTCTCTCTTTCACTCTCTCTTACTTCTCTCTGTTTCTCTCTCAAAATAATTAAATAAACTTAAAAAATATGTTTATTTGCTTTCCACTTCTAGTTTGTCAGTGAAGTGAATCAAATATGGATTTGTATTTCAGAATTATTTTGTTTAAAATCCAAACTTTGCCTCTTATTAACAATATGCCATTGGTGGAGTTACTTTTTCCCTTTGAGGTTCATGTTTTTATTCACTGAAAAGATCACCATAAGGCTTTCCTCAGTGGCATTTAGTCCAGATGTGTGAGATAGCATGTGTGAAACACCTGACTTAAAGTAAACAATGTGAAAATGCTGCCATCTTCTCCCTGTGCAGCAAGGCACATGGCTGCAAGGACATGTTGAGTGTTTATAAGTCTACCACTGTGCACAAAGAATGGTAAAGGCATAGATAGATAACCTTTATTTGTTTTCAGATTATAAACAATAGGACTTATTTAATTCCTAAATTTCTGTCAATGAAATATTACTCAGCAAAAAATTATTTTCAGTTGACTAGTTTGATTCCTTTCCTCGACTCTGTTCAAAATAAGATAACCCATTCAGTATATGGCAACAATTCAGCCTTTAATTCTAAATTCCTAATATACTAATATCCTTCTTGTTATTATAAAGATGTTTGAAGACTTGAAATAATATGATAAATATGTTAATTTGCATAGCTTACTTTCATATTCTCATACTATGTTTAAGGGCTGAACCACCTTGTAACTATATTGATTGGAAAAAGTTAAGGCATATGGTGCCTTGTGACATTTAAAATGGCCCTTTGACAGAATTTCTTTTCTTTTTAACCTATCTTCTGTGTCCATTGCCTGCCTCTTCCCAGATTCTTGCTGCTCACTCAGTGTGGACCGAGTCTCCTGGTGACCCTGATGGCCCATGGATATAAACTCCCCTGTCAGCAGGATTTTCCCAACCATTTTGTAAAATTAGAGCATTGACCAAAAAAATAAATGAAATTCGAGGAAGTGGGAAAACCAAAATTTGACATGATCCATCCAGGTAAGAGCTCAATTTCCTATACATTTCCACATCGTTCTTTTTCCTTCTTGTTAGCAGAGAAAAAGCCAGTAATGCCAGGAATCCCACACTTCCCTATGGTACTACCTAGTTGCTTTCGTTTTCAGAACAAGAAGGGAAATATTCCTGCTTTTTTTTTTTTTTAGGCACTCAAACTATGGCACTAGCTTGACCTTCTGCCAGTATAAATGAATTGCTTTAAGATAGTAGCTGTTTCACAAAAATAATTAATTGGAATTCCCAGGCCAGATGACATTAGTGCCAGAGATTCCAAATAACTGAACCTAATTGTAGGTCAACCACTGACCCTGACAGGGAAGAGGAAAAGGAAAAAGAAAACAAACAAAAAAGCAGGTCCAAAGACTCAAGACAACACTTTTTATTAGACAGTTCCTCATCTTTTTAGAAGCCTGCATAATGTCGAATGATTTCACTTTTATGCCTTAGTCTGCACTACCAGCATCAACGATGCTTTTCTTGGCATGCTTTTCAAGCTCTTCTAATCTCAGCACAAGTTTCCTAGTGGAATTCTGTCTAGCACCCAGTTGCACTTAGTGGAGCCAAAGTTCTCAATTCCTCAATCACTTACACCAGCCAGGGACTCCTCTGACTGGCACACATGGTTTTCCCACCAGAACCATGATTCTGTACTGATTTGTGCTGATTCTACACACACTTCTGGTTGCGAATTTATACTTGGATCCCACTAGTGAGATCTGTTCAGACTCCAGGGCCCGTTAAACTTCATCATCTTGAAGTTCACTGGCATGGCTCGTATTTTTAAGAACACTTTAAGTATGAAGCATACATTCCACATTTACTAAGTATAACTTTCATCACCAAGAGCATTTCCATATTCAAAATATGAGCTTAGATTTGATCTATGCTTTTTGAAAGAAATTCTTCTAAAGAAAGTCTCCAATTCAGTTTGCAAATGCTTTTTAATTTGTAGTTTCTCAAAAGATTCATTATTTCCAATACGGAGAAACATAAAAAATGGGAAATTGGAAGGTACATTTACTTAGGTAACATTAAAAAGAAATATCATCTTTTGCTATCCTGGCCTTGTACCAATTGCAGCTGATGGTCTGGAGAAGCGAGGACACTGTAGCAATGCTTTCCATAAAGGCTGTTGTTATCATTTTTGTGTTTCAACACATCAAGAGGAATCAAGTGAATAAATGCAACTAACAATGTTTACATTTGAAGCATTACCTCCTTGGGGATTTGTGACTTTCAAGAACTCTAATACCGCTTTCATTAGAGATATGAATCCTATGTTTACACCTTCAGCGTTGGCCTATTAACCAAAGAAAAAGAAAAGCTTCTATTTCTTTTTATATGCAGTTCACTGAAGAATGCTGAAGTAATCAGACAACAAGTAGGATGACCAAGTAGGATGATCAAAGTAATTTCTTAACTATGAATTATTTCAATCATCATGAGTTTTTTTTATTCTTTTTGATAATCGGTCTAGACACATCTCCACTGTCAAATCTATATTCAGAGTTCTGAAAAATGTCATTAAGAAAGTGTAATGGGAGGAGCGCCTGGGTGACTTAGTCGGTTAAGCATCCGACTTTCGCTTAGGTCATGATCTCGCATTTCGTGGGTTCAAGCCCCGCGTCGGGCTCTGTGCTGACTGCCAGCTCAGAGCCTGGAGCCTATTTCAGAGTCTGCGTCTCCCTCTCTCTCTGACCCTCCCCTGCTCACGATGTCTCTCTCTCTCTCTCCTAGAAATAAATAAAAATATTAAAAAAAGAAAAAAAGAAGTGTAATGGGAGTAATGGGAAGAATGCTGGTTAAAAACTGCAACAGCAGCAACAACAAGGTATGATAATAAATAATGGTCAAAATATGTCTCTTGGGTGGTAGCAACACAAAGGCCTTTGGTTAGAATAGTTAGATGGATAGATAGATGATATGTAGGTAGATAGGCATAGGACCATTTACCATTAGACCACATTATTCTATTTTTAAATTTCTTAGCTACTTTGAATTATTATTTAGTTGAGTCCTCTAGAAGCAACTATTAGAAAGACCCAAACAATCATGGTTTAACTCAGGTCAAGCACATATCATGGCTCTGAGGTGCTGATTTATGTTTGTAGAAAAGCCTTTCTTAATATCCTAACTCATTACTTATTCCAAAAAGGATATTTGGTATATTTCAGATAACCTTCAGCTAAATCTGATATTGTAAAGATAGGTAGATAGGTAGGTACATAGTATCTCTAGTATCCATAGACATAGTATGAGAGAATCTCCTTATCTTCTCCCTGTATTCTTGGCAGTATTTCCAAAGGATTGTAAATAGAAGCATGTACACAAGTCACGGCCATATTTTCATAATCCACAAAGTCAAAGGACTCTGCTGCCTGCCCTCCTAACCTCCTTCCTCTCCCTCCCTTCCCCTAAAACCACTAGAGATGACATCTACACTATTTCAATGTATTTTATAGTCAGTTACAATGGACAAAGGGTCCTGATGTATGGCTGAATTTTGCTAGGGCCTTTTATATAGTCTTCCAATAGATTCCAGAGGAAGAAATATCTGGGGCATATGGTTTAAGGTCTTTTATTCACACCAATTTTGATAAGTGACTGTTTTGCACTACTACTGAAATCAAAAACTATCTAGGGAATGCCAGGTGAATGTTAGTTTTAAATGTACTGAGGAAAAAGGAAAAAAGAGAAAACTTTACCCTGACTGTCAGACTATGCTACAAAGCTATTTCTACATAGGTAAAGAGATTCTTATTCTTATTCTTCACCATTTGATGCCAGAGCTACCACTGTTTTTTCAATCTTAAAATCCTTAGTAACAAGTTAGATATTCTATTTTGAGCGGAAAATCACTTTACCAGCTAGTATGGTTCTGTGCCATCCAACAATATATTCACAGTAAGGAGATATTTTAGATATAGACATTACAAATGCATTTGTAATTGTTATACTAACTTTATATGATCTGGTATTTTTTCTTGTAGATTTTAATTTGATTAAAACAACAAAAATTATATGTTAGTATATTATAAGGGTCAACATGTTAAATATTAACTCCCTTTAGTGTTTTAAGATGTGTTTTCATGTGTTAAGCCAATTTGGAACATTTATATTTTACTGAAAATTTTTAGAATTTTTGCCAACTAGTAGTCTAATGGAAAAAAAGAAACTTTTAGTGAGCTCCCTGTTTTGTTGGTTTCAAAGTTAATCCCGGCTATAATCAGAGAAAAGTCACACATCCAAACTGTAGTACGCCCTGTCTGGGACAGTGGGGAGCAGCAAACACTCTGGTTACAATCAGTAACAAAATAGGGGCACATGAGTGGCTCAGTCAGTTAAGCATCTGACTCTTGATTATGGTTCAGGTCATGATCCAAGGTTATGGGATCAAGCCCTACTTCGGTATTTGCACTGATAGTGCAGAGCTTGCTAGTCTCTCTCTTTCTGCTCCCCCCTCTCATGCTCCTTCTTGCTCTTTATCTCTCCAGATAAATAAATAAACTTAAAAAAATCATTAACAGAATAAATGCACATCTTGATTGGTAAATTATACAAATAGTCCAAAGGAATCCTTTTATCCTTAGAGAGATTGGCTCAAAGAGAGAGATTGGCTCTGGATGGAAACACCTGCATTGTTAAAGATAAAATTTAGAAACATGTGTCTAAGAAATCATTGCATGAAACATTGCTGGAGACAGCCCCTTTTATTAAAACTGGTATGCTAATGGCTTTTGTGATGATCTTTTATCACCTTAAGTTTTCCTACTGATCAATCGTCCATTCAAATTCTTCTTTTTCTACCCCCACCCTGTTTTGCTTGTTTGTTTGTTTTTGTTTGTTTTGGTCCTCCCCCAGAGAAGGCAACCTCATTTTTTCTGGAAACAGCTCCACTTTCTGTTCTGTGGCCAAGGGTCCTGAAATACAGACCATCTTATGCTTCCATCAAAAGATGTCATTAATTCTAGGGTATTTGACAACCATGTTCTCTACCAAAGACACTGAGAAAGCAGAGGGAGATTACTGGTCCCCTCCATGCTGATGCAAGATTTTTCTATTTCATCTCTGGATAAATATTTCTGCAGAATAAACATATTAAGCACTTTCTCAGTCTAATGTTTATACCAACTTTTCCTTTATAAAAGTGGTACAGTTAGGTACAAAGAAGCACGAGTATCAGAAGCAGACAAAGCTGAACTAAATTCCAGGTCTGTGTCAATGAGCTCTGTGACTTTGAGCAGTCTCCTTAACTTCTCTAGGCCTTATTTTCAATGAAATATGGAAAATAATTTGTTTCCTTTGAGATTGTTGGAATAATTACAGGAGGTAATGTTTTAAATACATAGCTCATTGAGGAGCACATATTAGGAACTTAGTATCACTTCCCTTCCCCCTTTCTGTTCATGTGGTCAAAGTGCTTATATTATTTCTCCTAGAAAGTAAATTCTAATTTTAAGGACATCATGAGTTAGGAGAATAGAATGGTTCCTGGTTCCATAAAGACCTGGACATTTTTACCACTTAGGTGACTTTGGGCACATTGATTTAATTCTCTGAAACTGTTTCTTTATTTTCTAATACAAGCAGCATCTACTAAGCCTGGTAGTTATTAAATTAAATGCTATACTGTACAGTGCTTCCTGCAGTGTCTAGAGTAATGCCAGAAAGCATGCAATTAACAAATAGTTTTTTCCCCTACTGTATCCCACTCTTCATATAACTGCTTATATAGCACTAAATTGCCATTCAGAATGATTACACAATTTAGTGTCATGGCCAGAATGACAGTATATTTTAAAATTTCTTCCTTCCGTCTTTCCTTCCATCCCTTTTACATGCTAGAAAGTAGAATAAAACAATGGCATAAGTAATGAAAGTCACAATGTAGTAGGAGAGTTCAGGGAGTTAAAAAAAATTGCCAAAGAGGGGTGCCTGACTGGCTCAGTTAGTAGAGTATGAGACCCTTGATCTTAGAGTTGTGAGTTCAAGCCCCATGTTGTGTATAGCGATTGCTTAATTTTTAAAAAAATGTTTAAAAAATACCCTAAATATTCTTGTGGATGAGAAGCAGCTAAGAATGACATAAAAAAAGTCAGACAAGCAAGTGAGATCTGATCTTGCATGAAATAAACTGACTTTATGTCCAGTGTTCTGTAGAACATGTAATTCTTATCTGCTTTTTCAACTAGGCCAGGTATACAGGCTGGTTTTCAGTTCCCCATACCTGCCAACCTCAGGCCCACCTCAGAAATTGTGCAGTGTATGCATTTGGGGATGGGGGAGAAAACTATTATTCTATATTTTGATTGAATGGGTTGCTATGTGGATATGTGTACTTGTAAAAGTTGATCACAATGTATATTTAAGTGCATTTTGTTACATACAGAATATGCCTCAAGAAAGTTGATTTAAAAAAACAACAACCCATATTCAGTTACAGAAGTCAGCAGTAAAGTAGAATTGATTTCAAAACATATGTTTGAAGAAAAATTTTGCATTTATTTATCAGTTCCTTAAGGTGAATTGGTAAAATTCAACTTTTTTGTATTTTGAAGTTTGATTTTCCCAGACTTCAAACGTAAATAAATGGATGTGGGTTATAGTCTAAAGGAAGTGGAATTTGGCGAGGAGCAGATAGCATGAACTAAAACTGGGTGGTGGCCTGAAAATTCAATAGGGAGCTATCACAGACCTCATCTACGATTTCCATCCAGGAACAGATCCAGACAGCTGGATACTGTGTAGGGGGCCTTTAAAATACAGTTACTAAACTCTATTTTTTTTAAAACCTGATTTGAGTTAAATTTCTTAGGTTAGATCCCAGTTCATCACAGCAAAACAAAACAAAACAAAACAGAAGAAAAAAACCTTGGCTTTGCTCATCTGATTTGGGGAGGTACACTTTAGACTGTTTCCAAGGCACTATCGAAGGAAACCTCTGACAGCCTACCTTGTGTACAAATAATAGTTATCCTAAAGGAAATAAGCTAAGATGTGACAAGAAAATTATATGCTTCTGAGAAGAAACCGAAGTGTAAGAAAATCGAAATTGCCAGTGGTGTTTTTTTTTCTTTTGTTGTGGCTTGATGAAAAGGAAAGGGAAGAATTTGTGCAGTTTGTTCAGTCCCCATCGCCCCCCACCTCCAGATTTTTAGAATTATGTAAGGATAATAGTATTTCCCCACCCGTCCCCTAAGGAGCTTTTAAGACTAGCATCTGTGAGGTGCATTTCCTAGATAAATGCAAACTGCCCTTTGACTCTTTTCAAGATAAGAAAACACTGACCCTTTCAACCAAGTTATTTATGACATTCACATAATGTGAAACAGTGCTTAGACCTGATGGGAACGCCCAGAAGTACATGTACTGGAGGCAGTTAAGATTCCCCTTTGCTACTATCCAGGAGAGACCGCCACACAAGTTGAACAATACCCAAGGCTCATTAAGAAGTTTGATGAATTTAATACAATTCAAATTAAAGAAAATCTCAGGGGAACATGTTTCAAAAAGAAAACCAGATGGGGCTCCAGTGTAAAGCATCCAGGGAGCAAGTGTGGGATGCCCTATAATCCTGGGGATTCTGGAAACATGAGAAAATGTGATTTATCTTCTTGGTGAATTAACATGCAAAATGTGTTGGTGGCATAATATTGAGTTTCAGATTTCATGATGAAATTTTCCAGATTGTGAAGGAAAAAAAGCCCATGGGATACTGGAAGAAGTCACCTCCCCTTCCTACAATAAAGGGGAATCGAATAAAAGGGGGAAAAAAAAGGCACACAATGTATCAGGATGAGTTATCAAGTGCTAAATGTAAGGATGTATACCACCAAGAAAATAAGAACAGATCTGAATGTCACCTTACCTGTCTTTTCCTTTCTCAGTATGAAATACTAATGTTAAATGATGGTCTTGTGCACTGGACTGGAAGGTGGTGGCCCGGGACTCTTTCAACAAAGAATATAGAGAAAGAAAACAGTAACAACAACTCAGTTTATGATTTTAAAAAAAGACATAAAGTTTAACTCTAAACCCAGAAATAGTAAATCTGGAGTTGTGAGTTGATTACATCTTGGTGTGACCATGTGCAAAACGAACCCCAACTGCACTTCGGTATAGGTAAGGACCAGTGTTTCTCTCTAGTAAGATATTGGCTGCTAACTCAGAGAAAACGACTGAAGGTTTTTGTTTTATTTTTGTTTGGTTTTGCATCATCACATGACAATATTATTAAAATATAGTATTGATCATTCACATTACTAATAGCTTAGTATCAAAATGTTAGCAAATTTCAAAAACCCGGAGAGCTTTTCCAGATAAAAAAGAAGTGTTCTGAATTTTCAAATGTGCTCCCATTGCCAGAAAATACAAAATAGTGAAAAATTAAAGCCTAAAATTCTGTCACTCAAATAAACTCATATAAAGAGAAAGCTATCACAAAGTAAGGTCATACTCCACATCTAATTGCACATTGTTGTTTTCTCTATTATGTATAATGAATAGGTTTTCATATCAAAATATGCAAACTAAAATAATGATTTTTAATGGTTGCTTAGCACATTATCTAGATACACAATAATTTAATCACTACATATGCCATCTTAGTACATTTATGTTGTTTCCAATTATTTTTCTGTGCTTAAAAGCAATACTAGGATAAACATATGGAATGACTAGAATAATTAGTATGCACTTTAATTATAATTCTAGAATTCCAGAAAAAAAACAAAGTTAATGAATTAAACGTAGACCCAACAGTTTTAATTTAACAGTATGTAATATGTAATGTATCAGAATTCCATTCTGTCTCATATTTCTTTATCCTCACTTATTGATGTAAGCCAGTAACGGAAGTAGGAATCATTGAGAGAGGGCTTAGAACACAGGAAGCCTGGAGTCACCTATAACAATCTTATTAAAAACCTAAGGGAAAATGTTCATCACATTCAAAAAAAGAGTAACTAACTATAGCTCATGGATAAGCTAAATTACAAGTTAGGGAAGAGCAGAGATGGTTGATGAGAAGATAAAATCATTCTTAAAGGAAAGCAAAGGGTAGGCAAACTATGGCAGGTTAATATCTGAAAACAAAGTTGTACAGAGTAAGTAAAGATTATGTTCTACATGTAATTGAAAGACTAGATATAAATAAGTCATCAGGGACCCTGGTGAAACTTTTGGCTACAATATGCAACCTGTCATGCTAAGCTGACTTGTGGTAGCAAAGACTAATGGTTTCCAGTACACAGTGTCCATTGGGAGGAAACTGGAGGCAAACCTGGGAACTTCAAGAGTGGTGATTCGTACCCCAAGCTTGTCAGGATGGCAGCACCTGGAAAGAATGATAGAATTTCAGATTCCTAGAAAAATAGAACTTTGGGAGAGATATGAAATATGGCTTCTATAAGGGGAAAATAATGTTCCACTAATTAACTCAGTCACAAGTGTATATTCCTATTGATTAAACCTCCAGAGTAGTATATCCCATCCTGTACTTTCCTCAGTGTTGCTGCTTTGTAACAGCTTAGGGCTTCAGACTAGATTTTTCAAATAACTTGCTCACCTTACCTTCCATAGGACATTCTTTATTCCATCATCAGAGTAATGTCTCGAGGGCATGTCTTATTAGCCCTTTTGCCTGCTTGCAAATGTTTAATTGCTTAGACTGTCAGATAAAATAGTTTGAAGGCCTCTGCACTGGGGTCTCTTCTGTTCTTATCTTGCTCCATGGCTCCTTTCCAGAAATGCCACACAGTCCGCATGTAGTTCACCACACTGGGAAGCTAGTGCATGCCTCCATGCCTTCTCACTTGCTATTCCTTTTTTTTTTTTTTTTTAAAGAATGTACTTTCTTTTGAACACCATCTAAATTTTCTTTGGAGACTCTTGTTAAGTGTCCACCTCAATTAAACCTTAGATTTGTCCCTCTGTCTCCTCATTTGAGCACTTAGCCAGTTACAAAGGAAAAGGTTCTTGAGCACCAAATGGGTTTTTCTTCTCTGTGCCCTAATAGTTTCTTACAGTGCCTAGCCGGTAGCAGGTTCCCCATGAAGATTTATTGAATAAATGAATCTCTTAGATTTCTCAGAGATGATATTGACAAAATAAAATGTAATTTTATTTCCACTTTCAGAAAGACTTTAAAATTGTGCGTCCGGGGCGCCTGGGTGGCTTAGTCGGTTGAGCGGCCGACTTTCGCTTAGGTCATGGTCTCGCGGTTCGTGGGTTCGAGCCCCGCGTCGGGCTCTGTGCTGACTGCAGGCTCAGAACCTGGAGCCTGTTTCAGTCTGTGACTCCCTCTCTCTCTCTGACCCTCCCCTGCTCGCGCTGTCTCTCTCTCTCTCCTAGAAATAAATAAAACATTAAAAATTTTTTTTAAAAAAGTGTGCATCCTATAGGTGGTCAAACAATTTTTTTTTATTGGTTTCCTTGTTATTATGGAAAATGTTTTGTCTAAAGTACGGAAATGGCTTAATGACAGGAAGCAATGTGTAGGAATAAATGATCATTTCTCTACTTAGAAAAGTGTTAGTGTCAAGATTCCTTGGGGACCTGATGCTGGAGTACAATCTCAACCACCATGTTAAATATATTGCCTAGAAAAAAATACAGAGAGAATCCTTGAAGTTTTCTTTGTTGTAATTGCCAGAGTCTCTGTCTCATGAAATACTGAGCTTACAGATATAACATACCAGAATATCATGAAAACAGTGAAACTACAGAATAATAATATTTGACTTTGATGCAGGAAAATAAAGATAATAGAGTGAAAGAAAAATCCATTCCTCCATGTTATTTTGAATACCAATTATATACATAGTCCAACTTTAAGAGTTGCAGAGGCTGCAAAACTGAACAATATTGAGTCATGGTACCTACTTTGATCTATGAAAACAAATAGTAATCAAATTGAAATATATTAAGCTTTAATTAATGAAGTTATATAGGTATTTAGAAGAATAAGAGGTAATTTTAAGTTGGAAGAATTGGGAGCTTCATGAGAAATATGTTATTTGAGCAACTCATGTTGTCTAGATGTGATTTTTAAAAGTAGGGATTAACAAGGAAAGTGATTTAAAATGAAGAATAAATTGAAGGATTACATATGACTTCATAAATGCAGTCGGGGGTGAATGAAAGGAGATAATTGACAACAAAAAGAAGATATGCAGAAAGTTGATCTGAAGACAGAAAAAGGCTAAGATGAGTTAAGTGGCAGGTAAAATAAATGTATAAGGTACTACACTGTGAATTATAAATTACAACCTAAGGAAAAATCAGAGTCTGGAGAACATTTCAGAATATTGCTGCAGTGTCAGCAGCAACGACAAAACCATGCAATTATGCGTTCTAAATTTTATTGGAAATAAAAAAAAAATTATTGGCAATAAAGCATTTTATTAGAAATAAAGCATTCACTGGGATTTAACTGTCATATAAAGTGATGGTGTTACTATACTCAGATAAGTCTTATATTTTCAGCACTTTATAGTTTACAGATTCTTTCATGTACAGGGCCTCACATCAGGTGAAAAGAATCAGATGCTGTCATTCTCATTTTAAGGGTAGAAGAGATCTAAGTAGTTTAGATAACTTTGTTCAAGTTTGCATAGCTGGTAAGAGATAAGCAAATCCAGGGATAGAACCTAGATTTCCTATGTGCAAATTCAGTATTCTTTTACTTGTTCTACTTAGCATTCAAGGGAGCTAGAGATAGAAAAGGTCCTAACGGGCATCACTAAACTAATCAAGGGAATAAAGGGGATTGTTTAGAAGGAAAAACTTTAAAACTATGTTTACTAGAAATCTAGTTTGGAAAAAACCAAGTTTTGTTAGTAATTTATAAGTGTTACAAATAAAGTGAAGATGGCTTGGATTATAAAATTTAGATTACTAGAACCATAAGATGCTCTAGCCCAGAAGTTACAAACACCTGGCCTGCTGGCCACATCTCTCCTCTACAGATGTTTTGCACAACCTTCACAGTGTATTGTCACAATTTAGAAATTAGGACATTGTATAGAAAGATACCTATTTATAGCTTGTTTTGAAAATCAGAAGCTTTAGGAAAAGTGGGCTTTGGCTCAATAGAACATCCCCCAGACTGAATAGAGTCTTCACCCTTTAAAAGCAGAATTTGTTCATTGCTTCAGTACACTACTACCTACTGTACATTACTAGGGTACACTACTCCCCAGTGGATCAC
The DNA here is from genome assembly GCA_017311185.1 of Proteles cristata cristata. Taxonomy (NCBI): domain Eukaryota; kingdom Metazoa; phylum Chordata; class Mammalia; order Carnivora; family Hyaenidae; genus Proteles; species Proteles cristata. The sequence continues at coordinate 3,244,483 of JAESUZ010003705.1, read as the reverse complement.
AGCCAGTCTGCTTCACACCTTCATATCACTTGGTAAGTGTTTGAGTATTGGCTACTGTTCCTACATCTAAGCAGAAATGTTTGAGGTGCCATTTGGTGCTAATGGCAGGCAAGTCAGTTACAATCTCCTTCAAACAAATACTGTTGAGTATGTTGATGGAGAATGGACTTTGTGTCTTTAGAAAACACATTCTACCCATAAAAATGGACTTCCATGTCAATGGCAGAACTCCAGGGGGAAAATCTAAATAATCCTACAGAAACTGACCTTGGCTTTTTGTGAAGCCAAGTTTTTTATTCTTCTTCAGATTCCATGAGATTCAGATTCATTCATTTATTCAATAAACACTTACGAGTTCCAGCTGTATGTATGCCAGCTTCTGTGTTAGTTGCTAAGGCAAAGTCAGTGAATAACATGGTCTAGAAGCCTTGCTCTAGTGAACCTTACATATTGTAAAAGTAGGTAGAAAATCAACAAGATAAATAAATAAATAAATAAATAAATAAATAAATAAATAGCTGGTTCAGAAAAGGGAATTGGGAATAGGGGGGAATAGGGGATTGTAATTGTCCCAAAGGAGATCATGGAAGGCCTCACTAATAAACTGACATTTAAATTACAGTTTGGGGGAAGAAAGGATGAACTAGAAATATCTGAGGGAAGAGTAGTTCAAGAAAAGATGCTTCCCAAATCATTCCTATAAATTGCCCTTTGTGCTTATTAGTTCAAATTGTTTCCTGGTACTAGCAACCAAGAGACTTAACCATTTCAACACGTGAGTAAGGCACATCGGACCATTCCAATATTATTAAATGTTATAAAGTATATTTTAATATGTCAGGGCAAGGACCTCGTGGAGTACAATAGGATTTAGTAGGCTTAATAAATATCTAAACTTCTTTCAATTGTTTTTGTTTACACTGGATACAAGATTTTCTTTTTTCTTTAAAATAATGTAGACAAGAAACTCTGTAAGCAAAAACAAACTGTTATTACCAAAATAATATGAAATTAATTTGGGCTTTTTCTTCAATTGATGCAGGGGGGATATATTTTCATATTTATTTTTTATTTTGGGGATTCTTCCAAAGCTCCTAGATTAATTAGCATCAATAAGAGGGACAGTAAAGAAACAATTATTTATTTTGCATTGAACATGGCCCAGATATTTTAATATTTATTTTGCCTCATGAAAAATCACTGCCCAAATGAGGAGATTGAAAGTTTAAATCATGTATGCAAATTTATACGGCTAGTGAAGAAAGCAAGCCAGGATTCCACCACACTTGACTTTATTTATTATTATTATTAAAGTTTATTTATTTATTTTGAGAGAGAGAGAGCACACAGGCAGAGCAAAGCTGGTGAGGGGGAGAGAGAGAATGTACTGACAGTGCAGAGCTCGATGAGGGGCTCGAGCTCATAGACAGTGAGTTCATTACTTGAACTGCCACCAAGAGTCGAATGCTCAACCGAGTGAGCTACCCAGGTGTTCTGCTACACCTGGTTTTAAATTTAGGTTTCTCTATTATAAAAAAAATCAGGAGATTGTTCTAAAAAAATAAAACTAAGGTTGTTCTAGACCATAATGTGATCATAATAGTCTAACCACAGTGGCACCTACCTAAAGTGGCTCTTTAATATAATTACTAAGAATGAAATTCCAGCCATTTTTTTGGCAGCATTGTGTAATGCTGATATAAATGTAAGGGGAGATTCATAAATGAATCGCTAGTGGAAGAGGTGTCTGTTACTGAACTGACATCCTCCTCCAGACTTACCTATGTACCATTGAACATCACTCCTCTCTTCCAGGAGAGTTATGGAAATATCCCCAAAATAGCAGTTTCTCTGTGCAGAAAACTAGAGCAACAGGAAAGAAATTCAGAGAGAGAGAGAGAGAGAGAGGAAGAGAGAGAGAGGAAAAAAGAAAAAAATATCTGAGTTCCCAATGGGTTCCATTGTGCTCAGGACACAGCAACCAAACACTGCTTGCTGCAAAAGAAATGTCAGGCCATGGTGCTTGGAGGACCATACAACACTCTCACATAACCATGCTGATGAGGTGTCATCTATTTCCATCCAAAAGTTGTTGTAATATGATAACACCTTTGGGATAAGGCACTTTTCTGTCTATGAAATTATTGAATGCAGGCCTTATTCACCTCTCCACGTTAGGTTTGGATGCTCAAAATCTGACTTTAGGCCCTGCAGAAACGAGAGGAGGCATCCAGCATATGAAAATCTTCCATCTGGAAAACTCCTTAATGGGAAATAGATGAACTAGATGATCCAATGAGATCCTCCACATCTTTAATTTCCATGATTCTGCCTAGGAAGTATTTTGGAAATTTTCTAACTCAAGGCAGATTCCACTGACTTCTGAAAATGAGGATTGGAGGAGGTGACTGGCATTGAAACAGGGAAAGGAACTGTCCTTGACTGCTAGAAAAATATGGAAAGCCCAGGGTGCAGACAGACAGTGAAGATAATTGATCCCCCACCACCTTATCTTGCTGAAATACCAGAAGAGAGGAATGGAAGGGCCAGCCTGCCAATTTGTGGACTCTTCTGGCAATGGAATGATCACTGAAACCATCCTCCCAGTAATTATCTGTTAAGAAACAGACTCACTTTCCCCTTTAGGGCCTAAAGCTCTTTTCACATAAAATAAGAGATTCAGTAAATCCTTTTCAGTTCTCAGTCACTTCTGTAACTTCGATTTCTACTCTGCTGCTTATTTATTAACTGTCCATGTCCTTAAGAGATAGAAATAACAACTAGCTGTGGAAGATCTCAAGGTGGGGAAACCAGAAAGGGATTTGTAGCATTTGATGAATAATGTATCTTACTGGAAAAAAGGAAATATAGGAAGTGGTCTGCATCATTTTTGAAATGTTGTTTAAAATATTAAATGAAAATTTTGCCTTTTCAACTGTGTCTAAATTTAGGAATATAAAACATAAGCTTTCACTACTTCACCGTCATAGTTGCAGCATTATTGAATCTTATTGAAATGACTCTGATAGAACCAGTATTTCAAATCAGATCTGTCTTCCCCAGGGTCAACTACCACTTTGTGCCATTTAGAACTAGAATTTAGAGCCTCTCCATTTTCTTTGCCTAGTGAACTGGTTGTAGAATGAATGAGGCAATTTTCTACTTGAAATTAATCGTATTTTCTATTAGATTTTATCTCTAGGATTGTTTAATACTTTCTGAGATTTGTCAAAAGTGTCTGAGTGCATACTACATTTTAGTGAGCTTTTATAACCTGAATGTACAAAGATTTTCTAGGCACTGCCCCTGCCTTCTAGGAATTAATTTTTTATTCTTCCATTTTATGTAATTCTGTTACAGACATATATTCACTCATACGTGTTTCTATTTCTTCAAAAAATCAATGATACAAAAATATGATGTATTTCTTGAGATAGAAATTTTAGCTGAAAGTAACACGGACTCTTATCTAGCCTAGCATTCAGTTTTTTGTAAAGTTTATTTTGAGAGAGAAAGAGACAGTACATCAGCAGGGGAGGGACAGAGAGAGAGGTAGAGAGAGAATAGCAACCTCCATGTGAGCGCGGAGCCCAAAATGGGGCTCAATCCCACCACCATGAGATCATGCCTTGAGCTGAAATCAAGAGTCATCATCCAACTGAGCCACCCAGGTGCCCCTAGCCTGACATTCTTAAAGGAGTCTAAGTTAATATTTTTTCTCTCTCCCTTTTTTCTTTTTCTCTTTTTAGCTCTTTGAGAATACCTATCTAAAAGAACCCTCTAATCTCTTGTCCTTGGACCCAGAGTGTACAATAATTAAAACAGAAGAAAACAAACAAAAACAAGAATGGCTTTAGACAGCAGGAAACCTGAGAAAAACTTCCATTCAAGAATCAGTGAAGTCTGTGAATCCTGGATCTATTTTTGCTACTCAAGTGCTGTCTCTCATGATAAACAGAAAGTGGCAACTGTGACTGATTTTGAAAATATTAATGTACAATCCTTTGAATGTTCTTACTCCATGTAGCAGGAGCTTTTATCTTGGTCCAACGCCTGTGTGCTAAGAAAAGTTCTCAATGGCCTTTGCTTGTTACGAACCAACTCATTCTGATTGGTGCCTCTGGCACAGAGCTGTTCTTATCTGTTGGGACCTCATTTGATATGTTCAGCTTTGCACACCCAACATTTAACATGCTGGAAGGCTCAATACATGTATATTAACTGTTGACTGACTATACTAAATGAATAATGAAGTTTGTTCATGTAGCAACAGTGCAATGCTTTCTTGCCTGTCACAGCCACCAGGTGTTTGTAGAACAGTGAAGTTTGAACTGTATTAATATCAGCAAACATGGTTTACCCCTGCTTATACTTGTAATCTTGTGTGGGGACTTCCCTCTCTCGACCCTGGTCTTCTCTGTAGATTGAGGGAATTAAGCCAGGTAATCTCCAGAGCTTCTTCCTACAATTCCATCCAGTGATTACTATGTGATGATATAGCACATGTTCTGGTATTCCTTACAGTGTTAGAGGCAGACAACCAACCGCTCATGCCTCAAAGACTACACGAGGGGAGAGCTTAATAGCCAAGTAGAAAAGAATGCAAAAGTAAGGGTTTCCTCCTATTCACAACCTGAGAGGATTTCCTGAGGCTGGGAGAGTAAAGAGTAGGGCTAAGAACATCAGAAAATATTTTTTGTTAGTGCAGGACAATATTTTATTTAGATCGATTAATGGGATAATGGTTGGTTTTATTCACAGGAAGGACAGTGCTTTTCATATTCATAAGATACTAGTGACTCCAGACCCATTTAATTTCTACACATCTGTTAAGTACAGAAAAAAAGAAACCTAATGATCTAACAGAAAAACACACTTCAGGCTAACATTTGGTTCCCAGACCTATCATTCTCCTTGCCAAAATGAAGTTACTGAAGCTTTCATAGTAATTGTTGTGACCGAGCTGAGCAAAGGGACTCATGTACATTCATGCTGGTATGTATACACATGTATTTGCACCTCACAAGCCCATATTAAAACCTGCTATTTATTTCCGGAATAAAGCCTAAATTAGATAGTGATATTCAGCATTGTTGCTGAGAAACGGATTCACAATGTGTTCTTATTTAAAAGAGAGACGAGTAGACAGAGACACAAGAGCATTAATTTACTCTGCCCTGGTTTATTTTTTAGAGCAGTTCTTGCTGAAAGGCCTTTTAGGAAAACAAGGACATTCAGGAAGTAACCCTCAGTCTCTGTGGACCAGTGTGTTTATTGAGAGCCTGCTTGGTGAATGGTGTATAGACTCCTGGTCTTAGAGCCCCTCTTCCAGCTTTATTTCCTTCTTGGTGAAACTTCCTCGGTTTCCTCATCTGTAAAATAGGGTTCATATAGTATGGTTGTGAAGATCAGATGGGATAACAGTGTGACTCCAGAAGGAAACAGTGGGAAGGGCACAGAGAAGTCACTGTTAAGTCCAAACCAAAAACAGTTACTCTGTTACTAATTTTACTTTTCACAAATGGCATAATCCCCTTGGATGTCACTAGCAAATATGAAAATTACCTTGTCATAGTAGCTCACAGTGTTCCTTTACTCATGTTATAACATAATTGTCATTATAATTTTACTAGGGTACCTGTCCCTATTCCCACCTCTATGTGATAACATACACCTGTGTGATTTATCTATGAAATTAGCTGCAAATATTGTGGAATACATGTATGGTTTCACTTGTTTTGCAATAATTTAAACATTGCAAATGTTAAGTATATATCAAAACAAAGATAAAATATGAGTGCCATTTTTTGTGAAATGTATCACGACCAGATCTGATTATAGTCTTCCAATTTTAACATCTCTACCTCTGACTTAGTAAAAATTCCATAACGTGTACATTGTAGGGGAACGTGGTCATTCGCTCCCACCCACCTGTACACTGCCACTCCATCCTGGTGTTACCCGGGCAGGATAAAACCACTATGGTATGACAAAATTGATCTGGGCCACAATGAAAGGAAATCACCATATTTCAGACATGTCTCTTCCTTCTCTATGTTCCCCATCAATACAGGATTTATTTTTCTGCAAAGCTCTTTCCAAAACTGTCAGATAGGAAATAAAAATTGCGAGCTGTTCTTGAAAGGTTTTAATGACTGCTCTCATTAATAACCCATCACAGCTGAGCAACTACTCATCTATACTTCCTGATGCCGTTCCATCTCTATTTTCTCCACAGATTCTTTGCTGCTACCCTTTACCAGACAGACACAATCAGAAGCCAGTTGTTCTGTGAATCTTGCAACTGTGAATCCTGCTGGTGAGGTTCCCCGCCTCCTCTTCTTAGGCTTCGTTGGTATCGGAAGGCTTTACCTGCTGAACTTCTCTGAAGAAAAAAAGTTTTTCCTTACACCATTAACACGTTTACAGTTCCAGAGAAACTAAATCTAAGCACACAGGAATGCAAGAATCCAAAGTGGTAGAAGATAAATACCAGGTAAAATGTATGGATGGAAGGTGTCTAGTATGAATGTCCCCAGCCTGGCTAATTTGGGGATCGGAGGGAGAGGGAAAAAAGGCTCACTCTGAAACTAAAACTCAAATTTGGAAGGTTTTACCTTCACATGAATGCTGACAAAAATTTACCTTATCCTTTAAAACAGCTACCTGGTTGTTTCTAGGAGTTTCTGGAGGCTACCTGACTTGGGTGTGAAATTATAGCTGTTCAGGTTCTGTGAGCTCAATTTTCTCTTGGAAAGTCAAGTGTCCTCGTGACACCTAATGAAGGCTGCTGACCTTGATACCAGGATTCACCTGAAGAGTCGAGGCAGTGTACCACACAGCCTTCTTCTGAATAACTTCCTTAATAACATGTAAAAATGTATTCCATGGCTAAGAACATGGAAGATGACCTCAGTCAATATTGAGAGTCCCTTCTACATATCTCTACCTCCTTACTGGCCCCCTTAACTAAAATCTTAAGTATGTAAGCTTATATAATTAGTCAGAAAAGATAAAATTTGAAGAAAAATTTACTCGACCTCATGGAATGTAAACAAAAATCATGAAAGATCTTTTGAACCATAAATGTGTGCGCTTGACCACTGCCACTGCTACACTTTAATAGAAGAATACAACACTTAAAATTTTGGCAGTTTTAATAGCAAAATCACTTACATGCATATACAATAACTGTTTATATTTAGAAAGTGTTACTTTATAAAATATATATTGTTTCTCATACTTGTATGCTTCCTACTTACTTGGAGATAGAATAGTCTATGATCAGGAATATTTACTAACTGAATTTTTAAAAATAGATATTTTAATCACCAACTGGCTAAATAAGCTATCATGTGGCCACTGGAAACTTCATTGCTCAGATGCTAATATTCCAAAATCAGTTCATAGAATCCATATAATATGATACAAGAGACAAGTCTCATTAACTGCTGTTGTCTCTTATGCCCAGGACTTAATCAATAATTTAAATCTTTGTGCTAATAAATAATTCATACTATAGTGGTATTTTCTTAAAGACCTGAATTTTCTTATAGCTTAGTTTTCTTAACACACCTCAACAATATTTTCCTCTGCATATCTAAGCAATGGTTCCTTAGGAGTCCCAGGGAACAAAAGAGATTACTTTAGTGTGAAAGATGCCAGATCTACTTAAATAATTAACCAAGGTCCACAGATCTTCACCTCCTCCGTCTTGACAAAAACACATTTAAATAATGAAACTCAGCTCCATTAAAGTAATAAACCAAATAACCAAGAAGGGCTAATGCTGAATAAAGTCCAAACAGTGACTTGCGTATATGGACCAATGTCTTTCTCTGATTATAGTTTTTTTTTTCCCCAATATTTTTATTTTGGTAACATACACATAGCATAAAATTTACTGTCTTAACCAATTTTATGTATAAGTTCAGCAGTACTAACATAGTCATCATCACTAACCATCTTCAAAACTCTTGCCATCTTGCAAAACTAAAACTCTATAGCATTAAATATTAGCTCCACATTCCTCCTTACCCTAACCCCTGGCAACTGCCATTCCACTTTCTGCCATTGGGATTTTGATTATCCTGAGTGTGTTTCATGTAAGTAGAATCACACAGTATTTGTCTTTTGGTGAGTCACTTATTTCATTTAGCATAATGTCCTTAAAGTTCATCTATGTTGTTGCATGTGTTAGAATTTCCTTCCTATTTAATACTCCATTGTATGTGTATACTCACCCTTTGCTTATCCATTTATCTATCAATAGATACTAGGGTTACTAATATGTTTTGTCTATTATGAATAATGTTGCAATGAACATTGGTGTACACATGTATTTCATGGCCCTGCTTTCAATTCTTAAGTATATACCCAGACGTAGAACTGCTGCATCATATGGTAATTTTATTTTTAACTTTTTGACAAACCATCATGTTTTCCATAGCTGCTATGCCACTTTATATTCCCTCCAACAGCATATAAGGGCTCCAGTTTCTTCACACACTTGCCAACACTTGTTATTTTCCTTTTTTTAAAATATTTTTTAAAGTTTTATTTATTTTTGAGAAAGAGAGAGGCAGCATGAGCAGGGGAGGGGCAGAAAGAGAGGGAGACACAGAATCCGAAGACAGGCCCCGGGCTCTGAGCTGTCAGCACAGAACCTGATGTGGGGCTCAAACCCACTAACTGTGAAGTCACGACCTGAGCCGAAGTCAGACACTCAACCTACTGAGCCACCCAGGCGCCCCTCCTTTTTTTTTTCTTAAGCAACCATCCTAATGCATGTGAAGTGGTATCTCATTGTAGTTTTGATTTGCATTTTCTTATCTGTGATGTTGAGCTCTGACTGTATTTTTAAATTGTGTGGATATGAAACCCTTTTTCCTTCTACTTAACAATTCTAAGAAAAACAGCTAAATAAAAAGGAAATTCCAAAAGCGTGGGCATAATTTTGGCACTATTCTTATCCTTAAAGGATTATTATAAATTTGAAGGAAACAGCTTACTAAAATACAAATCACTTTATCTTATATTCAATCTATAGCTTTCCAAAGTAGTGATTAAACCCTATTGAGTTTACACTATTCATTTATTCATTCAGCAAACACTAAATGAGGCTCTCATTTGCTTTCATTGTACTAGTTTTTGGGAATGTATAAATCAAACCTCACTCTTCCTGTCCTCTAGTAACCTCTCTCTAGTTTATAGGGCATTATCTTCCTTTAGCTAAGTATAAGTCAAAGTAGAGGAGGTCCATATCATCCTACTAAGAAGTCAGAGAGATCTAATTGAAAAAATTTTGCTGTCTTTACCAGAGGAGGGACTAGAAAATGTTATTGAAAGTGAATTTCCTCATCTGAAAGGTAGGAGTAATGATTCTTACTTAGAGGTTTTGTTGATTAACCCCATGGGCAATGTAAAGTGGTTAACTGGATGTAGACATCCCCATAATGACTTTCATCTTTTATTGGCACACACATAGCTAAGACTTCATGAATGTCTTACTCTAGCCCAGAAACATTGAGGCTTCCACTAGTTTGAGATTTGTCACAATAACACTTTCTCTTGAATAGTCCTTGAAAAACGTCAATAAATGTAAGTAATCTCTGCTGTCAGTGCTTGGAAGTCATACAAAACAAAAAATTTCTGGAAAAATAAAGGCATGAGGGAGATAAAATCATTTGCTGAGACTTGTACTTTAGAATTGTACATCATCCAACATTTAATTTTCCTTAAAGAGACAAAATGGATCCCAGGACCTCCTATCTGGACTGTAACATTATTTTGTTTATTCATTTAGTTGAAGATGGGAAGTGTGCCTTCATGAAGAAAATGTGCTAGTCACAAGGAGTTGTACTGTTCTGATCTTGCACAGCAAGTTCTTGCTGCAAATTCATTAACTGGGGGGATTCCTAATTGGCTCCCATACAGGTAAGTAGCACTGATCCTATGGATCAGGGCATTATCCTTTTCACAATAATTATTTCTCATTGTGAAATTTGAAGCTAATAGTCTGTTTTTTTGGCAGTCTCATGATCCTGGTGATAGTATTGGTCCTTTGCTTTACGATATTAGGTAGAAATTAAGTTTTACCATGTTTAAACTCAGAGCTTGATCGTGGACATTGACAGCAAGATGATTGGACACAGGAAGAGAATTAGTGCAACCTCAGGAAGTGCCTCCCCTGTTCCCCATCAAGGGTACTCTACCCCCATAAGCACTAGCCCCATGCACCTGGAAACCATCCACTTATTTTCTGAAGCTTTAAAATTTTCTACAAACCTGATCTTGCAGTTTTCAATAAGTTTTGTTATTCTGTTGATACATTTTTTTCCCCAAATACAGATTTTGAAATTTTTTCCCATCTGGATACTAGGTGATTCTGCGAAAAAAGAAACTATTATATTTGATTCTTTGCGTTTTCAAATTTTGATGCAGTGCCTTTATAAATTAGCCTATACTGTTATAAAATTATGATTCAGGGTCGAAAATAAAAACTTAGACCAGATGGGAATATTTACTAATGCTTACTTTAGGATATAAAAATGTGAAAAAATTGAAGTAGAAAACCATGCTAAAATGTAGCCACTGTTCTTTTGGTAATACAGTAGTGGATATTCATTATAAGTTATTTTCCCTTGAACTATATTTTGTCTTTAAGTAACTTTGGTGTATAAGAATAGAGTACTTTCACATTTGTACATTTTTTTCCTCAATAGAACTACGACTACATTGTTTGTCTTAATATTTATCTCTGTGCTGGAATGTTTCTTGAAGTTTTCTCTCTGATTTTTAAGTTTCATATGCTACAGTATAATTTGCTTGTTCCTTTAGTCTGCTGCCAGGAAGTTAAATATAATAGTAAAGCTTTACCAAAAAGTGGAAAGTAAGAAAATGTGAAAATTGGAATCCTACGCCTTTCTTCTCTACTGAGAAAATTTTTTGTACCTATGTGCCTTGGGGGTTTGACATTAGTCATTTGGTTGACCCTACACAAAGATGTGATCTGAGTCTTCTTAAATAAGATCATTCCCATGGTTCAATTTTTTATTGTCTGCGTCATGTAAAATTGACTTTAAAAATTCTTTCTGGGTTATTTTTACTTCTATAAGAAAGGATATATAGAGATAGATAGATAGATTTTTAACTTTATCAATCCCTGTACCTATTTGTTAACATTTCCTTAAATGTGTTTTCTCCAGATGTTAAAAGTAAAAAGCCCTTGTTATTTTTTCCATTGTCACTCTTTACTACTTTCCATAGGCGGTATATTATGCACGCCAAGGACTGGAGGAAATAACAGACGTGTGAGCCCCAAATTATAGGCACAAAAATAACTTTCATAAAATAAGTTTTAAATGACACCACTTTCCAAAAAAGCCAGCTCTAATTGACTCAAGCCTAGAAAGCAGTAACATTAGGGAACATCAGACACACGTCCACTGATCCCAGAAAGTGTTCCACAAAGTGACATTAGCTGAAATGATGACATTCCCAGCTTGCTGGCAGCACATTCCAGGAGGCAGCCTGGGTATTTTGGTACTGGTCAAGCCAGTGTCCCCGACAGCATTGTTCTGACATCGTTGAGAGGCTATTTTATTTATATAAGCAACTCCTGAGAACCTAGCTCCATTGCTCACCTGCAACAGATAAAAGGAAAGGTCTGAGGCAGAGAGAATGCAAGAAATAAGAGGGGAAACTCCTCTTTGAATGCAGACAGAATCCTCACCCGGGCTTACTGACTGGAGCAGTCCGGGTTCCTGCTGTTCGCAGAATGTTACAGATGGCTGCCTGGGCAGGAAGCCCTCCCCCTTCCCTAACGGTGCTCTGGGGAACGCTGGGGGCCTGGAACCAGCCCTCTCCTTCCCTTCCAAACCTCTTCTCCAAACCCCTACTGAGAAAAAAAGAGAGAAGGGGGGGGATAAGGAAAAAAAAAGGTACGCCCTGGAAACATTTCTGCCAGTCTGTTTTTTAGTGGAATCTTGAATTAACCTCTTCACTCCCGATTAGAATAGCGATTTATAACTTTGCCGGCATCTCTTTAATGTCCAGAATCAATTCCACCAGCTCATTGAAGTACCCTACCATTTGGGTTGAATTATAATGGTCCTTTTGAGTTATGCAACAATTTCAAGTAAGCGAAAGCAGGTTTGAATTCAGAAATAATTAAAAGTATTTTAGCACATCAAATATTGTATTAGTAGTGTTCTCTGGTTAGATTTGTTCTTAAGTCTTGTTTGAAAGTTTTGTTTTTCCCAGTTCTTTTCCTTTGGTGCAGTTACTTTTTTTTAAAGTACTAATTTGTTTTGGACCTCTTAGAGAGAGGTTAATTTCATAATCAGTCTTTTGCTTATAATTTGAAGGCAATTTCATTATCATAGCCCTATTTATGTTCTATTTAGTCCATATTTTAAGGCATACTATATTTGTACAGTAAAGCGAAGTGTTTCTTAAAGATAACTTTTATTTTGGACTTTATAAAGTTAGGAAATTTAGCTAATATTTGTCTCTAGCCAAAGAGCAAGCAAAAACTTTATGCTAAACTATAAAATTCAATTTTATGTCTAACCTCATCATTGCCATCATCATAGAAACAAAATATGCCTGAGAGGAATGTACTTATTTTGAAGCATTTATATTACTTTTATTTGAGTCAAAAATAAAGTGTAGGGAAGGAAAAATATTTTTCCTCTACCCTTCTAGGTTCTTGGCTGAGACACCCACTGTAATAAAAAATTAACAGGAGAAAAACAACCAAGTTTATTAACTGTATACCTCCTGTATACATGGGAAATACCCAGGAAAACTGAGTCACTTCCTGAGATGATCAGAACCACTGCCTTAACTATCATCTCCAGCTAAAGACAAAAGATGTTGGGGGGCAGGGATGGGAGGGAGATAGCCACTTAAGGGAGGCTATCAGGAAAAGCCCAGAAAACAAGGGTGTTATTGTTATGCAGATTTACTTTGTGACCTTCTCTATTGATTAAAGTTTCTAGAGTCATCCTTCTCTTCCTCCAGCAGAGAGAAAGACACTTTTACAAATGTAAATTTCCCTTATAAAGGTGTCTCTTCCAAGGAAGACTTCTACTCAGTTTTCTGAGCTATTCCGATAGATGTTGTTTCTTAAAAATATTTAGCCTAGGGTCACCTGGGTGGTTCAGATGGTTAAGCGCGCAACTCTTTGGCTCAGGTCATGATGTTATGGTTCCTGAATGCCAGCCTCTGCACTGGCAGTGCTGAGCCTACTTGGGATTCTCTCTCTCTCCCTCTCTCTCTCTCTCTACCCCACTCTCTCTCTCTCTCTCTCTCTCTCTCAAAAATTAGTAAATAAACCTAAAAAATACTCAGCCTAAAACAACTCTTGTGCCAAAGAAAAATACCTTAAAGTGGCAAATTCTGCTCCTTTCAAAAGTTACAAACCACCCAAACTCTACATTCCTGACGATAGAACTGATTACGTGTATCATTCTCTAAATAATAAAATATTCTAACCAGCTATAGTTTTACTCCATGAAAAGACAACTAAAAGCTTAAAAATGGGAAGCTATTGAAAATGTAGTGAAAGAATGTAACTAACAGATGTTCATTTAAAAGGAAGAGAACTTCTAAATGGATATTAGGGATAGGATCATGACTGAAACACACTATTTGTCCCCAGGAAACTATAACCTGGTAGAGTGATGGAAGTTTTGGAGTGGTGAGAGGCCAGAGCTGATGTTCAAGAAAGAATTCTTGAGATGTCTTTGGTGCAAAAAACTGATTTTATTAAAACACGGGGACAGGACCTATAGGCAGAAAGAAGTGTACTAGGATTGTGATGGGTGACCGATTACATACCTTCAGGTTAAGAGGGGGTTAGGGTTAGTGTAAGTCTCTAAGGAATTTTGGAAGCAAGGAGTTTTGGGACCTTGAGGAGGCTAGCTATTGTTAGGAAAAGGTTATTTATTACTGTTTAGTAAAAACTCAGTCATGAGACCCTTCAAATATTTATCCATGGGCCATAAGCTTGGAGTATGATTGCCAACCTGTGTCTTCGGGGGTTAGCGATAAATAAAGTCTCCAAAGGAATTTTTATATGTTAAAGTAGACTTAGAGGATCCTGTGGGCTCAGGCAAATACTACCTTTTGCTCGTAGCAAAATGTTATCAGCGAGGCAGCTGAGTTCCTAGAGGAAGGTTACTCTTCTGTTTTAAGGACTTGTCAATGGGATATAGACATAAGGAAATTTAATTCTTCATTTACTTTTGTTTCCTATGCCAGAGGACAAGATAATCTGGGTTTCCGTCACCTCTTATCTTAAGCCCTTTTTTATGAGGCTTTTTAAAAAATGTTTATTTATTTTTGAAAGAGAGTGTGAGCAGGGTAGGAGGAGAGTGAGGAGGGAGAGGATCTGAAGGAGGCTCTGTACTGACAGCAGCTAGTCTGATGCAGGGCTTGAACTTACAAACCCTGAGTCATGACCTGAGTTGAAGTTGGACACTCAATGCTCAACCAAATGAGTCACCCAGATGCCCCAGGAGCCTATCTTAAGCCTTTTTATCTAAACACTTAGAAAGGCTAAATGAAGACAATACAGTTCAGCCGTCTCTCACTTGAACAAGCTCCAGCTCATGACACTGACATCCATTCTGATTGGTCACTGCATCTGTTTCCATTAACCTCAACCTGTACTATTCATTACACTATTTTTAATAGCATGCTTGTTTGGGCACCTTAGAAATGTTAAGCATTCAAGATTCCTTCCAACAATTTTTTAAAACTTTATTTACCTGTGTTTCATTTCTATCTAAAAACAAATACATAAATTTAAAAAGGGGGCAATTAATGAGTTTTTGAGAAATGTTTTTTCTTTGAGAAAAAGAGAAATGTAAACAGAAAGTCTCAACTCTTTTTGTGCTTGCCTTGTATGTATTGTGAGGGAGTCATGCTTGGAGCGGCAACAGTTATGTACCTACGAGGGAAAGCTGATGCAGAAGTACTGGCCTTGACCTAGCAAACTTGAGCTACTCAGTTTCCCACTTGGGATGGGCTCTCTCTGGATTTCTTATGTGAGCTATGTTGATAGTTTTCCTTGTTTAATCCACTTTGGTTTTGGAGATGTAACTGGCAGTCAAAAACACCTGAACTGAAATAATATGTTTAGAGGAAGTGGAACAATTTTTGTTTCCTAGGAATGAAAATTGAATGGCTATACTTACTTTCCAAATAAAGGATTTTGCAATATGTCTTTAATATATGCAGCTTTCCAAATCATAAAACTTCTTGGGAGGCATATTAAACTCTATAAAATCTAGATTCTAGAATTAAATATTATTTGTTAGATAAACAGTCTTCTCCCATGCATTTGGATTCCTTGATAGCTCACTTCAGGTGAGTTTCAGAGTCAGTGGTGTAGTTTACAGTCATACCTTACAATCTGATCAACCACATCATAAAACATTCGATGAAATATAGGTCAACACGTTCAAGTGAGAACCCAAGCCAAAAGCCAAACTCTCCTTCTCTGTGTGTAATTGTCATTGACTCTAAATATGTATTTGACAGAAATGAAAGATTATTGGGCAAATTTGAGTCTGTCAGCATCAGCCTATTAGCTGCATCGTATCTTTTTTACATTATGGATTTCAAAACTTAGCCAAATGGAAGGGTCCAGGCAAAGGACACATTCTATTTTCACGGCACCTTTTGTCTTCTACCCTGCAGCCTTCCTTTGCTATAGTACACTTGGTTCTTGTTCATATTAAGACAATTATATACAAGAATATATATATGTATGTTCTATTATATATATAATGTATATATGTATGTATAATATATATATATACATATATATATATATATATATATACACAAGAATCTATCTATCTATCTGTCTATCTATCTGTCTATTTGGAGATTCTAAACAACTGATGTCATGTAGTTTATTGCAAAATTATTGGGGCTTAGGGTTTTTTAAAAGATACATTGATTCCCTAAGCATAGAAGAAAAGCCCAGATAGATATCCTCAATAAAAATACAAAGCAAACAAAACTCTGTGTGTGTGTGCACATGTGTGTGTGGATGATCTCATTTATTATAGTTTTACTGGATGGTCAAGTAGAAAGAATCATAATAAAGATACATGAAAGTGGGAGGAAAAATCTATGTTGCTTTAGCATAAGATAAAACATGAAATGTGCTTCAAGAAAACAATCAAGTCACACTGGAAATGCCTTAAATGTCTACATGTGTACTGATTCAGCAAAGCCCAACACGCTAATGACGAGCCATTGCCGCATGCCGCAATGCTGCAAAGCAAAGCCATTCTTTTACATTGCCCTTATCCAAGTCCATTAAGAAATAATGGTTCTAAGATGAAAGTCTTGTTAGGGTTTCAATGAAAATGTTTGGCACACCATGCTGAAAAGTCAACAATCTGCTTTTAACAAGAGACACTGGAAAAACGTTGGTTAACATACCACTGAAAATATTAATTCTCCTTAATGGCAGGATGCAACATAGCTTTTTATAGTTTTTGATCCATGTCATAAATTTGGCTATGACAAAGGGGATACTCCAGCTTTAACTCACTGGCAAGAACATTAGTTATTTTCCAGCCCTAAAAGGTTTGGCCCTTAGTAGTCTCTGTAATACACCAAAGGGCCAGATTATTCTCAGAAGGATAGCCTGTGCCTGTGTGTGTGTGTGTGTGCATGCACATGAGTGTGCAAGCATACACATATTTGCACATGCACGCATATGTGTAGTCAATGTACGTGTGTCAGCAGTACATGTAGTTTTCTTTGAACTCTTGGAGAGAGAAAATGAGGAAAAATGCTACAAGTCTCAAGATCTGGCCAGAATTCCACAATTTGCAAAGTTGAATCAATGAGGAAGATAACAACCTTATGAACTGTGATAACTTGATCACTATATGCCTGCATATGCTGCCCATTTCAACTGCATGTGGTTAGAAAAAACATTATCCTTTCCTTTCCTTTTTTCCCTCAGCATAAATATAAATTTTCAGGTTTTAAAGATGTAAGAATAACAAGGGGGGGAAAGGAGTCCTGTCATTAGCTCAAGACAATGAATCTTGGCTTCAGAACTTACATTTCAGAACATTGTTGTTCTTGTCCATCTTCATGTAGTATGCTCTCTTAATAAAATAGATATACATATGTGATAAATGTAACTTCAGTTCCAGACCTTAACATTTTATCCCCACTACCTTCTTTCTGCTTTGTCAGTGGGTTGAAGGCTTGTTCCTTTTCCTTCAGAAGCATTGACACAGGATTTTTTTTTTTTAATTGTGTAACTAAAGGAGCATTTACTAATGTAATAATTTTGCTATGATTGAGGTACATAGCTGTAGGAACACTTTAAGTTTATTACTGATGGTCTCAACTCCTTTTTCAACAACAACAAAAACCCATAAATTTAAGATATACTAATAGGTTTGTTTCCTCTGTTTTAAATTTGATTGTGAGTTCAATGTCCTATAGGTTTTGTTGTTAAAGGATTAACTTTGTACACTCCAAAAAAAGTGTGTTCCTTCAAAAGACACAGAGCCTTCCCCAGGGCAATTATTCCTATGTTGGCTTGAAATGCAGTGCGCGCACGTGTGTGTGTGTGTGTGTGTGTGTGTGTGTGTGTGTGTGTGTGTGTGAATGTTATCAAGAGAATTTTAATATCAGAGCAATGATTAAATTAAATTAACTTCAAGTTTGCTTCCACATTATTTTTTCATCCTATGTTCTGTAAATGTTCAGTGTTACTTCTTTTTGAAAAAAAAATAATGTTTAAAAATAGGGAAAAATAATAAAGCACTAAGTTGTCTGTTTCTTTTCTTTTTTTAAGTTTATTTGTTTATTTTGAAAGAGAGAGAGTAGGAGTGAGAGCAGGGGAGGGGCAGAGAAAGAGGGAGAGAGAAAGAATCCCAGGTAGTCTCCTTATTTATTAGTGCAGAGCTGATGAGGTAGGGCTCACACTCAGGAACCATGCAATCACGACCTGAGCCAAGATCAGGAGTCACAGCCTTGACTGACTGAGCCACCCAGGCGCCCTCTTTGTATTTCTTAAACAAAATATGATGGAGAGCTAACATCATATTTTCTTTTCTTCTTTTTTTTATTTTAATGGCCTGTGGTTGCACAGGATTGAAATAATCTTATTTTTCAGTGAATGCATTTTTTTTTTAGTTTATATGCATTTACTCTTGCAAAATATGTATTGTTTTTTAAGGTGGAGATCCACTTGGTTTACATACATAGTATCAGATTTTAGATCACATTCTTTTCTATACTTTTCACTGACCTCTCTTTCTTTAAGGACAATTTACGTTGTATAATCTAACCCACAACCTCGAACTACCCTGCATTTCTCTAGCTTATGTACCCTCCATGTTTTACCTATCCATTCTGCCAGGATGGAGTCCCAGATTGCCTCCAAATCCCCACTTTTTTAAAAAAGATGCCATAATGGATATCTTCTTACATATACATTGATGAGCCTGCACATATCAATTTCAAGGCAAGTATAACCATTTTATATTTTAAAACAAACTTTAGCAAAGGGGAATAGAGGTTTCAGGATTTCTGTCATTTATTTGGTGACCTTAGGAACACAGAGCAGTCTATTTATGATACCCTAATGAGATATATAGTTTATTCTATGGAATATTTGTTGTAATTCATCTGTTCCTCATATAGTGCTTTCTAGAGTGATGAGCTAATTTAAAGAAAAAGAAAAAAATGGAGAGAAAGGAAAATTATTTTCTCATCATTGCTTTTAATGGGAGAGAAATAAATTGTATTTTTCCTCAAACCTACTTAGATTAACTTGACTGAAAAATACAGTCTTTTTCACCTGTGATTATCAATCCAAATATAAAATCAGTCCAAATATATATACTGGCCTGTATCAAATTTACTGAATAATTGAACTCTTTTGAAAATTCTTTTATGGCATTAGCAGGTTTTGAAATTTATATGTAAGTAGTAGTATTTGAGATTCATATCTTTAATAAGGCACATCCTTGATAGATCAGTCTGTTGATTTCATATTTATTGGATGAACTTTCACATCATTGCATTTAATGAAGTGTTACTGTAATTTGATTTGTTTATCTGGTGCCTCTCTCTTTATATTTGGAATTATCTTGCCAGCAAATATACAAAAGCTGCTATGCAAAGATCAGCAAATGTCTTTAAAAACTTAACAGCAGTTTAAAGGAAACTTCAGAGCACATATTAGAAACCCTTTGCACAGCCCCTGAAAACATAGCCATGTGGCCATTTCTGTTCTTGATTTGATTTCTGCACACTTTTAACTGTTGAATTTCCAGAATGATGGCTTGAGTAGCATGTTCCAATATAATTAGATATCACATCATATATTTTAACCAAATTAGCAAGGGCATTTTTATTGATTAAGCATTTCAGTGAGATAGGAGGGGGAAAAACACTTTTTAGTGGAATAAAGATCTGAAAGCACATAAGAAGTCATTGTGGAAATGAAATTTAACACACAGGTTACCACTTAACATACCACTTCAAAGAAAGTTGGAAGGAAGAGAGGAGGTCGTGCCTTCATTTATTACTTTGTTGACTGGGGAATGAAATCGGCCCAAGTCTTAGGCAGTGCTCCATCTCCTGACATTCTCCCAGAGCGGTGGTGATGAAGTTTATTTTAGCTGAAATACTCTTTCCCTTCTAGAAGCCTTATTTGACGGAAGGCGTTATAAACAAGTAGAAGTAAAGGTAGCAAGAAGAGGCACCTGTCTGAAACTGTGCTCATTCCTCCTCCATCCAGGATCAGGACCTTTGCAGAAGTTTTCAGGTTCCCTGAGAACAAGTTTAGGAAGCACCGACTGTAAAAAACAAGGGCCAGAAAGAAGCTATAAATGTCACCGTTTGGGCCTGTTTGTAAAAGCAAAATGAGTCACAATGGGTTTGAAAGTACAGGAAGCTGAAAGGGTATCCCTGCCTTTGAACTTGGTGCAGACTGCAGCAGGGCCCTGGGTTAACTCTCAATGAACAGATACCTTTGTTTTTCCCTCTCCTGTGATCTCCAGTGCTGGTCATGCATAAACTCCTTGTAGGACAGCACAGGCCTAATTTGAATTTGTTATGCTGCAGGCAGCTAACCATGAATAGAAGAAGGCTTTACAGCTTATTGAACAAAGTGCATATTTTCTCACTTAACCCTCCTTATCCTCTAAAGTAGGGGGAATTTGCCCCATTTTACTGATAAGAAAACTAAAATTTGAAGGTGGGGGGTTGCTTCTTGGTAATATTTACTGTTATGATACTCCTGAATATTCAACGATACTGAGTATTCCTTTTTGTGTTTGCACTCTTATTAATGGGCAAAGCACTAAATGTTTTTCAAATCTTGGGAACCTTCGAAAGTAGGTTTTAATGGTGGAATGTGTATAAAAACCATGTCAGGAATCACAAAGAAAAACAATATTTTATTGGCTTATTCAAAAAACACAATAGTTATTTTCAAAGGGAAATAACAGATAAACATTGTTTATATAAGGGTAATTCAGAATTACTTGGCCGCACTCATGTTTGTTGATAAAACTGAAACGAACTTTCACTTAGATATACTTTGAAGCCCAGCTTCTGGCCTGGTTCCAAGGGTGGAGTGAAGGAGAAATCTGTCAGCAGTCTGTCCTGATTGTATTCAGAGTCCTATGCAGCGTATAGAAGACACCACTTCTATTTCCTTGCACAGACTCATAGAGAGGCAAGGTCTGTTCCTGCTATTTGTAACACCTTCAAAATTTCTCTTCCTTTCTGACGGGCAGGTGGGAGAATGTGAGCTGTGATAGTACTATTTAAACACTGTATCATTAATGTGTTATACGTTGGTACTAGCTTGATACCCATATCCTTTAGTTAGGCCAGGGAGATTCTGTCACCCATGTGTTTCTCAGTGTCATCTCCAGAGATTTGTTGGTTTTTTGTTTTTTGCAGGTCGTTTATTGTCAAGTTGGTTTCCATATAACACCCGGTGTGAGATTTGTTGGTTTTTGATAGGGCAGGTTTTAAACACACCATATAGATGTGTCAAGCCCACACAAATGTCTACCCAAAGTCCATTTTCCATCAGTCAAGTATTTGTTATGAATAGTTCAAGTATTCCATTCATATTCAGCAGAAATGTAGTTTTCATATATGCATAATGAATCTGTAAGAAAGGGATAAGAGATATACAGCATTTCTCAAACATTTGATTTCAGAATTCTAGAGGCTAGTGGCCACTTACTTTGTTTGGCTTAGAATTTAGTACCACTTGACTGATGTGGGAAAGCTAACCAACAAATAAGCTTAAGTGGAAAGACTGTAATTGATATGATGTCACTTCCATAATGGTTCTCAATCTCGGTTGCATAACGGAGTCATCTGACAAGCTTTAAAAAAATACTAATTCCCAGACCTGCACTAGACCAACTAAATAAAAATGTCTGCAGGTTATACGGGAACAATTTGCAAATGTTCCCCTGGTACTGCCATGGTTCAGAATTATTGAGCTCAACAGTCATTTCTATTAAAAAAGAAGTGATGACACATATGTCTCTTTCGAGTTTCACTAGTTTATTTTCCTAGTGATAGACAGGCTGGTGGTCCTTAACTGAGTTCAAACTTCAAGTGCAGGCACAGGTAGACTTTAGGTTAGCCCTTCATAACTTTACTTACCAAAATGCAGTTCAAAGGCCTCGAAGCTTATTGGAAATGCAGAATCTCAGATTCTGAGAATCATCGGAGAATCACTGAATTATAATGTCTTTTAACAAGACTTCCTGGGAGGTTTGCATACATCTTCAAGATTGTAAAACACTGATGTAATTTCAGTGATAGGAAAATCTTTTCAAGTTAAGGGCTCCCTGTTTTACAGATCTGATTTTGCACTAAAAACTAAAATGACAATTATGTTCTTTTTTAATTTTTTAAATGTTTTTTATTTATTTGTGAGAAGGAGAGAGAGACAGCGTGAGCAGGAGAGGGTCAGAGAGAGAGGGAGATACAGAATTTGAAGCAGGCTCCAGGCTCTGAGCTAGCTGTGAGCACAGAGCCCTACGCAGGGCTTGATCCCACAAACCATGAGATCATGACCTGAGCCGAAGTCAGAAGCTTAACTGACTGAGCCACCCAGGTGCCCCTAAAATGACCACTATGTTAAAAATGTAACTGGGATGTTGTGCCTCAAATTTTTAATGTTCAGGATGTCAACCAAGTAGTGAGCTTTCTCAAGATGATTCACAGATAGTCACTCTGGTCTTGAGTTCCTTTCATCTAACACCTACTTTCATTTGCTAATAGAAGTGCTATCTTTTCACATATGCTTTCTTTCTTTGGCACCACATGGATTTTTTCATCCTATGTAAAAAAAAAATTTTTTTTTTGCAACAGAAGGCAATACAGCCAAGTATTGCGGAATGAGGGAAATGAGGGAATTTGGTGATTGGCCACTAGTGACTGGCAAAATAGGACAGGAGGATCTTGAGTTTCCAACAGCGAGTCTCATAGTTCAGGCACCCAGAGCCACAGTGAACCTTCAGCTCAATATCCTTAACTTGTATGTGGAGTTAATCTGCTTCTCTTCAGTGCTTCGTTGAATTCCTCTTCTTGTATTTTTCTTCAATCTCACCTGAACTTTCTTTGCAGCAGGGAACAGGTTGGAGAAAAGCAGGCAGATAAACTCATCTTAGAAAATCTAGGGAAACTTGCTGATCTTAGGAAGCATATCCTTCATATGACCTATGTGAAACAAACTCTTGGTGCATAGGAAGGCAGGAACCCTTGAGTGTGACTACTGATTCTTTGCACACTTTGAGTAGATTTCCAATAATAAAAGAGTTTTCTTCTCTGCCCAAACCTCTCCCTTTCCAAAGAATGCCCAGAATAGCTAACATTTATTTACATATTCATATTTACCAGGAGCTAAGTAGTATATATGTATTAATTCACCAAATTTTCCTAAGAAAACCATGAAGACACTGAAGCACAGGTTTTTTGTTTTTTTGATATTGGTTTATTTTTTAGAGAAAGGGAGCATGAGTGAGGGAGGGCAGAGAGAGAGGGACAGAGGATCTGAAGCAGGATGTATGCTGACAGGAAGCCCAATGAAGCACAGTATTTTTTAAGTAATCTCTGCATCCAACATGGGGCTCAAACTTACAACCCTGAGATCCACAGCTACTTGCTCTACCAACTGAACCAGGCAGGTGCCCCAAGCACAGTATATTTTAACAAACTTAATTTTTGAAATAGTTTTAACTTTACACAAAAATTGCAAAGATGTTACAAAGAATTCCTATCTATCCCACAACCAGAAGTATTAACATTATAATTAACGTCAGGTTAATGTAATTAAGGAACCAATATCAATACATTATTTTTAACTAAAGTCCATACTTTATTCAGATTGTCTTAGTTCTTACTGAGTGTCCTTTTACTGTCCTGAGCACAGGATTTTTAAAGAAACTTCCAAGATTGCACAATAGTAGTTGCCAGCTTGTTTTTAAATCCAGATTTACTCCAGAGGCCCAAACTTTCAAGCACTCATTATAATGCATCGTGAGAGTAAGATATGTCCATTAAATCAGACATCTTGAGAAGAAACTACACCAATTACACAGGACAAAGCATCTTTTCTAGAGTTGTGAGAAAGCCGGTACAGTCTGAGGAGTAGATGATTCTGTGGAAAGCTTACATGTGACATTTGTGGTCAAACAAACCAAGTCCCTCTCTATTAGTTATAAGTAAGTAGTTAGGCTTCAGTTTCCTCTGTGGAAAATGGTCATAATATCATATGCAAGGGCTATGGAGAGGATTTTTATAAAGACTAAGGGATATCTGCCTAATTCTAACCTTTTTTTTTTTTATTTCTTTCCTCCTTTTTATATCCCATACCCATATGTGTCTATGCTCACTATTTGTAAAGAAAAATGTCATTACTGAAAGGTGATAAAATGTAGGAATGGCCTCACAATGAAAATTGTGATATTTTTCTCTACATTGAAGAAGTTGATTGGCCAACATCCTGCATGATTTTCTTATCATTGGCTCTATGACAGTATCACAAGGCTTGAGCCAAATGAGGATTTAAGGCCACTGCAGTTTTAGTTTTATAATATGCTATCTCCTTACCTCGGTTTCTTGATATTTAAATAACTGATATGCAAATCTCAGAATAATGATATCTGCACAAGTATTAACTCAATATTTTGAGGCTTCTTTTCAAGAGTTGGTCTGGTTTCCAAAAGAAAGTTGGATTCCAGTGTGTTCCTACCGCTTCCTTATGCCTGTAACAGCACCAGGAACAGGGAGTTCATCTTTCAGACACACAACATGGCTTTGGCAACAGGGGGAAAATGTCTGTCCAGCCAGGAAAAAAAACATTCACACACTCCCACATGTTCACACCACCCACATTCAAAAGTCTGATCCCGGGAGCTGCCTTTAGAATTGTCATCATGTTCCAATATGGATTCTGAAGCTGAGATGTATACATATTCAGCAGTGTCTCAAGCCTCCTCAGCACCTCTTCCATTGCCATCCTCTCACTTCCCTCTTATTTCCTTCCCTGCCCCTGCTTCTATGTCTCTCAATATGTCGATGCTATAAATGTTGTAAGATAATCATTTAATTACTTTAAAATGTGCAGAATGTGTTAAAGCCACAAAAAAGGCTTTGAAAATCAGATGTTTTAAACTTTGTGGACTGCATTTCCCTCATTAACTATTTAAAAAAGTATGTCTCATTTAAATTATATGTAATAAAAAATTTTAATTTTTGCAGAAAATATAAATACAAACAGAAGCCTAATTTAGAAATACCAGTTCTTACCCACTTCAAATGCTAGCTCATTGTTTCTACATGAAGGGAAACTTATCTGTATCATACATCAATAGATGTAGAAAATCAAATTATATAAATAAAGGGCTAAAAGGGGATTGTGGAATGTTGTAACTTTCCTCCACAAATACCTTAGCCATTCCAAATAATATTATTGAAAATCTCCAGAAAAGATATTTTATCACTTTCTGTAGTAATATGATGTTTTTTAAAATCCCTCCTATCTTGTGTTCATATCTCCTGGGAAATAGAGGTTATTATTTCCCATTAATATCCCAACAGGCTTACCCTAGCTCTGCAAAGAGGGAATGTGTCTTACATGAGATCTGACTGGCATTGTAAGTCAAGATGCATAAGAATAGAGATGAACAATCCCTGTGCATCTAGATGGCAGTATATCCTAGAAGTCAAAAGTGTGGGCTCTGGACATACACAACACGAATTGTCTGGTACTGCCACATTTTCTATTTTTTGTTTTTGTTTTTCACAAAATGATCTTGGAAAGTTAATTATCTGTCTATTTCCTCATCTATAATTGAGGTAATAATACTACTCAACTCATCAAGTTATGGTTAATGAATTAATATATTTTAAGGAGATACAAACACACTCAATAAATAGGATTTTTATTATTTCCTATGTGATAGACACTGTACCTCTAGAGATATTTTAAATATTTGTTCTCCATTTACTATCCTGATATTAATGATATAGTTGGGCATTATTATTTCCATTTTGTGGATGAAGAGAGGGTAAAGTGGAATTAGAATCCTACTGAGGAGGACTCCATTAGACAGTGGCAGAATAGAAAGTTGAACTCAGAATTATTTTACTTCAAGAAGGCAATCAATTGGGGCGCCTGGGTGGCTTAGTCGGTTAAGCGTCCGACTTTCGCTTAGGTCATGATCTCGCGGTTTGTGGGTTCGAGCCCCGCGTCGGGCTCTGTGCTGACTGCCAGCTCAGAGCCTGGAGCCTGTTTCAGAGTCTGTGTCTCCCTCTCTCTCTCTGACCCTCCCCTGCTTACGCTGTATCTCTCTCTCTCTCCTAGAAATAAATAAAAATATTAAAAAAAAAAAGAAACTTAAAAAAGAAGGCAATCAATTATCTCCCTGAAAAAGATACCATAGAAGGTTGCTCTAAATATCCTGTGAATGTGTTCTGATTCTCTTTTACAGTAGTTTTAACTTTATTGAATACTACTGATTAAAATCACTTTAACTTTCTTAAACTTTCCAATGAAAATTTTAGGCTTTTCTCTAAGAATGGGTAATGTACCTTACAATGAAAGCCAATTGTTAGGTCTTTTTTGTTTTGTTTTCTCTCTTTACTCATATATTTAAACAGCAAGCATTTGTTGACTACTGCAATATAAATAATGTTGGAAGAAAAATGAAGATCAAAAGTATTAATACCAAGTGCCACTTATCTAGGTATTATCTAAGTGGAAGAAATAAGACAACTCTTCATTCAACTTATGATAAAATATTCAACATCATCTAATTACTAATATGAGTCACACAGGAAAAGAAATGCTATATAAGCTCTGAAGGGTTTTAGATAGCTCAATAAAAGAAGTAATTTTTGAGCTAGGAATAAAATAGTGGGGAGAGTTTACCTACAACATGCAAGGCATTCCAGACCAATGATATAGTGTGAGGGAAAGTGTGCAGGTAGAACTGAGTATGGCTTATTTGGAAAAAATGAGGAAATAATCTCATTGGAGCAAAAACTGAGTTGAGGAGATATACGAGCTGAGACTGGAAAAACTATTTAAAAAGAATACTATGACCAACCTTGGATGAAAAGTTGCAATGTTTCCATTTTATCCCATAGGCATTTTGGGTCCACTGACAGTTTTTCAGCCAGGATAGTTATGTGATGAAATCAATATTTAGAGAGATTTCAAAATGATTTTGTATTTAATGGTGAATTATTTTAATTCATTTCCTTCCATCTAAACTTGGTAGAAGAGGGATAATGGGGATAAGATTATACAAATGCCACCAGTCTCAGTAAAGTAAGAGCATCTTAATGTCGGTCTGAAATTTCTGTATATTATGGTTTAGAGGAAGAGATAATGGAGACCACTAAAATATTCCTGGTGACAGGTGATGGAAGACTAATGAATTGTGGGGGAATGAATAAAAATATCTTAAAGGGATAGCAAGGACTTTGAAAGAAAATGTGAAAAACAGTCATACAAATGTCACCAAAAGGCTACCTTCCCTATGGATGAGATTATTAGAATACTACAGCTAGCTCATAGATGGAGCATTAAAAGGAAGCATGAAAACAGAGAAACACCTTTGCCCATGCTAAAAACTGGAGAATGGCATGGCCCTTCTAAAAGAAACTGAAGAATTCCTTCTAAACTATTCAAACTATGACAAGCTGATTTCCAAAGCACCTGAATGACTGAGTCATTTAAGTGTCCACGTTCAGCTCAAGTTATGATCTTAGGTTTGGTGGGTTCAAGCCCCACATCACGCTCTCTGCTGTCAGTTCAGAGACCACTTTGAATCCTCTATCCCCCTTCTCTCTTCCCATCTCCTGCTTGTACATAGTCTCTCTCTCAAAAATAAATATATGAAATAAAATCTCATGTCAGAGAAAAATGTGTGGAAGAGAAAAACATGGTTGCTGAATTTAACACTGTAAACATGATGGCAGAAAACATCTGACATGTTAGAAGATAGGATACATGAAACAGAAGCCAAGCTCCAAAACGTCTCTTACAACAAAGAAGAAAAGGAGTAAAAGGTGGAAAATTAAGATAGATGTATGATATACCAAAGGATTTCCTCATATAAAATAGAAATTAAAAAAAGGTAACAGAATGAATAAATCAGAAGCAAGGGTTAAAGAGACAATTGAAAGGTTTTTTGAGTTGTAGAAAAAATATACTCAGAGTATAAGAGATTGTCAAGTGTCAGGGAAAGTAGAATAAGTAAATTGTTATCTATACTTAATCTCATGCATTTTTAATTATAAGATAAACTTTTAAAAATACTATAAGCATCCATATGCAAAAATAGTTTAACTGCAAAAAAGTAATGAAGTCATGTTTTCAATGTTTGGGAAAATTCATGGTCAGCCAAATTCATTTATGTGAATGACAAGCTGGTGGACATTATCAGATATGAAAAATCATAGGAAGGATGCTGCCCACAGACTTTTCTGGTAAAGAAGACTCAAAAACATGCTGTAATAGATTGTAGAATAATACAGAAGAGAATGGAGAATAATAGAATGAAAGAAAATTGTGATGCACCATAAAAACCCAGGAAACATAGAATAAGTTGAAATAATTCTTTTTGGAGATTATACAATAATGTATATGTCGAAAAGATTCTTACTTTATTCTATGTAAATATAAAAATTAATATTAATATGTGTATATCAACATAAACTTGCAAAAATAAGAGGGAGATAAGAAAGAATAAAACAAAGTGAAAATTACAATTTTACAGATGATACTATATAGGTTTGTTTTCATTATTGACATTAATATTTAGTAAAATGTTGGTTTAAATAATTTTAAGTGAAAAAGGATAGATTGAAGCAGTGTTACTTGAATCTGGATGATGTGTATATGGAGCTTCACTGAGTTCTTTTCATTTTGACTCGGTTTCAATATTGTCATTCTAACCTAATACAAAAATCATCACCAAAAACCCACCCAAAGAGTTTTTTCCTTATGGAATACAACAACTGAATTGATAATACAACAGAGAAAGAATTCAAATGTTATTACTCTAAGAAACACATGCAAGGTAGATATTTTTGCTGTCATTAAAATGTATTTTAATAATTAAAAATTAACCATAGCTTCCATAAGAAGCAAATCTAAATTATCCATATTATAAAACCACAAAAGACCTCATATAGTCAAAACAATGTCTAGAAAGAAGAACAAAGCTGGAAGCATCACAGCTTCCTGATTTCAAGCTATATTACAAATTATAGGAACAAAAGCAGTATGGTATTGACATAAAAACAGACCTTTATAGCAAGGGAACAGAATAGTAAGTCAATAAGTAAGTCCATGTATGTATGTTCAATCATTTTTGACAAAGTAATCAAGAATATACAATGAAAAAAGGATAACTTTTTCAGTAAATGGTAATGGGAAAGCTGGACAGCCAGATGCAAAAGTGTGAAACAGGACCCCTTTCTTCCACCATACACAAAAATCAACTCAAAATAGACTAAAGACTTGAAATTAAGTCTTCAGAGCATAAAACTTCTAGAGGAAAACAGAAGGCGTAAAGTCTTTGACATTGGTCTTCACAATGATATTTTTTTCAATTTGTCACCAAAAGAAAAATCAACAAAAGTGAAAACAAACAATTAAGACTATAGCAAATCAAAAGTCTTCTGCACAGCAAAGGAAACCGCCAATAAAATGAAAAAACGTCCTATGGGATAGGAGAAAATATTTGTGAACCATATATCTGCTAAGGAGATAATATCCAAAATATAGAAATAACACATACAATCCAATAGCACAAAATCCCCAAATAACCCAATTAAAAATTGGGCAAATGATAAGGAGGGCCCTTGTGATGAACACCTGGTGTTGTATGTAAGTGATGAATCACCAACTTCTACACCTGAAACTAATATTACACTGTATGTTAACTAACTGGAATTTAAATAAAAACTTGAGAAAAAAAAATGGTTGAAGGACCTGAAGAGACATTTTTCCACTGATGACATACAGATAGCCTACAGTATATGAAAAAATGTTCAACATCACTAATCATAAGGGAAATTAAAATCAAAACTACTATTAGATGCTACCTCCTGCTCATTAAGGTAGATATTTTCAAAACGACAAGAGCTAACAAACACTGGTGAAGATATAGAGAAAAAGAAACCTCTGTGCGTTGTTGGTGTGCACAGAGGTATGTAAACTGGTGCAGCCACTATGGAAAACAGTATGGAGGTTCCTCAAGAAATTAAAAAGAAAGCTGCCACATGCTTCAGCCATCCCATGATCCAGCAATCCCAAAGGAAACAAAATCATCAAAAGATATCTGTAGTACCATGTTCTTTGCAGTATTGTTCTCAATAGCTAATTTATGGAATTAATCTAAGTATACATTGGTGGATGAACGGATCAAGAAAATGAGGTAAGTGTATACAGTGGAATATTATTCAGTCTTTAAAAAGAAGAAAATTCTGTCACTTGAGACAGCAAAGATGAACCCGCTTTATGTGAAGTGAAATAAGCCAGCCAGAGAAAGATAAATACTGTATACTATCACTTGCATTTGGAATCGGACCAAACCCCCCTCCCCCCACCAAAAAAAACCTGCCTAACTTGTAGACACAGAACAGGAAAGTGAGTTCCCAGAGCTGGAAGCTGGAGGCAATAGAGAGAGACCTACTGAAAGGGTTCCAGTTATAAAATGAATAAGTTCTAAGGATCTAGTATGGAACATGGCAAGTATAGTTGATACCACTGTATTTTATAATTAATATCATTAAGAATAGAATATAACTAAGAAAAAGAAAAGGTAAATAAGTGAGGTGATGATTTGTTAGTTAACCTCAATGGGAGGAATCCTTTCACAGTGTGTATATACATAGATCAAGTCATTAGATGGTACACTTTAAATAGCTTACAGTTCTATTTGTCAATTAAACCTGAATACCTCAGAGAAGAATAAAGTATCCATAATACTAAAGAAAAGTGCAAAGAAAACATGGTCTAAACAGCAAAAGAAAGGAAGGGGAAAAGCTTATTAAAAGAGATTAAAAACAGAAATCAAAGAGGATACTAGTTGTTAAAAAAAAAACTAGATACAAGTTATAAAAATATGTGAATAGGTTAAATTTCTCTATTGAAATTTGACAAAAAGTAAAAATCTGGCATCTTCTCTTTTAAAAAGACAGTCATAAAAGAATCAGACAAAGTTTAAAAATAAAACGATAGACAAATGCAATGAAAAGAAAGATAGGTAAGCATTATTAACATCACAGAGTTATAGTACAAATAATTAAAACAATAACAAAAGGCCTAAGATGCAAGTAATAAAATGGACAATAAATGTATATAGGATATTTACAAAATATATCTGAATGACCATTCCATATGAAATAATATTCATTCCTACAGTTCTTGGCAGAATGTAAATTTCATAATATTCTAGGGAATAATATTAGGGAAAAAAATCCCGAGACTTTAAAAATATAGATAGTCTTGGGGTGCCTGGGTGGCTCAGTCAGTTAAGCGTCTGACTTCAGCCCAGGTCATGATCTCATGGTTCATGGGTTCGAGCCCCGCGTCGGGCTCTGTGCTGACAGCCAGCTCAGAGCCTGGAAACTGCTTCAGATTCTGTGTCTCCCTCTATCTCTGACCCTCCCCTGCTCACAAACTCTCTCTCTCTCTCTCTCTCTCTCTCTCTCAGAAGTAAATAAAACATTAAAAAATGTAAATATATATATATATATACATATATATGTATATATATAGTCTTTAAGTCAATAATTCACCTATAAAGAATTTGTCCCAAGGAAATAATCATGAAAAAATACATATATTTTGGTGAACAGATGAAAAGATTTTCACTTATTGTTCATAATAATAGTAAATTGAAAACATTTATGTGTTCAACAACAGACTTCTTAAAGCAAGTATAATATGTCCTCAGAATGAAATATGATGAACTACATTCAAACTTTAAAAATTATAATTTAGAGAAATAGTTAATGACATGAGAACATATCTCTAGTATATTAAGTTTATAAAACAAATGTGGGGAAACAACATGGAAAGTATATACATAAAGCAATGTGGTGATGATATTTCAGAATTCTAATGGATATTCTTTTAATCTCTCTTTTCACGTTGTATTACAGTTTCCTAGCACCCACTATAAACCTTTAAGGAAACTTCAAGTCCCAGCTATGCAGAACATCAGATGACACAGTACTGCATATGTGGTACAGGAAGTGGCATAGGCCTGAGGTCAAGGTTGAGAAGTTAATAGGAAGTGGCCTAGACCCTTGAGAATTGTATTACTTGTACAGCCCATCTCCACTCTCTCTTTTCACTGAATTTATATGGGAAGAAAGGGATTGAAATAATTGTACTGGGGCTATAATCATAAAGAAATCCTTCAAGTTAAATGAGATTATAAAGAATATATATTTTTTTCTACAGCAGGCAATTTACTTGGGTTCAGAAATTGACTTTAGTTAAAGTTTATAAGTTACAATCACATTTTTCATGGAGGAACTTATGCTTGCTACATCAAAATACACTTACTGGCAGTTATTCTGAAAAATAACTGTATATTCAAAGATTTGGTGACAAGAGTGTCACTGTTTTACTCTTGGAAATCTCTTTGATGTCTTAATTGAAGACACTTGGATTCTTACATTTTTCTTCTAGCAATCTGTGGTATTACTTTGTTGTTGTTGATGTATATAAAGAAAATCTGTTTTCCAACAGATATGCATTTGGAAAGGGAAGGAGAATTTTCAGATAGTTGTAAATATCTCTTGATCCTACACCAAAACCTGGAAAAGAATAGTTAAAGTTAGTTGTTATGTAAGATCTGAAAGCATACTAATCAACTTTCTTTACCCTTTTTTGTTAAAATCCACTAATTTTTCTTACACTTTAAATGTCTCTTTTACTTATGTGTATTTTTGTAACTTCATACATCAACATTTGGAAAACAGATCACTGATTTATGTAGCTCTTCCAAACATTGACATATTTCATTATACATTATCAAAGCCACAATCATTAATGTCCTCACCAATTTCATCAGTAAATTGTTTAAAATACCAGGAAACTACAAAACCCATGGTAGATAAAAATTTTCCAAAATCCTCATTTTCTTTTGACAGCTCTAATTTTGTCACAATTACTGTCAGTTGCTTTTCTCAAAGTGCCAGGTTTCTGCCCAGTACCCAAGTCCAAAGAATCATAGTTCATCTGTTAATTTTTATTTCAAGTAAAGACAATATTCCATGGTGACATATGAGGTCATTCTAGAAGGAATAATAAGATGCTAATCAACCTTAAATAATAAAAAGAGCATTCTAAGTAGCAGGCTGAGAAAAGACACAAGTGCATTGAAGTGTATGGCATTTTGGAGACCTTGTAATTATATTATTTTAATCTGAGCATAAAGCAGATCAGTAAGAGCAGAAGCCAGAGGAGATTTTCTGAACTATGATAGAATCTTGAAGTGTTAAAAATCTGATCTGTGAATTAATTTAGTTATTGTATCACAATTACTCCATTAAGATCTTGATTATAGGTCATTAAAGATGGTAATATGTATTTTCACATACTTAGCAGTGTATTTCACTAGATCTTTATTTAGAATTACAACATATTTTCTTGAAAAAGTTTGCACAGTAACGTAAAACAAAGCACTGTAACGTTACGTGTGATCTATAAGCCTAAAAGTCTTTTTGATAATTAGAAACATTTTTTTTTCATTTTTGGCTAAGTTATTAGAGTCTCTAGAGATAAGTACATCAGACTCAAAGTCTGAAAAGGCAATTCTTGGAAATAGCTAGGCTCAACTTCTTTTAGTTACTTAAATGGAGCACTGAGTTTGAGACTTTTTGGCCTATGCCTTGTTCTGGACATCAATGCCTACATTTTGACTTAAATTCTAAAGAGCTTATTCAGTAGTTATTCAACATAAATGTTCAGCTCTGACATTGTCTTAACAAGATAAGTTAAAGATAAAGAAAATGTCAAAGTTTGCAAAAAATTCTTTGCTGTTTAAAGTATTTCTAACTCAATTTAACCTTCACTAATAGCTAAATGTTTTCTTTTTGTGATTGTTGGATCAGATAGAAGTTTTATCCAAACTATTTATCCTAATCAGCAGTTGGAGGAGAAGAATGTTAAATAAACGATCTTATTTTGATTCTTTCTCTGGATGTTTACCAGGCTGTTGACAAAACCCAGAGAATGTTTAATGACTTGGTGGGGAAACTTGAAACAGAAGTGGGAGACTTCAGGAGACTCATTTGCTTTTTTTTTTTTTTTTTTCAGCACAACAAAAGGAAAATGATGACAGGCCACCTCTTGGTACCCAGTTTGAATTAGAAAATTCATCATGCTCCTTGTCGAGAGTTCAATTCTCTCACATTGAATTAAATAAACATTCTCAATGAAAGCCAGAAAGACACAGATAAAATTCAGATGTCTTTAAAAAGAGACTTTACACAGGGGATCGAAGGGGATAGGCTTTCCAAAGTCTCACACATAGACTTATGCAAGGTTGCTTGTGTTGTGCCAAGAAATAAGGCATGTGGCCTCAGCGCCTCATGATGACTGAAACCCTGTGGTCACAAACTGAAGAGAATTATCTCTTAGAAATGTGGTGATAAATAAGCCACTATAATATTAACCAAGGAAAAAGTTTATATGCACATCCATTAATGGAATTACTGGAGTTATTCAATTTTAAATCCTTATTAATCTTTTTATATCTTGAGTAGTACCAATTCCCTCAAGTATGCTATTTAAAGCTAAGGGAAAATGCATCCTCAAGGACTGATTGCCAGCAAAGAAGCTGTTTTCAACATCTGGGAATAAAAATCACCACCAAATATAGATCATTAGGTCAACTTGCTTTGGGAAATGGTGAAATTTAAAAACGTGAGTTACAACATTTGCATGAGCTTGCTAGTTTCATGGTAACTAACTTAGAGTCTATTCTCAGGTCTGTATGCTGACTGAGAAAATAGAGATGTGATTGGAGCATCATTTTCCTAACTGCCTGCAGCATTCTGGTAAGATATTGGTGCGCCAATCATTTGCTTCCCTGTCTTCTTGATTTAATGCATTATTCTTTGATTGATAGCAAAATCCAGCCAAAGTAACTTATTTATTATTTTATACCTATATAACCTCATTACTACATAGAACTGGAAATTTGTTACTACATAGAAATGGAAATTTGTATTAAGTTACTGCTCCCTCTTTAGAACCATTAAAGCCAATATAAAATTTATCAGGACCTAGAATGTGGTATCATCATTTTGATACAGGTGTTACTCCAACACTCTTAATCAGTCATTTGATAATGACACTTTAATTCTCTTATATTTTTATCAGCCGTCAATTAATCATTTTCTAACCTAGATTTTGCTCTCCCTATTACTGAATGTTTCCTTTTATTTTTCACTTAAACTTTTCTGAAGAATGGTCAACTATCCTCACTCACCATTCATTTTTAACATACTGTAGTTTTTCTTTAATCTATCAATTCAACTGATGTTGTTCCCATTTACAGTAATGGGAACTTCCTCATTGGCTGGCCCAGTAATCTGTTACTCTTTCCTCAAATGACATTTCTCGGAATGACTCTTAGATATCTGTGTTCCTCACTCTTTTTCTTATCTGTCTCCTTTGGATACCTATTTTTTTCCACCAACCCCTAAATTCCCCAGGAATTTATTATCTGTTCACTAATTTGTTTACTATGTCTTTTCTCTGGTTGATAATTTTCATTCTCTTTCTCTCTCTCTCTCTCTCACACACACACACACACACCAGCCAGAATTCCTCTGGTAAGGAACAGCAACAATCCTTTTATCCAGCTGCATCCTGCACAGATCCATTTGGCTTTCACATAAATAACTCAAGCTCAACATGTGCGAAGTTGAACTTTCCCTCTGACATTTCTACTCTCAGTGTTCTCTAACTCTAATGGTTGCACCACCAGTTTTAGAAACATGAGTTTGTAGTACTTGCACATTCCCTCCTCATCATCCTACTTCCAATCAATCTTATAGTCTTGACATTTTTATATCTGAAGTATTTATTCAATGTCTTCATTTCTCCCCTATCCCAACCACAACTTTCCTAGATTGACTTAAATCATATTTTTCTTAGATGGCTATAGCTGTCTCCAACATGGTTTTCTGCCTCCAATATTTTTATAATTTATCCCCTATATTGTAGTCAGCACAATCTAAAACAAAACAAAACAAAAAAAAACCTTACCCTATTTAAGAGGCCTTATTTAAGAGCCTTATTTAAGAGCCACTAATGTGTCTATGGAGCTTATGGTGAAACAAAGTACAAGCACCTGAATATATAGAATATTTAATTACTTATACTTTGGAACCTGGTTTAATTTCTGTATAAGAGAAAACCAAAAATGATATTAAAGTGGCTTATAAAAGGAAGAGTTGTATTTCTATCTCACATAAAAGAAGTTTGAAGGTAGGACAAATCCAGTCTAATATAGAAGTTTCAAAATGTCACCAAGGACCAAGGATCCTTTTTTTCTTGCCCTTCCATGTTTAGCACAAGATTGCTATTCTCAAGATGACTTTATGATTCAAGATGGTTGCTGGAGCCATACTACCTGTTCTAGGCAGCAGAAAGAAAATAGTGATCATGGAGAACAAAAAGTGTCTCCAACAACTTCTAAGGACATTTTTTCCTCAAAGTGAACACAACAGTAACATGGAAAAAAATGAGTATTTTATAAGATGGGCCCCAAATAGAGAGTTATTCTTATTATTTTATATTATTTATCTCCTATTATCTTATTATGTTTTATATTCTAGTCTCATATTCTAATTCCTAAATTCTTACTTATATTCTAGTCATGGAGTTTTGAATAGCAATATCTTCTTGATTATTGATTACATTACCCCTCAGAGGATGATTTCAAAGATTAAATTGCATTTTGTATGAAACAACATAGCTGTGAATGGTACATAGAAGGTGCTAAATTAACCATATTCTTTTATTGTCAAAGTAAAAATACTCAAAGATGAGAAAAGAACCAGAAGAACTTAGCATGAAAGTTGTTTACAAATGGTTTACCATGGGCTATTTCAAAGATCTGATAATTTTGTAGCTGTTTGATCCTTGATTGTTCTCTCTTCTATGACAGCTAGAACCAAAGGCCTCCATAGGCCTTTCCTGACTAGGAAAAAACAAAGGACAGAAGGGAGGAGTGAAAAGGAACATTGGGCCATCAGGAGAGAAGTGAACAAGTAGTTAGCTGTCGAGTTCATGAATAATGATCTACTGTGCTACCCTCTGAAGAAGTATAGGATAAAGTAAAGGTAATATAAAATCAAGCAACCCAAATTCCTAGCTCAACATGTATATTTTCCATAAGAGCTTAAACATCTATTTTGTATATTCTTCTAGAATTGGTACATATTCCTAGCACTTGATTTTTTGTCTTAATAGGACATAACATTCATCCTTTCTACTATAAATTGATATACATTAATAATTATTTAAATGTTAACTAATAAAATGTCTAGATTTCCTTAGTGAGCTAACATTTTGTGGCCATTTTGTTCAAGTAGAGCCTCCATTATAAGTTTATTGTGAAAAATAGCATTGTTTAAATAGTATGGTGAAAAAAAAACTATAGATAAAACGAATAAGACTTTGCTGAGTGTATTTTGAAATCCTGATAAGTAGTTGTTATTATATAATAATAGAATCTGTGTCCCATTACTACTTATCAGTTTGCTTTCTAGGAAAATAGGTTTCAAGGAATATTTTTATGATAGGATATTGAGTAGAACTTTTTTAGTTGTTCTGGATTTTGTCACTAGAATGGAAAATTAGGGACAAATGCTGGTGCTGGCACATTCCAAAAATAACCTGATGTCTTAGAAAATACCTACTGCAGTATTTATGGGCAATGTGATTCACTGTTTCCAACTTTCAAATGACAGGAGAAAGATAGATAGATGATAGGTAGGTAGGTAGGTAGGTAGATAGATAGATAGATAAAAAGAATGACAAAATGGTATGTAAAATTTAATAGTGAATGTGAACAGATAGGAATTTTCTTTAGATAGTCTAAAATGTTTAGGAAGTTTGAATTTAAGTCTGAATAAAAATTCATCAAAAAACTTAAAAAGCATTAGCATTTTAGTGATCATATCCCTTTACAGTCTTCTTCAGAGGATAATCAAATTAGCTCCACTACCAAATTAGCTTTGCTACCCACAAATATCCTTCATCACTGCCTCTCCTACAACTCTTTATAAACAGAAATAAGAAACAATCAATGATATAATGATTCATTGGGTCAGTGGAGAATTTTCAACAGTTCCTTTCAGTAGGGTGTAAGAGGTGAGTAATATAGCCCCTCACTCCACTTTTGTGAGGAAACTACCATCCCATTCACTAGTTAGATATCTGTTTTTGGAGGGGTTTAGCTAATCTGAAGTCTGTACTTTTTTTAGTTGGGGGAGAAGGAACTGGAAAGTGAAAATAAATGAGAGAGAGAGAAGAAGAAGGGAGAATGGGAGACAGAAGAGGGACAGAGAAAGGGGGAGAGAGGGAAAAGGAAAGCAACCCACATGTTTAGCATGAATTTTCTAAGTCAAATGGACACGAAAGAAGACAGTCAGTCCTTTACAGTCTTCCCAAGACCACCTTCCTTTAAATTCTGATTCTCTCATGGGAGTTACAGATAAATTCTTTCCAAACCCTCCTGAAAGTCTTCGTTTGTACTTTCCCTGACCTGGAAGATACATTTCCAATTATCTTCCAATACTCCTGTCGGCTTCTGCTCCTGTCAGTAAGGACTATCACCAGCAGCCAGCTCTCATAGAGATGATATGTGGTGATAGTTGGGAATAGCAGCTCTTCCTTAAAAAAGCTTTACTTTCTGGAGAAGGTGTCTTTGCCCATATTATGTACATCCTCTTTGTTTCCTAATAGAAATCATTTCCAGAACAATCCAAAAATCTCACTGAATTTCTACTTAAGTTTTCCTTTAAACATTATAAAGTGGGAATAAGCTAATCTGGCTGTAATCTAATATGACAAAGAAGTAACTTAACATTGCCCTTTGAGAAATGGAATTCATAATTTATGGAATTGAGACTTTAGGTCCTTAAGTTTTTACAATTATATCCTAATATTTTTATTCTAGAATGAGATAAAATATTTATTTCACTACTAATATTCCGTAAACATTTTTACTCTCTTGCTCAAAAACATTTTTGGCCCTTCACTTGCCTTTTATATCCAGGTCCCTGAGCTTACATTAAAAGCACTATGCAGCCCAGGCCAATCACTCTTGCCTAATATTTCACTATTACTGACATGAATTATCTACCCCAGCCCTCAGCCTGTGATTTCCTTCTTCATACTATCTCTTGTATTTATCTTCTTCTTATATTTCCTCAGCTAACACTCTAGTCTATTCCATTATAAACTTATATCTGGATTATTATAGCAGCCTACTTAGGTAGGCTTGTCAAAACCATTTTCAAACTATGCTGTAGCCTGCTACTTCCTAAAACATGACTTTTAACATGTCCACTCTTTGAAACTCATTAGTGACTCCTAATTTTCAAGAATAGAATCATCATTTTAAGATTTTTCCATGCCTGACTCCATAGCAACTTGTAACTTTGTATGCTTTCCAAGTAGACTCGCCATCTAGCTGTTTCTGTTTCTCCTCTCCTTTACAATGTACATTAGGCTTTTCCAACTTCTTTGTGCTCTTCCCCAGCTTACCAGGGCCTTTGTTTATAAATTTATAAATTATATAAATATTCCTCATTTTTCCATCCCATTTTTCCATCTCTTTCTCTTTCTTTAGGTAGACTTCAAAAGAATACATATTCACCGAGTAGCTTCCATATATGAAGTTTGTTAAATATTTTTTTCTGGCCATTTGGGAGGCAGTACTTGTAAAAGGAACATGGACTTTGGAATAACAGGAGTCCAGGTTTGAGTTCCAGGTCCACCACCTTACTACTACCTGTGAAACTGGGCATACTACCTCACCTTTATGAGGTTCATTTTCCTCATATGTAAAAACAAACTTGTACATTTATATACAGGTTAAGTGTGTAATCTTGCATTTCCAATAAAGTATAGTCTTATAGAAGGCAGAATTGTACATCTTATCGTCTATATTACACAATGTCTAGAACTAGTCATGGCAGATGCCCACAACCAGTCATCTAGGGCTGTCATCTTCCAACTTGGATCTGTGACCACAGCGGGTACACAAAGATTTTCCAAGAAATACATGGACATGTATAGCTTAGAAAAACTGGGGCAAATTTCCAGATCTTTAGCTTCAATCTATGTTCTTTCTTTAAGAGTCAGCTACCTCAGAAAATGCCTATAGCCAAGGAATTAATAGCTATTTTTCTGCTTTATAAAGAAAGTTTGAATCTTTCTTTTGTTCATAACTCATGGTGTTCACACCTTTAGAGAGCTGGGGAAAGGAACAATTCAAAATATTCCAAATATGGGTATTATGACACTAATGAAAATGAGACACTACTGATTAACAAACTTTTTTTCACATCAGATGGCTTCAAATTCTTTGCAATAAGAACATTGTAGTAGACTATAATCAACTATGGATCACCAAAAATAACTTAATGATAAATCACCATGTCATTTTTGGCATGTAACTCAGAAGGTTTACAAGGAATTGTATGACATGATGAAAACAAAACTCCCTTCATCCATTTTTCTTATTTATGAGTACATGGTTCCTCAGAGCTTAGATCTATAAAAATGAAAAGTGGGTAGCTAATAGGTGTTGAAATCTATCTTATTCTAGCAATAAAATATATTCATCCTAGGATATAAG
Source organism: Proteles cristata cristata (assembly GCA_017311185.1). Classification (NCBI taxonomy): domain Eukaryota; kingdom Metazoa; phylum Chordata; class Mammalia; order Carnivora; family Hyaenidae; genus Proteles; species Proteles cristata. Next base: position 3,204,026 of record JAESUZ010003705.1, on the reverse strand, counting down.
GATATACTAGCTAAAAAAAAAGAAAAGAAAAAGGCCCTATCCATAAAAAAATTTATTTCATAAAAACCTTCACTTTAAAATTTAATAATTACCTAACAATGTGTGTAATATATGCTGGTAGGGTTGATATTTAAGATAATAGCAATAATCATAATAATATGTAGAAGAAAACACTTTTTGAAATTTTGAACACTGTATCCTAGTGATACAACTTGTGATTTCAGTGCCTATTATTGTGACAGAGAGGTATAATACAGAAGCTAATAATAATTTAAGACTAAAAATATTGTACATAATGACAAAGTAATTCTTGGTGGAAATTAAGTTAAAAAGGAGCTAGTATGTACATTTTAAAGAACAGATTATAGAGGACATTAAATTGCTGTGACATTTACTAAGATATTAAACATGTAAAATAGTGGGAGATTGTCTCAATGTCAATTTTTGTAATATACTAGATATCATATCTTCATATGTCTTACAAAAAGTATTTCAACATTTGATAGCATTTAAATGTTAACTTGGAAATGTGCAAACATATATATATACAAAAAGTATTTCAACATTTGATAGCATTTAAATGTTAACTTGGAAATGTGCAAACATATATATATATATACACACACACACATATATATATACTTTCACAAAATTATTTTAGAAGGTATTAAAGCAAAAATGTTTAAGCAACACCATTTAATCAAACATATTTTTGCATAAATCCTTGCATTTAAATGAAAATCTAGTAATACTAAAAGAAAACAACCTTTTTTTGGTAAGCCTTACTGTTAATCTTTCAATATATAAATATCACTAAAAACTAAAGAAAGCAATTATGCTTCCCAGGAAAATCAAGATGAGACTTACCTTCCTACCTTAAATAACCAGGAAAATGGCAAAACATTTGAAACAATTGTTTTCAGATATTGGGCAACCATCATCATTCCAAGACTATTATCCTGATATCCAGAGAAGGTGAACAAACATGGTGAGTTACGATGTTTGTGGCTCTCTTTTTAGATACTTTCTAACCCATGGTATGGGGAGGAGAATCCCAACTACAGAATGGTGTTCTACCTAAAGAGACAGAGATCATGGAGCACCTGGTGGCCCATTCGGTTGAGTATCCAACTTAGGCTCAGGTCATGATCTCCTGGTTCGTGAGTTTGAGCCTTACGTGGGGCTCTGTGCTGACAGCTCAGAACCTGGAGCCTGCTTTGCCTTCTGTGTCCTCTCTCTTTCAGTCTCTCTCCTGCCTGCACTCTGTCTCTCTCTCAAAAATAAACATTAATTAAAAAAAATTAAGCAGAGATTAAATTTCAGGGAGGTAGAGGTGGCTGGAAACTGAGGAGTGAAGTATAAGAAAAGAAGGTATACAAGGGAAGAGTTCTAGAAGTATGCATAGAATAATCTGTGATCTTTTGCTGAATTTAAAGTTCCCCATGAGTAGAAAAATATCCACTTGTCCAAAAAAAGAAATACCAAAGATATATAACTAAAAAATATGAAGAGTTTGCACAATTCTAGGATACTTTAGTGTTTTAACCAGCCATAATAGAGAGATTATATTGAACACTCAGGACATTCAGGAGAGATAGCTGGACATACTAGGAAAAAAAAATTCTAGAGTAAAACTACCATGGGCTTGATAATAAAATTTAAAAGCAAACCTCAAGATAAGTAACTTAACTATATGCCAGACCAAAGTTCAACAGCCTTTAAGAGAATTTTTAGAGAACTATGCTACTCAACAATATAAAATTAACAAATGTCCAATACCCAGTGAAAATGAGTAGACATATAAAGAAACAGGAAAATGTTGCCTATAACCAGTAATAGAATAATAATTATTATTGATTTTACCATTAATAACCATCAGTTTAATTCAGCACATTCACAGATTAAGAGAATACCACATGACCACCTTCATAGGTGATACAATTGAACATCAATTTATAGAAAACCTTACATAATTTCCCTCATTCCTTCTCTTTATTATTTAGAAATCTTCTGAATGGAAGAACTGTTCTTTCTTCTCCATATATTTATGTTTTAATTATTTATATTAGTATACAGATATAACATTCTGTTTTGTGAATTAAAATTCAATACTATATTTAATTTTTTCTCTAATTTTTTCTTCTTGGTATTTGAACATGACTTCAGGTTTGCTCCTGTGTATGTTTAATCAAGCCAAAATAATTTTGAAAAAGAGCAAAGGTTGAGGAGTTATTCTACATGATTTCAAATATAAATACATATATAAATCAAGGAGAAAAAAGAGTGCCCCAAAATGAACACATACACCCATATATGGGTAATCAATGTTAACAAATATGACAAGATAGTTAGACGGAAAGAGACTTTTCTTTCCAACAAATGGTGCTGGCACAACTAGATATCCATTTGAAAAAATATATGCCTCAACCCTTACCTTACACTATTCATGCAAAATTAATTTCAGATGGATCCTAGACATATTGTAGAATTTAAAGCTAGCAAGGTTTTAGAAAAATATTAGGAAAAAAAGATAGTACCTTGGGTAGGCAAAGGCCAAAAAGTATGAATCATAGAAGGAAAAAATCAATAATTGGACTTTATTGAAATTAAAATTTTATGTCCTTCAAAAGACATGTTTAAGAAAGACAAAGACCTGGAGAAAATATTCCAAATGCACATTTCTGATAGAAGACTGGGTTTTAAAATTTATAAGAATTTCTACAGCTTGATAAGATAAACAACCTCATTTAAATGAAGAAAATATTTTACAAGCTTTCCATAAGAAAATATATGTGAAAGACCAAGAAACCCATGACAAGTTGCTCAAAATCAGGAGTCATATAAAATCACCCTAAGATATACGACCCATGTACCAGAAGGGCCACAATTAAAATGACTGTCAGGAATTCTGCTTCTGTCCAGAAAGGATTAACTGCTGTAGTCATTCCTTCTCAATGTAAACATATAACTGGACAAAATATTTGTAACAACACTTTCCAGACATCGAACAACAAAGGCAGAGTCCTGGGATTACGGAGAGAAGGGAAACAAACAAGGTCAGCCCTATAAATGCTCCAGTGTACTTCCTGGAAGGAGTTTCTAGGCCTCGGGGTAGGAGGATGAGCCCAAAGGAAGCCTGGTACCTTTGTAGATTTAAAAAGACAGACATTAGAGTTTGGGGAGGACGAGGTGGCTGGACAAGAAAGAAAAGGGAACTGTGCAAAGGGAGAGCCCTTTCTTTAGAAAGGCTATAGGAGCCACTCTAAAATTTATATGGCAATTCAAAGGGCATAGAGTGTGCTAATCAATTTTGGACTACGTATAAAAGCTCAAGATTTTAATAAAGCTACAATAATCAAGACATTATGATATTGCTATTAAGAATATCCACATAGGCCAGTGAAACAGAATAGGGAGTCTAGACATGCATGCATGACCAAATAATGTTTGTCAGACTGTCAAGATGTTGGGTGAAGGACAGACTTTTCAACAGCTGATGGTCAGAATGATTAGACACCTAAATTTAAGACCTAAAACTATACATCTGCTAGAAGAAAACATAGTAGAAAATTATAATCTTGGATTAAGCGAAGATGTTTTAGAATATGTAAAGCCAATGCATAAAAAAATCACCCCATGAACAGCAAATTAAAAGCTTTTATTTTCAGAAGAAAACTATTCTTAAAAATGAAGAAGCAAGCCACAAGCTGAGAAAAATATTTGCAAAGCAGTGATCTGATAAATGTTTTGGTTTTGAGTTATTATTTATTTACTGTTGAGAGAGAGTGAGAGAGAGAGAGAGAGAGAGAGAGAGAGAGCTTGAGCAGGGGAAAGGCAGAGATAGAGGGAGACAGAGGATCCCCCTCAGGCTCTGCACTGTCAGTCCAGAGCCTAATGTGGAGCTTAAACTCATGACCTGAGCCAAAATTAAGAGTTCGGTGCTTAGCTGACTGAACCACCCAGGCTTCCCTGATAAATGTCTTGAAGCTAAAATAAATAAATAACATATAACTCAATAAGACACAACATTAAAAATGGGCTGAAGATTTGAACAGACCGTTCACTGAAGAAGACATAAAAATAACAAGCCCAAGAAAAGATACTAAACATCATAAGTCATTAGGGAAATAAAAATTAAAATCACACTGAAATACTATCAGCCATCCACTGTATTAGTGTAATATCCAAAAAAATCTTTGGTTAACCCCATATCATAAAGCTTTTCCTCCATATTTTCTTCTCATAGTTCTGTATTTTTGGGTCCACATTCAGGTCTATGATCCATTTAGTGTTACTTCATATATATGAGGCAAGATGTGGAATGACATCTGCATTTTGCAAAATGATAGCCCATTATTACAGCACCACTTGTTTTACTTTTTCCATTGAATTGTTCTTGTGTGTTTGCCAAAATCAACTGTTCTTATATGTGTGGTTCTATATTTGGATTCTTTATTATATTTAATTAATCTATTTTCTTGTTTTGATGCTAGGTCTTGATTAGTATAACTTAAAAAGTCTTGAAATCAAGTATTGGTCCTCCAACTATTTCATTCTTTTCAAAAGTTGTGTTGACTATTCTAGGTCATTTCTGTATAAAGTTTTTAATCAGTTTGACACTTTTTACAAAAAAAAAGCCTCCTGAGATTTTGGTTGTAATTTTTTTTTAATCTATAAATTAATGTGAGGAGGGGCACCTGGGTCGCTCGGATGAGTGTTCAACTTCAGTTCAGGTCATGATCTTGCAGTTTGTAAGTTTGAGCCCCACATCAACCTCACTGCTGTCAGCATGTCAGTCCAGAACCTGCTTTAGATCCTCTGTCTCTCTGTCTCTGCCCCTGCCCTGCTTGTGCTTTTCCCCAAAATAAATAAATTTAAAAAATTACTGTGACGAGAATGTACATATTAATATATGAGTTCTCCATCTTCTATTCAATGTATGTCTCTTCTTTTTATTGAGGTCTTCTTTCATTACTTCCAGTAATGTTTTATTGTTTTTATATAGGTATAGTATATCTGATTTATCCCTTATTTTTTCATATCCTCTTAGTGTGTATGAAACATCATCAATCTAAACATCCTACTAAATTTTGTTGGGGGTTTATCCTGTTTTGGTGAATGGCAACAACTACAAAGAATGTGATCACTTTTTTAGGTAAAACATTAAAAAGAATATCACTCTTCTTGCTCAAATAAAAAAACCTTGAGAAAGGATTTTAATTGGCCTGGCTGGTTTTACATACATGACTCTGACTTTATCTGTCAGGAGTGCTTTGTCAGTAAAACAGAAAGTAACTTCATAATAGTGACTCACACAAGTGGAAAATTATATTTCCTCCAATATCAAAACTAAGGGAAACAGCCTATAGCCAGTGAAGTGGTTCAAAACCCAAGCTCTTTCCATTTTTCTGTTCCAACATCTTTGGTATTGGCTTATGTCCTCATGCTTATTGCACTGTGGTTACAGAATGGGTGCTGCATCTCAGGTACTACATCTGAATTTCAGCTGGCAAGAGATCAAACTGGCAAAAGGACAAGCCAACTCTGTCTATGCATTCTTATCAGGGAAACAAAATCTATCCTAAAAGTCTGTTCAGCAAACTTGTATCTCATTGGCCAGAAATGGCCCACATGGCCACTCTTAGCCACATGGGATTCTGGAAAATGGATTATTTTATCTTTTCCAACCTCTTTGATAAAATCAGGAAGAGGAGAAATGGTTTATATTTAAGCATTCTGGAAATCAAGCTATAATGTCTGCCACACTGATGAATGCTATGCCTGGAAGATAGAAAAGTGTTATTAATCCAGCAGATCCTGTCTCTGAAAGTAGAGAAGGATGCAGTCTATTTTTACAAGAGGAAATTCAGGGCATGACTAGGATGAGAAAAATGATGTTTCTCAATCACACACCCAGTGAAGGCAAATCTCTACAATTTCTCCCTTAGGATAATACAATTGGATTAAGTTCTCAGCAACATTCTCCTTTATTTAAATTGGATTAGAAGCAGAGTTTAGACTAATACATATTACCTACTCCTAAGGTCTAGTAACATTTTTTTAGAGAGGAAATGTTGTACATGGAAAAAATAAGAGCATGAGTCTGAAGCCAGAGTCCTGTGTTCAAATCCTAGAATATTATCTAGATTTGTCACAGTCCGTAAATTACTCAACTCTTGGAAGCCTCAATTTCCACATCTATAAAATGGAGATAACTACAATGAATGGCTATAGTATTGGGAGGAGATTAAGTGAGATAACTTTTTTACAGCATCTAGCTTCTATCTGACACTTAAAAATGTTCATTTTCTTCCCTATGACTTCTTTCCTCTACTTTTCCCTTTTATTTCTTCTGATTAGATTTAAAGCATCTCTGAATCTCTTATTTGTGTTATTCCCCAAAGGACTTTTTACATGCCAAATGAGATACAAATTTTCAGAAGTTTGCATAATATTTGTGAAAGAGCCATGGAAACATATGTCTGGCCAAATGACCCTAACCTTCCCAGGTCTAACCAAATGATAGTGTTGGGAAGACTTCTCATCTTGGCTGTGTTCAGGATACAAACTTTTCTCGTGATTCTGAGACTTATCTGCACACAGTAGATGTCAAGTCTGTCATATTTCTTTAGGAAAGCCTCCCCTGCTTTTCTAGTCAATCCATACATTTTTATATGCTCCCATGTTAGCATGTATGTCTCTGTTCTAGTATTCACAGAAATTCTAATTTTGCATCTGTGGCCGTCTTTATATTTTGATTAGCATTTCTGAAAGAAGGGATAGTATTTTTTTCTGTTCACAACTGTATCCTAAGTGTCTACGCTAGAGATAAGAGATGGAGAACATTCCAGAAAGAATCAAGTACCTTTTCTGAGTTGTTCCTAAAACATCTTCACCCCTCTCCTTCCCACAATTTATCAGCACTTACTTGGATTGTAGGATTTAGGAAGCTGTTTTGTGCCAAAGAGAGCAGAAGTTATGTTTCTCTGTCACTAGCAACTTAACATCTTCTTTATAATGATTCGTTGCCTAATTTATTCATTCACTTGCTGAAATAGTTTTATGGAAGAAAATATTCCATGCAGCTCTCATTTTTAGTTTCATAAATGACAGGATCGATTTGCAAAAAGTGGGGATTGAGATAAAAAGTTCTAAAAATGCATTTCCCCTCAAGCAGATGGACTAGTAGAATGTGCCGTGGAATGGACGTTTCCTGTCCTACAGCCACAGAAGCATGGGAATGCAAGTTCAAGATTGCGTGTTGGGGCCTCAGATACAGAGTTCAGCCCTCCTAAGAGCTGTGCTAAGAGGTTTCTGCACTGTCTACCACCTCCTATTTGGAAATCCATTTGACTTTTTCCATTAGTGTTTTTTCTTCTTTTTGAAGTGTTGTAATTCAGCCTCAGTGTGTGGTCTGGCTTCATTCTCACAAGAGCAGAGACTGGACGACCTGAGCCAAATTGTGGTGGGCCAATGATACAAATTGCCTCTATTTTCCGTTTTAACAACAATTGTTTTTACTTTAGCAACTCGGAAGCTGGAACTTTCTTGAGCCGGGGGAAGGAAGAGAGTAGAATTTTGAATATCTATGAATAAAAAAAAATAAATGAAAATAAAGGATAAATCTATGGGAAGTGGCTCACAAGAAGAAAAATGATTATGTATCATTAATATTTATATTATATATATATATATAATACATATATTTTGAATTAAAAGAATGCTTCTCTGTGATTTGTCAGGAGTCACCAAATTGGTACATGCTACAACTTTGCTACCACAAACCAACTTGCTCTTTTTCATAGTGCATTATACTTCCTTTAAGATTCTAATTTGGGCTTGATTCCATGTGTTTCCATAAGTCAACCATTCTTGAACCTGAACCAGCTCCTAACCTTACTTTTTGAATAAATTAATGGGGGATATGTCAACATTTCATATACAGTGCTGTATTCATTGCCTTTCTGGTTACCCATAATTGGATGATAACAGAAAAGAAATCTATTGTAGAGTGCAGAGTGTGATGCCCCTCTCACTATGATGAAATTTATGTTCATAACATAAATTATGTAATTATATGGTAAATTCAGGAACAAACATGTGTCTCTGAACTGAAATTCAACATGACAGTCTCAAATAAATGTTGAAATGTTAGACAAACCATTTGCTTTTACTACCTCAACTTTTAAAGTCTGCTAAATGGGATACTGATTCCTGTTTCCACCTATATTGAAGAATTAAAGAGTTCTTGTCTATAATGTGATTCTAAAGACATCTGGCTCCCAGATGCACTGCTTTTTATAATAAAATCAGACATAGATTATCAACTTTATTCATTACTTACTAAATAGCTCAATATTCAACTCAGGCTGAATTGAGAGGTTTTTAAATATTATCACTTCTTCTATCATTTTGTAAGAACAGTTTGTCTACAACTCACATTCACCCCATTTTTATTAATTATAACCACAAATTCCGAGGTCGTATCATCTTCTTATATAGTTGATATATTTCTTTGTCCCTCAGAATCTGAACCTATGTTTTCAATTCAGTTTGAATATATACTTTGGTTTAGGATTTTTTTTTCAATCATTATTTTCAGGGTTTACTCCACTTGTTCATTTCTGTATATATTTATTCAGTTCATATTTATTGAACACATTATATTTGCAAGGTTTGGAGATAATACAAAAAATAAGAAACTCAAAGTTCCTACCTTTGAGTAGTTTACATTTGGGGTTGGTCTAGGTGACGTTACAGAGGAAAACAAAATAAAATATTGCATAGGGTGTGTAAAGATGGATACTGATTTCTCGAAGAAGGTAACATTTGAAGAAAGATTTAAAATATGTAAAAAGTTAGGTACTGTGAAGACCTGGAGGAAGAGCATTCTGGACGGAGGGAAGAATAAGGCTGAAGGCTTAGAAGGAGCAGAGGAGGCGGGGAGTGCCAGAAAATTAGGCAAGGGCAAGGTTCCACAGGGTTGTGGCCCATGGTAAGTTCTTAAAGATTTTATGTAGAGAATGTGATATCGTGAAAGCATTTGAATACAGGAAACTTTCATGTTGTTAGTTTCTAATACTAAATGGCTGTTTCTTTGAAAGAACCAGGAAAAAAAATCAATAAGTGTATACTGAAGGTTTTCTCTGTGCGGGACATTAGGCTTAAATTGTAAGGAAATAAACAAGAATACAATCAGAAGCCTGGCTTTCAGAATCTGACAGTGTATTAGAGCAGATAGATCAGAAATAGATAAAAAGATAGGGGCTGTGAAATTAGATGAAGGTAATTAAGAGCCATAAACTTCCAGTGTGCCTGGGTGGCTCGGTCTGTTAAGTGTCTGACTTCAGCTCAGATCATGAACTCCTGGTTCACGGTTTTGAGCCCTGCTCCAGGCTCTGTGCTGAGTTCACAGCCTGGAGTCTGCTTCAGATTCTCTCTCTCTCTCTCTCTCTCTCTCTCTGTCCACCCTCCACTTCTGCTCTCTCTCTCTGTCAAAAATAAATAAAACATTTTTTAAAAGGCACAAATTTCCAGTTATAAGATAAGTACTAAGAATGTAATATGCAATATGAAGACTATAGCTAACAGTGGTATACAGGAAACTTAAGAGATTAGATCCTAGAAGCTCTCATCAAAAGGAAAGAAAATATAGCTATATTTCTATAGATAGATTTGTTTCTTAGAATTTTTTGTATCTGTATGAAGTAGTAGATATAAAGTAAACTTATTGTGATAGTCATTTCACAATATATGTAAGTCAAATCATCACACTGTACACTGTAAGCTTACACAGTGCTGTATGTCAAGTATATCTTAATAAAACTGGAAAATGTACTTTACATCAGAAGACTGCACATGCCAAATTAGTGGCATGGCCTTCCTCTCCTTAAGGAGCTGATTCCTCCTTGGGAAAATAGATCAGTCACAGGTAGGGCAAATGGATGACAGCAGATTATACCACACTATGTGCAAAGTATTTGAAAATAGGCATATTGAAGAGTGCTAGAATAGTAAGAGAATTTGGTTGGAGAAAGAAGGCTTGGATGGGGACTTAAACAGCTAGCAGACATCAAAGAGACAGGAAGAAAAGGAAGATACAACAGAATATAAATACATAGGACTCATGGGGCACTGAGGATTCCAGACAAATAAGATAAGAGAGAGGAATGGATGGGTAGAAATTTTGCCTTCCAAACCAAGCAGAAAAATTTAAATTTCCTGATGAAGATACTGTCAGAACTTGTTCAGGGGAGTAATGAAAACTATATGCAAGGAAGACTCGAGTGACAGGGATATAAAGAAAGGTTCAATAAAATGAAAGAACGTTTGAAGTAATGTAACCCAATCTTTATATTTTACATATGTAAAAACAGGAGCCCAAGAAGTGAACTTATTTTTTCAGGTTTTTATGGTCTGTGAGGATCAAGGAAGGAGAGAGAGAGAGATGTGAGTAGGTGGCTGAAACCCAAGACAGGACAACCTTATATAGCTTAGTTTGGAGTGATGGCAGTACCATGACCAAAAGGTTTTAATGGATGTGTAATAAAATATATAAAGGTTATTTACATTTTGCATAAAGATATTTTTACTTTTTATTGAAATATAACCAACATAAAGTATACACATTTGAAACGCACAGTTTAATACATTTTTGCAAAGGGAACATAGTTTTATGTAACTAACAAACTGAATTAAAAATAGAACATACAGAATATATAGAACATTCAAAAAGCCTCTCTACTAACAGTCTACCAATTAAAATGCCCTCCAGTATTAACCAATTTCCTCACTTCTATCAACTAGATTTATTTTGCCAGTTTTGAACTTTAAATAAATTATAAAATAAAGGTATTCTTTTTTATTGTTTTTTAATTATTTAATTTTAAATTCCACTGTAGTTAACATACAGTGTTATATTTGTTTCAGGTGTACAATACAGTGATTCACCGCTTCCATACAATACCCGCTGCTCATCACAAGTGCACTTCATCCCTATCACCAAATATAGGTATTCTTTCATGTCTGGCTTCTTTGAATCGTCCATCATTGAGGTTCACCTAGTTGTTATGTACAGCAGTAGAGTTTTTCTTTATTGTTGCTGTATATCAACCTATCATACAGATGTACAAATATTATTAATGAAGATTTGTGTCCTGTTTTCTATTGTGACTAGTATTGCTGTGAATATTCTCACACCTGTTTTTAGTGTACAATGGTATGTGTTTCTCTTGATTACATATCTAGGAGTGAAATTATTAGGTTATAAGGTATGCATACACAAAGCTTTATAGATAGTGTCAGTTTACCAAAATAGTTATAAAAATGTGTATTCCCACTAAGTGGTTTACAAGGGTTCAGCGTCCCTCAAGGTCACTTTAAAAAGTGGTTGAGACCTTAACTGAAATTGCATTGAAACTATAGATAAATTTAGAGAAAATTGGCATCTTAAGAATACTGAATAATCTCTGGCCAGTGCTTTTTTTCCATTTGTTAACATTTTCTTTGATTTCTCTTGTAACAATTTATAGATTACTGTGTTGAGATATTATAATTTTCATTAGATTTATTCCTATGTACTTGGTGACTTTCTATTACAAATTGATTTTTCTCTCAATTTTTATTTCTAAATGTCTATAGCTAGTATATAAATGTAATTAATCTATATAGAGCATATATTCAACAATATTGCAAAATTTTAATTTTAAGTTTATAATTAGTTTATAAATATTTCTTAGATTTGTGTATTTTCCATCCTTATATTTATGCTTCATTCTGAATTATTTTCTACTAATCTATAATCCAATCACTGATCCTGTCTTCTGCAATTCTTAAGTTGCCATTAAACCCATCTTTTAATACTCAGTTTCAATAATCTAAGCTTTATATTTGATTTCTATTTTATTTATTTATTTATTTTTATTTGATTTCTCTTTTAAATACTGTTGCTGTTTGGTGTGGTTTTTCAAATTGTCATTTATTTTATTAAATATATTAATCTCCATTATGTAAGAATGTGTATTTTTTTTCTTTGTTCTGATTATTTGATTGCTTTTTCGGACATATTTTGTAAGTTTTGGAAAATATGTAGAAAAAGAATTGTAAAGGCTTTAGACATCTTCCTCCAAAGAAGATTTAGTGTGTTTGTTTTTCCAATCCAATCTGAGGATAGGCAGATCACTTCCATCTAGGCAAACCCGGTCTATTTTTAGTTGGTTCTTACTCCTTGTATGCAACACTTGCAGGAATCTCAATTTGAAAAAAAATCTAAAGTGTTTAAATGGGATAGTTCTTATTTGGGGGAGCTGAACATTGCTTTTTGTCTCTCCAGCATCAGGAGATTTTCAAAATCTCAGCCAAACTATTTAGCTTCTGAGCAGAATATCACAGTTTCTCTGTCTCAGAATCAGTAAGTAAGTCCTTAGGGTAGAAATCATATGTATATTGTCAGAGTCACTTTCCTGAAGTCCCTTGATAGGAGTTTCTCAAATTATACCTCTTCTAATAATGTTAAGTGGAATTGTTTTGTCTTCTAAGAGTTTCTAGGCTGCTGCTTTGTGATCATTTTCTAATTTCAGGGCTAGGGACTAACAGTCAAGGTGAAAACGTAGAGACAAATGGAGAGTTTGTTTCAATGCACTAACTTTCTTTTCAGGAATTTGGTTCCTCGATTTCTTGTTGCCTCAATTACTGGATAATAATTTTAAACAGTTCTTTTTTTGTTTTAATTTGTTTCATTTTACTCAGTTTTAATAGTTGATCTCAGAGGGAAGGTTTGTCTAATACACTTTCTGCATCACAGCAAGAATCTCTGAGTTATAAATACAATTTCAATTATGTAAAATGATATTTAAGAAAAAAATTTAAAAAGGAAAATCCTTTTTTCCATTACTGTGTACTATTTTAGGTTTGGGCTTTTGGGGGTTTTGTTTGTTTGCTTTGCATGTTATAATTTTGCAATCCCAGTACATGACATTTAAGAAACTTTATAATCTGACTCCGGAACAACTTCTCCAATACCATCTCCTACCATATCTCCTAAACCAAGCTGAACTTCTCAAGGCTTCAAAAATATTTCATCTATTTCCTCATATCTACATTTTTGCATGCTATTTTAATATTCCCAGAACTAAGCTTGTCAACTGATAAATCTGGCATAGTGCATGCATCCAGTGGAAAGGTGTGGTAAGATATGGATCCTTTCAACTCACAGCGTGGCTGGTCAGAGTTAGGACTGGCCAGAGCACTCAGGGAAGTTGCCTCCAACTGAGAATTACTTCCTCATTTCCCACAGTGTGCTGTAAAAATAGTATATGTGCTAGGAGATGAACAAATTTTGAAGCCACAGCCAAGAATATTTCCCTCCACTCTCTTCCACATTCCTGTACACAATTAATTTTCATTCCATGAGAGGTTTCGCTCACTATTTAAGACTCTGCACAATTGTAATCTCCTTTCTGCTCACTTTACCCATTTCTATAACAACATAATGTTGTAATTTTGTGGCTTTTGATATTGTACCAGATGTATGGGTTTTGAAGTTAGAAAAACTAAATTTGAATCCTACGTGAGGTCTTGCGGTCATTGGTAAGTTTTCTTGGAGTGTCAGTTGTCACATCTGTAAAATGAGGGAAATACTACCTACCTCATTATTTTAAAAATACTTATTGAATGCATATTTTATGCTAACCACTAAGCTAGTCATTAGATTAAGAGAATTTTTGTGACTGTGCATAGCAATAGCATAGGAAACATCTTTTAATAACTTAATTTGAAATCTTCCTTTTCTTAATTTTAAGATCAATAAATTAGAGTGACAGCAGTTGGCAAAGGACTAACTGTCCTTTGAGGTTAGTTCAGTTAGAATGAGGACTAACCAATTCATTGAGGTTCCAAATTTTGGATCCTGAGTAAATATGCAAATTGAACCCTGTAACAGTTTGTCCCCTAAATTCTTATTGTTTTATAGATGAATTCTAAACAGTCTTCTTTGGAAGCCTGCTTGAAAGACTTTTTTTTTTTTTTTTTTTTACTTATGAAATTCATTAATCTGAGTAGAGAATCATACAGATTATATGGATTTTAGGTTTGCTTCCCAATTCATGATTATCTTCCTTGCAGTGGCTCATTTTTTGAACCCAATAGCTTATCAAGAATGCAGACCCTAAATTAGTCAAACCTGGGTTTAATTCCTGCATCTACCATTTACTATGTGTTCATTTCATTTTCATAGTACATTCACTGATTAAATAGCCAGTCTAGGCTCCAGCTTCCTCATCTGTAGAGACTGAAGTAATAATTGCATATGACTTACAGGAATTTTGTGAACATAGGAGGGGATTCTACATGTAAAACTATTATGGCATAGTGGTGCCTAGGTGGCTCAGTCAGTTAAGCAGCCAACTCTTGATTTCGGTTCAGGTTATGATTTCAGGGTTCATGGTACCAAGCCCTGCAGCAGGCTCTGTGCTCTCAGTGCAGCTTGTGATTGCCTCTCTCGCCCTCTCTCTCTGCCTTTTTCTCAAAATAAATAAACATTTTTAAAAAAATTTTTTAAATGTTTTATTTATTTCTAGGAGAGAGAGAGAGACAGCGTGAGCAGGGGAGGGCCAGAGAGAGAGGGAGTCACAGACTGAAACAGGCTCCAGGCTCTGAGCTGGCAGTCAGCACAGAGCCCGACGCGGGGCTCGAACTCACGAACCGAGAGATCATGACCCAAGCAAAAGTCGGACGCCCAATCGACTAAGCCACCCAGGCGCCCCAAAATAAATAAACATTTTTAAAAAACAGACAAAAACTATTATGGCATGGCACACAATAAGTGCTCAGTAGCCACTGGCTATTGTTATTTTCCCAACCTTAGGCTCTTTTCCAGGAGTCTCAGTGCATTGGCCAAGGAGCAATTTAATCTATTTCCTTCTTCCACCAACATTTTCCAGAGTCCTCAATCCCAGGTGAGAGTGTTGGAAAGGGTCTTAATTCTGAAATGTATTTGGGCAGGCCAGTTATTCCACATAAATCAAGTACCCCCTTGAGGTTCCCCACTTTTTAAAAGCATGGGAATGTGGGCTGTCTTGGCTTCACTGCCTTTGTCCGGTGTGTAGGACGTCCTGGCAGTCCATCCACTTGAGCCTGAAATTTGGCCTTGGGGCTGGGCTCTGTTCACTTCCTCCTAAGTGGGCTTTCAGGCCAGGAAAATGTTGTAATAGAGTTTCTTCTCTCCAAAATATCCCTAGAGATTCCTCCTCTTGGACTTGAGGGTAGACATTCAAATACTGCCTTCTTTGGATGTTTTTTAGTTTAGCCAAGGATTAAGTTTTTCAAATCGTGTGCCTTAATAAATATGTCCAACCCTTCCATTCACTCTATTTGAACCCAAGGTCGGGGGGCTGTTTGTATTTAAACCCTTTCCAGAAACTTCATATTCTTTTCCTTTTTGACCTTTTAACCCACCTGCTTGTGTGTGTGTGTGTGTGTGTGTGTGTGTGTTAGGCTCTTGGTTGCTGACTTTTCCTTTTATACATTTAATCTTCTCTTATTTTATATTTTAATATAGGTACTAGGGCACAATGAGGAATTTTAAAAATATATACATATACTAACATGAAAGGTAGAGAAAAAAATACTTTGGACGAACAACAAAATATGCAGGAAATGGACATGGAAAATAACCACTTTAAGTTTGGTGGGTAAAAGCACAAGCTCATTAGGGATAGAGAAAGTACTTCCAGAGGACAGCGCTACTTAAAATTTTTTTTTTAAAAAAGGAGACCCCATGGACCTGATTCTGATTCAGTCTTTTTATTTTTTACTATGATCCTGAGCCAGTTTATTGAAATCCAGTGGTCATGGAGTAGAAATCTTTAAATATACCGAGGGATGTAGGCAATAGCACAAATGATTGCACTGTCTTCCAACAGGTAGCCTATACAAAGCATCATGGCTTCCAAGCCCTTCACTTATCTGTACTCAGGATTCGTTATTTTCTCATTGAAAGCACAGAGAAAAGTGGGGGTATACAAAGAATTACCCCAGTCACACAGATATAGTCTTGGAAGTTACAGATGCTTCATCCAGGAGAGTTCAAAAAAGCATTAGACCTAATGACTACAAAGGAGGATGTTTCTGTCTTTATCTAAGTGAGGCATGCACTTCTTACGGGAAAAGAAAAGTTCCATCTATATAACCCAGGAAGGCTTTTCCTTCTCCTGTTTATAGGGAATATTCTAATATACTATTTCAGTCACCTTTACAGATGCTGATTCTAAAGTATAATTCAATGAGAACTGAATTCTCTAAGGAGTAGTCAGCACCTTCTAGAATAAGGTCATGGGTACACATCCACATCATCTTAGACTGTGAAGTTGGCAAGTTTCACTCCTCCTTCCTCTGTCTGTACCTACATCCACTGTTCCAGGCACATCTTACAAGAGATATAGCATATATTCCATTCTCACAGAACATGTGAGAAAGATTAGTTCATTAAATGATCCATGTCCAGGGGCAGTGGAAGATCAAATTACATCTGCCAAAGTCTTTCGATTCAGCTTTGCCTACTATCCCTATCGTCACCTTCTTCCTTCTCTTCTTCCTCTGATGTGTATAAAGAAAGGCCTGGTTTATCATTTTGGAAAGTTACTGGATCCTTTTTAAATGTTCTTATGTGAGGTTTTATATTCCCCAAAATTCATCATTTCCTGAATTGTCTTTAATTCTGATGTCTGGAAAATTATCACCTTGTGAAATTTGTAAAATCAAAGTAGCCATGGGCCTCTCTTAAATACCAACTTTAAAATGTTTGTAGGGACTGGCAAACGAATTGACTTTTCTAGATGTTCCTGCTTACAGGACAATTGCAAACTAATTCTGGGAAGATTTCCAAGAGAATTTGCTCCAATAATCAGATTATTCAGAGATCCATAATGATATCATCAGCCTCAGTACAGAGGCACTTTTTTGGAATGATGGCAGTGGAAAAGATACTCAAAACTGACAATAAATATTTTCATAATCTTCAATAACAGCACCATGACTATTATGTTGGCTAGTGAATGGTGTTTCATTGTTTTCAATATTTTGACTAATAAAATTTATGAATGCCTTATTTAAACATTGTATAAGCTCTATTACTATGAGAATATTTTTGTTAACCACAACTTTGACAGATAACATTGTTGTGTTTTTTCCTTCCAGCTAAGCCAATTTGGTGCTGAGTGAAATCTATTGTGCATCATGACTTTGTCAATCCAAATCGAAGGCTACTCTAGAAGAACAGTATTAAATATTTAATCACTACTTCCGGTACCCTATATTTTTCTCTTAAATAAGTTTGGGTTCATCTCTTTCAATGAAAGCTTGGTTTTTATACTGTGTTGTTGCCAAGGTACCCTCTAGGAACTAGAAAGAAAGAGCTTATCTAGGGAGTTCCAAGTAATTCTTACACTGTGTTGATGAAAGATTAATATTGTCAGAGAATTTTAGAGAGAACTTAAGCAGAAAAGTCAAACTTAAGTCCTCTGAGGAAAGAATCTGAAAGAAAAGAAGATCTAAATAAAAGTCAGGCAGAGAAAGTATAAGGAAAGATATTCTAGCGGTTATATACAGAGCTTGTGAAAAACTAGGATTAGACAAAGAACTGAGACAGAGCTAGACAAAATTCTGTTACAGCTACACCTCCTGTTTCAACAAACCAGGGTTTGTCTTAAAAATGATCTAATTGACCAGGGCAGGCAAGAGGCCCTTAAAGAGAGGCTTTCCTAGTTTATGCCTTCTCTGAGATATCTCTCTCACCAAAGAACCTGGAAGCTTTAATCATAAAACCAAACTATGACATCAATTGTTTTCAAGTAACAAAAGACGTTAATGCAATTTTTATAGTGCAAAGGTTCTCAAAAGTTTGCACAGGCTAATGTTTCCTATTAAAAGCCATAATTGGTCTCTGAAATTAATAAATATGTAATCTGGAAGTATTTCTATCTTTTGAAATATCTGTAGCAAATTATTTTACTAGACTTACTATTTTATGTCTTCTGGTGATCTATACGTCTAGTGTTCAATAGATAACAGTACAAAACTGTACACCAAACAGGGTCAAAAAAGTATATATGGTATAGTATTACCACAGGTAATATTAGGAAAATTTTGCAGAACACATAAGGTACAGAGGATAGTAGAGAGAAAAACAGTCAGATTTTAAAAGGAATGATTTAAAAATTCACTTTAGCAAATTTGGCAATAATCACTGAACTCATTCTTGTACAGATTATTAAATACCTTTTTGGTTACTAAAAAAAAAGGTTTTAATTGCAAAAAATTGCAAAAAAAGAGTTTATTTAAAAAGTAATGTGGGGCACTTGGGTGGCTTATTCTGTTGAGTGTCTGACTTTAGCTCAGGTCATGATCTTGCTATTTTTTAGTTTAAGCCCTGCGTAGGGCTCTGTGCTTATAGCCCCAAGCCTGAGGCCTGTCTCAGATACTGTGTCTCCCTCTCTCTCTGCCCCTCATCTTCTCTCTTTCTCTCTCTCAAAAATAAATAAACATTAAGAAAATTTAAAAAAAAAAGTAATGTAATATCTCTCCTCTCTGCTCAATGAGGAGTGAATGAATGCCTGTGGAGCAGAAGCAAAATAATATTCATAGTTGTAACTTGTATTTGTGCTTCACAAGTGCCAAGCTCTATGCTTAACACATTGCATACAGCACTCTTATACTTACTCACCACTTACTCACCACAGCTCTAGGAAGTAGGAAATCTGTTATATCCATTTTACATATAAAGACACTGAGGCCAGGGAGTGAGTAATAACTTGCTTATAGTCGAGTGTCAGAGAAATAGTAAAGTTGGCCTGTAAAGCATGATAATATGACTCATATACCTATAATCTAACTTCTAAATTATAACATATAAAAATAATGTTTGACAGATGTCTGCTTCTAACTATAAAAAAGTAGGTTGTATGACAGTAATAATGCTGCTTAGGTTAACTACACAAAAAAAATTAATAAACTGCAAAACACAAAATCAAAACAGCCAATTGGAGAGATTGGAGAATAGCCAAGGAGACCTAGGAGAGAAGAAAAATGCATTAAAATAAGTCATACATTTGCCACTGCTATTTTTTCCTTGGGGCATTTGGTAACTCAAAGCAATGAGCATAAAGGCTAGCAAAAAGTATCAGGTTGAAGGTTTTAGTGAGCAAACTGTGTTCAAGAGATAAAAAGCTGGAATTCATGACCACCAAGACAGCAAAAATTTGAGATTCCAATATCCCAGCGAATAAAGAGAAATGAGACCAATATTCTCTGCACAATTTTCCCTTCAGGGATTTCCTAACTCCTAAGCTACTCTTGTGTGGGCCAGATTTGGAAAAAAAATTGGAAAACATCTGATAAGGAGTTTAAAAATGAAACACATTTTATCAGTATTATAATGTTACAGCAAAGGAAAAAAAATAGAATTGAGTCTTCACCAAGGACAAAAGGCCCTCATAAGGACCTATTTAAAAAAAAAAAAAACTGTCCCAGGTTTATTTTTTTTAAGTTTCTGTATTTTGAGAGAGAGAGAGAGAGAGAGAGAGTAGAAGAATGGTAGATATAGGGAGAGAGAGAAAGAATCCCAAGCAGGCTCTGCACCAGGAACACAAAGCCTGATTCAGGGTTCAAACTCACGAACCATAAGATCATGACCTGAGACAAAATCAGGAGTCAGATGCTTAACCAACTGAGCTACCCAGGCACCCTGAACTTTCCTA
The DNA here is from genome assembly GCA_017311185.1 of Proteles cristata cristata. Classification (NCBI taxonomy): domain Eukaryota; kingdom Metazoa; phylum Chordata; class Mammalia; order Carnivora; family Hyaenidae; genus Proteles; species Proteles cristata. The sequence continues at coordinate 3,184,275 of JAESUZ010003705.1, read as the reverse complement.
GGCTTAAAAGGACATCAGAAATAAGCCATTCTTCAAAACATATATAAACAAAATAAATATAAACAAAAATGATTTCAATTTTAATTGAAACAATGTAAACCACCCATATTTTAATTTATTGCTAGATAAAAATCTCTGGTAAAAAATATTCCATAAATTTTCATATAAAACGTTTAGCATACAATAAAAAATTACTAGGCATACCAGAAGATATAACCAAATGATTGAAAATCAGGAGAAAAATCCCCCAGATTGTAGAAACAGACAGGTGACTCAAATATAGGACTTTCCAGATAAGAATATGAAAAGAATTATGATCACTATGTTCAAGAAATTCAAGGGGAATTTCACTACAGAAGGAGAGTCTATTAAATAGAATCAAATGAAAATTCTGTAACTAAATAAATGCAATGATTGAAATTAGTAATAAAATATTAATAACTCTGAACAATATATATGCAATAAAAACCACACCTCATGATGGGATTGGAAAACCTAAAAGATTATTTTTAAAAACCTCCAGGAAAAATGCCTACCTTGCTTTTATACATGGAATAGTAGACTGAGAATCAGCTTTTCAGCAAAGCACAGTGGAACAGCATCTTTAGGGTTCTAAAATCAGTAGTAGCAAGTCATAACTCTATAATCAGCAAAAGTAAAATTCACAAATTAAGAAAAAGTACATATACTTTTCAGCCCAAGGACAATTCATTGGAAAGAAATTATTACTAAAATTAACATTAAAGGGGATTTTTCTGGCTGAAGAAAAATGACTTATGATTGAGCTAGTAATGCAAGCAGGAATGAAAAACAGTAAAAAGATTACTTCTTCTTAGTGGTGCCTCAGAGGTTAGAGGCTGCTGCAGGATGATGCTGAATATCTCTTTCCCAGCTACTGGCTGCCAGAAATTGATTGATGTGGATGATAAACATAAACTACATACCTTCTTTGAGAAGTATGTGGTCACAGAAATTGCTGCTGATGATCTGGGTGAAGAATGGAAGGGTTATATGGTGTGAATCAGTGTAAATTCAGTGATGACAATGACAAATAAGGCTTCCCCAAGGAGCAAGGTATCTTGACCCACGACTGCGTCCATCTGCTATTGAGTAAAAGGATGCATGATGCACACCAAGGAGGACTGGAGAAAGAAAGCACCTGTGTGTTCAGTGTTGCATTGTGGTTATGAATCTCAGGACTCTCAATTTGGTCATTGTAAAAAAAAGTGGAGAAGGATATTCTTGGACTCACTGATACTACTGTGTATTAAAACCAGGGACCCAAAAGAGCTAGCAGAATCCACAAACTTTTCTTTTTAAAGAAGATGATGTCCGACACTATGTTGTTAAAAAAAAAAAAAAAAAGCCCCTGAACAAAGGTATTAAGAAACCTAGAATGAAAGCACTCAAGATTCACTGTCTTGTTATTCCACATATCCCCCAACATGTATGTCAAGAGTATTGCTATGAAGAAACAACATATTAAGAAAAATAAGGAAGTGGCTGCAGAATATGCTAAACGTTTGACCAAGAGAATGAAGGAGGCCAAAGAAAAATTCCAAGAACAGATTTCCAAAAGATGGGGCTGTTCTCTCTGAGAGCTTCTACTTCTATGTCTGAGTCCAGTTAAAAATGAAATTTTCTAAGAGTAACAAATAAACAATATCGGACATGAAAAATAAAAACAATGAAAGATAAAATATAAGAGTGAATATAAGTGAATATTTATACCTTTAAAAGCAATAGTAACAATATTTTGTATGGTATAAAATATGTGCAGACTTAAAATAAGTTACCAAAACAAATGCGAAAGATGGAAATAGGTAAATGGAGTTAAAATAAATAAGATTTTTGGATTTCTGGAAAGTGGTAAATTTACTAATTTGAAATACAGTCTAATAAATCAACGATGAATCTTGTAATCTCTAGGGTAACAACAAAAAATAATCAAGGGATATATAAAGTAGAGAAGGAAAATAAAATAATAAAACATATAGGTTAAAAAATAAGAAAGAAGAATGAAACTATTAGGAAAACATAAAACATAATAAAATGCCAAATTAAAATACAAATAGAGCAGTAAAATTTTAAATGTAACAAATTAATCCAATTAGAATTCAAAGCTGTTGGACTGGATAAAAAACTAAATAGGGGCACCTGGGTGGCTCAGCTAGTTAAGCATCCGACTTTGGCTCAGGTCATGATCTCATGGTTTATGATTTTGAACCCTGCATCTGGCCCTGAGCTGACAGCACAAGACTACTTTGAATTTTGTGTCTCCCTTTCTCTCTGCCCCTCCCCAATTCATGTTCTTTCTCACTCTCTCTCTCAAATAAATTAAAAATTTAAAAATCGTAATAAAGATAACTAAATATAAACTCAATTGTAAGCTGTATAAGGAACAGCCCTTGAATGTTTAAAAGTAAAAATGTTGGACACATGCACATTCTAAACAAAAAGAAGGTGATATAGCCATACTAATATCTGATAAATCAGATTTTAAAGCAGGAGTATTTCTAGACATAGAGAGACATTTCCTAACAATGTAGTTATTAATCCAATAGGAAAATATGATAATTCTAATTTCTTCTGCACAATCATATGGTGAGAATTTTAGTACTGGTCTATAGAGCCTAATAGGAAAAAAAGGCAAATTATGTTAAAGATGAAGATAATTAAAAATATGATTATTAATTAATGTTAGTATGAATTTAATGTAAATTTTACAGCATACATAACCTTTTATAATAGAAACTTTTCAAGTGTGACACAAATGAGCCTTTCTCTCAGTGTGTCTTTCTCTCCCTTTCTCAACTTCCATATCCAGTCAATCAGAAGCATATTGCTGTTACCTTCAAAATATAACTAGTATCCATTTCCTCACCAAAGTGTGTTACACCCTGGTCTGAGCCACCATTAATGGAGCTTTGAATAAATCTTCCTGCCTCTATTCTTTCTCTTTTACAATTTAATTGTGGCATGGTAGTGATTCCCTATTTCACTGAAATTATAATAGAATCCTTACAGTGGCTTACATATGGCCGTTCTTTATTTCCCCAGAGGAATTATTTCCCTTCTGCTTTGCTCCATCTTCAGTACCCTCACTGATATCGCTCAACACCCCAGGCACACTGTCAACTTGAAGTCGTTTTTCTAGCTTTTCTGCCTAGGTTTCGCTATACTATATACCCAAGTTAGATTTCTCAATAAAATTAGTAGTCTCAGTAAAGACTACTGTAGTAAATTTTGTCATCAGCATTCATTTCTTCTTCCTAGTGTAAGGTTAGGCTTGGCCATCTGATTTGTATTGGCCTATGAGACATAAGGGAGAAAGAAGCTTTAGTAGGTTATGCTTCGCTCTTTCAATCAATATTATGACTAAGAAAATATGTCCTTCCTCCATTAATCTGCATACAGGAAAAAAGATGATGGTCATAAACCAAGGCTGCTGCCACCCATTATTTGTTGTTGACATATATAGTGAGTGAAACAAAAATATTTGTCACTATAAATCACTGAGATTTGGAATTGTTACCACAGCATAATCTAGACTATATTATCTACATTGACCAAACTCCTTAACTCTGCAAATGACACACTCTTTTTCTTGTCTCCTCTGTTCTTATGACTTTGATCTGTTTGATTCTCTGTTCCACAATAGTTGTCACCTCTCATCTTTTTGGAAAGCATCTTCAAGGATCACTTGTGCTTCTATACATCTTGCTGCATATATCAGGAATGCAAAGTCCTAACAGTTCTTTAACTGGGACATTCCTGAGTTGTGTTGACAGAGAAGAGAGAAGTCTCTCTTGAGCGAGAAGTTAATGTCTCTTTCTCTGAGACAAAGATAAGACTTGCTTACTGCTTGTTATGAAATATCCCATATTGATGTGAGGTTGTGCAACTCTACCCTGTGCATAGCATCTGTCTCATCCTATCTGCATAATTCCCAAACCAAATATGCTAATTTTCTTTCTGTGCCTGCTATGCTGCACATAAAAGAGTACCTCGTCTCTCACCCAGAAGTCTCATGTCTTAAGCCAGCAACCATGAACCAGTAACAGGGTATCTATCTAATTAACTTGCAAATAGGTAAATTCCTAGATTACACATTCATATATATTATTGACTTAGTTACTTTGCTTATCACTTATTTATTTCTTCCCATTAAAATATAATTTCCTTGAAAGTGCAGATAATTGTCTTATGTCCAGCCATTGGGTTAGTCTTGGGACATAATGAAACAATAAGCATTTCTTGATTAAATGAATGAACAATGAGCAAACTTTATCACAAAATAGTAATCACCTAAAATTATATGTATTTCAGCCCTCATACTGGGAGTGGGAAGCTTTATTAGACAGTTTATATATTCTCTTCTATAGTTAAGATTATATGATTTTATGAATGTGAAAAGCAGCCAATACTATAAGAAATTATAAAAAGGAGAGTTAAAATACAAGGTACATATGAGAAAATATGAGGAATTCTGCTTCCAAATAATTTAGAGACATAATAGTATGATTTTTTCCCTATAAGTTAATATGTAGAAAAGGGCCATTTGGATACAATTTACCAGGATATGGTGTGTGTTTGCACGTGTCTGTGTGTGCCCTGAAGGAATTGTAAGAATGGTTGAGACTAAAATAATATAATCTCTTACATCCAAATTGATATATTTGGTAGGTGGTGATAAGTTTGAAAAAGACATATAATTTTTTCAGTCAAAAAATGAGTTCTTTTGACATTTGAAATGGAGATATGAAAATTCATTTTTACCTTGGTGAATGGTTGGCAGTGAAGCAAGATTGTTGCAGATATTTTATCTCAGGGGAGTAGGTGGGCTTGACAGCTGGAAGGAAGAGGTTAGAGCTCATCACTTGGGTAGAGTGGGAGGAAATGAAAACTCAGAGGTGGGTCAGAACAACTTTAAGAAGGAGGAGGATTTTGGCAAGTGACTAGATAAAGTTCCAGATGGACTGGCTAGTACGTAAAGTACTACAGAATAATGGACTGTGTAGAGGAGGAAGTTCAGCTCAGTAACTCATTGTGTGGAGTCACATTAGTTAAAAAAAAAAAACACTTCTAAAAGCTTTTCTTTTTCTATGTCAAAGGAAGTAGGGGATAGGAAGAAACACATCTTATTTCCTGAAGTTCTTTCTAATTACCTAGAAAGCCATGTTTATGTTTCCTAAAACTGTAGTAAGGATCAAACTACCTTTAGTACATAAGTCAGGTAAAATCTTTCAAGTCAAACCAACCATTTCAGACATTAAAGTTTGACAAGCTACAGCTCTCTGAAAAGTCTAAGAAAGTATAAATTAGTTTCCTTTATTGCTTCTCATGAATAACTAACTCTGTTAATATTCTTCTAATCCTAAATTTTTAGCTTAAGCTAAAAGAACACAATCATTTACTTAGAATCAGCATATTCCAAACTTCCCCAGAAACTGTGGCCTGGAAAATACACAAAGAAGAGAAAAAGACAGTAGAGGGAAAATGATATTTTCTAATTTCTTACAATAATAATCTTATAGTCATGACAGGTCATGATCTTTCTATACTACTTCAGAAAAAAATAAAAGGAATCTGTGCTGTGCACAGATGACAGCAACAGATAATTGGTAACGTCAGTAAAGAGATCTGTTAGATGTATGACTAATAAAATACTTCTGGCTTGCTTCCTGAGTAAATCCTTTAAAAGAGAAGAAAATCTATTTTTAAATTGATCATCTCAACAGCGTTGGAAAATGAAAACAATGCTTGCCTGGCCCAACACAGAAAAAGGCTGTGCAGGCCATTACTCACAAGGCACTGTGCATATACAGCAATCCTTCGGTGGCAGGTTAGAAACGAGGACTGATTTCTGTAAAACAGAAAGCAGGTAGAAACAGATTGTCAGGGAGGCTGCAGGGTAACATTGGCATAGAACACTTACAGATAAACAATCATGAAAGATAGATCAAGGTAATTAAATGTGAGGAGCCGAATGATATCCAGGGGACCTGTCTGGGTGCCTATAAACTTCACAAGAACTAGACCTTCCTCCGTTTCTTGGTTTGGATAATCAAGAAAATTAGCAAAGGTATTTTTTTTTAAATTTTTAATGCTTTTGTTTATTTCTGAGAAAGAGAGAGCATGAGCAGGGGAGGGTCAGGAAGAGAGGGACACACAGAATCTGAAGCAGGCTCCAGGCTCTGAGCTAGCTGTCAGCACAAAGCCCGTGGTGGGGCTCAAACCCATCCACGAACCGTGAGATCACGACCTAAGCTGAAGTCAGACGTTTAACCGACTGAGTCACCCGGGCGTCCCATTAGCAAAGGTATTTGAACAGTATCCCAGGAAGCTAGCAACTCTTTAAGAGGTGATGGAGCCCAAAATCCAGAAGACAAACCACAATTACACCTCCTACAGGCATAGTCTATCCATTTCTCACAACTAATCATGCAAACAGTTCCTACAAAATTTGAACAGCTGTTATTAGATGAGACCATGAGCAGGCAGTAATGAACCACCAGATATATGAAGAGAATCCAATAATCAGAGTAGCATAGAAGACAATTTCCCACAAAAATTTCCATCTTCAAAGTAAATATACATACAAAAATCCTACATAACTGAAGAAAGAACTACATATGGAGATACATGGTAGAAATGTAGAGCTCCGAAGATAAAAGAAAAGGTGAAAGCTTCTTAAGAGACAAAAAACAACTTTCTTACAAAAGAATCAGAATTAGATTAGAATCAGACTTCTTCCTCAACAGTGGATGCACAAGAAGGAGTTTTTCAAGTTCAGAGAACATGATGGTGAATTTAAATCTTAATCTTATATCCATCTAAACCATTGATTAATAGAACAAAAGTAAAGACAGTATAAAATATCAATACCCATAAGTTTGCCTAATCACAGACCTTCCAAAAGAGAACTATTAGAAGATTATTTCCAGCAAAATTAAAAATAAATCCAATAAATAGGACTAAATGTGGTAACAGACATATGGTAAGAAAAATCTTAAGTCAGTGTAATAGTTGGTTCCTAATGTAAAATATAATAGTAAAACATGGACCTAAAATACATATGCATTGACACTTGGAGTAAAGGGAGATCTAGAAATGGAGGAATAAAAACATGCAGTTTCTATAAAAAGAAAATTGGCTTTGGGGCACCTGCGTGGCTTAGTCGGTTAAACATCCGACTTTCGCTTAGGTCATGATCTCGCGGTTCGTGGGTTCGAGCCCCGCGTCGGGCTCTGTGCTGACTGCCAGCTCGGAGCCTGGAGCCTGTTTCAGAGTCTGTGTCTCCCTCTCTCTCCGACCTTCCCCTGCTCACACTGTCTCTCTCTCTCTCTCTCCTAGAAATAAATAAAAACATTTTAAAACATTAAAAAAAAAAAAAAGAAAATTGGCTTGAGGGATAGGATGTTGTTTAATCCTTCATTTTGATAGATTAAGTTATTAAATTAATGTCACTAACATATCACTAGCCAAAATTAACATGAGCAGAGTCAAATCATTATAAATATCAAGATTTACAGATTGCCTTAATATTATTCCAATAATATTGATTTATACAACAGATATCTATTGTTACTATTAAAGCTAATTTTGAAATGATAAGTAATTTAACAGCTAAATACAAAAGAAAATAGGCAAAGCAATAAAAAATAAATTAATTAGATTTCAGTGTGAAAACAAAGAAAGGGAACAAAGAGAAGTAACTCATTTGCCAAAAGATGCACCCCGTCAATATGTCCCATGCATTAATGTTTCTAATAGATTTAAAAATTACAAGAGGAATTAACAAAATTGTCTAAAGAAATTTTAAGAGAGGGGTGCCTTGAATGGCTCAGTTGGTTAAGCTTCTGACTTCAGCTCAGGTCATGATCTTACAGTCTTTGAGTTCGAGCCCTATGTCAGAGTCTGTGCTGTCAGCTCATAGCCTGGAGCCTGCTTCTGATTCTGTGTCTCCGTCTTTTCTACCCTTCCCTGCTCACCCTCTGTCTCTCTCTCAAAAATAAATAAACATTAAAAAATTGTTTAAAGTTTTAAATAAATGAAAAACATGATTATATAAATGCATATATCTATATCTGTATCATCTATATCGATATATATCCATATCTATCTAACTTTATACTCATATATATAAACTATACTCTACAAATGAAAAACATAACAACACTTTTATTTCAAGAAGTGGGGGAATTCACAATTTAGCCGGCACCAAGATATAAAGGAGAGAAAATCTCTACAGATTACAAAAAGCAGAGGCCATACAGCCCACATTATTTTTTTTTTAAACATCACAACCAAGATCTACCTACACTATTTTAAAATTTTTATCTCATGGGATAATGAAGAAATCAAGATGAAAATGAGAATTTCTTCAGAAATAAGCAAAGATAAAAATAATGTTATTAAAACCTCTGGGAGGTGACCAAAGTCATGCTCAAAAGAAAATGCCCACCCATAAATTAATTAATTAAAACACAAGAAAATGTAAAAATGAATTATCCATGCTTCATATCAAGAAAGTACATAAAAACAATATAAAGCAGAGGAAAGGAATAAATAGATAAGAGCACAACTTTTAAGAAAAAGTAGTCATGATAAAAATGCTGAAAGCTATCATTTATTTTTTATTTTTTTAAACAATAATTTCAGGAATAGAATTTAGTGATTCATCACTTACATATGATACACAGTGCTCATTCCAACAAATGTCCTCCTTAATGCCCCTCTCTCATTTAGCCCTTCCTCCCACCCAAGACCCCTCCAGCAATCCTCTCTTCTCTGTATTTAAGAGTCTCTTCGGGTGCCTGGGTGGCTCAGTCAGTTAAGCCTCTGATTTCTGCTCAGGTCATGATCTCACGGTTTGTGGGTTTGAGCCCCGTATCAGGCTCTGTGCTGACTACCAGCTCAGAGCCTGGAGCCTGTTTCAGATTCTGTGTCTCCCTTTCTCTCTGACCCTCCCCTGCTCATACTGTCTCTCTCTCTAAAAACATTTTAAAAATTTTTTAAAAAGAGTCTCTTATGGTTTGTCCCCCTCTCTGTTTTTATATTATTATGTTCATCTGTTTTGTATCTTAAATTCCACATGTGAATGAAATCATATGATAATTGTTTTTCTCTAACTGACTTATTTCGCTTAGCATAATACACCCTGCTTCCATTCACGTTGTTGCACATGACAAGATTTCATTCTTTTTGATTGCTGAATAATAGTCTTGTGTGTGTGTGTGTGTGTGTGTGTGTGTGTGTAGTTATATATATATATATATATCCCATATCTTCTTTATCCATTCATCAGTCGATGGACATTTAGGCTGTTTCCATACTTTGGCTATTGCTAATAGTGCTGCTATAAATAAACAGTGGAGTGCATGAGCCCCTTTGAATCAGAACTACTGTATCCTTTGGATAAATACCTAGTAGTACAATTGCTGAGTCATAGGGTAGTTCTATTTTTAATTTTTTGAGCAACCTCCATACTTTTTCCAGAATGGCTGTACCAGTTTGCATTCCCACCATCAATTCAAAAGAGACCCTCTTTCTCAGCATCCTCGTCATTCTGGTGTGAGATGGTATCTCATTGTGGGTTTGATATGTATTTCCCTGATGATGAATGATGTTGAGCATTTTTGCATATGTCTGTGAGTCATCTGGATGTCCTCTTTGGGAAAGTGTCTATTCATGTCTTATGCCCATTTCTTCACTGGATTATTTATTCTTTGGGTGTTGAGTTTGGTAAAGTTCCTTGTAGATTTTGGATACTAACCCATTATCAGATATGTGATTTGCAAATGTCTTCTCCCATTCAGTCTGTTGATGTTTAGTTTAGCTGATGGTTTCCTTCACTGTGCAGAAGCTTTTTATTTTGATGAAGTCCCAGTAGTTCATTTTTGCTTTTGTTTCCCTTGCTCTGGAGACATGTTGAGTAAGAAGTTGTTGCAGCCAAGATCAAAGAGGTGTTGCCTGTTTTCTCTTCTAGGATTTTGATGGCTTCCTGTCTCATGCTTAGGTCTTTCAACCACTTTGAGTTTTTTGGATGTGTATGGTGTAAGAAAGTGGTTCAGGTTTATTCTTCTGCATGTTGTTGTCCATTTTCCAAACACCATTTGCTAAAGAAACTGTTTTTTTCCATTATATATTCTTTCTTGCTTTGTCAAAGATTAGTTAGCCATACGTTTGTGGGTCCATTTCTGGGTTCTCTATTCTGTTCCATTGGTCTAAGTGTCTGTTTTTGTGGCAGTACTCTACTGTCTTGATGATTACAGCTTTGTAATATAGCTTGACATACAGAATTGTGATATCTCCATCTGTTGTTTTCTTTTTCAGTATCACTTTGGCTATCTGGGGTCTTTTGTGGTTCCATACAAATTTTAAGACTGTTTGTTCTAGCTCTGTGAAGAATGCTTGTGTTATTTTGATACGGACTGCATTGAATATGTAGATTGCTTCGGATAATATCAACATTTTAACAATATTTGTCCTTCTAATCCGTGAACTTGGAATGTTTTTCTTTTTTTTTTGTATGTGTCTTCTTCCATTTCTTTCATAAACTTTCTATTGTTTTGATTGTATAGATTTTTCACCGCTTTGGTTAGGTTTATTCGTAGGTATTTTATGGTTTTTTTGGGGGGAATTTTATGGGGCATTTGTAAATGGGATCGATTTCTTGATTTCTCTTTCTGCTGCTTCATTATTGCTGTAGAGAAATGCAACTGATTTCTGTACATCAATTTTATATCCTGTGACTTCGCTGAATTCATGGATCACTTCTACTAGTTATTTGGTGGAGTTGTTTGGGTTTTCCGCGTAGAGTATCATGTCATCTGTGAAGAGTGAATATTTGACTTTCTCCTTGTTGGTTTGGATGCCTTTTATTTCTTTGTTGTCTGATTGCTGAGGCAAGGTCTTCCAATACTATGTTGAATAACAGTGGTGAGAGTAGACATCCTTGTCATGTTCCTGACCTTAAGGGGAAAGCTCTCAGTTTTTCCTCATGAGGATGTTATTAGGGGTGGCTCTTTTGTATATGGCCTTTATAACCTTGAGTTGGGATCCTTCTGTCCCTACTTTCTTGAGGGTTTTTATCAAGAAATGATGCTGCATTTCGTCAAATACTTTCTCTGATTGTATTAAGAGGATCATGTGGTTCTTACCCTTTCTTTTATTAATATGAAATATGATATATCATATTGATTGATTTGTGCATATTGAACGAGCCCTACAACCCAAGAATAAACCCACTTCATTGTGTTGAATAATTCTTTTAATGTATTGTTGGATCCAGTTTTCTAGTAACTTGTTCAGAATTTTTGCATCCATTTTCATCAGGAAAATTGGTCTGTAGTTTTCCTTTTTAGTGGGGTCTTTGTCAGGTTTTGTAATGTTGGCCTCATAGAAGGATTTTGGAAATTATCCTTCCATTTCTATTTTTTGGAACATCTTCAAAAAATAGGTGTTAACTCTTCTTTAAATGTTTGTAGAATTCCCCCTGGAAAGCCATCTGGCCCTGGACTCTTGTTTGTTTTTGGAGATTTTTGATTACTGATACAATTTCTTTACTGGTTATGGGTCTGTTCAAATTTTCTATTTCTTATTGTTTCAGTTTTGGTAGTTTATATGTTTCTAGGAATTTGTCTATTTCTTCCAGACTTCCCATTTTATTGGCATATAATTGCTCATAATATTCTCTTATTATTGTTTGTAAATTATGCCATGTTGGTTCTAATCTTTCCTCCTTCATTCATGATTTTATTTATTTGGGTCCTTTCCTTTTTCTTTTTGAAAATCTGGCTAGGGGTTTATCAGTTTTGTTAATTTTTTCAAAGAACCAGCTCCTGGTTACATTGATTTACCTCCCCCCCCCCCCCAATATCATTGCTTTCTGGTGTAATCTTTTTATTTCTCTTCTTCTGGTGGTATTGAGCTTTATTTCCTGTTCTTTTTTCAGCTTTTTTAGGTGTAAAATTAGGTTGTGTATTTGAGTACTTTCTTCCATCTTTAGGAAGGACTGGATTGCTATGTACTTCCCTCTAAAGACCTCCTTTGCTGCATTCCACTGTTTTAGGGCTGTAGTGCTTTCATTTTTATTGGCTTCCATGTACTTTTTAATTTCCTCTTTAATTTTTTAGTTAACCCATTCATTCCTTAGTAAGATGTTTTTTAATCTCGAAGTATTCACGGTCTTTCCAATTTTGTGTATGTGGTTGATTTCAAGTTTTATAGCACTGTTGTCTGAAAATATGCGAGTTATGATCTCGATCTTTTGTAATTGTTGAGGGCTGATTTGTGATCCCATATGATCTCTTCTGGAGAATGTTCCATGTGCACTTGAGAAGAATGTGTATTCTTCTGCTTTAGGATGAAGTTCTGAATATATCTGTTAAGACCATCCAGTCCACTGTGTCATTCAGAGCCATTGTTTCCTTGTTGATTTTCTGCTTAAATGATCTGTCCATTGCAGTAAGTGGAGTTTTGAACACCCCTACTTATATGGTATTGTTATCAATGGGTTTCTTTATGTTTGTGATTAATTGATTTATATATTTGGGTTCTTCCACATTGAGGTGTAAACATTTACAATTGTTAGATCTTCTTGATTGATAGATACCTTATTTGTGATATAATGTCCGTCTTCATCTCTTGTTACAATTTATTTTAAAATCTAGTTTGTCTGATATGAGTATGGCTACACCAGCTTTCTTTGGATGACTATTAGCATGATAGATAGTTCTCTATCCCCTTATTTTCAGCCTTCAGGTGTCCATAGGTCTAAAACAAGCCTTCTGTAAGAAGCATGGTCTTGTGTTCTTATTTATTTATTTTGATATCCTATATCTTTTCATTGGAGTATTTAGTCCATTAACATGAAAGATATGAGTTTAGCACCATTGTGTTGCCTGTTGAGGTGGTGTTTCTGGTGATGTTCTCTGGTCCTTTCTAGTCTTTGTTACTTTTGTCTTTTTTGTTTTGTTTCATCTTTTCTCCACTCAAAGGGTCCCCCTTAACGTTTCTTGCAGGGCTGGTTTAGTGATCACAAACTTCTTTAGTTTTTGTTTGTCTGAGAAACTCTTTATCTTTCCATCTATTTTGAATGACAGTCTTGATGGATAAAGAATTCTTGGCTGTGTATTTTTCCAATTCAGCATGTTGCATGTAACCTGTGACTCCTTTCTGGTCTACTGTGAACCTAATCTGCCTTCCCTTATTGGTTAAGGACTTGTTTTCCTTTGGTGTTTTAATAATTCTTTCCTTGTCTGTGTTTTGTGAATTTGACTGTGATATGCCTTGCTGATAATCGGGTTTTGTTGACTATAATGGAGGATCTTTGTGCTTTTCTTGAATTTTGATGTCTGTGTCTCTCCCCAGATCTGGAAAGTTTTCTACTATTATTTGTTCACAAAAACTTTCTGCCCCTTTTTCTATCTCTTCATCTGGGACTCCTATGATTCAGATGTTATTCCTTTTTAATAAGTCACTGAGTTCTCTGAGCCTTGCATCACAGTTTTTTGTCATTGTTTCTCTCTTTTTTTCTGCTTCATCATTCTCCATAATTTTTCTTATAAATCACTGATTCACTGCTTTGCTTTGTCAATCCTTGCCATGTGGCAACATTTGAGATTGTACCTTAGTTATAACATTTTTAATTTCATCCTGACTAGGTTTTATTTCTTTTATGTTTGCAGAGAGATTCTATGCTTTTTCAGCCCCCGCTAGTATTGCTATTATTGTGATTCTAAATTCTACTTCAGACATCTTGCTTATATCTGTGTGAGTAAGCCCCCAGCTATAATTTATTCCTCTTCTTTCTTTTGGGGGAATTACTTCATTTGTCATTTTGGAAGAAGAAAAAAAATGAATGAAATAAAAATTAAAGTTAAAAATTAAATACAAAACAAAAATCAAATAAAGAAAATTAGATTCTAGGTGCATTTTGGTCTGCTTGCTGAAAGAAGCTTGATAGAATAGAGAAAAAAGGAAAAGAAAGGCAAAATGAGGCAAGAAAAAATTTAAAAAGTAAGAAAACATTTGTACAATAAAATAGAATAAAATGAAATAAAGAAAATGAAATAGAATAAAAATTTTTAATAAAAATAAAGTAAAATAAATAATAATAAATATAAAATTTTCTCATTCTGTATCCAAGAATGAGAAAGAAAAGAAAGGAAAAAAAAAACAATTTAAGCAAAACAGATGCAAAGAAAACCAGCAACTGAACCAGCAAAGAGAATGAAACTCGAATGCAATTACATGCAGTTTACCCTAGAACCAAAACTATGAAGCCTTCTATAGTCCTTAAACTAAGCAGGTGAAATGAACTTGTGTTGGTCTTTAAGGGGATGGGCTTGGAGGGTGCAGTTGGGCAGGGCTTAGTGTAATGGCTCCATTTTCCACTAGGCAGTGCTTCTTGGCCTACCGCGGTGTATCAGTCTAGAACACATGTGTATCAGTCTAGAACACATGTGCATATGTACAAACGCAGGCACAGAAGTGGAAATGGCTTTGCCCAACTCCTTAGTCTCTGGCACATAAACTTCATACTCACCTACCTGTGATCAAGCACCCCTCCTTTGCTTCATTCCTCCATCCACTCCTGCCTCTACCCTGTCTGTGTTCAAGCTGTCCACTTGCCAGGCAGCCCCTCTGTCCAGAGTTTTATCTCAGATGGGGTTGTGTTTCAAAACCCCACAGTACAGAGACCTCCTGCAGCTTGGACCCATGCTGACTATCTGGGGGAAATCTTACTGAGCAATAGCTTGGTATTAGCTTGTCCCAGAAAAGGCTCATGTAATAGTGCAGTGACAGAGGTTCAGAGATTATGGTAAATGACAACACATAGCTGGCACCAGATTTTACTGCATTTTGGAATCTTTGTCCCAATACTAGCAAATGTGCCTGCTTTCTGGGATCTGCTGGGACCTTTCCAGTGGGGAGGCTGTATGAGCTCTACCAAAAGGACTCCAAGCAGGGGAACTGCTTATCCCTGTGTGGCACAAGGTTACCTCAGCTCCCGCTGCCTGCTCCTAGGGATTTGTCCTGTTTCTTCACCAGAGAACCACCAGGCACTGAGTTCTGGAACTCCAGACTCTGTTCTCCACTATTTATAGAATCCTGGTGATACTGAAACCCTCTCCTTTCTCCCTATCAGTGGTTTTGGGGAACAGATTTTTTGTTTAGTCCCCTGCAAGTGTTTTCACTCTTTCTCTCCATCTACTTTTGGGGGAGTGCTTTCCTTACATGATCCCAGTGCACCACACTTGCCCCCTTTCCCTTTTTCTGCTCTCTCCCCAAAAAACCTCTCCCTACCCTTCTCAGCTTTTCTTTCCCTCTTTCACCTCTCAGCACTGCATACATGTTAAGTTATGTGGCTCAAGTTATGCATATTATTGTGTTAATCCCCAGATCAGTCTCCTAGGTATGCAGAATGGTTTGGTGCTGATCCGGCTGCATTTTCAGGGATGAGATAAATGCAGGGTCTCCATGCTGCTCCACCATCTTCAACATCCATTATTTAAAGAGAATGTTAAATAAAGTTTGACATCCCAATATTTTTTTAAAGAGCTGAAACACCACTAAATAATATTAGATATGATAAATAAAGCATAATTACAGATACAGGCTGCTATTAAATAGATAAGTGAAAATATATTAACTGTATTGTGGGATGAACTATGGTCCCCTTAAAAAATTCACATGTTGAAGTCTTTAACCTCCAGTACTTCAGAATGTAACATATCTGGAGATAAGGTCTTAGGTAATCAGCTTAAAATAAGGCCATTTAGATGGGACCTAATCCAGAGGCACCTGGGTGGCTCAGTGGGCTAAGCATCCCTAATTTTGGCTCAGCTCATGATCTCACAGTTGTGGGATTGAGCCCTGCATCAGGACGCTGGACTTGGAGCCTACTTAAGATGTTCTCTCTCCCTTTCCATCTGCCCCTTTCCTGCTCATGCATGTTCCCTCTCAAAAGAGAGAAAGAGAAAGAGAGAGAAAGAAGGAAGGAAGGAAGGGAGGGAGGGAAGGAGGGAGGGAGGGAGGGAGGGAGGGGGGGACAAAATCCAGTATGACTGGTGTCCAGGGGAAATCAGAAAGTGGGCACAGGTACAGAGGAAAGATGATACAGAAGACACTGGGAGAAGACAGCCATCTGTAAGTTAGGGAGACAGGCTGCACCACATCCTTCCCTCATTGCCCTCATAAAAACCCAATCCTGCCAACATCTTCATTTTGGAATTCTGGACTCCAGAACTGTGGGACAATAAATGTCTATTGTTTTAGCTTCCAAGTCTGTGATATTTTTTGCTGTAACCCTACAAACTAATACAAGCTGTTAAAGAGTATATTTGAAATGGTAGACAAATAGATGCATTTCTATGAATATTTAAATCATCATCTAAGTAATCATTATAATTGGCTCAAGAATTAGAAAACAAATAGAGTTGTTTTCCAATAATACGATAATCTTGAAGAAATAAAAAATTGCTGAAGATCAACATCCAAAAAAAAAAAAAAAAAAAAAAACCACCCAGACCACATGTTTAGCAGCAACTTCTATTCAAGGAACAGATGATTCTAACCTTATAGATAATATTTTAGATAGCAGAAATATAGCTGGAAATAAATACAAAATGTCTCAATTAACTTTGCAAAATTAGCATAATCCTGAAACAAACCAAAAGAACATAAACAAGATCAAAATAACTAGTGGTCAATTTTATTTATGAACCTGTGTGAAAAATCCTATATAGAATGTTAATAAATTGAATTAAACACTATATTAAAAGTACAGTGCATCATCAAGAATAGTTTCTGTTTGGAATGTAAGAATGTTTCAGTTCCAAAAATTGTTCTAATGTAAGTCATAGCAAGAAAAGTTTGAGGGAAAAAAATGTGATTTTCTCAGTAGTTAACCCAAAAAATCCAAATTCAATTTTAATGGAATTTGCTAGTCCAGCTTCAATAGAAGGAAACTTTCTTAGCTTGATAAATATTATCTACTAGAAAACGCAGACAGTAACAAATTATTACTAAGTCAATCAAATGAATCTCATTGAATTCAGAACTAAGATAAAGTTTTTGCCATTATTGCCACTACTCTTTAGCATTTAAGGAAGATCCCAAGCGAAGCAATCACATAAGAAAAAAATAAATATAAATATTAAAAGGAAAGGATAGTATTCTCATCATTTATAGGTCACATGTCTTTAGAATAAGTGGATTTGGAGTGCCTGGCTAGCTCAGTCAGTTGAGCATCTGACTTCAGCTCAGGTCATGATCTCACAGTTCTTGGGTTCGACCCCTGCATCAGGCTCAGTGCCCACAGCTCAGAGCCTGGAGCCTGCTTCAGATTCTGTGTCCCCTCTCCTCTCTTCCCCATCCCCATTATACTCTATCTCTCTCAAAAATAAAATTTTTAAAAAAACTTTAAAAAATAGAATAAGAGGATTTGTTTTCTAGAGCTGTCATAAAAAGTACCGTAAGCCAGATAGTACAAAGCAAAGATTTATTTTCTCACAGTTCTGTTGACTAGAAATAAAAAATCAACGTTATTTGTCATGGACAGCCTCCTTCTTAGAGGCTATGGGGAGGAAATCTTTCTTCTCTCTTCCTAGTTTCTGCTGGTGACTTTTGATCTTTGATTTCCTTCTCTGCATATTTTCCAATATTTTCCAAACTCCAATATTTTCCCTTGTATTTACATGGCATTCTCCCTGTGTTTCTCTCTCTTCACATAGTGTTTTGCTCTACTTGTAAGGATACGGTCATATTGGATTAGAGTCTACATGAATACCTTCATCTCAATTTGATTACATCTGCACAGACCCTATTTCTAAATAAGGGCACATTTTGAGGTATTGGCGTTAAGACTTCAAAATACTTTTTAAAGAGGTACATAATTCCACCTCTAAAATATCAATACACAGAATCAACTGAAAAACCACTAGAAGTAATAAACAGGTTGAAAAACATGACCATGCATAATACCAGCACCAATTATTTCTTTCCCTTTAGACCAGAAAAAAAATAATAAAATAAAATAAAAATAAAATACAATAAAATTTGAAAACTATAATGAGAGAGAGAAAGAGAAAGGCTGGAATTCCCTTGGTGGGGTTTTTACGTAGGATGAGGAGATTATACACAATACTTGGCTAGCTAAAACGTAACATGGCGATTTCTGGTGGGCTGCAGTTAAGCTTGGGAGGGGTTTGGGTCTCTTGGAATGCTGGAGGCCTGATTAACAGTCCTGATTGTGGAATGCCCAGGTCTGCCCTCCTAGGTGCTTCTGCAGTCCTTGGGGAACTCCATTATCTATACATTGTATACAAAGCTTAGCAAAACAATAGGACACATAGACTTGCTGTATACCTTTGATTTGATTAGCCTCTTGTGATTGTTCACCTTTAAGTCATGCACCTTTGTTTTCGTATGCCTGAAATGTTATACTCCCTCTATATACAGCAAGCCAATAAGATTTGTGATTGGCATGGCACTGCAATAAATGAGAGCAAGGCAAACAGGGTCTTTGACTGTGAACACTGGCCTCCATGCCTTTTCCTCTCTTTCTTAGCAAAGTATGGAGTAATCTTTCATACGTAGGTACAGGGTTTGCTGGCCATTCTTGACACTCTCATAAGTAAGAGAAACAATAACAAAACAAAAATACTAAACTAGGCATAAGAAAAGTTATCACTGTGTAAAGAAAAAAGTCACCAATTGGCATAAAAATCTAAATAATAGGGAAGATATTCAATATTCCTGGATGGAAAGACACAGTATAGTAACAACACTCATTCAGTATTAATTTAAAACAATTCCTTCAATACAATTTACTACAATTTACAACTTACATTTAATAGTAACAGAAATCAAGGCAGCAAATTTTCTTTTTTTTAAAAAATGTTTATATGTGAGAGAGTGCAAGTGTGTGTGAGTGGGGGAGGGGTAGAGAGAAAGGGAGAGAGAATCCCAAGTAGGATCCATACTCAGCATGAAGCCCAATGCAGGGCTGAATCCCATGATCCTGAGATCATGACCTGAGCCAAAATCAAGAGTTGGACATTTAACTGACTGAGCCACCTAGGCTCCTCAGGCTTAGTAGTTTTTCAGTTGATTCTGTATATTGATATTTTAGAGGTGGAATTATGTACCCCCTCAAAAGACAAGTCTTAACCCTACTGTCTCATAATGTGCCTTTATTTAGAAAAAGGGTTTTTGCAGATGTAATCAAATTGAGATGAAGTCATTTGTGTGGGCCCTAATCCAATATGACTGTGTCCTTACAAGAAGAGCAAACACCATGTGAAGACAGAGACACAGAGGGAGAATGCCATGGAAAATATTGCAGTTGGAAAACATGCAGAGAAGGAAATCAAAGACCAAAAGTCACCAGCATAAACTAGGTTTATGACTTGCAACAACTTTATTTTCAAGATCATATGAAGGATAGAACTGCAAAATGAAATAAGATCAAGAATTCATTGAAAAATAAAAACACTAAAGGGGAGCATTTGATGACTATAGTAACAATCATAGAATTGGTAAACATGATAATAGATATGATTTTATATGGGGTGCCTGGGTGGCTCAGTGGGTTAAGGTCCGACTTCAGCTCAGGTTATGATCTGACAGTTGTTGGGTTCAAGCACCGCATCGGGCTCTGGGCAGACAGCTAGCTCACGGCCTGGAGCCTGCTTTGGATTCTGTCTCCCTCTCTCTCTGACCCTCCCCTGGTCACGCTGTCTCCTCTCTCTCTCTCTCTCTCTCTCAGAAATAAATGAAAAACATTAAAAAAAAATTTTAAATATATGATTTAACATGTCAGACATTTTTTCTGAAAGTCTTAAATATATTATTTTACTTAATATTGTTAAGAACTCTTCTATCTTAATTTGACAAGTGAGGCACTAGATGGCTAAGTTTATTGTCTAAGGTCACACCATCAGTAACTGTGTGGTCTCATTGTAGAGCCATTCTTGAAAGATACCATAGGCAGCCTGATAATGAAATATAAAGTCAAAGTGATTAAAATTATTTGGTATTGTTATAAATATAGACATATAATTAATGGAATAGTTTAAAGGCTTTTGAGGTCATTATGAAAACCAAAATATGGAAATTCTTTATCAATATAGCAAAATTTGTTAGATCTTGCCTCATACTATTCAGTGCATATAAGAATGCAAACCTATAAATAATTTGAAAAAGTATGAGGATTTATTTATAATCTATATTTTATAAATGTGCTTTATTTTTCAGATCAATTTTTGGTTCACAGCAAAATTGAGCTGAAAGAGATCCCATATACCACCTACCCTCACACTGGCACAGCCCCCAACGTTCAACATCACACCCCTGGGTTGTGGCACCTTTGTTACAATGGATCAACCTAGCCCCAGGCACATCAGCCAAAGTCTAGACTGGACATTAATGTTTGCTCTTGCTGTTGTACATTTTATCGGTTTTGACAAATGTATAATGACATGTATCCACTACTATAGCATCATGTAGAAGAGCCTCACTGCTCTAAAATACTCTGTATTCTACCCTGTCACTCCTTCTCTCCTCAAGTGCTATCACCATAGTTTTGCTTTTTCTAGTATGTCATATAGTTGGAATCATACAGTAGATTTTTCAGATTGACTTCTTTCATTTATTAATGAGCATTTGTTTCCACCATGTCTTTTCATGGCTTGACCTATAATTTATTTCTGTTTAGCACTGAATAATATTCCACTTTTGGATATGCTAGAGTGTTATGTATCCATTCACCAGTGAAAGACATCTTGGTTGCCTCCAAGTTTTGGTAATTATGAATAGAGTTGCTATAAACATCTATGTGTAGGTTTACACCTCATTTGTGTGTAAATAACAATGATTGCTGAATACTATGTTTAGTGCTATATGTTTAATTGTATTAAAAAAGGAAAAAAAAAAAAACTACACCTGCCAAACTGTCCTGTATCATTTTGTATTCCCAGCAGCAATGAAAGCGAGTTCCTGTTGTAATTTTCCTTTATAATCTATTTTCTTCACAGCAATTATCTTATATATTCTTTCTTTATCCATTCTTAATGTATCTTTCCTTACTGGAATGTCTTTTTTATTACTGTTTTCTTTGGACATAAAATAATGACTTACTTAAGTTTCAGTAAGTTTCCTTAGTAAATATACATTGAATAAATAAATCATTCAGTTTAACTATCCCAAGTTGAGCTTATATAGAAAGCTCTGATAAAAGCAAATAGAAAAATAAAAACAACCAAAAAGATACAAGGAAAACATATAAAAAAGAAATTAAAATAGTATGTAATTAATCAAGCTGTTTTATAAAGCTCAAATTCACTTGTAATAATAGAAAGAAAAATAAAAATATTACCCATAATATTCAAAACAATTTAACAAATGATACTGCATCCTGCTATAGTTATGGAAAAACACTGTCATGTATTGTTGGTGAAATTGTAGATTTGTAGGTTGTAGTGTATTATAAAATAAATATTTGTACACAAATAAGGGGATAAAAATATAGATGTTTTTCCAAAAGCTCTACTACTGGTATTATATTTTATAAAACTGGTTGCCCAGTTACGTTATATCGAGTGTGAATCTTTTATAAGGCATATATCTTTGTGAATCATTTCTGTAATTTAAAAAAAAGATTAAAAAACTAAATGAATAGTTAATTTTTTTATCTTGTACCCAAATATGCATACTTTGCCAATTGGCCCAGTAAGGTCTTAATTCTAGGCTGAAAACAATTAAGTATAAGATACTATTTTGGGGGCGCCTGGGTGGCTCAGTCGGTTAAGTGTCCAACTTCGGCTCAGGTCATGATCTCACGGTTCATGGGTTCGAGCCCCGCGTCAGGCTCTGTGCTGACAGCTAGCTCAGAGCCTGGAGCCTATTTCAGATTCTGTATCTTCCTCTTTCTCTGACCCTCCCCTCTTTATGCTCTCTCTCTCTCTCTCTCTCTCTCTCTCTCTCTCAGAAATAAATAAAACATTAAAAAATTTTTTTAAAAATTGATACTATTTTGCCATTGGAGGTTTTGTATGTATATATGGTGTGTGTGTGTGTGTGTGTGTGTGTGTGTGTGTGTATTTTTTGTATATACATATATTTTGTGTATATATATATATATCACACACTATTTTTTATATATACATATAGTGTGTGTATGAGAATTGGAAAGTTCTTCATATTGAATTAATATAAATGAATATTTTACATGAAAAAATTATTCCTGGATGAAATTATTTTCTTGAAGCATATGTTCGCTTGTGAAGATCAATTAGAGATTTTACATGCCTAAATCTTGTTCTTTTCAAGAATTATCTAATGTTATCTGACAAAAGGCTTAATTAACCATTAGAACCCCCTCCCCCTTCTCTCTTTCACTTGTGTGAGGAAATAGGAAATAACAAAGAACACAGAGGATTTCCCTATCATTCTTCCAAACCAGGCTTCCTTAACTTACTATGCCAGTGTTCATTTTGAAAGTTCCTAGAAAGCCCTGTATTTCTTTCAGTCTCCAGAATGTGAAGTATTTAATTCAAACAGTGTAGGAAGATGTTCCCTGATGATAACAATATAGATTTGTTAGTCCTTTTTATTAATAAAGACAATATTAAATTATATTGTTGCAAAAGGGTACAATGTGTTTGTTTATTCACAATTAAATTTTGCAATTTAGAGGAAAGTTAAAAAGGTGTAGCAAAAGTCTACAATTCACTTAGATACCTCTGTTTCTTTTCCCAGAGTCTAATAAAAGAAAATATTCCAGTGGATTAAAAAAATGCACCTATTTAAATAACAAAATGGCATTTTTCTGAATATATGTATCTTTATTCATATAGAAGGTAAGGTTATGTCTTTTCAGCTATCCAAACAACTCACAACTGCTCAGTTTTGTTATCCTGAGTTAGCTTCATAGTTAAAATAATTTCTGAAATCTGCTTTCTGAGATTAGAAGTGCCCTCTCCCCTAATTTGCACAAAAATAATTGGAAAGGCACATGTACCAGCTTCCAGTTTATACAAGTTCACTTATTTGAAATCCCTTGAGCTCCTCCAATTAAAAAACAAGTTTTTGAGTTAATATCCTTCAATTGTTAAAAACTTGCGTCACTGTGAGAGCACAGTGAAACGTAAAGGTCCCAGCACACTGGCAGTTGATTGTGAGGGGATGTGATTGTTCCACATTTAGACTGGAAAGGGTTAGGAACTCTGCTTCCCAATGTGGTTAATGAATGAAAGGAAAATTGGACCCCTGAGCCAGAGTAAATGACCTAAGGGAGTGAAAAATGTTCACAGGTTAACAAGGGCAACTGTTCCTTGCCATAATTCCCAGAGGAGGCAAATGACAGAGGGGCCAATGAACTTCTGTCTTTGTATTATTTATTAATCCATTCTCTTCCTAGGAAAAAGAACTTGGAATACCTCTGGAAGACACTAATGTTGAACACCTTAAACTCTGTGCTTGTTTCTCCTTGCTCTGATTCACTTATTAATATATTTTGTGTTAATAATTCATTTGGACAAATTCAGTTTAGATGTACTAAGAAATTAATCCATCATCTTATACAATTTTAAATATTAAGGATATAATATAGGCTAATGTAATAGGCGAAGATGGAATCCAAGCTACCAACTTTAAAATGACTTAGTAATAAATTCTTGGTTATCTAATTGGTACAAGTGGCTATGGAGACATTTTTTTCCTCCTTAGAGTACGAATTATTTCAAATGTTTGTTTAAAAATATTGTTTTCTCTGAACCAAGGGAGTTTTCATAACCAAAGCCAAGCCACCACCCCTAGTCATGGTCACAGATACAAAACCCCTGATTGGCTGTTGATGAGTCATTCCTCTTGAGGAATCTTATCTTAACACCTGCCTTATCTTTAACATCCTTTTCAACTTCTTCTAGAAAAACAATAACCAAAAAGGAAAAAAAATATCTGGGACCAGTCCAGTTTTGAAACACCTGCCTTAGAGATAAAGACTGCAATTTTAGGCTTTTGTAATGTCTTTACTTTGCTCCTGGAATTTGTTCTCCCCTGTTGTGAGCATCCGCTGACTTTCTCAATACATGTGCTTTGCCTGGGAATTACTTCAGTCTAGCAAATTATAAAATGACAAGATCATCTCTGTTGCCATGGAAAGATCTGTATATCAGAAAATCTCTGAAGCTCTGGCTTCGTAGTAAATGCACTTTATGAGTTGAAGAAACATTACAACACCAGCTCTAATGAATCAGCCAGTAATGTTTTATGACATAATTCCAGTCTGATATTGATAATCTTCAACCTGCAGTTAAAGAGGATATCCCAGGTTTATGTGACCATGGTGAACCAAAATAGAAGCATTTAAAAAAATTACAGACAGGAACTACACAGCTGGAAACCAGAAGCACCAGTTTTACTTGGGCTATTAAGAAAATTCACAGTTAACTAAATAAAAAATATTTATTCTACCTCATTTATTTTCCCCTTGGTATTTAGATGTGCCCCATATTGGTGCCTATGAAGAGGTTATTATAAGGGCACAAATTTGTTTTAAAATTGTGAGTTAATTTGCTATGTAAACAACACAAATTACTGAGCAATTACATAATTTATGCTGTTATATTAATTAATTATGTTGATTTTTAAAGAATGTAATTTTCTCCTTATGTATAAATGCTCTGACATTAGAAAATTTTTGCTACGGCTCACTTAGCTAAATTCTAGGCAATCAGAAACTATCTGGAAGTAAAAAGTAGGGAGAGTGCCTCAGCAAAATTAACCAGCATCAAAGGGCTTGCCTTGCAAAACCAAGTTAACCACATGATGGCAAATGTCACAAAGGTGTTGTTGCTGTTGTTATTGTTGTTTTAATAAATAGAAACTGTAAATAATTTCACAAGGTCTCTTTCATATTTTGCTTTCAGGGAGTCAGCTGGCCCTACGTTGATGAGAAGAAACAATAGAGAAAGGCAAACAAGTCAATAAAGGGCAGTGGAAGGAATGTGAAAGATTGTGATTAAAACTATGATGGCAGTGAGTGTGCTCAAGAGTTCCTTCAAAGTGACAAGCCTTAGGGCACCTGGGTGGCTCAGTTGGTTGAGCATCTGATTCTTGATTTCAGCTCAGGTCATGATCCCAGGGTTGTGCAATCAAACCCCTGGCTCTGAGCTGTTGGGCTCAGAGCTGAATGTGGAGTCCACTTAAGATTCTGTTCCCACCCTATCTCCCATCTCTAATCTTCTTCTCCTTTCCCCTCTCCCTGGCCTTTCCTTCCTGCCCCTCTTCCCTATGATGTTCACTCTCTCTCTAAAAAATAAAATGAATCTTTTAAAAAATGACAAGCCTCAACACTAACAAGTGTTGCTGAAGATGGGAAGAAATTGAATCCCTTATTCATTGCTAATGATCTAACATAGTTTAGCCATTTTAATTTTATTATTTTTGTTGTTGCAGAAAGTTTTATTGTTTCCATTTGGTCCACAATTTGGGAGAGGGCTCCAAAGTTGTTAAGAAGCTGTCTTGTGGCTGAAGGGAGAAGCCCAAGCAGAAGCCTTAGCACCAAGAGGAGGAGGGGGTGCGCCTCAAAGGCTGTGGGGCTCCAGAGGCTCCTACTCATGCTTGAAGGTGAGTCCTTCAAAGAGATAATCACCCATCCTGGGTGTCACCAGCCTGAGGTGATAGGTAGTTGCCATCTTCCTAAAAAGTTCCACCTGCTCATCTAATTAGTCATTCTTTGGGAAGTCACAGAACCAGCATCAGCATGGGCAGACTCAGAGTGCCCAGATCCCAAAGGTCCCTGGTCAAATTCTTCTCCAGAATCATGGTGACTCCCATGGCATTCAGGTTTTGCTCCACTCACCTTGGGATGGCTTTTCCATGTCCTGGAAGAAGGCAGAGGCCTGGCACTGGTTTTGCATCTTCAAAAGATACTTGGCTCTTTCTTGCTTTCCCTTAGCTAACTTGGGAAGAAGTGACCCACACTCTAGAGCCACATTGCCATGGTCAAAATGAAGCCAAGAGAAAGATAGGTGTAGGAGGCCATCAGATCCATGTTGACAATGTGGTTGACAGCAACCTTCAGCTCAGTAGAATAATTCTGATGAGTCTGGGAAGTCATGGTTGATAGGCAATAAGAAGCCAAACAAAAAATATGGTGTTGGCTGGTCCCAGAGACAGAGGATGGCTGAGAAGATGGTTCTGAAAAGATGGTGGTTAGAGGATAGAACAGGGGACATCTCTGGGTCTGTTCCATACAAACACTGTTGAAACAAGAAATAGATTTCCAGGACCTCCTGGTGTACTGCTAGTTCAGCCATTTGGGAAAAGACTCTGGTAGTTCCTCAAAAGTTTAAACATAGAATTACCATAAGACCAAGTAATTTCCTTCCTACATATATACGTGTTATGAACTGAGCTCTAATTAATTCACTGCCACTGCAGGCTCAGAAGAGATAGACCTGAGGAGCAAGTCTGTCTCCTCCTCAGTTATAGAAAGTGGGACCACCTCCTTGGTTTCAGTAGGCCAGGCTGTTCCTGACCAGGGTTTCAAGGGCAAGGCTTAGTCCATGGCTGAGAGAGCATGATCACCACCTAGAGCCAAAGGGATGGCTATGCCTTCCATAAAAGCCTCACCAGTGGGCCTGGAAGGAGTGGTGGAACCCATAGGACAGAACATCCAGTCAGAGAGGATTATTCCAGAGCCATAACTTCTAATAGAATTTTCCAGGCTTGGTTTTAGACTTGCTTATGACCTGTCACTTCTTTGTTCTAATTTCTCCCTTGTGGAAAGGAATCTCTAGCTTCTGCCTGTCCCACCATTGCATTTTGGAAGAACTTATCTGGTTTCATAGGTTCACAGATGGAGAGGAATTTTTCTCTCAGTACCATACCTCGAGTTTCATTTATACTTGATCTAGACAGTCTCATCATATTAAGATGAGACTTTGGACTCAGTGTTGATGCTGGAGTAGGCTAAGGCTTTTGGGGCTGAACAGATGAGGTGAATGTATTTTGCATGTAAGAGGGTGTGAATTTGGTGGGTGGATGGCAGAAGGTGGAATGTTGTGGACTGAATTTTCTCCCTCCCAATAACATAGATGGAAGCCTTAACCCCCAATGTGACTATACTTGGAGATTAGACCTTTATTTAGATAAATAAGATTAGAGGAGGTAATAAAAATAAGACCCTAATCTAGTTCAACTGGTGTCCTTATAAGAAGTGTAAGAGAGGGGTGCCTCAGTCGCTTAGTTGGTTAAATGCCCAACTCTTGGTTTCACCTCAGGTCGTGATAGCACAGTTTGTGATACTGAGTCCCAAGTCGGGCTCCATCCTGACAGCACAAGGTTTGCTTGGGATTCTCTCTCTCTCCCTCTCTCTCTGCCTGTTTCCCAGTCATGCTCTCTTTCTCTCTTTCTCTAAGTAAATAAATAAATTTTTTTAAAAAGATGATGATGATGACGAGACAGCAAAAGTGTACGTGCACAGAAAGAAGGCCAGGTGAGGACCAAGAAAAAGGCAGTTTTCTACAAGCCAGGAGAGAAATCACCAGAAACCAACCCTGACAACACCTTGATTTTGGAATTATGGCCTCTAGAATTGAGAAAATATATTGTTGTTGTTTAAGTGCCCCAGTCTGTAATGTTATGGTGTTGCAGCTTGAGCAGACTAACACAGTACTCAGATTGTGAAAAAGATATGTGCACATGAATTCTCAAGAAGCATTATTCCTAGTAGTCAAAATGTGAAGAAAAAAAAAAGTCCACTAATTGATGAATAGATAAACCAAGTGTGACATATTCCTACAATGGAATATTGCTTGTCAATAAAAAGACATAACATGCTGATGCACCCTATGGCATGGATAGGCCTTGTTAACATTGAGCCAAATAAAAGAAACTAGTCACAGAACACCACATTTCATATGGCCCCATTTATATGAACTATCCAGAGAAGACAAATCTTTAGAGAAAGAAATTAAATTGCTAGTTGCCTACATCTGGGTGATGGGTAAAGTGAGTGCCTATTTAATGGGTACAGAATGTCTTTTTTGGGGTGATGAAATTTTTCTAAACTTAGACTGTTGTGATGGTTGCATAAGTCTTTAACAAACTCCAAGAGTCCTACCTGCTGTTCTCTCAGCCTCTTTGCATCCCCAACTAATGCGGCTCAAAACTCAGTATTGTGGATGGGGAAAGAAAGAAGTGGGCTTTGATGGCAGCATCTCACCCAGCTAGGTATGCACGAAATATTCACTTACATGCTCTTACTTTTTCCCTTATTAGAAATCTTAGGCCAAGAACATCTCTCTTGGCATTAGCTGTGACATCTTGGATGAATGGTGATGTGGCTAAAGTAAAATTATTCCTCTTATGCTCTCCAGTGCATCCAAATTTATACTTTTGTGTTTCAGCTATGCACTGAAAGTTCTCCACTGGACTTCTGGACTTCCACAGAGTCACTTCACCATGAATGATTGTCTTGAGAAAGGGCACTGAGAGTAACTAAAGCCAGGACATAAGCCACTGCTGGGACCACAAACAAGACTGAGGTCTGTATGCCTATTACCTGATGACAGGTGGGCAAAACTCTTCTCAGATTTTTTGAAATATATCCCCCACAAAGGTACTTCTGTCTGTGAATGGTACCAAACTGTTGTTGTTAAAGTGGGGATATATTGAGTAACATCTTAATTGGACATCTTGCTGACATCCATTTTTTTTTCTTGAATAAATGTTTCTATTATTGTTGTAGGCCTTTGGTCAATTTCCAGAGTTCTGAAAAAGTTGCTTTTATGGAAGCAAGGATTTTCAGAAGTCCTTAGCTCATTATACCAAAAATACTCCTGTTTTTGTTTTAATATAGTTTATAATCATCTATCATCTAGATTTAAACATTTTAAACTTAAAATATTTTTTGCAGATGACCTATACCAATAAGATGAATAAAGTTTTAGAAATGTAAACTTGATATAGGTATCCCTTTTTATTTAAACTCTTCAAGCTCTCAGACCAGATCTCTCTGAATAAAAATAAAAGATCTTACAACATCTAGTTCCAAATTCACTATTTTCTTTCAGGCATTCCATGACTCACAACTGTTTGTCAAGCATGCTGTATTTACTCACAGCTCCTAGTTTTCACATACTCTGTTCCCTTTGCTTGCCCAGCTCACCTGATGAGTTAATTCTAGTCATTCTTCAAGTCAGATCTCAGTCACTCATTCTCTGAGAACTTTCTGTAATCTTAGTAATGTATTTTCATATCTCCATTGTACTGTGTGCATTCCTCTTTAAACTCCTTTTTACATAGTATGTGATTGTTGTTTGCCATCTTTCCCCCCACCACTTTGAGGACTAGGATTATAGAATTTCATTTTTTAAACCCTATTCTTAGAAGAATGCCTGCCACATAGTATGAATTACTTGAATACATACTTGCTGAATAATTGAGTGAGAGACTTAAGAATCATAGACCAGGAAGTTTGGAGGAGGAAGATATTAATAAGAGGAGCGTGGTGCTAGCTGTTTTTAAGCAGAGAAAAACATATTTGGGTGATTTCCCTTTCTTTCTTTTCCAGCAAATGATAAATGGCTTTTTTCCTTTTCCTTCCCTGGTAAGGAAAATCCCCTTAGCTTAGTAATGCCTCCAAGTGCACTAAGAGTTAATGGTTCAGAGCTCAAAGGAAAAGACTTGGCATGGGCAGGGATGGGAGGAGAATTATGCAGCCAAAATATTTCTCTTCATTTTTTCCTCCAACTCTGGGAATGGAGAAAACATAAAACTGAATATTATATTAAGCATTAAACAAGCATCATATTCTCACTCTATGATTAAAGGATAATGGTGGTATTATGATGATGTCAAGTATGATAAAATAAAATAAATAAATTATAAGAAGTCATCCTGTTTGTAGGAAGTTATACTGGTTGACATGTCATATCTTTTCCATTTGTAGTTTCCCTAAGTTTCTGATTTGTTTCCAACAAAAATCGGTGTTGGTAAGATGAATAAAAACCTAAGCATGGGAAGAAGTTGATGGATAGTTTTGTGTGGTGTGCATGGAAAAATCCTCTTCAGGAAAGAATCCAAATTACTAACTGGAAAAGGGTGGGAAGAGTAACTCATGTCAGTAAAAAAAATTTATGAAAAATCAAAAGGTCAGAACTTTGGATATTTGTAAGTTAAGGTGTATTTTGACTTATCCTGGGGAGATTCAAAAACTACAACTGAACTGAATTACCTCCAGTGAAATTACTTGGCTTGAATAATTTCCTATTTCATTACCTTGCTTGCCATGAGGACAAGTGAAATAGACCAGCACAACTAGTGAGCCAAATTACACAATATTTTTGGGAGACCTTGAATCATTACAGTGTAAACTATATTGCATCCATATTTCTCTTCATGTACACTTATTATCAACAATTAGCTATTCAAAGTAACCGGAACTTATCTTAAACTTTTATACTCTTTCTTGTATATTTAGAAAGTTAGTAGAATTTCTTGTACAAGAAGAGAAGTATGTATAACAGACAGCAATTCTATTGATTAGTTTAAAATCTAGAATTTTAAAAATATGAATAATAAAAGCTGGCTTTTATATTATTTTATTTATACTATTATTAATTGGGAGCACCTGCATGGCCTAGTTGCTTAAGCTTCCAACTTCAGCTCAGGTCATGATCTCATGGTTTGTGAGTTCAAGCCCCACATCGGGCTCTGTGCTGACAGCTCAGAGCCTAGAGCCTGCTTTGGATTCTTTGTCTCCCTCTCTCTCTGCTCCTCCCCTGGTCACACTCTGTCTCTCTCTCTCACTCTCTCTCTCTCTCTCTCTCTCTCTCAAAAATAAATAATAAAAACATTAAAAAATAAATAAAATAAAATATTATTACTTGATTAAAGTAACATTAATACTAATACATTACTTTGGGAAAGTAATTATTTCCCAAAGATAATAAAAAGTTATTATCAACCACTTATCTTGTATTTAGGAAAACAAACGTACTAAATCATTAATCTGAAATGTTAAATTCCTCTTTCCTTTCATCTCCCAGTTATTATATAAGATATAAAGTTATTCTGTATTATGATATAAATTTTTTTAGTTGTTTATTTACTTTTGATGTATATATACACACGTATATTCATACATATCTTTTCAATTTTCAAACATATTATTGTTAAACATAAATGCTCAATGAAGAAAGTATGAAAAAACTGCAATATAGAGGCAATTGAGGTAATTATTGGTCACTCTGTTTTTAATGTTTATTTATTTATTTTGAGAGAGAGAGAGCATGCATATGTGCACATGCGCACAAGCAGAGGAGAGGCAGAGAGGAAAGGAGAAAGAATCGCTAGCAGGCTACATGCTTCAGGGCAAAGCCCAATGCAGGGTTTGAAACTCACAAACCATGAGATCATGACCTGAGCTTACAGGAAGAGTGAGTTGCTCAACCAACTCAGCTGCCCAGGCACCCCTGGTAGCTCTTTAACAAAAATATACTTTTATATGTTTTCTTTTGTGTAGATTATCATATGAAAATAATGTTATATGAACTCTTTATAATCTTTGAGTAACAAAGTATTAAAAACATTTTTTAAGTCACTACATTTTTTGTTACTCTTTTTTATATAATAATGTTACTTTATGTTACTTTTTTGTTACAATACTTTTTAAATTTTTAAATTTATTTTGGAGAAAAAGATAATGAGCAGGGGAGGGGCAGAGAGAGAGGGAGATACAGAATCCAAAACAGGGTCCAGGATCTGAGCTGTCAACACAGAGCCCAATGCAGGTTTTGAACTCAGGAACCGCAAGATTATGACCTAAGCCAAAGTTGGATGCTTAACCAACTAAGCCACTCAGGAGCCCCTGTTACAATACTTAACCTTTCCTACCATGTCTCCAGAGGCAAAATTGCTAACCCATCCCCGTTTATATGAAAAGTACTACTAGTTTCCCTTTATAGTGAGGAAAGTGAGTTACACAGACCTTAATTTAACTTTCCAAGTTCACATAGCTACCAAGAAGTTAAACTGAAGTTGGAACACAAGAATGTTTGACCTCATATTCAGTTCATCTCTTTTCTTCCCTTTCCTATGTATATTTTTGACTGTTTACTATTGCCAGGTAAGGTACTGTTCATTCGGGATTTAACGATGAGAAGATAATGTCCTACAAGAAAGAGAAATGAGTGTCTCTGGCCCCTTGGAGCTTAATGCCTATTGGTCTTTGAATTAGGCATCAAACAATGTGCCAAGGTTGACTAAAAATAGAGTTGTATTTCTCATAGCACTGTAGAGAAATATAAAGATAAGGACTGAGAAAAGAAAGCAGCTGTCTTAGGGTGGACTCTTGGCCTGGGGACAGGGAAGGGGATGACAGATATCAACCAAGTTATGGACCAGAAGAACTCCCATAGAGAAAGGTTATCGATTAAAAATAAATAAATCATAACAGAAGGCAAGTAGTGATTGAAGTAGCAGTCAGCATCAGGGCATTCTGTAAGATGAGGAATGAGCTCAAAAGTAGGTTTAGAATGGGGTGCCTGGGTGGCTTAGTCGGTTAAGCGTCCGACTTTTGCTTGGGTCATGATCTCGCGGTTCGTGGGTTCGAGCCCCGCGTCGGGCTCTGTGCTGACTGCCAGCTCAGAGCCTGGAGCCTGTTTCGGTCTGTGACTCCCTCTCTCTCTCTGACCCTCCCCTGCTCACGCTCTCTCTCACTCTCTCTCTCTCTCCTAGAAATAAATATATTTTTTTTAAAAAAGTAGGTTTAGAAAGATAGTTTTTCTAGGACAGATTAATGTTTGCAATAGGCAGGAGTTTAAATCTTTAAGTTATAAGAACTAGATTAAAAAGGTAGAATTTGAGTTGGTTTTAGTTTTAGGAAAGGGAGCAATCAATGAAAAGACATATTACTGCACTGCATGATGGCTACAGTAGTGTCTAAGCTTATAAAAACAACATTAAGACTTAGGAGCACGTATCTAGGGTATTGTTAGAATGCAAGAAAAAAAAAGCCCCAAGTTACTGCAGGACTGAGTTAATTTCTCTGGTTTATGTCTCCTTATATCATTACTGACCAACCTCAGGATTGGTTCTATACCCAGGAAATGCCAGAACATAACAGATATCCCCCGAGTCATGTTCGCTATATGAAGAGAGGATGATTTATCCAAAAATTAGACAGATCACTACAATAAACAGGAACAACAGGAAAAAAGAAGAAAATTAAGATTTTGAGAAACACTCATGGGGCTTTTCTTCCTTTCTTAAATTTCTGAATGACTAATTTGTCCCTGGATACCATGAACATCAATTACTCATTCCAAAGCAGCTTAGAACATTTTTGAGTTTTTTAAAAAACATTTTTCAATCATTAGTCTCAGTTTGTATAAGCGGCTTTTAGATATAGCTCCTCTGAGCTTTCTTATTTTATGATATACAGGATGCTGGATTTTTGAATTAGGTAAATTTCCATACACTTTATATTTAAGCCTCCCAGGATCTTGTTCTGCAATACTGAAGAAAAGCAACTTGATTCCATAGAGGCTGCATGTAAGTTATGGTAAGTTATGGTATTCTCATAAATGTTGACTTGGGCTGCTCCAGAGAAGAAGCAAAAAGAGATACTCCACAGAATAGACAGCAATAGTGGATAAGAAATCTCCAGTTAGATTCAAGGAGACTGTGGCGTCTATTACAGCAAAGTGGTTTCAATATAGCTGTCATAGTCTATATAGTATGTTGTTGTGGTTCGGAGCTTAGACTCTCAAAGGTAAGATAACGGAGTTTCATTCTCTGCTGTACTACTTACTAGCTGTGTATGATCTAGTGAAGTGACTTAACATCTCTGCTTATTTATTTGTAAAATGAATACATAACTAAAGGGCCTATTTCACAGCCTATTATGATACTTATAGGAATGAATATATATAAAGTGCTTTGAACAGAACATTGCAATAATAATAATTTAATTATA
Source organism: Proteles cristata cristata (assembly GCA_017311185.1). Taxonomy (NCBI): domain Eukaryota; kingdom Metazoa; phylum Chordata; class Mammalia; order Carnivora; family Hyaenidae; genus Proteles; species Proteles cristata. The sequence goes on along the minus strand of JAESUZ010003705.1, from coordinate 3,150,275 downwards.
TTGTACATTATAGATAATATATTTTTATTATTGTTGTTATTTGAGGTCAGTGACACATGACACAGGTTTTGGCAGTAAGTAATCCTAGCATGGCCAAACCAGTAGCATGCCCATTACAAGCTCAAGTAACTAGATTTTACAGAAACTAAATTGAGACTCATAAAACTTATTGACTACTCTGTACTAGAATTGTTATAGATAAGCACAGGTAGAAGTTACATAACTGACATTTATGTTAACCTAATACCAGTTTGATTTCTAACAGCCTTGAACAAGAGGGCTCTAGCTATGCCTTCCATAATGTAAAAGTTCTCCTGAGGTACCTTACTTTGCCACATTATACAAAGCATAGATTATAGATCCAAAAATATCAGGAATTAGGATTTGTCTCTTCCTTTCGAGACATCACATTTGATGTTAGTTTTGCTTATAGTTGTATCATACTTCCACTCTTATTGTTTGAATTTAGGGTGAACTAAACCCTTGGCTGCCCCAATATTTTGCAAGTTTTTAAGTTGATATGCAAGATGAGTGCCTGTTCTTTGCTTCTCTTACTTACTAAACTACCCATTTTAGTTCTATTGCTTCCAGTTAAAAAGTGACCTCATGCTTGCTGACACATGTTCAGTGATTATACAAGTAATGTTGATATTTTGTCTTTCGTGCGTTGTCAGTTTCCTTTTCTCACTCTCTCGCACTTCCACCCTCTAATTTCTTTGAAGCCACTGTCCATTTGACATGAAAAATGTACTTATAGTCTTTTGGCTAATTATTTCAAGGAGAGATGAAAAAAAAATCTTGACTATGGCATGATGAACTCCATCTGCTTCAGTTAAAGCACTTGCACACTTCAGAGTTTCTTTGCAATGACAACTTTTCAGCAATTTAATTTTGTTAAACATTGCATTCTGTTCCCCCAAATCTGGACTGATTTTTGTCTATATCTTCAGAGAATTACCCTACCCCACAGTATGTTTTTAAAAATCATAAATTTTTTCTGAGAAATTTTATGGAACTGAGTTGTCTTTGTCAGTTTTACCAAATTATTATCAACTCTCATGTGATTAATCAGGTCTTTCACTTCTGGGTTTCTCACTTTCCATCACAAAAGTGAATAATCCCACCATGGTTGACTGTCTCATTCAAGATTTGAGGTAAAGAGCTATAGTTGGGTCTTGAGGCCAGTCTGAGGAGAACTACTAATATCACTGATATTTGATTATTAGCTCTGCTACTCTACTTCATATCAGAAATGTTTCTCCTGTTGCCATCATACTGAATTATTTGCAGTAAACCTCTTAAGAGTTTTGAAGCTAACCCCACAGCTGGGAGTGGATCCTACATGTGCTACTTGGTACTTATAAAATCTCAGATAGGTTATGTAGACTCCTTAAACCCTCAGATTTCTCATACATTAATGAGGATGATTAATATTGGAATATTCCTGGTAGGGTTGTTATCAGGATTGATTGAGAAACTTTAAAATGTTCCATATAATGACTAACACATAGAAATTACTCAATAAATAATAGATATTACTATTATTTCTGAAAATATATGCACTCTTCAGAAATCTTTATGAAACTAGTGATTTAGATTAGATTTTCTTGTATTAGGATATGATTAAACATTAAAAAACTGGAATTAGCTAATATCTTCAGGTAAATAGAACTTTAGGAATAAATATATGACTATACAATCTTTTTGCTGAAACCCTAAAGGTAAAGCACTTGAGAAAAAGAAAGACAAAATAACAATAATATAATTTTTTGCTAAGTCTAAGAAACAAAAAGATGGCAACTGCCCAGGTCAGAATGCATTCACTTCGTGGTGATTTGTTTACTATATTATTGTTGCATTTTCTGAATTTTGATTCATATTCAATACATAATAATAATTTAACAGTAAAGTATTATACTCATGGAGTGTTAAACAATTGTTCCACATATGTTACTTTTACCTTTGTTAGGTAATATAACCGAAATGACTTGGTGGAGGTCCTTCAGAAGATAGGTATGTGTCTTAAACTTTATAACAAGACACCCTCACCTCCTCATCTGGTTCAACTAAAGTAGGACCTAAATATTTATATGTGAAGATTATGTGAACCACTACTGAATAACTCATTCTGGTCATTCCATAGTTTGAGAATATTGATTAATTATATGGTAGACCTCGCTCTCTTTTCAGGGAAGGACTTGTTGCCAGGGAGTGGCCAGGGGAGGACTTGTGGCTGGGAGTGCTGTTGGTGAACAGTGTTGAGCTGTCAACCACTGTAGGGATTGCCTCATATATGAAGAATTGCCTTATCCAAAGTTGCAACCCTTCCTAGAGTGGCCTACATTCTCTTTGAGGGATCCCTGACTACTCTAACTAAAATTGCAATATTTTTCTCCATAACACTACCCAGCCCTTCCATGTTTATTTCTCTCTATAGCATTGTTAATGACATCCTTGATATTTTAAGGATGTTATTGTTTCTCTTTCCCCTTTGGAATATAAGCTCAGTGAAGGCAACGTTTGTGGGCTCTTTTGTATTCCAAGTGCTTAGAAAAGCACTTGTAACACAATATTTGCTCAATAATTTGTTTGTTAAATAGTAATGAACTCTAGAGTAAGTGTACCACCCTGTGTTGAGAAGAATGAAATAGACAGTATTCAATAAAATAAACAAATCTTTGTAATTTGAATTTTCTCCAAGTTCAGCTTCAGTAATAAGAGATGTTTGTGAAGCTCTACTTTGTTTTCCCCTTGGTTATTGATCTGTGAATGTTTACTTAGTCAAAATCTAGAAGGAAACAAAATATGTGTGGCAATCAGTATACCTCCTTTTTTTCTATGGAACTGTCAAGGCCACTTTCCTCTCTCTTTGACATTTAAAAAAAGCATCCAGTTTATGCTTCATAAATTAGGCTTCAAATCTTTTTTTTTTTTTTGGACACCTCTTTATTTTTTACCAGATTGAGTACTTGGTTTCTCATTTGCTTTGTTTGCTGTGTTTTTATCACAAATTCACACCCTCCCTCTGCCAATGTAATCTTTTGATATTCAACCTGAGCAGGTATTAACAGCTTCTCCTCCCAGCAGTAGGCTGGGCAGGACGTGCAGATCTCAGTGCCTGCCTGGTTCCAGAGATGTCCCTTCTCTTTCTGCCTGGGAATGTCTATCCCTGTTCTCTGCATCCCATTTGAACTTGGACTTAGTTTTTTTCCTCCAGGATTGTCAAAGAAGAGAGGGTTCAAAAAATTAAAAAAAAAAAATCAGATCCTCACATGATAGATAATTCAGCTGAATACAGAAAGACCAGCTGGCAGTAGTTTTCCTTTAGAATTTTGGTGAAGTCTCAAGATGTTTGGATTCCTGATCTTTCATTTGTGATGTGTAGTCTCCCCCCACCTCCAGCTCCCAAGTGTGTGAGATCTCATTGTTCCTCATATTCCCTCTGACTTGTTTTTTACCTGTTGTGCTATCATTGGGCCCTCATTTGAAAATTCACATCTTTCAGTTATGGAAAATTTTTTTGAATTATTTTATTTTCCCTCTTCTCTCTTCTGACCCTTCTGCTATTCAAGGACCTGCATGTTCTCTAATTTTCTTGTCCTTTTTTCTCTTGTTTTTCAACCATTCATCTTCTTGCCCTACTTATTGAAAGTTTCCTGTGTCTTTATCTTTCAACCCTGATATTGAGGGCTTTATTTATTTATTTATTTATTTATTATTTTTTAAATTTACATCCAAGTTAGTAAGCATATGTGCAACAGTGATTTCATGAGTAGATTCCATAATTCCCTTATCCGTTTGGCCTCCTCTCCCCACCCGTCACAATCCCTCCAGCAACACTTTGCTTGTTCTCTATACTTAAGAGTCTCTCATGTTTGTCTTCCTTCCTGTTTTTATATTATTTTTGCTTTCCTTCCCTTATGTTCATTTCTTTTGTATTTTAAATTCCTCATATAAGTAAAGTCATATGATATTTCTCTTTCTTAACTGACTAATTTAACTTAGTATAATACCCTCCAGTTCCATCCATGTAGTTACAAATAGCAAGATTTCACTCTTTTTAATTGCTGAGTAATAGTCCATTGTATTTATGTATGTGTGTGTGTGTGTGTGTGTGTGTGTGTGTATGTATGTATATATATATATAATTTATCCATTCATACATTGATGGATTCATACATTCATACATATATATATGTGTGTGTGCATATATCCATTCATACATTGATGGACATTTGGGCTCTTTCCATACTTTGGCTATGGTCGATAGCACTGCTATAAACATGTGCCCCTTTGAAACAATACATTTGTATCTCTTGGATATATACCTAATAGTACAAATTCTGGGCCATAGGGTAGTTCTACTTTTAATTTTTTGAGGAACCTCCATAGTGTTTCCATGTGCTGCACCAGTGGCTACACCAGTGGCTGCACCAGTTTGCTTTCCCACCAGCAGTGTAAAAGAGATCTTCTTTTTTTGCATCCTCACCAACACCTGTTGTTGCCTGAGTTATTAATGTTAGCCATTCTGACAGGTGTGAGGTGGTATCTCATTGTGGTTTTCATTTGTGTTTCCTTGATGATGAGTGATGTTGAGCATTTTTTCATGTGTCGGTTGTCCATCTGGATGTCTTCTTTGGAGAAGTGTCTATTCGTGTCTTATGCCCATTTCTTCACAGGTTTGTTTTTTGGGTGTTGAGTTTGATAAGTTCTTTGTAGATTTTAGATACTAACCCTTTATCTGATATGTCACTTGCAAATATCTTCTCCCATTCCATCAGTTGGAATTAGTTTATCTAATTATTTCCTTCTCTGTGCAGAAGCTTTTTATTTTGATGAGGTCCCAAAAGTTCACTTTTGTTTTTGTTTACCTTGCCTCCAAGACGCTTTGAATAAGGAGTTGCGGTGGCAGAGGTCGTGAGGTTGTTGCATACTTTCTCCTCTAGAATTTTGATGGCTTCCTGTCTCATGCTTAGGTCTTTAATCTATTCTGAGTTTATTTCTGTGTTTGGCATTAGACAGTGGTTCAGGTTCATTTTTCTGTGTGTTTTTCCAGCACCACTTGCTGAAGAGACTCTCTTTATTCCATTGGGTATTCTTTCCTGCTGTTTCAAAGATTAGTTGGTCATAGAATTGTGGGTACATTGGTGGGTTTTCTGTTCTGTTCCATTGATCTGAATGTCTGTTTTTGTGCCAATACCATACTGTCTTGATGATTATAGCTTTGTAATACATCTTGAGGTCTGGGATTGTGATTCCTCCAGCTTTGGTTTTCTTTTTCAGCATTGCTTTGGCTATTTGGGGTCTTTTCTGATTCCACACAGATTTTAAGATTGGTTGTTCTACCTCTTTGAAGAATGCTTATGTTATTTTGATAGAGATTGCATTGAATATGTAAAGTGTCTTGGGTAGTATCAACATTTTAAAAATATTTGTTTTTCCAATCCAGGAGCATGGAATAGTTTTCCATATTTTTGTGTGTGTCTTCTTCCATTTCTTTCATAAGCTTTCAACAGTTTTCAGTGCATAGATTTTTTAACCTCTTTGGTTAGGTTGAATCCTAGGTATTTTATGGATTTTGATGCAATTGTAATTGGGATCGATTCCTTGATTTCTCTTTCTAATTTTTAATTTTTTTTAACATTTATTTATTATTCAGAGATAGAGCATGAGAATGGGAGGGGCAGAGAGAGGGGGAGATGCAGAATACAAAGCAGACTTCAGGCCCTGAGCTGTTAGGACAGAGCCCAACACAGGCCTTGAATTCACAAACCGTGAGATCAGGACCTGAGCCGAAGTTGTACACCCAACTGACTGAGCCACCCGATGCCCCTAATTATTTTATAATGTTTATTTTTGAGAGAGGGAGAGAGAGTGTGAGTGGGGTAGGGGCAGAGAGTGAGGAAGACACAGAATCCACAGCAGTCTGCAGGATCTGAGCTGTCAGGACAGAGCCCAACACAGGCCTTGAATTCACATACTGTGTTATCATGACCTGAGCTGAAGTCAGACGTTCAACTAACTGAGCCGCCCAACTGCCCCACTGATTTCTCTTTCCGTTGTTTCATTATTGGTGTATAGGAATGTGACTGATTTCTGTGCATTGATTTTATCCTACAACTTTGCTGAATTCAAGGGTCAGTTCTAGCAATTTTTTTGGTGGGATCTTTTGGGTTTTCCATGTAGAGTATCATGTTATTTGTGAAGAGTGAAAATTTGACTTCTGTCTTGCCAATAAGGATGCCTTTTACTCCTTTGCATTGTCTGAAAGCTGAGACTAAGACTTCCAACACTATGTTGAATAACAGTGGAGGGAGTGGACATCCCTGTCATGTTCTTGACCTTAGAGGGAAAAACCCTCAGTTTTTCCCCAATGAGGATGATACTAGAGGCGGGTCTTTCATATATGGCATTAAAATATGATCCTTCTATCCTTACTTTCTTGAGGGTTTTTATCAAGAAAGGATGCTGTGTTTTGTCAAATGCTTCCTCTGAATCTTTTGAGAGGATCATGTGGTTCTTGTCCTTTCTTTTAATGATGTGATGTATCACATTGTTTTGTGGATATTGAACCACCACTACATCCCAGGTATAAATCCCACTTAATTGTGGTGAATAATTCTTTTAATGTATTGTTGGATCTGGTTGGCTAGTATGTTGTTGAAGATTTTTGCTTTGGGATAAAATTTTATGAATATATGTTAAATGGATCCAGTCCAGTGTGTCATTCAAAGCGTTGTTTCCTTGTTGATTTTTTGTTTAGACGATCTGTCCGTTTAGACGTTCTTCAGGGAAATTGGTCTGTAGTTCTCTTTTTTAGTTGGGTCTTTGGTTTTGGCATCAAGGTAATGCTGGCTTCCTAAAATGAGTTTGGAAATTTTCCTTCCATTTCTGGTTTTTTGTTTTTGTTTTGTTTTGTTTTGTTTTTTTTGTAACAGCTTCAAAAGAATAGGTGCTAAATCTTCTTTAAGTGTTTGGTAGAATTCCCTTGGAAAGCCATCTAGCCCTGGACTCTTGTTTTTTGGGAGATTTTTGATTACTTATTAGATTTCTTTACTAGTTATGGGTCTGTTCAAATTTTCTATTTCTTCTTGTTTCAGTTGTGGTAGTTTGTAAGCTTCTAGGAATTTGTCTGTTTCTTCCAGATTGCCCATTTTATTGACATATAATTGCTCATAATATTGTCTCATTATTGTTTATATTTCTGCAGTGTAGGTTATGACCTATTCTCTTCCATTCTTGACTTTATTTACTTTGGTCTTTTTCTTTATCTTTTTGATCAAACTGGCTAGGGGTTTATCAATTTTGTTAATTCTTTCAAAGGACCAACTACTGGTTTCATTGATCTGTTCTACTGTTTTTTTTGTGGTTGTTGTTGTTGTTTTGTTTTTTTTTGTGTGTTTTTTTTGTTTGTTTCAGTAGCACTGATTCCTGCTTTAATCGTTATTATGTTCTGTCTTCTGCTTGTTTTGGATTTTATTTCCTGTTCTTCCAAATCTTAGAGGTGTAAGGATAAGTTGTATATCTGAGACCTTTCTTCCTTGTTTAGGAACGCCTGGATTGATATGTACTTACTCTTATAACCATATTTGCTGCATCCCAGTGTTTTTGGGCTATGGTGTTGTTATGTTTATTAGCTTCCATGTACTTTTTAATTTCCTCTTTAGCTTCTTGGTTAGCCCATTCATTCTTTAGTAGGATACTCTTTCATCTCCAAGTATTTTATTTATTTATTTATTTATTTATTTATTTATTTATTTATTTATTTTTGAATGTTTATAAACATTAAAACAGAAGAGAGAGACACAGAACAAGAGTGGGGGAGTAGCAGAGAGAGGGAAAGACATACAGAACTTTAAGCAGGTTCCAGGCTTTGAGCTGTCATCACAGAGCCTGATGCAGGGCTCGAACTCACAAACTAAGAGATCATGACCCTAGCCACAGTCAGACGCTCAGCCAACTGAGCCCCTCATCTTCAAGCATGTGTTATCTTTCCTAATTCTTTTCTTGTGTTTATTTTGAGTTCCATAGCTTTGTGGTCTGAAAATATGTATGATCTTGATCTTTTTATACTTGTTGAGGGCTGATTATGTCTCAGTATATAATTTATTCTGGAGAAAGTTCCATGTGCACTTGAGAAGAATGTGTATTCTGCTGTTTTCGGATAAAATTTTATGAATATATGTTAAGTACGTCCAGTCCAGTGTGTCATTCAAACCTGTTGTTTCCTTGTTGATTTTCTGTTTAGATGATCTGTTCACTGATGTAAGTGTGGTGTTGAAACCCGCTATGATTATGGTATTATTATTAATCAGTTTCTTTACGTTTGTGATTAATTGATTTATATATTTGTGTGCTTCTATATTTGGAGCATAATTATTTATAATTGTTAGATCTTCTTGGTGGATAGACTTCTAATTTATGATATAATGCCCTTCTTCATCTCTTGTTACAATCTTCATGTTAAAATCTAGATTGTCTGACATAAGTATAACTATTCCAGCTTACTTTTGGCAACCATTAGCATTATAGATGGCTCTCCATCCCCTTACTTTCAATCTGAAGGTATCTTAAGTCTAAAATGGGTGTCTTATAAACAGTATATAGATGGATCTTGTTTTCTTATCCATTCTTTTACCTGTTGATTGGAGCATTTAGTCCACTGATGTTTAGTACTGAAAGATATGAATTTATTGACATTATGTTGCCTGTAGAGTTAGAGTTTCTGGTGGCATTCTCTGGTCCTTTCTAGTCTTTGCTGCTTTTGTTTTTTATTTGTTTTGTTTTGTCTTGTTTTGTTTTGTTTTTTGGTCTTTTCTCCCCTCAGCTAGTTCCCCTTAAAATTTCTTGCAGAGCTGGCTTAGTGGTTACTAACTCCTTTAATTTTTGTTTTGGAAACTTTATTTCTCCTTCTGTTTTGAATGACAGCCTTTCTGGATAAAGAATTCTTGACTGCATATTTTTTTCTGATTCAGCACATTGAATATATCCTGCCACTCCTCTCTGGCCTGCCAAGTTTCTGTGGCTACATCTGCTGCAATACTGATATATCTTCCCTTGTAGGTTAAGTACTTTCTTCCCTTGCTGGTTTCATGAATCTTTCCTTTCTTGAGTATTTTGTGAATTTTGACTATCATATGCTTGTTGATGGTCGGTTTTTGTTGAATCTAATGGAAGTCCTCTGTGCTTCCTGAATTTTGATGTCTGTATCTTTCTCCAGGTTAGGAAAGCTTTCTGGCATGATTTGCTCAAATAAATCTTCAACCCCCTTCTCTCTCTATTCATCTTCTAGAAGTCCTATGATTCTGATGTTATTCTTTTTTAATGAGTCACTGAGTTCTCCACATTTTATGTCATGCTCTTTTGACTTAGTCTTCCCTTTTTCTGCTTCATTATTCTCCATAAGTTTGTCCTCTATGTCGCTGATTCACTGCTCAGCTTTATCCTTCCTTGATGCTGTGTCATCCATTCAAGATTGCAGCTCAGTTATAGAATTTTTAATTTATCCTGACTAAGTTAGTTCTTTTATGTCCACAGAAAGGGATTCTAGTCTATTTTCACCCCAGGTAGTATTCTTATTGCTGTGATTCTAATTTTTGGTTCAGACATCTTGCTTGTGTCTGTATTGATTAAGTCCCTAGCTGTCATTTCTTCCTGTTCTTTCTTTTGTGGTGAATTCCTTTGTTTCATCACTTTGAAGGAAGAAAAGAAATTAATAAAGAAAAATAATAATAATTAAATAATTTAAAAGAACACAAAAAGTAAAATAAAAGATGCTAGATTCTATGTGTGTTTTGGTCTGGTTGTTGAAAAAACTTGATAGGTTAGAGGAAAAAAAGGAAAGATAAGAAAATTAAAAAAGGAAAAAGAAATAGATAAAAACGGGAGACCTTTGAGAAATTGAAAAAATGAATGCAATAAAACAGAATAAAATAAAATGGTTGAAGCAGAATTGAGTTCAAAAAATTCCCAAAAATAAAAAAATAGTCAAAAAATGAAAAATCATTTTTATAAAAATGGAAAATAAATTTTGTTTCTCATTCTGTATTCAAGAATAAGAAAAGAAATAAACTGAATATATGAACCAACCACAAAGTGAAAAATGACTGAAATTATATCTAGTTTCTCCTAGAAGTCAAACTATGAAATACTTTATAGTCCATGAACTAAGCAGGCAGAGAGTCTTGTGGTGTTCCTCAAAAGCATGGTTGGCCCAGTTGGGCAGGGCATAGTGAAATATCTGTGTTCTTCACTAGATGGCAATGTTTAGCTTACTGGGGTGAATTGTTGTGGTGCCGTGTAGTATGCGTGTGTATGCATGGGATGGGTGAAAATGGCGTCACCCAGTCTCTACTATCAGAAGTTCACCCATGACATAACCTATGTCAGCAGTTTTTACTGATGAATGGTATTTCGTTGTATGAATATGACACATTTTGTCTTTCGTCTATTTTGTCTTTGCAGTTGATGGACAGTTTTTCAGTTTTCAAATATGATGAATTAGAAAACTGTGAACATATCCTCTTGGTTCTCTTGTGCAGATAATTTAGGAGTGAGATTTCTCAGTCATATGGTAGGGTAATGTTGAACTTCTTGAGAAATTGCCAATCATTGTCCAAAGTGGTTGCAGCAGTTTTATCCTGACCAATGTGTTTCCCCATGTTTCCATCAGCATTTGTTATTATCTGTCTTTTAGACATCCTTGTAGATGTGAAATGGTATCTTACTGTGGCTTTAAATTGCACTGTTGTGGACAGGGAAATGGGAGTAGGCCAAGTTCAGCATCAAATACCCTTCTGCTTTTACTAAAGGTCAGTAGTTTTTTTCTTGAATAATCACTCTTTAGATTGTTGTAAGCCTTGGTTAATTTCTAGAGTTCTTTTGTGGGGAGAGGGCAGAGAGAGAGAGAGAGAGAGAGAGAGAGAGAGAATCCTTTATTTTTTGAATGTTTATTTATTTATTTTGAGACAGAGAGAGCCAGAGAGCCAGAGAGCCAGAGAGCGAGAGAGAGAATCCCCAGCAGGTTCCATGCTGTCATCACAGAGCCCAGTATGGGGCTTAATCTCACTAACTATTAGATCATGACTTATGCCAAAATCAACAGTTGGATATTTAACTGACTGAGCCACCCAAGCGCCCCAATTTCTAGAGTTCTGAAAAAATTGATTTGCTGATAATATGTTGCTTTTGTGGAGATATACCAGGGTTTTCACTCTACTGTACCAGAAGTCCTGTCTCATCTCTTAAATATTGTTGTGAGGCATTTTAACCTTACAAAATCTATCCTTATTTAGAGATTCCTTAATTCTCCCACATATTTTCTCTCTTTTTATCATTTAACTTCTCAAAATTGAAATTTCTCTTCATTAGGAATTTATTTTCATAGAAGTATTTTCTAGCCAATTTTCTAGCCACCATGTGTTAAATAATAGTTCTTTCTCCACAGGCTTGTCATTGCTGTTTATCAGATATAAGTATTTTTGCAGTTTACATTTTTGTTAAAAATGATACATTAATCTATACATTTATTTCATGTTTTATTTATTTCTGAGAGAGAGAGACAGCGTGAGCAGGGGAGGGTCAGAGAGAAAGGGAGACACAGAATCTGAAACAGGCTCCAGGCTCTGAGCTAGCTGTCAGCACAGAGCCCGATGCAGGGCTCGAACCCATGAACCATGAGATCATGACCTGAACCAAACTCAGATGCTTAACCGACTGAGCCATCCAGGTGCCCCTACACATTCTTTTTTAAAAACACAGAAAAGTTAGCACAGAAAATCAGCCCAGTGAAATGTTTAAATGCCACTGAAATACTGCTATCTATTAATATTACTTAATTAATATTACTTAATTCTCTAATTATGTTTCTAAAGTTGCATGTAGGTGTAATTTTTACATGATTTCACTGGCTATTGAATGGAGAAACATTCACTTATCACATGCAAACCTTTCTAACTTTCTGTTACTGATAAAACGCCATGATGATGATAGTAATAAAGATAGTATCAAAGACTTATATTATGCCTGTTACATACCAGGTCCTGTTCTAAGGACACACATATATATTAACTCATTTAATTTTTATATCTACTCTCTGAGGTAGGAAGTACCATGATCTCCATTTTACAGGTTAAAAAACTGAGGCACAGAAGTGTTAAATAACTTGTCTACAGTCACTCAGACAGAAAACACTGGATCTGGGTTTTAGCTCCAGAATCTTTATTGTCAAATTCTATTGCTTACTTGATTAGAGGAGTTAACTAGGGCCCAAAGGGATTAAAAGAGTTGTTCAACCAGTTATTGGTAAAACAGAGACTTTAGTCTACTCAGATTCTGAAGGTGACAGAGGGCAACTATTGGGCAACTTACATACCCATAGGTTTAAGATGGTTTTTACTGGGAAGAGAGTTTGGGGAAGAAGATATTCCTACTGTCCAGATTATCTGGTCTTAAGCTATTTTCCAGAGATCACTTTCTTCCTACTTGCCTATTGGGGATAATGATAGACAGTTCAGACATGCCCAGCTAGGATATTGCTGGAGCAACAGAAGTTTGAATTCCAAGATGAGATGTTAAAACATCCCACTTCAGTGGCAATTTGCCTATGGCAATATCCTAGCTATAGAGGCAGGACCACTCCCAGCCTTCAAAGAGATGCTAGGAAAAGGACATCTCTGTCTTTCGAGATAAACTGGCAGCCCAGTTAGATGGATATGATACCCTAGAGTCTAGATACATTGATTGCTCTTACATCCTGAGAAGTCTATGCATGATGGCAGCTTGCACATTGATCCTGTCACACATATTGGCTAGTTCAGATACACAGACTTTTCTATATTATCCTAAGATGACTACCCCAGGTAGGACACTCCTTCTCCCTCCTCAGATCTCAAGAAGACTCCTGACCATCTATTCCAGGCAGCATGCAAAGTGGGAAGAAGCCCAGCTGAGATCTCTCCAAATATTCTCTTTTATCTTCTTTCATCTGCAAGAAACTTTTATGTTCATTTCCCCAAACTTTGTCTGGGCATAGTTTTTATGTGATCACTCCAACCAGTGAATACATCCCTACTAGTTTTAAAATGTTAACATTGACAGGTGACAGGCAGTGACAGTTTATAAGAACTTTCTATGTTTCTAAGCATTTGCATACTTTAAATAGCGAATGTAAACTTGGAATTTCCTTAACAGGTAATGTTAAACATATGTCACTGATTTTTGAAGTCAATATAATGAATAAAAGTAGTTAGGAAAATCATATGCACCTTACAGTGTCAAAGGGAAATACTTTGGAAATATCTGCTTATGCCTACTGTAAAACATGTTTCATTGTAGAAAATTATATGTTAGTATTTTAAGAATTTTATTATCGAGCTTATTTAATGGTAACTATGGAATAAATGTTCCATTATATTTACCATCATACGTATGAGTAAGTAAATTATACATGATTAACATCATACTACATAATATCACTATTAGAATGATATGTATTATATATAAGCTAACTTTGTTATAGGAGACATAAGTGAAGTTATTACTTACCCAGTTATAATAATATGTCACTGGACTTCAGAATTTGGTAGCAAACTTTAGTGAAAGAATTAGAAACAACTAAGTTAAGGAAATTGTTTCCTTTGGTTCATGAGCCAAATTACACTGTAAAAGTATGGTATACCCTGACCATACATGTAGATTCAATCATGTGACCATTCCTTCCAGAAGGCTTGTTTCCAGTGACAATTCTTAACAGAGACTTTATGATGAATTGCATTTTGCCCTATTTATTATCTAGGAGAGTCCAACAGAACATAGTTTGAGTTTTCAATTGTGATTCCTATCCAGTGACATAAGTCAGTTTTTTAGAAAGGATTCAGGTAGTTTTTCTTTATCTTTTGAAAGAACATTAAATAGATCTTCCCATATATGTCCTCTGTTTTCTATAGATTATTATAATAAATAATTTTAAGATGTTTATTTTCCTAAATCTAAAAAGAAAATTCTCTCTTCCATGTTATGGAGTTGTCGATAAGCCTTGTGCTGAGTTTTGGCATCCAGATGGATTTCCTTATGCATGATGGGGCAGATTCCTATGCCAGAGTGAAGATTCACCAACAAATAACTGAGAGAGAAAAAAAGGATGCATAAGCAGATATCTAGCTATAGGCGTTTGCTTTTGTTATTGTCTTAAGATGTAAGAGAAGTGGCAAATGTCAATTCAATGTTAGAAAAACATTATAAAAATGACAGAAACATTTAAAAATCATGGTGGTCTAAGTTTGTTGAAAACAACAATGAATGGTTTTTAAAATTTGGCCCCAACAACAGCAGGACCTTTCAAGGAATTGTTCCCCTTCACTGAAGTTATAAAATTTGTGGATATAGAGTTAATTATGGTATTCCTTTGTTACTTCTTTAATATCCATAGAATCAGTATTAATGGCCCCTCTTTCATTTCATAAACTAGTAATTTGTATCTTTTGTCTTTTTTTCTTGGTCTGCCTGACTAGAGGTTTATATATTTTATTGATCTTTTAAAAGAACTAGTTTTTTATTTCATTGGTTTTATCTAATTATTTCCTGCTTTTAATTTAATTTGTTTCTGTTCTGATTTTTATCACTTCTTATTTTCTGCTTACTTTGGATTTAATTTGTTCTTCCTCCTTGAGTTCCCTAACTTGGAAGCTTAGGTTTTTGAATTCTTCTCTTCTAATACACACATTCAATGTCATAAATTTCTTTCTGGCCATTGTTATCACTGTATCCTATAACTTCTGATATGTTATATTTTTGTTTTTGTTTAGTTCAAAGTATATTTTAATTTCTCTTGAGATTTCTTATTTGAATAATGTCTTATTTAGAAGTATGTTATCTAATCTCCAAATATTTGGGGAATTTCCAGTTATCATTCTGTTATTTATGTTTATTTTTAGTTTAATTCCATTGGGAACTGTGAACCTACTTTATATGATTTCTCTTCTTTTAAATTTGTTAAGGTGTGTTACATGGTCCAGAATGTGGTCTACATGGGTCAGTGTTCCATATGAGCTTGAGAAGAATGTGCATTCTGATGTTGGATGAAATATTTTATAAATGTCAATAGATTCAGTTGATTGATGGTACTGTTCAGTTCAACTATGTGCCTACTGATTTTCTGCCCACTGGAGCTATCGATTATCAATTGAGAGATGTTGATGGTTTTAACAATAGTAGTGGGTATGTCTATTTCCCCTTGATGTTCAATCAGTTTTTGTTTTGAATATTTTGACATCCTCTTGTTAGGCATGTAAACATTAAAGATTGTTACCTCTTCTTGGAGATTGTATGTTTCTAGGAGAACTTTATGTTTAGGTGATGTCCTCTTTATCCCTGATGATTTTTCTTGCTGTGAGTATGCTTTATCTGAAATGACTATCATTACTCTCACTTTATTTTGATTACTGCTAGCCTGGTATATTTTTCAATATTCCCTTATTTTTTAACATACTTAAATCTCAAATTATATGATATTTGTTACTGTTTTCTTTCATTGGTCTTGTTCTGGCTTTGTTTTGTCCTTTACAATCCTCCCCCCTTTTCTGGTTTAGTTCAGCATTTAATATGACTCCATTTTCTCACTTCTGTTAGCAAAACACTTATATT
This sequence comes from Proteles cristata cristata, assembly GCA_017311185.1. Taxonomy (NCBI): domain Eukaryota; kingdom Metazoa; phylum Chordata; class Mammalia; order Carnivora; family Hyaenidae; genus Proteles; species Proteles cristata. Next base: position 3,134,633 of record JAESUZ010003705.1, on the reverse strand, counting down.
CCTTTAAAAAAATTTTAGAGAATGCCTAGAGTTTTAGCACATATTTATAAGTAACTGAAGTTCATGTTCACGCAGTGCTGTAATGCTACACTGATAGTGCAGATTTCTTATAATAGCATCCCCAGTTCATCCCTGTCATCCCTAGTAATATCACTGTTACTTATTTCACTTATCCATAAGCTATAATCAACAAATATACTGTTGCTATTATTATTTTAAGTAAACTGGTGTCTCTTAGATCAATTAGAGATAATACAAATGAAATGCTTTCTTTTACCTACATTTATTTCCTTTTCTCATGCTCTTCCTTTCTTCTTATAGATCTGAGTTTCTGACCTATATCATTTCTCTTCTCTCTGAAAAACGCTTAACGTTTTTTGCAAAGCAGGTCAACTGGCAACATATGTCCTCAATTTTTGTTTGTCTAAGAAAGTCTTTATTTCTTCCTCAGTTGTGAATGACATTATTTCTGGTAAAATAGTTTTATTTGAGGCCAGACCTTTGTTATAAAGGACAGAACTCTAAGCAGATCTCCAATTCGTTAACCCCCACCCCATGCCTCCCTGCCAGAAACATGCCAGAATTTTTCTCTGATTTTCATCTTGAGGAATTTGACTCCTGGGGGTAAAACTCAGAATGTACAGCAGCCCTTTTCAGGCTTAGCCCAGGAGTTTTTAATCTCTCAAGGTAGTCCAAGAGCAGTCACTAGCAATTAGTCACTTACACTTGTGTTTATTTTTTTTTAAATATCTTATTGTGGAAAGAGCATTGAAAATGAGATTTACCTTCTGAAGAAATTAAGTGTATAATATATCATTGTTGACTCTAGGCAAAGTGTTGTGCACATAAATATTACAACCTGTTGCTGTTGCCTGTGGCTGTTTCTGCTCTTGGGAAACTGTGAACTGTATATTCCCTCGTCTCTAGTTTTCAGGGCAGTGGTTTGCCCTGTGACTTCAATTCTCTGGTGACTCTAAGTAGAGTGGTGGTGGTTGTTTTTACTGAAGTTAGTTGACGCACAATGTTACATAAGTTCCAGGTGTGCAACATACTAATTCAACAAGTCTGTGCATTATGCTGTGCGCACAGCAAGCACAGCTACCATCTGTCACTATACAACACTGTTACAGTACTACCGACTGTACTTCCTATGACTGTACTTTCCTATGTACAGCCTAAGCCTGTACCTCCCACTCCCCTTTACCTATCCTCTTCCCTGTGGCCTAAATATGGAGTTTTTAATCTTCAGTTAGTTCAGCTTTTTTCTTGTTGTGAGAATGGGATTGATGAATTTCAACCTCGTTATGTGTTAGGCAGGAAGTTGAGACTATTTGTTTATTTGTAAAACACCAATGCCATCATTTAAAAAAGTTACAGGAAAAAATATTTGCTAATTTAACCTTTCGGTCCCTTCACAGAAGTAACTGACATTGCTGACCCTAACCTGATCTTTCTGCTCCCAGAAAAAAGTGGTGGTTACGAAATCTCCAGCACTACTTTATTTTCTAGAATCTTCTAAACTTTTGTGTCCAAGGAAATGGCTCACAGCAAAGAACCACCCTTCCCCACATGATTTGGATGCAATTCACAGTTTATTCTTTTTTTGTGACTCCCTGAAGATTCACAGATAACCCCTTCCTTATTTCAAGGTCAGATACAGACCTTTGAAATTCCCATTTTTTGTCTCAAATGATTAGCAGAAATGTTTATTTCTTCATACTAGCTAGACAAAAAGATAAATATATCTTATTCAGCTGACTGACCGAGACCTCTCCTTGGTTATAAGAACAATCTTTATTATATAATTATCTTACCTAGAAACTGTTTATCCCTGCTTATATATGTTCAAAGCAAACCACCCAGCTAAGAAACTCTGATATTGAGATCTTGGGTGCTCTCCTTATTGGAATGCCTGAATAGAATCATTTTCCTTACTTGTCTGGATTTTTGTCTTTGACACACCTCCTAGCAAGTTTATACTTATTTCCACCTGCTGTATGAAATAGTTTTAAAGACTTTATCATTTTAATTTGTTATGAATGTTTCAACCTCAAACTCTAAATGGTAACTTCAAGACATAATAAAATGATTTGGCATTTGCTCATATTATCCCATGCCCGATACAATCAATCATGCATTATTAGTTGCAAGAAGAAAGTCATTTTATAAATGTCAGTTTGTATAAATCTGTGAAATTATAAAGAACAAACTATTTTTCAAAATATAATTTTTATTTTGGTAGCTTCCATGGAAAATTATTATATTAATAAGATTTTTTTCCAACATTTTGACATTTTTAGAGTTCTACATAATCTTGTTTTGTTATACAAATCAAACCCTAATACCATACTGACAGAGTCTGAAATAAATGCAAATAAACTATATACATATATGTATATGTATATATATAATATATATATATTATATATATAATATATATATATACACACATAATGATGTGATGCTACACTGATAGTGCAGATTTCTTATAATAGCACCCCCAGTTCATCGCTGTTATCCCTAGTAATGTCACTGTTACTTATTTCACTTATCCATAAGCTATAATCAACAAATATACTGTTGCTATTATTATTTTAAGTAAACTTGTGTCTGTTAGATCAACTAGAGATGATACAAATAAAATGTTTTATTTTACCTTCATATATATTTTACCTTCATTTATTTCCTTTTCTCATGTGCATATATATATATATATATATATATATATATATATATATATATTCTAACTCAAATGTACTTTCAAGATCCTACTAAATGATGTTTCTTGCAGTCTTATATTCTGAGAACCACAGATTTTGATAGTCAAATTCAATTACATCCTATCCTTGGCAACATACATTCTTCTAACCGGATGTTAAAAATGAAAACCTTTCTGTTTTAGTTCTGGCTGAGACTTCAGATTTCAAGAAGAAAACAATAGCAAGCAAGTGCTTCCACATTCCACACTGAGGTAATGCACTGCCTACTTTGGACTAGCAAAGAAAACAGTAAGGAAAGAAAAATGAAAATTTTTTTCAAACTCTAGTTAAATATTCATCAGCATATACACGTTTTGAGGTTGAAGAAACTAAGAGATTTTTTTTTTTCATTTTTGATAAAGTTGTTGAACTGCTATGGCATTCCACCCTTCCTCACCTTCCCACCCCACCCCACCCCTGTAGCTTCCCCCTACTCAAAGGGTGAGAAAAGCAAGGATGGTACTTTATTCTTTTTTTTTTTTATTTTTTTTAATGTTTTATTTATTTTTAGGAGAGAGAGAGCGTGAGCAGGGGAGGTTCAGAGAGAGAGGGAGTCACAGACTGAAACAGGCTCCAGGCTCTGAGTTGGCAGTCAGCACAGAGCCCGACGCAGGGCTCGAACCCACGAACCGCGAGATCATGACCCAAGCGAAAGTCGGACACTTAACCGACTAAGCCACCCAGGCGCCCCATGGTGGTACTTTATTCTTAACTGAAGTCACTCACAAGAGCTTTAATCAAATCATTTGGAGACCTTGATATATATGATCTGGAGTGACAAAATAGCATGCAAGCATCTGAGGAACCCCTGAGACACAGAGAGATGAAGTAGCCATTACACATGTCCTACAATGATAAGTGAATGTTTTCTGCAATCTACACTGTGCCAAACGTGAAAAAAAACTGGCTAGTAATCAATTTATTTATTATTTATTTATTTATTTATTTAATTTATTTCTAGGAGAGAGAGACAGCGTGAAGAGGGGAGGGTCAGAGAGAGAAGGAGACACAGACTCGGAAATAGTCTCCAGGCTCTGAGCTGGCAGTCAGCACAGAGCCCGACGCAGGGCTCGAACCCACGAACTGCGAGATCATGACCTAAGCGAAAGTCGGACGCTCAACCGACTAAGCCACCCAGGTGCCCCAGGAATCAATTTAAAGAGGACCATATGCAGAAATGATATTACCCCAACCAAATGGGTATACATTCAGAAGTCCAAGGATGAGGGAGGAATTGTGAGTTGGGGTGCAAAGGACAAATGAAAAGATATTACCACTCGAGTAACTGGAAGTACAATAGAACCACCCATGAGAGAAGAGTCAAATTTAAATATTTGCTAAAGCAAAATCACAATTGTGCTAGATAAGTAAAACCATTCCTTCCCCTACCTCTCTTTTCTTCCAACTTTTCTCACCCTGAAGAGGATAGAAATGTGAGTTAGCAAGCTAAGGGTAGGTAAGAGAGAGGAAAAGAGAAGGTGAAGGCACATTCCCTTTTTTACTGCAGATTCCATACCTGAACAGACTGACTCTAAATGAAATTGGGTTTTGACAATGAGATGAGTCTGGACATTGTAACTACTAAATAAGACCAGATAAAGCCATGAAAGATCCCTTAGATATCACTAAAGAACAGGACATAACTAGTCCCATGGAAGAGTTTTTGGACAGGTAAAGGGGAAATAGAAGACAATTGTTTTCTGCCTGTACCATATGGAGACATCTTTTTAGTGAAAAGTTAGAGGAAGCTGCTGGTGTTTATCACCATCCAAAATCAGGGGCCATTTTAATCATAAACTCCCTTCATGAACATATCCATTAACATCAAGACACAATTTTTTTTTTGAAGTGTTTTAAAGATTATTTATTTATTTTGAGAGAAAGAACACAAGCAGGGGAGAGGCAGGGAGAAGGAAAGACAGAATCCCAAGTGGGCTCTGCACCATCAGCACAGAGCCTGATGCAGGGCTCAAGTTCACAAACCATGAGATCATAACCTGAGCCAAGATCAAGACTCAGGTGCTTGCTTAACTAATTGTGCCACCCAGGCACCATATCAAGAGACAGTTTAAGTTTCATATTTCTTATAACTGCCCCAGTACTCAGTGATCATCAAATTTTAGAACTTTTATAACAGATTTTTCCTCCACTTTCTACTTGAATTTAGTGTCAAATATCTTATGTTGATTTTGTTTTACTGCTTTATTGAGATACAGTTGACCTACGTAATTTAGTGTTTAATACCTATCAAGCTAAGTACATCTATATATCTGAGGGCCCATTATCATAGGTAAGATAATGAACTTATTAGTTAATCCTAAATGTTTTTCCATTAACCTTCGTAATTCTTTCTTCTCACTTCCTTGCACCATACCCCATCCCCAGGCAAACACTGATCTACTTCTGTCACTGTAGATTACTATACATTTTTTAGAATTTTATAGAAATGGAGAGAGAGAGAGAGAGAGAGAGAGCAAGCTGGAGACCTACTGGTGTAGATTCCAGTCCAGTTCTAAAGACCTGAGTAACAGGAGCACTTAGGGCAGGAGATCAATGTTCTACCTTAAAGATGCATATTTTTTGTTCCATTCAAGTCTTCAATGGATTGGATGATATCTACATTGTGCAAGGACTTCTGCTTTCCTCAATCCACCAGTTTAAATGAGAATTTCTTCTACAAACACCGTCACAAACAAACCCATAAATAATATTTAATTAGCTACCTGGGCATCCCATGGCCTAATCGAGTTGACACATAAAATTAACCATCACAGGAATCATTCACTATGAGCCCCTTTTTATCTGACATCTTATACTCCAAATAATTATTTTGGTATTCGTCCATGTTGCAGGTTTTAATTCCATGGCATAGATATTCTACAATTTATTCACTCACCTTTTAATGGGCATTTGAGTTGTTTTCAATTTACTACTATGACTAAAGATGCTGTGAATATTTGTGTGCAATCTTTATGTGAACATATGCTTTTTTCTCTTGCCTAAATATCTAATTGTTACATAGCTAGATTGTAACATAAGTATGGATTTAACTTTCTAAGAAAGCTTCTATACAGTTTTATAAAGTGGCCATACATCTTTTATATTTTCTCCTGCAGTGCATCAGAGTTCTAGTCATTTGACTTTCTTACCACTGTTTGTTATCTTACTTTCTAATTTTATCCATTCTGTAGGTATATGATGGTGTCTCATTGTAATGTTAATTTGAATTTCCTTACTGACTCAAGATGTGCATCTTCTCATATGCTTAGTTTCCACCATTTATAATTACAGCTAATAACCCCAAAAGGTTATAAAATGGAATCATAAAAAACTCAACCCAAAAGAAGCAAAACAAAAAAAAAAAAAAAAGAAAAAAATGAACAGATAGAAAACAAATAACAAGGATATCATTTAATCAATAATATCATATCAATAATCACATGTAATATAAATGGTCTAAACAGTCCAATTAAAAGAGATTGTTAGATTGGATAAAATAATAAGATCCAACTATCATTGCCTAAAAGAAACCCACTTTAAATATAAATATGGCAATGGTAAAAAATTAATGGGATGCGAAAAGATACCATAGTAACATTAGTGAAAACAATGCTGAAATAGCTGCAGTACTTTCAGACATAATAGATTTCAAAACTAAGAATATTACAAGGGGTAAAGAGAGTCATTTCATAATGATAAAGGGGATCATTTCATCCAGCCCTAGTATATAACAGTCCTCCATGTATGTGCCTCAAACAACAGAGTTTCAAAATACATGAAAAACAATTTGATGGTACTATAAGAAAAAATACAGAGAAATCCACATCCAAAGGGCCAGATTGCATCCTTTTCTCAATGAGTGATAAAATAAATCTGTTGTCCTCAAGGTAACTAAAAACATGAACAAGATTACTAGTCAACATGAACTAATTGATAATTACAGAATATTGCCTTTAACAGAACACTTGTTAATTTCTACTACACACACAGCATTACCAAGAAAGGCTATATTCTGAGCCAGAAAAGAAGTCTCAAGTTAAAAGGTCTCAAATGAAACAAAGGATATTCTCTGATCAAAATGGAATTAAATGAGTAACCAAAAATAATGAAATACTGGGAAAATCCCTGAATGTTTGGAAACTTAGGACAAATTTTTAAATAATCCATGGATCAACGAACACAGGAAAAATAAATTAACAAATATTCTGAACTGAATAAAAATAAACCAACATATCAAAAATTTTGAGATATAGTTAAAACTGTAACTTACAAAATTATAGCACTAAAAAACTATAAAAAAGAAGAAAATTCTCGAGTAATCTTCTATGTGAAGAAATGCAAAATCTGAGAAAATTAAACTGAAAGGAAATAGAAGAACTGACGTAATTAGTGTGGAAAGTAAAAATAAATGGAAATAGAAAAATTAAAAGTGAAAGCTGCTTCTCTGGGGTACCAATGAAATTCATCAACCTCTAGCCAGATTAATAAAGAAAATAGGAGTAAAGAAGACACAAATGACCAAATTAGGAATGAGAACAGTGATATCACTACAAACTGTATTCCCATTCAAAGAACAATAATGTAATGTATTGAGTTTTATGTCAATAATTTGACAATTTAGATGAACTAGAAAATGTTCTTGAAAGACACAAACCAACAAAGTTTACTTAAAAAAAAAGGACATTTTGGATAGCCGTAGATCTAGTAAAGTAGTGAAATTATTAGTTAAAGCCTTCCCATAAAGAAAAATCTAAGATGATATACCTCACTGGAAAATTCTAGAAAATATTTAAGGAGAAAATAATACCAGTTCTATCAGAAGTCTTCCCAAAAGTTGAGGAGAAAGGAACACCTTCCAACTCTATAAGCTCATTAAGATCCTGATGCAAAAGCCAGATAAAAACATTACAGGAAAAGAAAACTGAAGATGGATATCCCTTCTGAACACAGATGTACAAATTCCTAACATAATTTTAGAAATCAAATTTAAGAGTAAACCAAATAGGGTTTATCTCAGGGATACCTGTTTATTCTAAGATTTAAAAACTTACCAATGTAATTCTCTTTATTCACAGCTCACAAAGGTAAAACCATGTAATTGTCTGAACTGATGCAGAAAAAAATGTTTAGCAAAATATACCAACCATTTTTGATAAACACTTTTATCAAAGTAAGCATAGAAGTGCATTTCAGACTCTAAGGAGATAATGAGTTGTTTTACTATTAGAGTAGAAAAGCTCTTTGTTTCTAGGAATGCCTGGATGTCTGGTTTGTGACTTTTAGGCCCATAATGGCATTTGAGTTTATTGCATATCGTTTTAAGGTATGAAACCCTTCTGATGACCCTAATGATCAGTTTCTTTATTGATGCTTGCAGCTGGCCTAACCATTTGACAAGCCTGTGTGACCAATTAAATGGCCAATAGAAGCTTCTCACAGAACTGTCCTGAAGCCAAAATTCCTTGCACAGATCAAGCTTGTTCAAGATGAAGACAGGATGATACATGTGTGATACAGACATATGAATAGTAGCCCTGGGAAATCTGTTGTGGAATATCTTTCAGACACCTGTTGCTTGCTTCCAATCTCTTTTTGCTTTTGTACCTTATTCTTTTTTTTTTTTTTTTAATGTTTTATTTATTTCTAGGAGACAGAGAGAGAGACAGCATGAGCAGGGGAGGGTCAGAGAGAGAGGGAGTCACAGACTCTGAACAGGCTCCAGGCTCTGAGCTGGCAGTCAGCACAGAGCCCGACGCGGCTCGAACCCACGAACTGCGAGATCATGACCCAAGCGAAAGTCGGACGCTTAACCGACTAAGCCACCCAGGCGCCCCTTTTGTACCTTATTCTTTGCCTCTAAGTAATAGTCTCACATTTGTGTTCTCTGTGGAGTCTGAATGCTTTCAAATATCCACAGTGGGAAAAAAATCTTTGCAACCTGACAAAGGGCATATAAGAAATGCTAATAGTTTATACTAATGGTGAAAGACTGAATGCTTTACCTCTAAGATTAGCAGCAAAGCAAGGTGGTACATTTTCATTATTTCTCTTCAACATTATCCTGGAGATTCTAGCCTGGTCATTCAGGTAGAGAAAGAATAAAAGGTAAAAAATAAACAAACAAAAAATAAAAAAACAAAACTACAAAGTTTATAAAGAAAGCTATCAGAACTAGTAAATGAATTTAATGAAATTACAAGGATAGAAGATCAATTTACAAAATTAATAATATCTATTGTATGAGTAGTGAACAACTGGAAATTGATATTATGAAAATAATGCCACTTATGATATCAAATATATGAAATATTTAGGTAGAAATTTGACAAAAGAAGTGTGAGTTCTCTACAATAAAAATTATAAAACTTACCTGGGATAAAATAAAGATCTGAAAAATGGAGAAGTTTCTTATATTCATAATTTGAATGACTCCATATTGTTAAAACATCAATTCTCTGAAAATTCTTATTTAGACTCAATGCAATCCGAATCAAAGTCTCAGTAAACCTTATTTTAGAAATTACCAATTTGTTTCTGAAATTTATATGAAATGATGACATTTAATTTTCCTTATTAAAAAAATTTTTGTTTAACATTTATTCATTTTTGACAGAGAGAGAGATAGAGTGGGAGTGGGAGAGGGGCAGAGAGAAAAGAAGACAGAATCTGAAGCAGGCTCCAGGCTCTGAGCTGTCAGCACAGAGCCCCATGCGGGGCTTGAACCCACAAGTGGTGAGATCATGACCTGAGCCGAAGTTTGACACCCAACCGACTGAGCCACCCAGGCACCCCAAGACATTTAATTTTCAAAAGACACTGTTATAAAAACAAAAGTCAAGCAAAGGCCTGGGGAAAATATTTGCTTGACCTATATCTGAGAAAGAACTTCTGTCTTGTATATATATAAAATTAATCTAATTCAATAATTAGAAGATAACATAATTTAAAATGGGTAAAAGATTTTAACACTCTTGTTTTGATTTTTACCTTTTTATGTAGGTAAGTCCTGCATAGCCTACATTTCTTTGAGCTACTGGCACCCATCACAGTTAGTAAAGATGTTTTACTTATGTCTAAACTTACTGAGAAAAATTTAAAGGAAATCTGTTCCCATAAAATTTAATTTTTTTTCCTATAATCTTTATAGAAGTTGTCAATGGAATAAACTAATGCGAATATTCAGACCACTGACTACAGCACTTAAGCAATACTATAACACTTTTCCTGTTCAATCTTGGTGCCTTTTTTGTTTGGTAGTCTAGACATAGCCTGTGTTTCTTAGACATGTTTATAAATGGATTGGAAAGGTGGTCTAAATAAAGGCATTACTGAAATACAAAGCATCTTTTTGTTATACATTGTTGTTATTAAGAAAAGATTCCAAAAGAGGGCTTCTGGCAGTGAGTCATATATTCTGACAGATGTTTTCTACAGATGAGAGTTCAGCTCCACCTTTCCCAAAAATGTAAGTTTTTAGGAGAGGTCTTTCTTACAGAGCCCTTGGGAAATAAATTGTAGTGTAGACTGTGCTTCTTAAAACAACTCCTATCGTGTTTGAAATCTAATGGCAAAAGGTTTTTTTTTTTTTTCTGGTAAATAAGTGATTTTCAAACTTTCAACTTTCAACATAGTTTGCTCTTTCATTCCAAAATATAGCCTTGCAAGAGAACTTAAAAATAAAGGAGTGAGGGAACACTAAGAAAGCTAATTTTACCTTGTGAATGTGAAACTGAGTATGAAGACAAAGATTCTTTGTGTCCTAAAATATGGAAGAAGCTTAAGAAATTTCCGATCAAATCTCTTTTTTTCATAGCTAGGGAAACTGAAGCCTCACTGAAGTGAGTAGGTATAAAAAGCAAGGAGTGGAAACCAAGCCTCAGGGCTACTTCTAGTTCATTGTTCTTCCCATTATACTTTCTGGAAAGACAGAAAGAATAAATCCTGACAACATAATTAAGAGGTCAAATAAATCACTCAAGGTCATATAGTTAGTAAGTGGGAATGATGGACAAGAATCTATATATTTGAGAACCCAAAGCCCATTATTTATACAACCATATTCTTTATATATTGTTATAAAATGAATTGAAATGTGTTTTTGTTAAAATATATTTGGGTTTCATGAAAGAAACTTTCTCATGTGGCTCATTGTATTTAGCATACCATAATCATGCCATAAGTATTGGATATTCATCCATCAATTTAACATATTGATTGATTCTAATATACATATGTTTAACCTGATAGCAAAACAACTATTTGCTTAGAAGACAATGGACATTTGTGTTGGTTATAATTCTCTGACAGCAAGAACTTTCTACTCTGAAACTCTCTTAGAGATGTCTTTTTCATTACCCAAGAAACTCTGGAGTGGTAAAGGAAATATCTAGCTGATCTAATTTACTCATAGGAGAAAAAATAATAAAAGAATGATATAGATTTCTATTAATATATGGGGATAGACTTATTCAACTTGTAAGGACACAAGTCTAAACCAAACTGACTCGATGCCAGGCTTTAAGTTTTCCCTCTAAACTAGAATGCCTAAGTTTCAGCTTCTCTAAAACTATCAGGCACTTAGTTACACATTACCCAAGGCAGGAGAAACCACCCTTGCAACACCCAATCAGGAAAGGCCAGTGACCGCCCTCCACATTGCTAAGGGAGAGGCCTATAGATAGAAACTATAGATAGGACCCTGTTACCTAATGTTAAAGTTAACCCTTTAGTCGAGGAACAAGACCCTAGGCTTGCTCTGTGATTGGTTGAATTTAAAGGTACTCTAAACGTTGTAATTGGATTCTGCCAAAAGTAATGAATACTCTAGACAATGTGTATGGTCAAACCTGCTGTCAATGATGTTGTATAGTTATGATTGGATCACTGTTCCCCTGCCACAACTTCTGTAACTCCCCCATCACAAACCCCATAAAAACCCTACTCTGCCTTTGCTCAGGGCTCACAGCATGGGTCCACTGCGCTGGTAAAGTCTGTGAACCCGAGCTCGAGCCCGTAATAAACCCTTTGCCTTTGCATGCATGACTCAGTCTCCCTGGTGGTCTCTGGTCGTTGAGGATACTGCGATCTGGGTATAACAAACTCTATTCATCGATTTTATTTCCCTAGAGGAATTAACAGAGATTGGGCTGAAAGAAAGGTGGGAAAATAAGTGAAAGAAATTTTCCTTTGTATAAATACATTTATCTTAATTCCCTTTGTGATTTGGGATTTGTTCCTTGAGTATCTCTCTCCAGTTACAATTTCTTATTTCCTATTTATTTTTTAACTCCTCAGTTCCCATTTTTAAAAATATATTCACTGCAATCTAATTATTGTCCATAAATCTAGTCCTAAACTCCAATTGTAATGATTATATTTATAATCAATATGAAGTTTTGAAACTATTTAGTAGTGAGACAACATAGTAGGTATACTTGTTTATATATATGCCTCCCATACCTATGTTAAAAACATTTTTAAGCCATGCCTTAAAAATACAGCACATGAACAACTGTATAAAACAGTACTTCTGGCAAGCATAATCTCAAGTTTTAAATTCTTTGCAAGTACTTCAATTATGTCTGCTAAGTCCTTTTAAAATTTCCTTTAACATACTGCAGTGATTAAGAGCAGACACTACAAGGCTGACATATTTTACACGTTTTTAAAGTCTAGCATGTGTGTGTTGTGAGTTTGTTGTAACTGTATGTGCATTTGGATAAATGAAGCTATGTCTCCATGTAGTCTTTGCTTAATTGCAATCCAAAAAAGAAATTCAATTGTGGCTACTTTAATACATTTTTAATCATTCCATTTAAACAACTGTTTAAATTATAAACTTTAAATATATTCAAGCAGAAGAATAAAATTAATTAATCTTAATAAATCACACTAAAGCAAAGATGTCAGTAACATATTAATAAAGAATAACAATTGCATGAAATATTGAGTAAAATCTGTGAAATAAAGTTAGTAAATATTTTTGAAAATAATTCAGTAAAATTCTTTTATTTAAAATGAATAAAGGAAATTTAGTTGCAAATTAAGTAAGAAGAAATGTAAATAGTCAGCAAACACAAAAAGACCCTCACCTTCATTAATTTAATATAAAATTTTTTTTTTTAGATAGAGAGACCACAAGCATGGTTTGTAAGCAGGGGAGGGGCAAAGGGAGATGGAGAGAGACTGAATTATAAGTAGGCTTAACACCCAGGGAGGAGCCAGATGAGGGGCGCAATCTCAGGACTATGAATTCATGACCTGAGCCGAAATCAAGAGTCAGACACTTAAAAGACTGAGTCACCCAGGTACCCTCAGATAAACTTTTTATTTTTTTTATTTTTTATTTTATTTTTTATAATTTTTTTTTAATGTTTTATTTATTTCTAGGAGAGAGAGAGAGACAGTGTGAGCAGGGGAGGGTCAGAAAGAGGGAGACACAGACTCTGAAACAGGCTCCAGGCTCTGAGCTGGCAGTCAGCACAGAGCCTGACGCGGGGCTCGAACCCACGAACCACGAGATCATGACCCAAGTGAAAGTCGGACGCTTAACCGACTAAGTCACCCAGGCGCCCCGTCAGATAAACTTTTTAAACATAGCTACTTATTTGTATTAAAAAAAAAATTTAACATTCCATGGTGGGAAGGGTGAGGTAAAGAGAGCATACATAAATATTTGAGCAGATACAGGTTTTGAAGAGTAATCTGGGAATACGTATATAATTTTAAAATTTGACTATTCCTTGCTCCAGTAATTCAACTTCTAAGAATCTATTCTTCAGTTATACTAGCCTGAAAGCACACATATAAAAAAAAATACACCCCTAAACCCTCATGCAGAGCAATACTTGTTGCAAACATTACTTGCAGCTTCAGTGTCAGTAAACAATAAAATGAGAAAAAAAATCATAGTACCTGCATTCAAAGTTTAGTAAAACTACTAATTAGTCCTACTAAATAGTCCTATTAAATCGACCTTTAAAGCTACACATTATAATTTATTAAGTGGATAAAAAACCCAAACCAGTGTCTGCAGCATGATTCCAACTTGTAAACAAAGAAACTAATCAGTGAATACAATGAATATAATAAATATATTATATTATAAATATAAGCTAAATGTACCAAATGTATCAAAGTGCATATATGCACATGGAAGTCAGAAAAGCATATTCAGGAAAATCATTAGTGATTACTTACGGGGGATGAATCTGACCAAGTCAAACATAAGAATGACTTTCATGAGTAAATTAGGAAGAAAAATGTTGAGGTTATTGGTGATTCCCCCCCCCCTTTTTTTTTTTTTGAATCCATGTTTAGAAATTAAGAGAAAGATACATCCATGTTGCTACACATGGCCAGATTTCATTGTTTCTCATTGCCATGTAGTATTCCATTGTATAGATAAACCACATCTTCTTAATCCATTTGTCCATTGATGGACACTTAGGCTCTTTCCATGTTTTGGCTATTGTTGAGAGTGCTGCTATGAACATTGGGGTATATGTGCTCCCAGGCATCAGCACTCCTGTATCCCTTGGGTAAATTCCTAGCAGTGCTATTGCTGGGTCATAGGGGAGTTCTATCATTAACTTTTTAAAAATTGTTTTTATTTATTTCTAGGAGAGAGAGAGAGAGAGAGAGAGAGAGAGAGAGAGAGAGAGACGGCATGAGCAGGGGAGGGTAAGAGAGAGAGGGAGTCACAGACTGAAACAGGCTCCAGGCTCTGAGCTGGCTGTCAGCACAGAGCCCGACACGGGGCTCAAACCCATGAACCGTGAGATCATGACCTAACCAAAAGTCGGATGCTTAACTGACTAAGCCACCCAGGCACCCCTATCGTTAACTTTTTGAGGAACCCCCACACTATTTTCCAGAGGGGCTGCACCAGTTTACATTCCCACCAACAGTGTACTAGGATGCCCGTTTCTCCACATCCTCTCCAGCATCTAGAGTCTTCTGATTTGCTCATTTTAGCCACTCTGACTGGCGTGAGGTGGTATCTCAGTGTGGTTTTTGATTTGTATTTCCCTGATGGGGAGGGATGCTGAGCATCATTTCGTGTGTCTGTTGGCCATCTGGATGTCCTCTCTGGAGGAGTGTCTGTTCATATCTTCTGCCCATTTCTTTGCTGGGTTGTTTGTTTTTTGGGTGTGGAATTTGGTGAGTTCCTTATAGATTTTGGATATTAACCCTTTATCTGATATGTCATTTGCAACTATCTTTTCCCATTCCGTTGGTTGCCTATTAGTTTTATGGATTATTTCCTTTGCTGTGCAGAAGCTTTTAATCTTGATGAGGATTAGGAGGAACTTAATGGAGGACCAAGGGGGAGAAGAAGGAGGGAAATAGTGGGGGAGAGGGAGAGAGGCAAACCATGAAAGACTCTTGAATACTGAGAACCAACTGAGGACTGATGAGTGTGGGGGGGAGGGGGGAGATGGGCATGGAGGAGGGCACTGTTGAGCACTGGGTGTTATATGGAAACCAACTTAATAAACTATTTGTAAAAAAAAAAAAAAAGAAATTAAGAGAAAGAAGGGGTCCCTGGGTGGCTCACTTGGTTAAGCATCCAACTTCAGCTCAGGTCATTATATTGTGGTTTGTGAGTTCAGGCCCCTTTTTGGGCATCAGGGTTTGGGCTCTGTGCTCACAGCTCAGAACCTGAAGCCTGCTTTAGATTTTGTGTTCCCCTCTCTCTGCCCTTCCCCTTCTTACATTCTGACTCTTTCTCTCTCAATGTTTTAAAATAAATATTAAAAAAAATAAGAGAAAGGAAACATGATGATATACTGGCTATTGGTGCATAGATTTATAGTAACACTTTTCATCTACTATATTAAATAAAATTAAGGAATTCTGCATATGTGGGGGAACCAAAGAAAATATATATTTGGACTATGGCCCAGTAGAATTAGCCCTACTGGATATTGCTAGTCTCTGGAAACTAGTTAGATATCTGTGATGATATTTCTTTGGAATCAAGTTTAGCTAGGGAAAGTTACAAGGTGATATATTATGTGATAGGCAAAATATGGCACCGTGAGAATTAGGCATATTTGTCAATAAGCAAATATCCAAGTATATATAAAGCACCAAAAAGCTAATGCTAGTTAGAAACTTTAAAAAATAGGTTAAGTTACAGGTCTCCATGACCTTGGATACATGTGGGAAACAAGACAGAATATCAGGGCATAACTTATTGTACTATCCAGCTATTGAAATAAGCATAAGAAAAGAGAAGACAATCCCAAAGAACAAGACAAAGGCCACAAAATATCAATTTGATGTTGACATTCTGAGGTATATACTTAGATCTGTCTAGAACAAGCAGACAATGCACTTGAATAAGAAAACATCTATCTTACATTTTTGCTTATAATTTAATTTCATCACCAGTAAAATATGAACTATTTTTCTTTCTGTCATAAAATAATGGACACTTCCCCATTTCCCTATTGCTCCCAATGGCACCATAATTTTTTAGTTCACTAATCTGAAGATTTAGGTTGTCTGTAACTTCTCCTTTACCAACCTCCACGAATCTTGACAATGATAAACGAAGTCCAAATGTCTTTATTTCATTCTAATTACTAAAATAGTCTTCTGACTTATCTTTCTTTTTCCAATCAACCCTCCACTGAAGTATCCACAAAATCTTTTTCATGTTAAATCTTTTTTACAGAGTCTCTACTAGGGTTCCCAAGAACACCAGCTGTGATGAAATGCTGTCTCTCAGAAAGCCACACTCCCTGACTCTCCCTTCTCAGTTGGTTTGCAATGCCACTAGTCTGGATAATTTTCCACTTTAACTCCAGAAATTGGGAAAAGTTTTCCTCTAAGTATAACAAAACAGAGTGGTTGAGATCATAGACTCTAAAACAAGACTCACTTGGTTTTGCATTTTGCATGTACCACATTTCAGCTAAAGGACTTTAGACATGTGATTTAATCATTTAAGCCTAGGTTTACTCGGTCATATGAAAGGCATAATATTTCATGAAATTTTTACAATTCACTGTTATCTTCCTTATAACATTTGTTGTTATTGCTTTGGCACATAAATGTTAACAATCATTATCATAATTCCTCAATGATAGCACTTTTTTCTTTCTTTTGTTTTTTACCAGTGTGTGCATGAAGCCTTTCAGGAGTACACAAAATATGTATATTAATGTAAAGAATATTCTGATCTACACTATAGAAAAAGAAATAACTTACTGATAGGAAGTTTCGGTAATGTTTAAAATGCTTTTCTCATCTTTAAGTTCTTCTTGCTTTTCCTGCATCACACAAGTCTGTGGTTCTTTCCACATTTTTATCTTTTTGGTGAAAAGCCTTCTTTGGAGACTTGTCCATCCAAGGGTACAGGTTTTTTTTTTTTTTTTTTTACTGAAAGAAAATCAAAGTGCACAGATATCTACATTCTGGAACTCTTTATTATTCATATTACTTAAGGAAAGTGCTCTTTTAATGAACCCATTTCAGCTCAGGTTATGATCCCTGGGCTCTGGGGTGAGCATCGAGCCTGCTTAAGATTCCATATCTCTCTCCCTCTCCCTGACTCACACACTCTCTCTCCAAAAATAAAAAATTCAAAAATACAAAATAAGTAAATAAAATGAATGTTTTGGATAAATAGAGGAAATGGAATTTATATGCACCTTCAAACTGAACTGTGCTCATCAAACTGAACTTTATGAAGTGCCAAGGGTCCAGGCAGGGTGGCACTGGACAGCGATGCAGGTGGGAAAGCTGGCTTCAGTTCCTGGATGGAGAAGTTGCGGGTCGTGGATACGTAGAAAGTGGTCCCCAGTCCATACTGTGTCGGCTGACTAAGTTCATATGCCCGGGGGCCTTCGAGAAACAGCAATACTTCTTGAGGACGATGAGGGTGAACAGACAGCAGTACCCGTGAACTTGATGAACTTGATGCTACGCATAGGAAGTATCTGTGGTTGCCTTGGTGAGGGTCTGGATGAAGGAAGGCATCGGGGAGGATGGTAATGCCTTGGGCTCTGGGGAGATGCTGTGGGCTGAGGTGGTGGTGGGAGACTGGGGTTGGAAGGACCGGGCTGCCGTCTGCCTGGCCCAGGGCCCGCTCCTTCAGCACTTGGTGGAAGGCTGTCCCAGGGGTCAAGAGGCCCTGCCGGTGAGCGTGGGCCGCGCAGGCGACTTCCGGCCGGGCTTCCCCCAGCAGGCAGTGCGGCAGGTGGAAGCGATCCTTGAGGTCTCTGGAGACCACGCCAATGGCTGGGGAAGGGGCTATCGGAGCACTCAGCAGCCAAGATGTGGGCGAGGGGGCTCGGATGGTGCGGCGCGGCGGAGCTTGAGAACTTTCTGTGCGTCAGGTAGGTGTCTGGGCTGTGCAGATTCGTGCAGCTGAGGGAGTCGGCGGCGGGGATCAGCCGTCGGCCTGCGGTCGCACGGGAGAGGCCGGCGCGCCGCGGTTGCGAGCGCCTTCGGGCTGCGGCGACTGGGATTCCCTTGGCGATTCTCTCTGTTCTCTCTTAGTCGCTCATTCTAGTGTATGCTCATTAAGCCAAATACGCTGAAATTGGCCACGAGCTCTCAGAATATTTACACTTCAAGTTTCAGTGTCCACAACCCCAGAATATCACTGGCACATTAGCAGCAATCTCCTTTCCCTTAACTTCCGCTAACACCGAAATTAATGTCTCAAGAGAGAAGCATCAGTAATTAGGCAGACATAAGGCACTAAAGTGTTATTGTTCCGTCTGTCGTTAAGTGGAGTGCTATTATCTCTTCTATCGCTGTTCTTTTATTTTATTAATCCTAACAGTATCTATTTAACATTTAACATGGCTGTAGGACCTATTTCCGATCACGTATTCCATACCATACAAAGGAGAGTTAATTTAGGGGAAGGGAAGTTCATTAAGAAAATATCAGGAATTAAAGATAAATTAGGGGACTTGGTTCCCTGTTCTGTACCCATATCCTTTGACCACATGCCTAACCCTCCAGAGAGGAGAAGGGTTGGGGAGATGCTGCTTCCCAAAATCAAGTCTGAGTCGGATTCCAGTATATTCTTTTCAAGTCACATACTGATGGTAAAAAATCAATGATTTCTTCTCTTCCAGTTGGTCCTCATAGGCATTAGGGACTAGCCACATTCCCAAACTAAAACAGAAGGAAGGAATAATCTTTTGAAATGTATCATTCTTTCCACATTTGATGAGTCCATATATATATTGAGCATGCAACGTCCCCTGCCCTGGAAGTAGTGTGCAGATATGATGTGCAGACTGAATAAAAGGTCATGCCATTGTGGTATTTTACCTGGAAAATTGAAAAGTAGAGATGGTCAGGTCTAGCCACACATCAGAATCAGATGGGAGGTTTTATAACCTACTGTTGCCCAAGATCCACCCCTGACCAGTTTAATCAGAATCCTTGCTTATGGATTCACGCATTGTTGTTGTTGTTGTTGTTTTTGTTGTTGTTGTTTTAAGTTACCCTGGTGATTCTCATGTGTAGCCAGGTTTGAGAAGCACAGGCTGGCCCTTAGGGAAATAAAAGTTATTAAGAACACATGGGAAGCAGATTCTAGCCAGCTGGCTGTACTTCTCTAACTTAAAAAAAAAAAAAAAAAAAAAAAGAAAGTCAGGAAAACCCAAGTATTTAAGAAACCATGGAAAAGAGGACTAAATGGGCAGCCTGGTTACTTACTTCATAGGTTGGGCTGTCACTCACTCATAGCTCCCAAAGCTGTGCTGTCTCCCTCAGGTGTGGGGCAGAGGCTGCTGTATTCAAATTGCACTGTTCTAGATTACACACTTGGTTTAAAAAAAAAATAGCATATTATTCTTACCAGGACATTGTATGTATTTAAGATTTAGTCATAAACTAATGCTATTGACACTAAGAATATTTTGGAATGGCTATCAAGATATAATAATAATATCAATATAATAATGAAATTGACATTTGAGTTATAGTGCTATTTTCTTTTTTCCCAAAGATTGGATTTAGACAAGTTTCTTAAACTACCTCTCAGTTTCCTTGTTTCTAAGGTTACTGAGTTGAGTTGTTTATTCTATCATCCATTCATTTATTCAGTGAACTTATATTGATTAACAGTCTCTAGTCGGACATTATCCAATAGTAGGGTTACTAAATGAATCAGGCATGCATTCTGATAGAGAGGTTCAAGAGGTCAAGAAATATTTCTCATAATTTCGTTTTAATAGGTACTAGGAAATGAGTGTGGATGCTCTAAACATATGAGATTGTGGATAGGACCATGTGGGAGAGAGAGAGTGTGTATTTGCAAGCTCAAGATTTTTAAAATAACTGTTGGGGTGCCTGAGTGGCTCAGTCAGTTGAATGTCTGACTCTTGATCTTGGCTCATCTCATGATCCCAGTTTGGTGGGATTGAGACCCATGTGGGACTCCATGCTGAACATGGAGCCTGCTTGAGATTCATTGTCTCTCTCTCTCTCTCTCCCTCTCCCTCCCCCCTTATCTCTGTCCCTCACCTGACACTCTCCCACTCATACTCGCTCTTTCTTTTTTTTTTTTAATGTTTTATTTATTTCTAGGAGAGAGAGAGAGAGAGACAGCGTGAGCAGGGGAGGGTCAGAGAGAGAGGGAGACACAGACTCCGAAACAGCCTCCAGGCTCTGAGCTGGCAGTCAGCACAGAGCCCGACGCAGGGCTCGAACCCACGAACTGCGAGATCATGACCTAAGCGAAAGTCAGACGCTCAACTGACTAAGCCACCCAGGCGCCCCCGCTCTTTCTTAAAATAAAATGAAATATAATATAATATAATATAATATAATGTAATGTAATGTAATGTAATATAATAATATACCTGTCATTGATTCAGTGTAGCTGAGTTTTGGGTTTGAGATAGAGAAGTAAAGATATGAAATATCATCATGAGATATAATATAATATAATGTAATGTAATGTAATATAATATAATAATATACCTGTCGTTGATTCAGTGTAGCTGAGTTTTGGATTTGAGATAGAGAAGTAAAGATATGAAATATCATCATGAGAGACCATTTTTGAGGACCAGCTTGTATTTTTATGCAGCGATGGTGTAGTATACATCTTAGAAGGATCAATCCAATAATTTAGATAAATTAAAGAATGGTGAGACTGAGGTTAAGAACATAGATAAGAAAGGGAACCAACCATACTCCAGAGAATAAATTATGATGGCCTGAGCTGAGAACCTTTCTGGTGAAAGGTGAAAATGAAAATCTGATTTTATGTTAGAGAATGGAAGAATAATCTCAGAACCTCTAAAAAAATAATACCTATGAAATGCTTTTAGTGGCATAATCAGAGTACAATTAATATATACAAATTTAGAACTTGGAAGCCAAATTTTCATTATTTTCTTTTAATTATCAATTAAAAGATGATATTTATGTGATAATGAATAAATCTATAAGGAAGTTGACTAATAGTACTGGGTTTGAAGATACCCACACGTTTTTAAACCGCTCTATACATCTTTACTTATCTCTAACATTGCCCTGGGGATTTTCGGAAAATAGCATGTAATGTCAAGTCTGTACTTAAACTGTAAGAATCAAACCCTTGGGAACTATCAAGTTATCAGTCTTTACTACTGAAAACATAACACGGTTTAAGTAGAGCTACTCTAAATGGTTCAGATTACATTTAGGTAATATTTTGAGTGAGATGAAGACAGAGAGATTTTCACCCATACAACTAGTTTAAATTGGCTACATTTGCATCCCAGATTGTTTTTTGTGAAGTCAACCAAAGGTATAAAAAGCTTCCTTTCCAAAAAGGAAAAGACCTTTATAGGGCTGAGGTCTGGACCAGTGCAAACTGAATACTCTTTTTTTGCTAAAAGCAAAACAATTGGAACATTATTTGCAGGCCTTTAAACTTCTTTGTAGAGTTTTTAAAGAAGAAGTCAACCAAATAGAGCTTTATGATCCAACAAATATTCTTTTCATTCATTTCATTTGTAATACATAATAGAGATTATATATGAAAGAAGAAATACCTTGAGGCAACTAACTCATGTGTACAACTTTTATTGCTTATGCTTATAAGCAAATTATCTTTTTCAATCTTTAAAGTGAATTCAAGTGCCAAAGCCAATTTGATTACCCATGGGGAACCATTTGTGTTTCATCATGGAAACTTGCTTACCCTTCGACCTCACAGTTTGGAGTGGTTCTCTAGTTTGTATAGCCTCTTCTGCTTTTCTAATTGTGTAGTGGAAAGACATGTTGGACCCCAAAAGGACATTTATTTCAAAATGCTCAAATAATTTCTCTGCTTCTGTCAGGAGAGGAGAGGGGGAGTACGAGGAAGAAGAAGACAAGGAGAGAAGGAAATGAGAAAGGAGCCAATTGACTGTTAGTTTTGGAAAGAAAAGTTTATGTATACCACATGCCCTTGACAGACTTTAATGTCTTTTAACTAAAGCAAGGGCTCCAAGGCACAATTTACCATAGTGTGCTTCCCATTCCACA
Organism: Proteles cristata cristata; assembly: GCA_017311185.1. Taxonomy (NCBI): domain Eukaryota; kingdom Metazoa; phylum Chordata; class Mammalia; order Carnivora; family Hyaenidae; genus Proteles; species Proteles cristata. The sequence goes on along the minus strand of JAESUZ010003705.1, from coordinate 3,112,377 downwards.
GACTCAAAACCAAGTGACTGTATGAAAACATCTTGTGATAATGCTTTAATAGTTTAGTAATAAGTTTCATTTCACTTATTTTCCAGTACCACAACAGAAAAATAAAGGCTATCCTTTTAGGCCTTTAAATGTCAGACTCTTATCTGTACTAGTATAGAAGATAGGATTTTTTTGGATCCTGGAGAAAACCAAAGATACATAGAAAATTCACTGCATGACATACCAATACAGTTAGAAAGATGTGATCCAACTTTGGTTGTCCTAGAGAAAATGTTATTTGTGATGAAAATAATTGAATTTGAAAATAGTAATTAGTTTAGGAAACTATTTTTGTGTGACATGTAGGTCTCTATATATTCATGGATTATGTGACTACATACTTCTGACTAACTGGACAATACCTATATCATTTATTATGAGGCCATAGAAAAAAATATAAAATGATCAGCTCAAAATAAAATGTTTCATATTAGACACAACTACATATTAAATGGTTTAAAAAATTATTTTGGTTTGCAGTCAGAGGACTTTCGTCTCTTTTTCCATTGTAGTTTAAATTGCAACTGATAGATGGCGCTGACAGGGTGTGATTCAGGGTCACAGATGAATCCATCACTGTAGTCTTTTCTCAGAATTTCAAAAGTCAATTTCATATTAGCTGAGTGCGTTGGAGGAATGTTCTTAGGCATTAAACATACCAGCTATTGATTTTTCCAGGTAATTCCCAGAAATATCATTATATTTTATCAAGTACTTTTGTTGGGCTCTTACTCCAGGTGTTTATGATATCTAAATCTGGTCAGTTCCTGATAGACTCTAACTTCTCCAACACTTAAGCACATTTTCCAATTTTTCTTTTTTCAGTTGTTTTTTGTTTTTGTGTTTTCCCCTACATCTATCTGGGTTTCAGTGGTGGATCATACAAGAGTGGAAGGTAGAGGTTTTTTTTAGGAAACATGGCCTTTCTTGTCTGTAGGTCTAAGCATATTTTGTTCCCAGTGAAACTTTTCCCTTCCAGAACATCTAAACTTTTAAAATCATGTAGGGCTAATAATAATAATAAAGATAATGATAATGATAATAATAATAAATTATATGGCACTACATTTTTTTTTATCACTTTTCAGCCACATAACTGATTCGACTATCTTGTTCACATACTTGAGAGGTTAGTAAATAATTTTAAAGTATAAGAAAAAGGATTCTGAAGTGTGTAGCAAAGCAAGTAATTTAGAGGGGAAAAAAAGAGGAAAAAAACAAGGAAATATATCTTTCAGGTTTAATTTCCTAGTGGTAGAGTCAGCCATTTTATGGTTCAGTCAACACAAGTTCAAAACATCTGGCCACTGGAAAAATAGGGATTTTCCACATTTACATATTATAGATCATTTCATAACAACAACAACATTATAAAACACTACTTAGAAGTTTTTCCTAAATATAATGTTATTATAAATTAAGATGTAATTATCTTGACAAGGTATAACGTATTGGTTTATATTCTTTTTAAAACATAAATTTTAAAACAATGTGCATGAACAATAATTAGCAAAATGTCTTTGTTCAAAGGATTGCACAGTTAGTGAGGCTCATCTGTCACCTAAGAATGCCCATGATTTAATAATTACAGCTGAAAAATTCCACATGTTATATAAAATTTATAATTTTCAGATTGACATTCCATATTAAAAGCAAATAAAGAATATTCTTGAATATCTCTAGCTTCTGTCTTTTCTATGAAGATCATATGGTGTTTAATACAGGCTGTGTATAAAATGAGCACCCACAAAACATTCTAAATTTGAGGCATTAAAATCTATAGCATTTTGTTGTACCATTTTTAACATTTTTAATTAAAAATATAATTTTATATCTTTAAAAATTTTAAAATTCAGTTCTGGGAGATCTCTAAGTATTTATATTTTTCCAAAAATATAAAAATAGAAAAAGAGGCAGTGTAACAAAAATAGTTTTGTCATCTTAATTAAGTATGTTGTTGGAATATTTTCTCTGCCTCTGTAGATTACTTTTATTTCCAGCTATAACCCAAAGACTCATAATGCATTGTGTCATGTGAAAGTGTGATTCAGTTAAATATGTTATCTTTAGCATCTGCTATATTGAAATAAATGTTATGCAGTATAAAATGATGGTTCATATTCACTCCTAAGAATTGTATGGAAATTAAAATTCCCTCAGGGAGGCAAGAATTTGAGAATCCAAATATGTGTTCTCCTGACACCAGGATATAAGTGTGGGAAAGAATGAGATGTGACACAGTAGTCACACAGCTTGTGCTGCTTTGATAAGACAGAACCATGATCTTTTTGACTGGATTTTATTTTTATTTTTTAAAGGAAATCTCTTTTATTTTATTTTACTTTATTTTATTGATTGAGAGAGAGAATTCTAAGGAGACTCCATACCCAGTGCAGAGCCAGACGCTGGGCTGGATCTCACAATACTGAGATCATGATCTGAGTCAAAATCAAGAGTCAGATGCTTAAGCACCTGAGCTGCCAAGGCACCCTTTGAGTGGATTTTAAATCAAGTCAGTGGCTTTTAGTCATTCATTAGGTTTTTACTTTTTTAAAATTCTAATCCTCTTTATTTGGGAAAAATTATCTGTATATATTAATTGAGTATATAAATATATGTTTTACATATGTATTTAGAATATTTATAGAGTTTTAGAACACCAGAGGTCTAAATTATTCCAAGACTATTTTAAGTTTTGTCATCATAGTAATAGCATTTGTAAATTATGAACATTGAGAATGTCCTGGCTATGTTAGCTTCCAAGTCAAAAACCTGAACGAGCTTTTCTTGTCCAATAATAAGCATTTTACAGAGTCCAGGATTGGATATTTTTAAGCTAATTTGTTTTTCTAGAAATGCCATTTAAAACAATAAATATTCTACTTATGGAAAAGAAAACTAAATAATTTTCTGAATAAATGAAATTATATGGGAAAATGCAATTGTTTAGAAACTGGTTCTCAAAGTAAGTATCATTTTAAGGAAAAGAGCCTTTTTATTACTATATGAAAATAGTTAAGATTATATGATAGCCAGGTTTTTACTTTTTAAACCATAGGCTCGTATCATACTGTTAAATACCTCCAATATTGAGGATAATTTTGGGGACAGAAGTCAAAATAAAAGCCTTTTATGCTCACCTAATGAGTTCAAGAAAATATTTTTCTGAGGTTCAGTGTATCAAGTACAGTATCACAGATATAAGTGTTACATTTTGAAGGTGTTAGGAGAAATGCAAAACATTTTAAAACTAAACTCTTTTATATTAAAATCTTGTGTATCCACATATCTAAATTTAAGGTCAAAACAATTGATTAGAAATTGACAAGAAGTCAGCAACTCAGCTTATTGCTTCCAACCGCCCACGGTAGTTCTTCTAACCATCTCAATGTTATTTTTCCTTAATTCATTCTTTTCTTCTTAAAACTGTTTTCAATTAAAATATGCATTGACAAGAATGAAATCTTAATACTAAATAACATTAAATATTATAATGTTCTATTTCTTCGGTGGTATAGAGATTTTTAAATATCATGTGGTACTTACTATAGATGTGAAAGTTAAGTTTGTGTGATTAGCACTAAAATGTCTCTTAATATTTCTCTATATCTGAAGCTGGACTCAGAAGTAAATTTTTTGGTATAGTGTCTTTTTCAAAAACAGGATTACTTTCTTCAAATTAAGAAGATATTTTATGAATTTAAAATCTTATGAAAATTGCATAGGAAAAGAGTACCTCTCAGATTATGTCATTTCCTATTTATTATTTTTATGGCAGAAATCTTTAGTACTGTCCTAGTTTGTATTCCATTTTGAGGTGATAGATATGTAGACACATGCGCGCGTGCACACACACACACACACACACACACACACACACATACCCCTATACCTTTATTGCTAAGTATGTGTAAGTGTGTATATCCTAATTCTTAAGGAAAGTGGAAGGTTCTCTATCTTTAGAAATATGGGTGTCTTTAGGTGTAAGATATAAAACGTATATTAGATATAAGATATGTATTAGTTATAAGATATAGATATCTATTTCTACCTATTCTATGTATAAGTATAAATCTATAGAGAGATTTCAGCCTGGGTATATACATATCTGTCTAGATAGATAGAGAAAAAGAGGGAATCTTTTGTCTTAACAATAGGGTATAGAAGTGCCTGAGTGGCTCAGTTTGTAAAGTGTCTGACTCTTGATCTTAGATGAGGTCTTGATCTCCAGGTTGTGAGTTCAAGCCCTGCAGTGGGCTCTATGCTGGGCATGAAGCTTACTTAAAAAAATAATAATAATTAGGATATAAATTATATATGCTTTAGAAGTAAGAAAACCTCACACCAACACATCTAATTGGAGAAGTCATAGTAAATCAATTATGGTGATTAAAATAATTGAAATTTATTCTTTGTCATTTTGTGGAAGAGAACATTACGCCTTTATCTAAGTTGAAAAGTTAGTAAATTTGAAATACACATTTTAATCCCACCCATATTCAGATAATCACCAATTTAAGAAACCTGTGGTCCTTTAAGAAAACTTGTCTCTTTTGCTTGCAAAGTGGAATACATCCTTACAGTACTTTAATGAATATTTATTGGGCAAATGAATAAAACCATGTTATCAGTGATGGTTGTATTTCCATCCCGACCCACAATGTTCTGTTAGGCTAGGTATTGTGCATAAAGAACACTGCAAAATGAATAAACAAACAAGCAAGCAAATGAAAGGAATATTCAGTCAAAATTATTTGCTCAGTGCCCACAGTCACACGGCAGATCTGACACCAGAATATGAACACATTGCCTTGTTGCAGTATTTGTTTTTTTTTCTAATTTTTTTAAATGTTTTATTTATTTCTAGGAGAGAGAGAGAGAGACAGCATGAGCAGGGGAGGGTCAGAGAGAGAGGGAGTCACAGACTCTGAAACAGGCTCCAGGCTCTGAGCTGGCAGTCAGCCCAGAGCCCGATGCGGGGCTCGAACCCACGAACTGCGAGATCATGACCTAAGCGAAAGTCGGATGCTTAACCAACTAAGCCACCCAGGCGCCCCTGCCTTGTTGCAGTATTTGGCATATCATGAGCTCTAAGCTATTGCTGGTGGCCCTATATCTGGGAGGAGTGGTCTGGAAGAGCTGGGGAAGAAGTGGAAATGTGGACGGGGCAAAAAGTTCTACTAGGAGCACACTTCTTTGTCCAGGAATCTTTGTTTCATCCTTTTTGTGTTCCTTTGAGGCATGAATTTGGCTGCATGATTACCCTTTCTCCTGGCTTTGGCTATTCCCACCAAACTCTGTAATTCTGTCTCCTTCCATGAACAGGTTGAAGTCAACTGCATCTTTTTGCCCTCCTGTCTTTGAAGGAGAACATAGAAGACCACGATGTTTTAAAAAAAATCTGCAGACTTATTAACAAATGGAGAGAAAGGGCTGTGTAGAGGGACTTCCAGTTTTTTCTTCTGATCTTCAGTTTTTCATGTCTTACCCATTAAGAATATAGCGACATGCAGGAGGCCAGGAATGGGCATGCTCTCTTCACCTTCATTCTGCCATTTTTCACTCTCATTACTGACATGGTAAATCCTGCCCTTGCCCAGAATTAGGAGGAAGAAAAATCTACCATCCATAAACTAGATGAAGTGAAAAATGTGACTATGACAAAAGAGAACATAATGTAGATATAGTAGTTAGTGTGTTTGTGTATAAATGTGTAGATATTCTAGGAAACATCAGAATTTGAGGTGATAAGATAGAAAGCTATCAAGTATAATAGGGAAGAAAGGTCTGGAAATTCCCTGGAATATTATTTTGGAAGGGGAAAAGATTTTCCAAATCCCTGTGCTAGAATACTGTTATTTCTTGATGACATTTACCTTTAAGTTGGATTGATACAAATAGAGAATGTGTCTCCACTTTTAACTGGGCACTAATTTCCTTCATAAAAGTCATCTTTCTTTGTTTTCAGCGACATTAGATCCAAGTCTGTTCATAGAAAGTTTCAAAAGTGTGTGAACTCCTAAAAGTGACACAAAAATTAGAACACAACATGTCAGCATAAAACCATGAATCTGTACATTGGCAGAACCGTGTTATGTTAATAGTCAAACATTTTTACTTAAAAAGTTAACGATTTTTCTCATGTGAAAAATTGAGTTTTATTTCTAAAATTTTATTTTCATCTTTATTTTTTCATACCTTTAGCGCTAGCCCTGCCATCAAATTCCAAAGTGACTTTAGTAAAAGATATTTGTGTAATTAATGTTTATAGTTAACCCTAGAAATACAGAATCCCTGTATTCACTGAAAGTGTGAGATTTTTCTTCCCTGGGAAATAAATTCTGGGGTGGATTTTGAAGGACGCACATCCCTTATTACTAGCTTTCTATATTATTCTATATTATCCATATTACAACTTTCCACTGCATGTCCATTTGTATGTAAGAGTCCATTCTCCTTTTAGATTACTGCAATCCAGTTCATTGTTATTGTTACAACTGTAATAAATGGATGTCAAATGTTACAGTGTAGATGAAAAGAGTATTAAGATAGCATTATGTGACTTCAAGTGAAAATTTTGCATGGATCAGTAGTGTGACTTATTCTTACCAGAGTTTATATGAAACACAATACAGTGTGTGTGTGTGTGTGTGTGTGTATGTAAAATGAAGGCTGATTTTCTACCAGATTTCTCTCATAGTACAATGGCTCCCCAAGAGGATTATAATATTCCATTGACTGCTTTGTGGATTCATTTTCTTTGAGTTATTTCTGGCCAATGGAAAGCACACAGTTTACTTTTGGGTATTATTCAAACAGACACTCTATGATTTTACCAGAGATTGTTTCTGTAGGAATAAATCTGTGTACTATTTGTCTAGTCAAAAACATAGCATGCTGATGTGGAATCATTGGGGGACTGGAAAATGGATCAGGGGGTGAAAGGAAAGAGAAAAGGGAAATCTGCTTATTTTAATAATATACCTAGTATAGAAAAAAGAAGATACGGACAAGTTATTGAAATACCGTGTGTGTAGAGCTATAGTCACAAAAACTTTAATCAATGTAACTTTTCCACACATATACTTAACTCTCTTCTATATCATGTCTTTTTTGGTCAGTGATTTTTGTTCCTCTCATTTCTGTGTATATATTTTTTGTTTAAAAAATTTTATTTTTAATGTTGCTTATTTTCGAGAGAGAGAGAACGAGCGAGCGAGCATGAGTGAGAGAGGGGCAGAAAGAGAGGGAGACAAAGAATCTGAATCAGGCTTCAGGCTCTGAGCTAGCTGTCAGCACAGAACCTGACACGGGGCTCAAACTCACAAACTGCGAGATCATGACCTGATCAGAATTTGGATGCTTAACTGACTCGAACCACCCAGGCACCCCATGTGTTTCATCATTTTAAACACTATCTTGTGATTGATTTTGGAAAGTGTATAAATATACGGTTCTCAAAGTCCAGGAAGAAAAATTCTGTTTACCTCATCACATACATGGAAAAAGAGCATGTGTTTGCACATGGAAGCATGCGAGTGCACATATACACTCTCATCACAGCTTTTGACTTTTTGTCTTAAGAAAGCATGATGAAAAGGATATTACTTGCTTATTGAGGAAAGACACTTAATGTATCACAGTATCAGACGATGACTCGTAACTCTTCACACCACATATCTTTTTATGCTAAATGTGCATTTTTCACATTTAAACGATAGTTGCCTTCTAAGATATATAAATTGTTACATTAGAGGCTGAGTAAATGTGATAGATATTTCATTTCCTCATTTTTCTTCTCTCAGCATTTCTGTAAAGCAGTGGCTTGGGTTTTATTGCAGGAACTATGCTATCCTATTTATAGACATCATTTTGTTGGTTTAGGTATAGGTGTGAATTTGTCTGATTAATAATTACTAATACTATCCAAGTTAATAGTGAAATCACTATTCACTATTTTTCTAGTAATATATAAAGTAAAATGTAATAGGGAGATGTTTCTTTTGGTTCCTATAAACATGTTCTGTTGTATATTTTTCTGATACTTTTATAAAGCATTTTTTAGAGTTTATTTTGAGAGGAAGGGCACATATGTGCATGCATGTGTGCATGTATGTGTGCTAGTGAACAGGGGAGGGCAGAGAGAGAGAAGGGGAGATAGAATCCCAAGTAGACTCCACACTGCCACCGCAGAGTCTCATGTGGGGCTTGATCTCACAAAACCATGAGATCATGACCTGAGCCAAAATCAAGAGTCAATCAGACACTTAACCAATTGCCTCTGGCATCCCAAAAGGGTATTCTATTCATAAACATTGCAGTTATGATTTTTTATTGTTTGGTCTTAATAGCTGTTACTTTTGTTAACTTTGCAGTGCATTTCAAAAATAAATGTTGGGCGGCGGGTGGTTTAGTCATTTAAGTGTCCAACTTTTGATTTTGGCTTTGGTGGCTATCTCATGGTTTATGACCAGCTCCATGCTAACAGCATGGGGAGCCTGCTTGGTATTCTCTTTCCCCTTCTCTTTGCCCCTCCCCACTTGCTGTCTATATCTGTCTCAAAATAAATAAACTTAAAAAAATAAAAATAAATGCAAAGAAACTATCACAGTTTTTCTTAAGTTTATTTATTTTTTGGAGGGGAGGAGCAAAGAGGGAGAATATCAAGCAAGCTCCACACTGTCAGTGCAAAGCCTCATGTACGCTTGAACTCACAAACTGTGGGATCATGACCTGAGCCAATTTAAGTCAGTTTCTTAACTCACTGAGCCACCCAGCCATCCCACGACGTTCACAGTTTTTATGACAAAAGACACAGGTCACAAGAAACACACACACACATACACACTCTAAAACCTCAATATAAGTGAACATCCACATACACGATATTAATCTAGACATAGACCTTACATCCTTCATAAAAATTAACTCAAAATTAATCACATACCTAAATATAAAATTGAAAATTATAGAACTCCTGAAAGATAATGTAAGAGAAGATGACCTTGGGTATAGTGATGGCTTTTTAGATATAACACTGAAGACATAGCCCAGGAAAGGGAGTTTTGATAAGCTGGACCTCGCTGAAATAAAACAGAACCTCCTGCTCTGGGAACAACAATGTTAAGAGAATGAGAAGACAAACCATGGACTGGGAGAAGATATGTGTAAAAGGCATATCTGGTAAAGGACTGTTGCCCAAAGTATACAAAGAATTTTTAAAACTCAACAATAAGAAAATAAATTTGTTAAAAGATGAGCCAAAGACCTAAACAGACATGTCACCAAAGAAGATAAAAAGATGGCAAACAGACATATAAAAAGACACTCCACATCATAAATCATTAAGGAATTGGAAAAACAAGAGCAAGATACTACAAGCTTATTAGAGTGGCCACAGTATAAAACACTGCCAACATCAAATGCTGGCAAGAATGTGAAGCCACAGTCACTCTCATTGATCACAAAATGGTACAGCCCCTTTGGAAGGGAGTTTGGCAGCTTCTTGCAAAACTAAACATAGCCTTACTTTATGATCCAGCAATCACCCTCCTTGATATTTAATGGAATAAGTTGAAAATTTATGTCCACACAGAAACCTGCATACAGATGATTATAGCATTTTTATTCATAATTGTCAAAACTTAGACGCAACCAAGATGCCCCTCAGTAAATGAATGGTTAAACTGTGGTACATCGAGACAATAGAATATTATTTCATTCAGTGCAAAAAATAAATGAGCTATCAAGCCATGAAAAGATCTGGAGGAACTGTAAATACATATTATTAGGTCAAAGAAACTCAATCTGGAAGGGTTATGTACTATATAATTCCACCTGTATGACATTCTAGAAAAGGCCTAACTATGGAGACTGTAAAACCATCAGTGGTTGCCAGGGCTTGTGGAGAAGGAGGAATGAACGGCAAAGCACAGATGATTTTTAAGGCAGGAAACTGTTCTGTATGATATCATAATGGCAGATACATGTCATTGTACATTTGTCAAAACCTACAGAATATACAAACCCAGACAGAGCACTAAGATAAGCTGTGGAATTTGGGTGATAGTGTGTCAATGTAGCTTCTTCATTGTATCACTCTGGTCAGGGGTGTTGATAGTGGGGGAGGCTGTGTGTATGGAGGCAGAGATAAAATGGGAACTCCATACTTGCTGCTCAGCTTTTGTATGAATCTAAAGAATAAAGCCTATTTACAAAACAAGGGAGCTTGGGTGGCTCACTCGGTTTTAGTTCAGGTCATAGTATCACGGTTTTGGTTTCATGAGTTCAAGAGTTCAAGCCTTGAGTCTGGCTCTGTGTTCACAGTGGGGAGTTGACTTGGGATTTCTTCTCTCTCTCCCCCTCTCTCTCTGACCCTCCCCTGCTCACACTGTCTCTGACTCTCTCAAAATAAATAACCTTAATAATAATTTAAAAAAGAACAAAACAAAACCTTAGTACTGTGTTTTATTTAAGAAACCAAACAAAACCATTAAATCATTTTTTAATGCCAATAACCAAGATGGGGCCAATTCTGTTTGATTTGCAATGCTTTCTTTCCCTGTCCCTGCCCTTCTCATTTTGGAAACTGCTAATCAACAAGGAAAAAGGCCCAAGGTAGACAGGAAAATAGGCATAAAAGAATATCGATGGAGGGTGAGTGCACCTGGATGGCTTAGTAGGTTAGGTATCTCACTGTTGATTTGGCTCTGGTCATGATCTCATGATTCATAAGTTTAAACCCTGTGGTGGGCTGAGCACTGGCAGTGCAAAGCCTGCTTGGGATTCTCTCTCTCTCTCTGTTTGCCTGTCCCTCACTTGTGCTGTTTCTGTCTCTCTCAAAATAAATAAACTTAAAAAAAAAATCAATGGGCTTGGAATTTTCAAAATTAGGTATTGACATTTAGCTGAAATTAGCACAGATTTAAAAGTTAAAGGTTTACAGGCCTCAAAACTATCGAATACTGAAATATGGGAGCTATTTCTGATTTCTAAATGTGGTTGAAATCTATTATTTTTATTCTTTTCCTTTTTTTTTTTTTTTTGCATGGTAGAGAAAGCTCTTCAGCATATAAACCCTTCTATTTCAGGTAATCTGCAATTCTGCATCCCATAATCATTAATATCCACTCATAGACTTCCTAAAAAGACTTCAAAATCTATGACTAATAATATAAGTGAAAGTTAAACAGATGACTAGGCAGACCCCTTCCACTCTGGGAAACAAGAACAGCAAGTGTTCAGTATGTTTTAGTTAAATTAATGTGTGAATGTTCTGGAGGAATTATGAATGGATATTCCCAACAGGTTCCCATAAATTAATCTGAGAATCTTCTTTTAACATACAAAGTTTTTTTAACCTATAGAATGAAAACATAATAACATATTTTCTTATTAATGGTGAATTTTATGATGATAAAATTTATATATATAATACTCAATATAACAGTATTCTAGGAGCGATTCCACTTGTAATTCTTGAAGAATCCTGTTGCTGAATGAAATGGGAACTGTTCTAACCACAGTTTTCCTGCAGCATTGCAGTATGAATGGTCTTTTTCTAAGTGGCATTTCCATCACATGGATTGAATTTTAAAGTATTTTTTTCAGTGACCATTCAGACATTATAAAATAGTTATGCTACTGACTTGGTATGTGTTCAGTGTCAAACCACTCTTTTCCATTGACAGCTTGAGAAGATTGTAAAACCATTAAAAATTTAAACTTGTGGCTCAAAGGGACTTTCTATAGTTAGACTGCTTTTAATTTTCTCATTCTATTTGATGAACACCTGCCTTTCCTTGGATATTGGACCAAAGTAAAACTTGCTGGATTCTTTTAGCATTTTTATTTTGAAGCTCAGGTAAAATAGAAACTCTTTTATATTTAAAATCTTTGTATAAAGACAAAAAGGGGGGAACTATTTATAGCTAGACTTTGTATGTATTTATAAATATATACTCACAAGGTCCTATTTTACTTATGGTAAAGGAGTATTATTTAAGGAAAAAAATGACTTTATTGAATTGAAGATGTTAGAAGTTCTGGAAGAGTAATTTAAGATATAATACTCTGATGCTACTATCAGTATGTTCATTTTTGAGCACTGCATTGAAAAAACTTTCTCTAAAGGCTGACACTGTATTATTTACCTTTGTATAACAACACATCCTATAGAGGCATACAGTAGGCAATTAATAGCTTTTGAATTGAAATAACCATCCTTTGAAGTGCAGCCTTTTTTAGTAACTAATTTTGAGTACTGACTTTGTATCAGACATGCTTTTCAGGTGCTTAGCATTCAGGAGTGGAAAATGTAGTCCCATCTTCAAAAACTCACAACTTAGTAGTAGGAAAGAATGATAAATATATAGTAATAGTTGTGGCAGGTAATATCCTAATGGATTCTCAGCCCTGTCTTCACATTGGAATCACCTGAGAAGTTAAAGAAAGAACAATTCCCTTGTCCAGACTCCAATCCAGACCAACTGAATCAGAATATTTGGGGTTTCAGGCCCTTAGTATTTTGAAATGCTGTAGCAAGAAGTCTAATGTTCAGAAAGTTGCTTGAATTAAGCAAGATCATAAGAAAAGGGTTCCTAATTCAATCTGATGGAATCAGAAACATTTATTCAGAAAAGTTGATACTTAGATTAACCTTTAAAGAATACTTAAGATGAGTCAAATGGTGAAGGGCATTCTTGCAAAGGGGGAAAATGGCTAATGGGGAAAAAGAGCATGACATATTTAAGAAATAAGAGATTGTCATGATTAGCATTTAGAGTATGTGTAGGCAAATTTGGGGCTATCAAATGCAAAAGTTTGATGTTACATGAAGGGAATATGTGATTGACTCTTCAATATTCTTTATATTCCAGATGATTTTTCCCCAGATATCAATAAGCCTGTAATAGTATTTCGTTCCTTCTCTAATAATTGTCCCAGGAGTATGTGGATATAAACAGGTTGAAATCAGTGAGAAACTAAACACTACCTCCATGGAAAACAAAAACAGTTTTTCTTCAACTAGATGCGTGGTGGGAATTATGTTCCACAGTTCCTGTTGGAAGCTTCTAACAACCATGAAAGGAGCCAGATTGAGAATAATTAGCTGATACAAGGCAGTCAAAATCTGAAAAGCAGAGCTGAAACTCTCACCAGAGCCCACCAGATCTCTAAACTGGTATGTGAAATTTAAAATATTCTTTTCAGGGCACATGGGTGACTTAGTCTAAGCATTCAACTCTTGATTTTAGCTCAGGCCATGATCTCATCGTTCATGAGATTGAGCCCCATGTTGGGCTCTGCACTTGACAGCCAGAGCCTGCTTGAGATTCTCTCCCTTCCTCTCTCTCTGTCCCTCCCCAGCTAATGCTCATGCTCTCTCTCTCTCAAAATAAATAAATAAACATTTAAAAAAATAAAATGTTCTTCTTCACTGGATGCCGTATGTAAGAGATATGGGTTCTACTCCTGAAGCCAAGATTATATTTTATGTTAACTAACTTGAATTTAAATTAAAAAAGTAAAAAATTAAAATAAATAATGATATTACTAGCTTTAAATGGGGAAAAATAAATAAATAAATGAATAAATAAATTAATTAAAAAAACGTTCATCTTGTTAAGCCACTTTGAGTCTGGGTTTCTTGTGCCAACTTCATCCAATTAATTTATAAAGGCAAAAGATTTTCATTTTCAAAATAAAAAAGAGATGCCAATTTAGGAAAGAAATATTTTTAAATTTATTTTTTAAAAGTTTATTTATTTATTTTGAGAGAGAGAGAGCATGACCGCACACCCACAAGTGAGCGATGGGCAGAGAGAGAAGGAGAGAGAGAATCCCAAGCAGGCTCCATAGTATCATTGCAAACCCCAATGCAGGACTTGATCTTATATTTCATGAACTGTGAGATCATGACCTAACCGAAATCAAGAATTGGCCGCTTAATTGACTGAGCCACCCAGGGGCTCCAGGAATGGAATTTTAAAGGGGAGGAAGACAACTCTGTTCTGCCTTAACATGTTAATATCCTGTATATGTCAGGCATTGTATGTGTGTCAGATTTGGGTTTTATTCTGCTGACAACCGCATGTAGGTTGGATTTCTTTTTGTTTAACTGTTTTTGTTGTGTTTTGTTTTGTTGTTTTTTTGATAGGGAGAGAGAGAGAGCATGCAAGCATGAGCAGGGAGGGCCAGAGATAAAAGGGGACAGAGGATCTCAAGAGGGCTCTGTGCTGACAGCAGAGAGTCTTATGCAGGGCTTGAACTCAAAAACCATGAGATCATAACCCATGCCGAAGTCAGACACTTAACAGACTGAGCCACCCTGGTACCCTCACAGGCTGGATCTGATGAGGGTCTCACTAGAAACAAAAGAACTTAGAAGTTATTTTACAAACTGCAATATAGATCATTTTGAAGGGAAAGGGAAAGAGTTCAAACATATTTAGGAGATAGAATTGGTAAGATTTGACAACTGCTACAGAGTGTTATGCCTAAGAAAAATGGACAATTATAGAATAAACTACTTCCTAGAAATATTTGATTCTGTCTAAGTAAGAATGGATTGAACTCCATATGAAACACTGATCCACCCTGGTTTTTGTGAAATTAAGTTAGACAAAGCAAATGCTGTAAGAATAAATTTACTCAAAATTTTCTCCTTATTCTGTTATATAAAGTGAGGGTTAACAATTATTTATTGTAATTCAGAAGATTTCATTTAACAAAGAAACTGCATTTTACACAGATTTCATTGGAATTCCAGGGAAAGTAGACCCTGAAATTTTCCTATTGAGTAGGTATAGTAAGTAAGTTAAAAAGAAATACCTTGTATCTATTTTACTTACTTTAAGTATATGAACTCTGATAGTATTGTTATATCATGTAGTATAGTTAGAATTTTATTGTTTATATTTTTCAGTAATCTCTGTCCTCCAGCTTTCATTTTTCATGCATTTTTTTGTTTAAATAGGAATTCTCCTTTCATAGGAACTTTTATTACCTTCAGTTAATGAATATGAATAATATACTTCAATGGTATATACTTCTTCTCATATGGTAATTTCCATAGCTATAATTCTCTATTTTTATATTATACATATTACACATGGTTAAATATTGTATTATTTAGCATTAATAATACAGAAACATTAGTATTTTTATCAAGATTTTCTATTCAGAAATCTGTGGTGCTATAGAATGGCATTTTTGAAATCCAGTCCAGGATCTTCTGTCTATCACATAACTACAACTTTGAAGCTAACACAATTTAAGTAGCAGAGCTAAAGCTGAAAGACTGTGCCTAAAAGCTAAATTATTATTTTTTTAATATATTAAATTGTACGTATTTTCATATCTTCAAAAACTAGAAATCAGGGAGTCCTCACATTCACTAAAGTAACATTTGGAACATACATTTTTCAATTAATTTTCAAATTAAATTATACCGTGACTCAACACTAAGTCAGATTTTATTTGATTTTTTTTTAATTTTTTTAATTTTTTTTTTAATGTTTTATTTATTTCTAGGAGAGAGAGAGACAGCGTGAAGGGGGAGGGTCAGAGAGAGAGGGAGTCACAGAGTGAAACAGGCTCCAGGCTCTGAGCTGGCAGTCAGCACAGAGCCCGACGCGGGGCTCGAACCCACAAACCGTGAGATCATGACCTAAGCGAAAGTTGGACGCTTAACCGACTAAGCCACCCAGGCGCCCCCTAAGTCAGATTTTAAATCAAACCAGGTATTTCAAAGAATTGGTAAAATGAGAAAGTATGCAAATGATGCTATTGTTTGCTTAATGCTTAAGGGACTACAGGAGGTACAGACAAAATACTGTGCCATTTACTTGATTTGTAATGATTTATTAAATCCTCACTCCAGGGGTACCTGGGTGGCTCAGTGGGTTAAGCGTCCAGAGCCTTGAGCCTGCTTCAAATTCTGTGTCTCCCTCTCTCTGCCCCTCTCCCACTTGTACTCTGTCTCTCTCTAAAAAATAAACAGGGGCGCCTGGGTGGCTTAGTTGGTTGAGCGTCCACCTTTCACTTAGGTCATGGTCTCGCGGTTCATGGGTTCGAGCCCCGTGTCGGATTCTGTGCTGGCTGCCAGCTCGGAGCCTGGAGCCTGTTTCGGAGTCTGTGTCTCCCTCTCTCTCTGACCCTCCCCTGCTCACGCTCTCTCTCTCTCTCTCTCTCTCTCTCTCTCTCTCTTTCTCTCCTAGAAATAAATAAAAAAATATTTAAAAAAATAAATAAACATTAAAAAAATTAAAAATATCCTCACTCCAATAATACTTAAGGTATTATTATTTTCAGTGTGGAGACAAGGATGTAAAGGACAAAGAGATGGGATAGTTGGCCCAAGGTTATTGAGCTAGAATGTACTAAGACCATGCTGCAAATCTAGACTCTTAATTCCTTTACCTCCTAATGTATTACTCTGCGGCTTCCCATAGGAATCTAGGGAGATGAGACATGCTTAATTAACTGAAACAACTAGAGTGAAATCCTTTCCAATTCCATAATATCAATCATAAAGGCTGTAAATGCATAGAAAAAGTGAAAATCAATGAAGGCTTTTTGTAAGGCATGTATTGCAATTTGAAAGTATTGGTCATTAATATGTGGCCCTCACCTCCAAGAGCTATGCAACCATGGACAAACTATTAATATCTCATTGGGATGATGATTGAGAGATAACTATACTCTGTGTTATAAGTTTTGTTTTTCTTGAAAAACAATAGATGATATATGTAGAAGACTAAGTAAATAACATACGATTTTGGTTTCCTGGCAAAAGTGTGTATTGGACTTGGCCTTTAAATATTGAGAGAGAAAAAAAAGAAAAAGGAAAAGAAAGAAGAGACAGAGGAGAGAGTGAAAAGAAATGGATACATGACTGTATCTCCAAGCTGTATCCATCTGGGATGAAAGATGCACTCTTGTCTTTAAATGAAGTAGACAGAAAAACCTTGCTGAAATTCCGTTTATGGAGATTAAAGTATATGAAATTAGACTTGAACTCTCCTTTTGAAAAAAGGAATATTTCTTTTATTTCTCCATTGAAAAGCATGCCAGATATAATTCCTTCCTTAAAAATTAAGAACAACCTTGTTTCAGTGATGTAAAACAAGGAGGGGAAAGTGTTTAGTACATCAATTTTGAGGGGGCAAATAATCAGTAAGAAACCATTTGATTCACCAGACTAAAGTCTATTCCTGAATATAAGATCACTTCCCCTATGGAAATATGCACAATAAAGATTTTGTCCATTTTGGATATATATAAGCTTTGTGGGATGAAAGCAAACACTTAGTCCTATGTCTGTATTATTTAATGTACTAATTTTTAAAAACATTAAATAATATACTATATACAATAATGTATGGTTTAGAAATCTTGCTATTTTCTCCTTTCATGGGATACTTTTTGTTCACTATATATTAGATTGGATATTGTCCCTACAGAATTCATGTCTACCCAGAATCTCAGAATGTGACATTATTTGGAAATTGGGTTTTTACAGATGTTATTGGTTAAAAGGAGGTCATATTAGAGTTGTTCTAAATCCAGTATAACTGGTGTCCTTATAAGAAAAAAAAAAAAGACACAGTGCACAAGGTCAGGTAATGACATAGGCCAGAATAATGCACGTGCAGCCAAAGAATGCCAAGCATTTTTGGCAAGCACCGGAGGGTAGGAAGAAGGAAAACAGGATCCTTCCCTAATACTTGAAGGAGGAGCACAGCCCTGCCACACCTTGATTTTGGACTTGTAGTCTCCAGAACTGGAAGAAAAGAAATTCGTGTTGTTTTAAACTACTCCGTTTTTGGTAATTTGTTATGGCAGCCTAAGAATGAATTTACAGTGATACATTTACACTCCTAATATACACTTTACCACCCATGCATTAGTA
Source organism: Proteles cristata cristata (assembly GCA_017311185.1). NCBI lineage: Eukaryota > Metazoa > Chordata > Mammalia > Carnivora > Hyaenidae > Proteles > Proteles cristata. The sequence continues at coordinate 3,094,424 of JAESUZ010003705.1, read as the reverse complement.
AATATGGCGTCATGTTTTGAGTTTTCCGAGACAGTTTCAAGAGTACATAATCCTCCCTGCCTTCAACACTACTTGAGATGCTGAGTATTTTAAAACTGTGTGTTAATACACACACTTTTCTTACTTCTTATATAAGTGTTTGCAAGTACAAGACAGAAAGACAAATTATTTTATTTTTCCTAAAAGTGTACATGCTTGATCTCACTATTTAATTATTCAATATTTTAAAATAGTCTTTAAAAGATTTCTTTATGGTACTCTAAATTAACTAGACATCTAACATTTATAATTCTGAGGTCATTTCCTAGGAAAAAAAATTAAAATCTGTTTACTTATTTTCGTCTTTTTTCCTTTTTTTTTAAACACTCATTTATGGAGTTAATTGCATAAGCGTTAACATCCATTGTATATTGAAGTTCTTTCAGATTAATATGTTTTTCCACATAGTGATTTGTAGTTCGAAATAATTGAGAGAGTGACCCACATGAGACTATGCAGGGATTCAAGGATTTAAAATGTGACTTCCTATTTCCTGTGAGATAATATTGGGAAAGTGTGCTATCTTATATTTAAGCAAACAGGAAAGTTGCTTGATGGAACTGGTCAATTCCCAATCAATTTATTCATAGAAATATGAAGTATAATTTAAGGTTGATAAAGCATGTTTTGTATTTGTATGAAATACAGAATCTTTTAAAAATGTATCACCTAAAGTGCAAAACACTTTATTCTGGTAGGTTTCTAAAAGTTGCATGCTTAATACCTTCCTGAGGTATTAATGAGAGTTATTCAGTTGATTTTCTTTACCAAGTTCTTATGGGTCAGAATCTTGATGTCCATATTTTTACTACACTATTACATATTATAAAATTTAGTAATTGTATTATTTATTACTTATAATATTTATTATAGAATTTATTATAGATACTTAGGGGAGTATTGTATATCAAACACAATCATCCTAAAATAGTAAGGTTGAGAGAAATATACCTGAAAAAGAGAAACTAAGACCTTCAAGTAATATTCCTTATTATTATTAATAAATTTTGTTAAAACTGCACAATCCCATCCCATTGTATAGAAAAGATATGGTGACTTGTAAAATGTGTTTATAAGTGGCATGCTTCTCTCTTTCTTCATTTAAAGTAAACTCACCAGCTATTGTCACCTTCTCTAACTTCTAAAAATGCTCTTGTTTCTGTAAGTTTTGCCTTTTCCAATTAGTTCTCAATTATTCACTCAATAAATATTGGCATGTGCAAGGTGATGGCAACATAATCATTTTTCTCTTTAACTTTAACTTCCTAAAAGTTGTTTCTTTCCAAATTGAACTATTGGGACCTCATCAAAATAAAAAGCTGCATAGCAAAGGAATCTATCAGCTAAACTAAAAGGCAACCAATGGAATGGGAGAAAATATTGCAAATGACATATCAGATAAAGGGTTAGTATCCAAAATCTAAAAGTGCTTAACAATCTTAGTGCCCGAAAAACAAATAATCCAGTGAATAGATGGGCAAAAGTCATGAATAGAAGACTTTTCCAAAGAAGACATCCAGATGGACAACCGACACATGAAAAAATGCTCAACAGCACTCATCATCAGTGAAATACAAATGAAAACCACAATGAGATACCACCTCACACCTCTCAGAATGACTAACATTAGCAACTCAGGAACAATAGATGTTGGTGAGGATGTGGAGAAAGAGGATCTCTTTTGCACTGCTGGTGGGAATGCAAACTGGTGCAGCCACTCTGGAAAACAGTTGGAGGTTCCTCAAAAAATTAAAAATAGAATTATACACGACCCAGGAATTGCACTACTAGGTATTTATCCAAGGGATACAGGTGTGGTGTTTCAAAGGGACACATGCACCCCAATGTTTATAGCAATGTTATTGACAATTGACAATAGCCAAAGTATGAAAAGAGCCCAAATGTCCATCCATCAACGGATGAATGGATATAAAAGAGTGAGTAATATTAGACTGTATGTGTGTGTGTGTGTGTATTTGTTATATTTATATATAACAAATTTATATATATATATAAATAACAAAAAGAATGAAATCTTTACATTTGCAACTACGTTGATGGAACTTTAGGGTATTATGGTAAGCAGAATCAGTCAGAGAAAGATAAATATCATATGACTTCATTTACATGAGGAATTTAAGATACAAAACAGATGAACATAAAGGAAGGGAAAAATAATATCGAAAACATAACATAAGAGATAAAGAACAAACAGAGTTGTGGGAAGGGTCGTGGGAGGGGGAAGAGTTGTGTGGGGGGGTGATGAGCTAAATGGGTAAGGGCCATTAAGGAATCTACTCCTGAAGTCATTGTTGCACTATATGCTAACTAACTTGGATATAAATTAAAAAAGTAAATAAATTAATTTAAAAAGTTGCTTCTTTCTTAGGAAAAAGCAAGCAAACAAAAACACTTCTGCTATCTTTGCTTCTCCTTTAGATAACTGCACTTTTTTTTTCTGGCTTATATACAGATTTTTGGAAAGTAGTGCATTCATTTCCTTCTTCCCTTTTGTATTCTGGATCCCCTGCTACTCTGATGAAGCATTCTTTATGCTGTTAGCCATATCTTTCTCTGAGTCTTTTTTTTCCAAATATTATCTTGCACAATAGCTCTGTTGTATCCTGAAACTATTCATCACTCATTTGTAGAATTGTTTTCTTCTCTTGGCTTTCAGGATAATGTGCTTATTTGCCACTTGCTCTCTAATAATTCTTCTGATAAGCCTTCCAAGCCTTCTTTATGGTTTTTAATCCTTTTCTAAACATGAGGCTACCATAAGGCTGAGCTATTATTTTTATATTGTTACCTTTTATAGTATCTTAGCACATCCATAATCATAGTTTCATTGATCACTTGGCAGCCAAGCATTACTTTTGTCCTTATTTCTGATGCAAGCTCTAATATGTCTAATAAAGGAATCTTTTCAATAATCAGCCTTAAGCTCAAGTTCCATGTATTTAATGCAAAACTCCCCACCTTCCTCTCTATATATGATCTCTTTTTTATGTTTCTGATTCTGTCAACTAAGATATTCTCTTGGTCCCCAAAGGATGGACACCATGGCCATCAATAACATTCCCTTTGATAATAAAATAAAATCAGCTGAAAATTCCTGACTATCTCACTTGCTGCCCCAAACAATGTACAAACATTCCCTGTAAATGAAATTCCAAACTCCCTTCAAATTTATGCTGCTTTATCTTCCTAAAAGGAAGACTTTGCATAATCTAATACACAAAGCCTTTTTTCTACATTCATAAATTACACAAAAATATATGTTTTTATATGTATCTTCATATTATTACCTAACTGCTTCTTGAGTGTAAATCTTGTCCTATTAAAAATATAACACAATTTCAAATGACAGAAATCTCTCTATACTTTTTAAATATTACCTTTATGACTGATGGCATCTTTGGAGCTATTTGGAATTTTATTACTTCTCATTTGAATTTATTGTTAACAATTTTCTGGCAAAGCTAGATAGGTATTCAGTAATTAAAACTGAAATGTTTTAGTATAGAGTGAAAAATTATTTATATATATTTATTGAAAAATAGAAGAATGAGGTCCATTGAAAAAAGGTGAAGCACAGAATATATCTATAACAATTAGTAAAAAAAAAAAACTAGCTAGTTGTCATTTCAAACAAGAGTCAATAACAACCAAATGCTGGCAAATATAAGAATATGTGTGTCCTTTAGTGCCTATGGAAGCAAGTATTGATCGCAATTTAAAGATGTATAGAGTATATTTTTATTTCAAGATATTTTTTTAAATGTTTAGTTTTAATACAAAAAGAGCATTAGTGGGAGAGGGACAGAAAGAAATGAGGACAGAGGATCGGAAGAGGGTGTCTCTGTGTCAGCAGAGAGCCTGATGTGAAGCTTGAACTCATGAACCACGAGATCATGACCTGAGCCGAACTTGGACACTCAACTAACTGAGTCACCCAGGAGCCCCTTTTTCTTTTTTAAAGTTTTATTAGCTAACATACAGTATAATATTACTTCCAGGTATACAGTATAGAGATGCAACACTTTGACATTTTTAATTTGTAGGGTTTTTTTTACTATAGGAGCAAATTATAATTGATAATTTTCATTTGCACTGAACATAATAATAGAATATATGTGCCTTATATGTACATTATCTCTCAGATGAATCAGTAATACTTGTCTTATAAATGTAGAAACTGGAAGGAGCACCTGGGTGGCTCAGTCAGTTAAGCACCTGACTTCGCTCAGGTCATGATCTCACAGTTTGTGGGTTCAAGCCCCATGTCAGGTTCTGTGCTGACGGCTAGAGCCCGGAGCCTGCTTCATTTTCTGTGTGTGTGTGTCTCTCTCAAAAATAAACAAACATTGAAAAAAATGTAGAAAATGATTTTCAATTTATTTTAGTTAATGATTTCTGCTCAGTATTGCCATATTTTGATTAAAAATATAATTTGGTTTTATGGCACATAGTATTTATTATTTTGGAGATTATGTAATTTTTAAAAGTCCTTGATGTTAAGAAAACAACAATTGTAGACATTTGTAATAAACATATGCTCTTAAAAATGCAAATTCAGTCTAATTTGAATTTTATAAATTTTTCATGTTTAACATACCTGAAACAAAAAATTATTCTTAATAAGAAATGCTTTTGATATATTATAAGAAATACTAATTAAGTCTTTTACATGCTTAGTCTAATTTCATCCTAACTACAATTCTTCTATTTATAGAAAAGAAACAGGCTTAATGAAATTATCTTTCTAAGGTCATTTGCTATTAAATAGTGGAGCAGAAATTCAGTCCTGGGTTGTCTTATTCTACAACCCAAGTAGTTATAAGGCACACTTGTTCAAGTTTTTCATGAAGACTTATTATCAAAATAATGTTAATTTTTAAAAATAAATGAGTGGTATATATTCATATTATTGACATCTTTAGAAATGCTGATCTGATGGCAAATATTATTGTGTAAATGTTTTGCAGTCACCTTTTGGACCTAAGCCATATCTGACCTATTTTAATTTTTTTAACATTTATTTATTTTTGAGAGAGAGAGACAGAGTGTGAGTTGGGGAGGGGCAGAGAGAGAGGTACACATACAATCTGAAACAGGCTCCAAGGTCTGAGCTGTCAGCACAGAGCCCGACTTGGGGCTCAAACCCACAAACCACGAGAGCAAGATGATGACTTGAGCTGAAGTGGGACACTTAAATGACTTAGATACTCCTTATTTAACTTATTAAAATTGAAATATATAGCCAATTTTAGAACCAAATATTCCCATCATTGTGTCAGGTATATTAAAAACAAAACTGTTGCCACAGCTGCAGTTTGTCAAATACAGTAATGTTTTTTGAATGGGAACAAAATAAGTCAAGATAAAAATATACATTCTGACATTTATCACATAAATAAAATGATGTTTTTCTCCATCTAACACACATTTTGTAGCTCTGAAGTCTTGAAATTCTTCTTTAAAGCACAGTTTTTCCCATTAACCTTTCAATTTTGTCATTTTTTTACAATAAATATTCACTAGATATGTAACAAACTCTTCCTAGTATACAGGTTAATTATATGTATAGGAAAATGCTTGCTTATATATGATTTATTTTGGCATGAATAAAAATGTTCTTTTAAAGTATAAGAGTGTTGATGTTCTAGGGACACGTGGGTGGCGCAGCAAGTTAGGTGTCTGACTTCAGCTCAGGTCATGATCTCTCAGTTCATGAGTTTGAGCCCTGCATCAGTCTCTCTACTGATAGCTTGGAGCCTGGAGCCTGCTTTGAATTGTGTGTCTGCCTCTCTCTCTGCCCCTCCCCTGCTTGTGCTCTGTTTGTCACTCTCTCTCAAAAATAATAAGCATTAAAAAAAAGAATGTTGATGTTCTAATAGATGATAGGACTTTGAGATAATATTATAACTTAGAGCCAATGGAAAATATTTGCTATTAACCTTCCTCAAGTGTAATCATAATAGTGCCTCACTAATATATATTTGCATGGAGATTTTTATGGACAGTTAATTTTAGTTAGCCTCGGTTATACAAAGTTAAAGAACAATCTTTTAAAAATATAAGGGGAAAATAAAATATTAACATCTGATGTGAATTAGGACAGTCCATTTTTCTCAATTTTCAGACTAGTTCTTTCAAGATTTAACATGTATTAACTGAGACCACTTAGAAATTCTGTGTCAAATTATTAACAGCAGAATTAACTTTGTAACTGAATTAAATATAAAATGAATTTTGCTTCACAATGTTTCTTCAACTGGAAAACATGCATATTAAAAATGAACATTTTAAACAAAATGGGTATGTAGTAAAGGCAGTGGGATAGAAGACAGTCAATATGGGGCATTTGTATCAATGATAATTGATGTGTCGCAAAGGCTTCAATAATTTGGCTTTTCTTGTTCCCAGATACAATTTGTTATATAAACCCATCTGATGGCCCATGTTGTATACATATGCCCTTGGTATGAGGTTGACTGTGGTGTCAAAACTAAGTGACATCACAGTTTTAGGGGGACCACAGCTTTGTTAAAGTCCTCAGCAAAAGCAAGCACCAGACGAGTTAACGTTGCTTTGACCGCCACTTGTAGCCTGGCTGGATATAGATCTGGTGGGATTTGGAGGAATGAGACATGATGCATAATGAACAATTCAGTTGGTAAATTTTTTGCTTTCCATCTGTGCATTCAGAGACTGGAGGACTATATTGGGTCTGCTATTTTAACGAAATTCTTAGGGTACCCTGGGTGGCTCAGTCAGTTAAGCATTCGACTTTGGCTTAGGTCATGATCTCACGGTTCGTGGGTTAGAGCCCCGTCAGGCTCTGTGCTGACAGCTAACTCAGAGCCTGGAGCCTGTTTCAGATTCTGTATCTCCTTCTCTCTCTAATCCTCCTCTGCTCTCGTTGTCTCTCTCTCTCTTTCTCTCAGAAATAAATAAAACATTAAAAAAATTAAAATATATGTTATACTTCAGTAAGGAATTTTGGAAAATAAAGAACTCTGCCAACATTTTCAAGAGACATTCATCTAGATTTTGTGAATTCCTATACTTGTGAATATTATTTATATTCATAGTTTCTCCTCCCTGAAGCAAGCAATATATGTAACTAAAATTAAGAGAGACTGTTTAGATCCTTAATGAGAGTTTGAGATAGATACTAATGAAATAATAGCAAACATCAATGTTGCTTTGAAATATAATATCAGATTTGGCGGCTATCTGAGATTTAAATTTTCTAACAGCCCATTAACAAATTACCAATATAATTTAAAACTTTATGGGTCATTCATGAATTGTCAATAGCCTCTGTACCTTTTTTAAATAAAGAGGATTGAACTTGATGAGTTCTAAAGTCTCTTCCAGCTCTATGATTTGTTTTTAGTTTTACATTTAAGTGATCTTCCACCATGGTTTAAACTCTGATGATGCCAAGAGTATTTTGATATTAAAGATCCCAATAATAGTATCTAAGTCATATGCTAGATAGAGAGGAAAATAAAGAAGAGGGTGAGGGAGAGAGAGTATGTTTTTTTATTGCCAGTGAATGTTAAATTGTGTTTTCTTGTTCAACATGCTCAGTAATGAAGTAAGGAAAGACAATTTTGGTTATGTGTTAGAAATTTGAATGTGCTATTTTTGCATTGTTAGCCTATTTCCCAAAATGATATCAACTGGGAGAAAAGGTAATAGTTTGAACTCTAGTTTGTGTGAAAATCTCAAGACACTGAAACTCTGTAAACTCTGCTTTAACACTGTGGCAACTCCTGCTTCTTAGACAATAGAAAGCGTCATGTGATACTCTGAACTTTTTCTTGTCATACCTTAATATGAGAACACCTTCTACTGTTCTGAACCTCCCTTTAGATTAAACCTTGCCATTGCAAAAACCGAAAAAATAAAATCCCTCACCCAATCTCTGTTTTCACACATGGGAGAAAAATTGGTTTCAAATTTACTCTAACTCAAGCCATTAAGGGCTTTATTTGTCCAAGACAACACCTTGGTTTATACTGCAGATACTGCTGAGTCTCAGTCTTAGGTGTAATGCACTCCATATGCGTTACCACCCAGCACAGGCAGACAATTGGATCTTTCACATTTGAATTGTTTCAGATTAATTGCAAATTGCAGATATCACAGTCATAGTTTTGTAGGAACAGATATTACTTAGAGAAGAGCAGTAGTTTCTAAAGCCAAGATAAAGTAAAGATAATTAATGCATTTGACACAAACTAATCAATAATTATGTGATGATTATGTCTATTCGTAATGGAAATATTTAACGTATATAAAGTTTATTCAAACCACAAAAGCTTTTTCTCCTTTATAGGATAATTATGTAGAAATAAAAATGTCCTTTTCTTGATTATAAAATTGATATTCATTCATTACACAAAATTCTAAGGTAGCTTTAAAACTAGCCAGAGATAATATTAAATTGTTATCATTCTGAATATATTTTTTGATGTCAAATAAGTGAATATCTACAATTTATAAATATATGAAATATGTGTAACAAATGATGTATGCTGCAGTTGTACTTGGATCATGTTTTACATATGTTTGTAACCTGCTTTTTTCTTGACATTATATCATAACTCATATTCTATATTGTTATTATTTTAGAACATAATTTCTAATAGTTACTTGTATTTATCATAATGATTTGTCATAAAGCATATGTGTTTTGAATACACTAAATATTACCTCAGAGACTTGGTTATACACAAAATGACATCGGTGATTAACTAAGGGGCGCCTGGGTAGCTCAGTCAGTTAAGCGTCCGACTCTTGGTTTTGGCTCAGGTCATGATCTCAAGGTTCATGAGTTTGAGCCCTGCATCGGGCTCTGCACCAGCAATGTGAAGTTGGCTTGGGATTCTCTCTTCACCCCTCCTCTACTTGCTTGCATGTGCTCACTCTGTCTCTCTCTCCCTCTCAAAAATAAATAAACATTAAAAAAATAAAGTAATGGCATTGGTAATCAACTCATTGGAGTTAATGAATATTAAAGTAGAATTGGGGCTATTCTACTTGAGGATTGATTGCATAATTGGAAGGAGTAAGAAGGGAGGGACTTGTTGAGGGTGGCATCTTACTTCAGACTTGAGCCACTGAGTTTGCAATGATACTGTTTAGAGAGAGATTGACATGGGCCTTGTTAATCTGAGGCAGGATTTAGCAAGTTTTGAACACCTGGAATTGCCAGTACAGTGCAAGGAACCATACCCACCTTTTTGTTTTTGTTACATTTGGTCACATATACCAGATGATAAGGCAGCTGCTATTTTTTTTTTAAATGAGTCTACATGAAGAACTAGACATGAATTGTCAAGTCTTTAATATTATTACAGAAAGAGGAGCAGCAACAGCTAATTCAACAACCTCAGATTTACAGAGTGGAACATTTACTAGCTTCTGTGTGCTTCTCTATGTCTTTTTTAAAGATACTATCAACTTTCTCACCACACATACAACAGTGGAGAGTTTTACAGTTTTCTAATTATATGTTTATTTTTGGACCTAAAAAAACAATTCTAAGTGTTGCCACCTGGGCATCTGCCTTGGCAAAGTCTGTCAGCTGAGAATATGCCACATACTTTGGAAAATCTGATCTTAAAAATCCAAAGGGATTCAGGTTATTACCCTGATCAAATCATATTTTTAACTGAACAAGATTGAATGTATGATTTGACTAAGAACAAAACTTGGAGTAATCTAGGCATTTCATAAGCTATCGACAGGTAATACTGGTCCACAAATGAGAGCTATTATGAAACAAAATGTAAGAATTATCCTGGAAAGTCATAATTGTGCCATTTTTATTTCTCTATATTTAACATATCAGTGAAATATTAAAGTTATTTGTGGTAAGTAAAGGTTTTACTGTATTTGATTATGGGTGAAATTTATTTAAATTGACTTTGATTATGTCTTCATAGGACCATTAACCTCACTGTCACTAGCACACATAATCATCGTCCATAAGTTATTATTTACAGAAGTGCTGTTGCAGATCACTACAGATGCTTTAGATTAGAGGAAGGAACTATCAGGTTTCCCACTACTGTGTAGTCTACTTTCAAGATCAGTAATAAGTTTTACTGTATTTTATCATAAAGTGACCTTTTTCGTCACACCTCTCTTTCCCTGTTCATTATTTATGCCTCAAGAATTAGTCATTAGAATCATGGAGTTGGAACAAGGTGGTTCCTGTCACTCAGGTTATTAGACAAGGGTCATGCAAAATGAATAAGCCAAGGAGGGGGAGAGAACCTTCTGTGGTCACCCTGTGTTGAAGAAGTTTCATCTAGTATTTATATGTTCTAGTATTTATCCTAATAGTATCTAGTATTTATACCTAATATAGAGGAAGTTTCACTTTGATCACAGGTCTCTGTAGTTGGTGGAAAGGACTGTTAGCTGATGGATGAGTAATTGCCTTATGCTGGGCCCTTGGGCTCGGAGCTGATATTCCTTCAGGGTTCTGGTTAGTGTTTGATTCTGTTGGAATCCCTTGTACTTTGAAGTGCTGTAAGATGCAGTCGGCCCAATAGGTTTCTTTTCTTTTCTTTGTTCTCAGCCACTGAAAGCATTTGAAAATCAGCTAATTCTCTTCCCATACACTCTTGCCCCAACATAGCAGAAATCATTCTCTAAAAATAAATAAAATTTAGAAAAACAATTGACTACAATGAGTTTCAGGTTACAGATTTGTAAGTCAAGAAGACACCAATTACTCAGAATTTCAGGTACTCAGTAGCTCGCACATGTCCAGGCACTGACCCCATCTGTACCTAACTTTCACATTATATGGACATGATTACTTGAAACTTGTTTCTCAGAACAGTATTTTGTTAGTATCTCTTTTATCAAAAATATATGCCACGCATATGTTTAAACATAAACCTTTCTGGTTACTTATTTTGTTTTATTCCAATTAAACTAATACACAAAACTAGGATTTTTTTTACCACCATTGTAAATGCATGTGGCTTATGAGTTAAACATTTGTATTATCAAATACAGAATTATTTTTCATACATTTAGGCTTTTCTTATTTCTCTGTCTTTTCACCTGCTAAACACCTTCTTCTGGTTTTCCCTGGGCCTATTTTGTGCTCCTGTAGTCTTTCTAATCCCTTACATCAAATGAGACAGAAGCAGGTAGTTGTCATTTAATCATTTTCATTCTTGTTTTGATCCATTTTCATATGGCCATTATCTTCTGTAAAAATACTCTGTGTTCTCAAAATCTTTTACACATCTGAGCTTATCAAGGTACTAATACTAAACTCTTAAAAATATTGTATAAGACCTCATGTGTTTTGCTTTACCTTTCTATTTTGTTTAGTATACACAAATACACATTTTTTTATTCCTACAAACAAAAGTGTTGATATCAAAGGCAGCTGGTGTTTCTTTGCTGAGTTGGATTCATATAAAACTAGTGTGCAATTACATATTTTGGGAGAGCCATACCAACATAGCTAAAACACAGAGAGTTTTAGTGATTCAAATCATAAACCCAAGCTCAAAATGAAAGAACCACGTTAAGAATAAAACATGCTACAAATTGATGAAGCATGAAAAACAAAAACACATAAGAATAACCTACCATTGTGCCAAAATTACATTAGTCATGTTAAACTCTTCAAGTTGGAAAATTTAAAACAGAAGACTAAGGCTTTACCTATAATTCCTGTGTTTAGTTTCGAATGATTTTTTTTTCTCCGAGATTTATGAACTTGCTCTAAATTCATTCCACTTAAAAGTATAGCATTGCTTTTTATGACATGGGAAAAATAAATGGTTTATTTCCCTTAAATTGTGGATAGAAATTTAATGCTTATGAGTTTGGGGGTATAGAATATATAATGTAATATATAGCATTTCATTATGGAACTGTCTTGCATTAGTGTGCCTGTACTTAGGTATATGAGGGAGGCAATTTGAGATGCATACATTTATCAACAAAAGTAACATACAAGGCAAATGCAAATGACACTGTAAGAACTGAATGTAATTATTTCCCATGTGCATTATAAGAAAACTGCTGAATAATTCTGGATTTAAAACAGGTGGACAAAAGGAAGTTCATTTAGAAGTTTTTGAAATTTGAGAGGTAGTGTCTCTTCATTTTAACACTTCTCACATACACACCAAAGGATAATTAGAATTTCATAAAATACATGTGGAAAGAAATTGGAATAATGAAAAATTGCAAATATTTTTAATTTGTAATGAAATCTTATAAATTTAAAATTATCAGTCATGATATATATTTCATGCTAGTTTTCTGAACATATTTACTACATGATATTTGAAATGAAGAAAACCACCAATTTGTGAAAGAAATAAAACTAAATGTGGGAAGAACACAGAAATTAGGAAAACAAAGTATATTGGGTATTATTTTATACTTTTTTGAGGTTATATTTAAGTATTCATTTAGTAATATAGAAACAACAAATTTTATTGTGAAAGCCCCAACTAGTGTTATGTAAAAAATAGCAACTTACTTTAAAAATCAGTAAAGGTATATAGAATCATCTAATAACATGCATTAGTCATAGCAAAATTGTTCCTGATATGCTACAATGCATATTTCCTGGAGAAGGGCAGTTCCTTAGTTTTTAAACATGGAGTGCATTATAAATTGCATAAATTACCATTGAGTATTTAGCATATTATAATATATATATTCTCAAAATTTTTTATTTCATAAGAACCAGCTGAAGGACAGGACTGTTCTTTCTTGGAGAAATATAGCAGAAAAAATATTTTTATGTACAAGTTCAGAGACAAATTCCAATCTGATTTAATTTTCCATACTTAAATTCATACATCATGGCTCTATGCTACTGAAGTAAATTGTCTGGCAGATAAAATGTAAGACAGAGTTTATAATATCTTTAGCTAAAGATTATGCTTAATTTTAAATATTTTTCCCATCATACCTTATGACACAAATATATAGAAGAATGGCAACTCTTAAAAGAAGCATCATGATTCTTAAATTTAAACAACCTTTTCAGATTGCTTAAGTTCTAGTCTCTTTGAAATAAAATAATCTTAATTAAAAAAAATCTTTGCCTTTACTATAGAATATTGTTTTATTAAGCAAAATGAATAATAGATGTACATATTTGTCAAATTTAAAGAGCCTAGCACATGCTTAAATAGTTTTGATTACATTTTCTGGAAAAGACTGGCAGCTTACATTATTCCTGTATTCAAGTTCTTGCTACAATGCACTGCTTGATATTAAAGCTTTGCATGAAATATTGGTATTAATAGAATATTTTTCAGGGAAATTCAAATATACTATAAATATAGGATAAACACTTGACTATTTATAGTTTAAAGTGAAGGCTATAAAAATTCTATATTTTTAAATTTTTTACCATTCTTCATAATATATAAAAAGGCATCTTTCAATTTTGGGTTATAGATGTGGACACTGAAGTAGCTGTTATAGGAAATGGTAGGAATTTTTCCTGTTGTTAAGACATTACAAGTTTTTTCTATGGCTTAGAAAATAAAAATCAATATTTTTTTCTTATTCCAAATATTCCAGTAAGTGAAAATTTTGAAAAAAAAAGCTTTATGGAATAAATAATATATATTTGGAAATTCAGAGAACATTCAAAAAGTAGTATTTAATGTTGGACTGCATCAAGACCTTCTTCTTTGAACCACGTTTCTATTATGTTTTCTATTAGAAATCTAGACTTCATCATTTTTACTAATATTGTGTGTTTTGGGTCTTCAATTAAAAAGAGCTTTCTGTTAGCTTTGTTCTAATTGTGCACTTTCAAGGAGATTTCTTTTTCTAATCTTTTCTAACTGTTCTTTCCTAACCTTCTAGCCCCATAGTTCCAGAGCTGACTGACTGAGGCAGGTTGTAGAGAAATTTCTGGACATGTTGTTAACATCTGACACAGTAAGTGAGACAAAGCCAGCACAATCACTGGGCAGTTTTAAGGAGAATTGGCAGCTCCTGGAGATGAAGAGTTTGTGTTTGCTACTTACTAGTTACCTGAACCACACCACACTGGTTAAATTCAAGCCCATTCATTTCTCAGTTGCTTTGCTCCCTCCAAACCCCTGTAAAATGCAAACCAAAAGGGGACCTTTATGGATGTATTTTTGTTGATCTGTGTAGATCCAGTGTATCTTTAGTTAGCGTTGTCTGACATTTTCCATAATGCTTTTAGTAGACACTATTATATTATGTAAATATTTCTGGTTACTGTTTATGGAGATGGTTGCCTAAATTTCTCCTTGGATAAAGCCTTTAATGCATTCACCCATAATCCCTACAGAGGAGCTACTCAAGTTTGGGAAGTTTAGTGTTGTTCTTTGTACTTCAACTTTTAATATCAGAGCACATATTGAAACCATAAACACAATGAAAATTCAAAAAATATTCCGACCATATTAGAAGAATATACCCCCTCCTTTTTTTTTATCCTTAAAGAGCCAAGGGCGTGGGGAGTGGCAGGAAGAAACATTCTTAAGATCTAAGCCCTGGACGCCATCCTGGGAGTGCTTAAAACCCTTAGAAACGTGCAACCTGAAGAACACCCCATTTCGAAGTCTAAAACAATATTAGATTCCCAAAACATATCGGCAAAGAAAGTCTTACCGTCAAACGCTCGCAGCAGGTTCCAGCTCAGACCCAGACTGAAAAGCTGAGCAGCTGGTGAACAAAAGTTTTAGCTTTTTTTTTTTTTCCTAACGAAGTCTGCAAAACTAATTTCCCTCAAAATAGGGCTCAATTTCCGTTAAAGAAAGCAGCGCTTACAAATCTCAGAATTCCTGATCACCCCCACCCCATCCCACCTCTAAGCAATGGAAAACAATTCGAACTTTCACACGGATGTAAAGGTTTATTGAGAGGCCACACTATTCTGCAGCAGGGCTTGAAAGACAAGAGAGGTAGGCTGAAACCTGAGGGCCTGGTGGAGGGAAGGGTTCTGCTTTGGGGATACTTCTCAAAGATTCATCAATACTTTTTCCTGATTCAAACCAGATGGCTGGCCTGGTTTGCTGTCCTCATTAATCCCATTAACAACTTCAAAGACCTAGTAGCCATCCTCTGGACACCTGAGACAATGCAAATAACGGGGTTACACTGCTGGTGGCATGCTGGGGGTCCCGGGCGGTATAGGTGAGCGCGGATCTTCTGAGGCCATACGTCCCAGGCAAGACTAGACTGTTTCTGTAGCTCATTACGTGCGGCTTGCTTGCCTTGTGTAAACGACTCTGCCCCCAGCAGACAGTGTCACCCCTGAAGCAAGTGGCAGTACCAAAGCCCAGCCGTAGCTCATACGAATTAACTAGCGGCAAGTTTTCTACCTCGATTTGTGTGATGCAAGACTGTAACCAGGGAGACCTGAAGCCGCACCCAGGTTTAGTGAGCTTTTGGGAATATCAAAGTGTAAAATTTACTAACAAATGGAACCATGACAGCTTGCGGGGGCTCGAAGCTGTGCCATTAGCTGATTTATTTTTGAGCGGAAGAGAGGGCGAATTTCTGGAGGGACGTGAGGAGACACGGGCTGGCTTCTAAGAGGAAAGACTGGAAATGTGCGTGCAATATACACATCACATGTGACCAGGACGAGATCACTTCGGGTTTTCCTGACCGAAAAGTTTTGGGGGAGCCAAATGGCTAGGAAATTGACAGGGACCAGGAAAGCTGGGGAAAGGACCTTGTGCAAAGCAAGGAGGGCATACTCAGACAGCCAAGGAAGAAAGACCCCCTCTGGCACCGCAGGTGAGGATGCCCGCGTTTCTGGCCATCTGCAACTCTCGCCGCCCCTC
Source organism: Proteles cristata cristata (assembly GCA_017311185.1). Lineage (NCBI taxonomy): Eukaryota > Metazoa > Chordata > Mammalia > Carnivora > Hyaenidae > Proteles > Proteles cristata. The sequence continues at coordinate 3,078,531 of JAESUZ010003705.1, read as the reverse complement.
GGTTTTCACCTACGCCACCAGGTTTCTCTCTTTTCAGCGCTGGGAATAGCCCTTTTCTGCCGTGAGGCACTTCCCAGAAACCTCGGGCGCCAGAAGCGAGCCCATTAACAACCCACCCAGAGTCAACTGCGAAAAGCAAGGCGCACCGCTGCGCCCAGGACACGCGTTGATGTAGAGTTTGAAAACTTTCTGAGCGCGCGCCAAAATAGCTCTGATGTTTTTGCTCCTTCCTACTTCCCTTTCGTGCTCTTCAAGAGCTAGCCGTTACCGCTAGCTATCCTGCAGGTGCCAGGGCTCAAGTGGCACTGCCAAGACACCTTTCTTAAGGGAAGGGAGTGGGCCGGACACTGAGTGCGGAGTTTGGGGTGGCGTGCGCCGCGGAGCACCTTGGCCGCCGGGAAGGGAGAAGAGCTGTACGGCCCGGCTCGGGTTTAGGCGCCAGGCGCGCCGCTTGCAGCCCCGGCGTCTGGCAAGGACGGGCGGGCGTGGACGCACTGCGTGCGTCCAGCCGGAGATAGGAAGTGGAACTGGGAGCGCGTGGCGCAGACTGAGCGGGAGTTTTGGAGGGAGTTTGCATGTGGTCAGCGCCGGGCTCCTAAGCCAGCCCCCAGCTCACATTACACTCTATTTATAACCTCTCCGAGCCGTTTCCCCCTGAAAGCAGTTCTGTGGGACCACCTTCTTTTGGCTTCAACCTCTCCTACTCTTGACATCTGAGTAGCTCGAAGGGAAGCTTCTCCAGGTCCGAGTGTTTATATGTAAAGGAGACTGGCCGCTAGGGCTCGGGACCGGGATTATCTGAGCTTTGCAGAAACGGCGGTTATTTATTTGGGAGGGGGGGAAACACGATTTCCAGTGAAAAGTGACAGAGGGTGGTAGCGTTTGGAAGCGTCGTGAAGTCGTCTGCCTGGAACCTGAGACTTGCATGCTATGGAACACCCGCTCTTTGGCTGCCTGCGCAGCCCTCACGCCACGGCGCAAGGCTTGCACCCGTTTTCACAGTCCTCTCTCGCCCTCCATGGAAGATCTGACCATATGTCCTACCCCGAGCTCTCCACTTCTTCCTCGTCTTGCATAATCGCGGGATACCCCAACGAGGAGGGCATGTTTGCCAGCCAGCATCACAGGGGGCACCACCATCACCACCACCATCACCACCACCACCACCAGCAGCAGCAGCACCAAGCTCTGCAAACCAACTGGCACCTCCCGCAGATGTCCTCCCCCCCGAGTGCGGCTCGTCACAGCCTCTGCCTCCAGCCGGATTCGGGAGGGCCCCCGGAGCTGGGGAACAGCCCGCCGGTCCTGTGTTCCAATTCTTCCAGTCTGGGCTCCAGCACCCCAACCGCGGCCGCGTGCGCGCCGGGGGACTACGGCCGCCAGGCGCTGTCACCCGCGGAGGCCGAGAAGAGAAGTGGCGGCAAAAGGAAAAGCGATAGCTCAGGTAAGAGCGCACCGGGCACTGTCGGCGAAAAGGGGCGGGGAGATGGCTGGGAAGATTCTCGCACTACTGTGAGGCTGCAGGGAATACGGCATACGTCTTGCCCTCTCTGGCTCCCCGCCGCCAGATTCGGTGAGGCTGCTTTGGTCCTGTTATTTGGGGGCACGTGTTTCTCCAAGGGTAACACTGCAGCCAACAGCGTTAATCTCTCCAAGGTTCCAACTAGTTTACCAGAGGGTTAAGAAAAAAGGACAAGTGACAGTATGTGAAATCGATTGCGTAGCGTGACCTTCCATCTGAGCGGCGGGGAGGGGGAGTGCACCCTGGGATGCAGCGTCCGCTGGGCGTGCGTGCGGCTGCTGCTCCTTGACTCTTCGCTTGCAAGTTCCCGACTCCGAGTGGCTCGATTTTTCCCATCGTTAACTGGATTTCCAAATTATTGCACAATATTTGGAACTTGCAGTGGAACTTGGCGGAACGTATGAGAAAAAAAAGTTTTAGGTTTTTTTTTTTTTAAATTCTGATTTCAGAGTTCTTTAAATAGCACCCTATTCCAAATGGTAAAAATTTCCCTTTCTTGGGGAAGAAGACAATCTAGGAATTCAGAGGATTTTAAGGAATGTGTCAGAGATTGGTAAATAAATACATGATCAGACTCTTGAGGAAAAACTATTTTTTAATAGTAGTTGTGTTCGTGTGGTGCTAATCTAAATAGAAAATCTGAGTTGCAAATGTGGAAAGTAAAATACTCTCCAGCTGAGTATTATGGGAAGCAAGTGCTTGGAAACAAACAGCAACCGGGGCAGTGTTGATTCTCTAAGTGTTTGAGCCTGGTATGCGAGGGTGCGCGCAGCAGGCGCTGAACTATGTGGGGATCACTTGAGTAGCCACGCAAAAGGGAACTTTACTAAACGCAGACGTTTGAAAGCATAGACTGCCAAGTAAACTGTAGCATTCCCGGGAAACTGAAGCTTTTCAGGCAACTCCTTAAAGCCCTTCACAATCTGCATCATTATGAAATTGTTAAAAGATAACTTTACAATTAAGAGAGTTAACGAATTTTCTTCTGTAGCCATCGCACAACCTGCGTTCCATCTTCTGGAAAGTGTCACTTGTTCCATATAATATTTACGTCGTTTTCTTCCTTTGAGGGATTGGTTAACAAGTCCTGGAAGGTAATTTCAGATCTTAATGTGAAAGATTGGAGAATGTTTGTTTTGTTATGATGCTTTAGGTAAGGTCATCGTAAATGGCCATCGTAAATGGCGATGTTTGAGCCGCATACTTCATGTTCTTTTGCAGCAGTGGTATCTGTTGCTCTTCAGCGTTAGAATGAGATACATTCTTCTATCACAAACTTAAAATCCAACTTTTACTTTTCAAGGTCAGGGGTGAACTTTTAATGCTCCATCACAAATTAGCTTATATCTAAGAAACTTACCAGCAGTATCATTCATTTGTAATGGTTTTTACTAAGTATAAGTGACTCTTTTAAGACAGTTTAGAGGTTAACCATAGTAAGAAGGTTTCCATCTTCATTTTAAAAAAAGTCAACTTTAAAATACAGTGTTCATTTCTTAGGCTCAGCATTTGATATCAATGTAACTTTTTTGGAGCAGATCCCAATTCAGGTTGGTCAGTCGATTTTTGCATTTCACAGAATCTCCTACTGTTCATTTAACTTTTGCAGTGAAAAACCTATGATGGGCTGTTCCTTATGTCTCCGGAACTGAATCAATGCACCTAAGCTTCTTAGGGTAAACTGAATTTTCATATAGGCACATATTCTATCGGTCAGAGGGAAATAGAGAAAGTGGTATTCAAGAACTGGCTCCCTTAAATTATTTTAATAACAAATCTCTTAAGAAAACTGGTTATACTAATAGTGCTACCTTCATCTGGTGGGAAATAACAATATAATAAAATAAGTTTATATTTATATGTTGAAACTAGGGTCCCAGAAAAACAAGCACAAAACTTTGCATCAGCTACATTAAAATATTAATAGATTAGATCTCGAGTGGGAAATACAATTAGTCATCACCAAGGGCAGAATCACTCCGGAGTTAGAACGAACGTTTTCTATTCATGGTGGGATATTTTGAAAGAACTTTTTGACTAAAAGGAGATATTGTGATGGTTCTCAGTTAAATATATGTATACTCATTAAAAATGAAATTTAGTTTGGCAATTTCACTATTTGTGTTAATATTTGTTAGATCTTTAGATAGATTTAGATTCAAGATATCTTTCTCCTGTGATATTTCAGTTGGTCTTCCACATTAATGTTTATAGTTACTTCATGTCACATTATTATAAGGGCATCCTGACCCAATGGAAACTAAAGCAATTCAGAAAACCACTATAATTTTGGCATATGATTAACACATATATCTCACATTGCTTATAGCACAATTTCAGTATTTCAGTATTTTTTAAAAAATGAGATTAATTTCTGAACTCTTGAAATTTTAAAATTGCATGAGATGAAAGTCATATCATGCATAGTAGAGACCTTGTTAGAAAGTTTATAATTACTGTATGTTAATAATTGAAAGTAATCGTGGCATATAAATCTAGGGCAAAGTCAGAACCAAAATTCTGTATCGTTGCATGTAATACTCAGATTGTACGTGTATGTATATGTTTGCATGACCCTGTGGAATTCGAATAGAATTTTAAGCAACATAAAATATTGAAAAGTGACCCAAATTTTTATCCGTGGTAATGATGCTAAAACTATAACAGGTAACATTCTCCAGTGTACATTTCTGTGCATTCCCCCTCCCAAACACACACATATGCAAACTCAAGAAGCTTAAGGGTCTAGAAACAAATATTTATGGACTTTGGGCTTTCATTATAGTTTACTGACAATTGAAAATAGCCAAGTTTAATGGAGAAGCACACTGTTATTTTTTATATGTGTTAAACATTTTTGCAACTTTGAACCTGCTATGCTTTCCAGCATTATTAGCAAAGCCAGCATCTGCGATGTCTTCAAAGGAACTCTTAAAAATCAAAACTTTACAACCTCACTTAAAACAGTCTATACAAAGCAGGTGATTCTGAAAAAATGTCTATAAATAGTGTGAATTACTTGGCTTCAGTTACATTTGATTGTTCTCCAAGCAATGTGGTAATAGGTATAAACTGTCCACTTTTAATTAAAATAATGAAAACAGATCAGTCATTCTAACTTTAGATTTGATGCAGGCAATATACATTATACATATGTAAATATTTCATATTCAAATTAGTTGAATAAGTACATATTTTATTAAAAAATAATTATATTTAAAAAGAAGGGAATGGTTTGGGGTGTGGATTTTATAAGGTTTTGAATGTTAGATTCTTATAAAATTATAAATAGTTATAGTTATAATAATTATAATAAAATATTTGTTGTCAAATTATATCTATTTACTTGGCTATGCAGAATGACAAGTCAGTATTACCTGAATTAGCTGGAACTTAAATACAGAGCTGTGTCTTACCCACTCTGACTCTGGCATTATATTGTAATTTTTTCTAGATATTTCAATCATGTTTTCTGAAACGAAGAATAATTACTTTATTATTATCTTTATGTTACTGGGCTATGGCTTTTCAGCATTTGTTCTAGAATTAAAAATAGTTTATTGGATCTTGGTAATTATAGAAGAATATTAAACGAATTAAGTGTCTCAAATCTACGGAATAAAAAAATGTCATTTAAGTATTTTTCTTGGAGTGGTAGGTTAATTTTAGGTGTGAACATTTTAAAATGGTGACCTGACATAAAAAATTCTAAGTACCATTGACCTCCATGAGTGTCTCAAATGATTATACTCAAAAGTCAAGAACAGCAGTCCCTTTAGCACTAAGGTGCTTTATTGTTGAAAGTTAGCAATGAATGGAAAGAATAATGCAAATAAAAATAGATATGGATTTGAAATCTTTGTAAATATTTTTATTTTATAGTTCATTTGAAAAGGAAAAGCATTAAATGCAAGGCATGATACTGCTACAACTTTAATTTGTGTTAAAAACCCAGCACCGAATATTTAAAATTTTAATCTTTATTTATAGTAACTTTCAATGGAAACCATTAAGTTGGCACCCTGTAAGCTGATCTCTACTAATAAACTGAAAAAATGTTTAAAGTATATTACCGTTTTCCCTCTGTGTGATTTGAAAACATTGACCCTACATCGGAGCATTGGCATTTATAATAACATAATGTTTATTATAAGTCCCAAACACTCTAAGAAATTAATTTTACACAAAAAATGAAATCGCAAAAGTGGACAAATTTTTCCCTTTAGACCCAGAGAAATTTGGGAGATTAATTCCATATTTGATATAAAAATGAACTTTTTTAAATTTGAGAAATAACTTGAGTATGAATTAATAGCTGAATAATATAAAAACTCCCCACACATAAATCTATTACATGTACCTGACTTGGTAATGGTGCCATTTTTATTCATTTACTATATTAAAATATATATATATATGCTGTGCAACTTTGTTAACTGTATTAAAAATGGCAGCCAGAAACAAAAATGTGAGGGCTTTTTAGGTTTTGATTTCAAATGAGAAAGACCTAAATTTAATAGAATAATGTACTTTAGTTTTTACACTGTGTTCACTTAAGTAGTTTATTTCTAAAGTTTCAGAGCATGTCTCTCTTCTAAGTGTTTCTATGACGATTATAAACACCTATGACTGATATATGCTAAGAATGGGAAAATATTAGAGAATAAATTACATTTAGGAATTTCTTAATTAATATTTGTTGAGTTAATAGTTGTAGATGATTTATCTCTCTTAAATTATATATATTTTTACCGTAATGTTTTTTATAATAATAAAACATTGTCTGGGAAAATATATCGGTACATGAAGTGAGCCTATCAGAAGTAGCATTCCCCCCCTCTTGATTGAAATAATAAAATAAGAAGGATTAATTCTTGAGTAGCCAGTTAAATTATATTTCCTGCATTATGGTACTGGTGACTGATTCTAGCGGTTAAAATAAAAAAAAAAAAAAGGATGAAATACTAACCAAGGCCAAAGTCCACAAATTAGAAATTGAGGTACATATGATATATTTCCTATTTAATGTATTTAACCAATAAAATACATTTTATGGTCACAGTTTATTTCTCTGTATTCTGTGCTCTAGTCATTAATACAGCTTAGTTATCAATAATAAGCTTTCTGTAAAGATTGGAAAGAAAGTGAAACACTAACAATATCTCCCTTTTCCTTATGATGGTCTTAGGACCATCTGTTGGAATAGAGGTATTGAACCGAAACCCACAAGTAGGGATGGAGGAACACAGTAAAGAAAAGTTAGCTGTAACACTCTGCGCTGCTCCTAAATCTTAGTCATCGGTGAGGTTCAAAATCCAACTGGAGAAAACTTTGCAGAATATTTTATTGCTTTCAGGGAGCAAAACTTACAATGGTAAAGGTCATTTAGGTCTCAGCCTTCAATTTGCATTACCTATGTGGAAGCAGAATTAATTTAAATCAAATGCCTTTTTCTCTAATGGTTTTCCACTTACATTATAAATGTGTAGGGAATTTATTTTCCCTTTCAGTAAGCTGTGTTAGATAGTATTTTAAGATACTGAATAACCAGAAATATAGCCATTGATCCATCTGTATAAATTTCAGACATAGCTTTTAAATTTTAGAGTAAGTATTTCTATTTGAAACCTTTTGACATATTTACTACTAAATTAACAGAAAGTTACTTGGTAAGAGTATAAATGCATATGTGGTTGAATGGGTTAATTATTCATTTCTCTGTATTTGGAATTTTAAATATGTAATAAAGTTTCTGATTATTCACAAAACTTTCACTTATGATGTTATATTTTCCACAGCAATATAATATTTCTGAGTTTACACATTACTCTCTGTATTTGTTATCATGTGTTAGAATATTGGTTTTCATAGAGTTTGAAAATAATTTATGATGCACTTTTTTATCTCTTACATGTGTTTATGAACAAGAATCATCAGGTAAAATCTGTGTTATACACATACATTCTCAGAAATAATTTATATGAAACAGAGAAAAATGCTTTTGGAAATAATCAGCTGTCTATATACTATAGAGATCTAAAAATTAATAAATCTGATCTTATCCTACATGATATTATTGCTGTGCTTCTTTCAAAAGTTAGCGTTTCCTAAAATTTAATGATTCTAAACTATTTGTATATTTTGGTGACTTAATTCTTTTATCCTTGAAGTTCTACTTTTACTATAAATATAACATAAGTTTACAAGGGAATAAGTCATAGTGGTAAAACCGTTAGGGTTTTGGTTACAGATTTAAATTAAAAAATCATTGCTCTTTGAAATTTCACAGAATCAACTCAATTCAAATGCTTCAAATGTATTTAAATGTCCTCTTTGTTTTCATAAACTTTCTTTCTAACATGTTTTAGGTATGTTTCTTGACACTTGGGTAAATTACATTGGCTGGAATTACGAATATAAGGAAGTATTTTTTTATAGGTACGAGTTTCTACTGTGTTTTATTAGAAAGGTTAGTGGTGAAAAGAAAACAGGGAGGGTGCTAAATTATCTAGGACATGGCAGCTATTCTTAAAGCATGCTTTTAAGAATCTGCTTATATGAAGATATATATGTATAAACACACATACTAATAAATTGATAAAATTCTAAACTTAATTTCTTGATAAAATATCATCTGAAGTAAAGCATGCACATTAGAGACCTCAATATGATGTAAATGTTCCAGTTAGAAAATAAAATATTAGGTTTGAAACATATACAGCTGTGTGGAGAGTCCAACAGGCCAAAGCTGGTAATCAATGATAGTCATTAAAGTCAAATCTGCCAACTCCCCTGCAGTTTTTGTTTTCTTTTGTTTTTCTCTTCCTTTAGCTTATTATTCTCCACACACTTCAAGGGATCCCATAATGCTCCTAGAAAAGAAAACCCCTCAGTTATCTTACATGACTATGGGCAAGAAAATGATTAAGATGAAGTCATCTCCCTCTCAGGCTCTGCAGAAACGTAGAGGAGGGTCCAGCTTAGGCGGGTGGATGCCAGTAGGATTTTAAAGGCCTGGAATTTTGCTCTTTGAAAATGTAGCCTTAAAGCTTTGCCAGAAACGACACCCAAATAAAAACTTAGTTTTTTGCAAAGTGATAGTTATTTGCAAATGTAGTGGTGAAGTGTCAAGTGTCTGTAGAGGCGGCTTCTTATATTGTCTGGACTGTTCAGTAAACTTTTAGAAGGTCATTCCTAGCCTCATGAAAAACTAGCAAACTAAGCTGAAGTATATTCTTATTAGTTGAAAGAAAAAGTAAAATGGGCAGTGACTCTTACCAAAGGAACAGTGAATAACCAAGTAAATTTCACAAATGATTGATTTTATTTTGATAGCTAAAACATGAAGTTTACGAAAATAGAATTGTGTGATCAGAAACGGAGTGGGAACTAAGTAGATAAAATGTAGCTTTGATTTTTTAGTACACTGATAATTTAACAAATGGCTTCCACATTTTAAGAACCATGTAAAGAGAGCTTTACTCATAACTGGATAGATTGAAATTAAGTAACATGTCTCCTTAATACTTTTCAAATGTAAAATGAGCTCTCAGCATGTTTACTGTCTTCAGCAATTAATATCTCTCCAACTACAGGATACTTTACTTTGGGGATTTTTAAATATGAAATACCAATGGATCTGGATGCATTAAATTAGACAGCATCTAGGTGTAAGTTGTTGCGATAGACCAAAATGACAGGAAAGCCAAAGGTTAGGCATCCAAATGCGGGGGCCTGCTGCTGTGCACATTTCCAGGATTATCACCTTTTGCATGTCCACCTTAGAAATTCGGGGAATTACAGATATCTTTTCCTCTAAACTATTCTTTGTTCCTGGAAGATGACCTTTACCAGACTTATTCTTGGATTCTCAGATATTTGGGAAAATAAAAAGTAACAGAAACACTGTGTATGTGTGTGTAATTGTTTTGCTTAATTAGCCAGTAGTTGATAAATCGTTAAGGATTTATCTTATTTCTTAGTTATCTTATCAGACAAGGAAATAGATGGCACACTCAAAGGGATAACTGAAGATGAAAAGAGTTTGATGATGACTATGTGATGGTGACCAATATGTTAGAAAGCAACAGGAAATGGTCAGTCATCCAGGGTCTGCCCACATTTGGAAAGCATTAGCTCCTCTAAACCTGAGGTGGTAAATAGAGGGAGCTATTAAAAGAATCCAGAATCTAGGGAAAGCAGCAGGACAGAGGCTTCTGGAAAAGTGGGGAGCTCAGGTGGAAGATTGCAGCCAGTATCAAATATCATCCAGTAAACTATCTTCATGACTTCCATTCTCCTTTTGTTGCCTTCCATTGGCCAACTATAATCAGAAGACAGTGAAACAGACCATACTAGTCTTGGTAATGAAATCCATAGAAGCCGTAAAGGAATGCAGGCTGCCGAGGAGAAATGTCCATGTATCTGGGAGAAGCCTAATGTCTTGCTAATTCTCTTGCTAGCTGTGATTTAACTTCTCTGCTTTGTAGTTTTCTAAATATTAAAGTGAGTTAAGTAATATAAAGTACTTAGAGCAATGTCTGGGTCAGTAAGTGTTGTTATTTTTATATCAGTGTAGGTGCAATTATGTTATGGGTATGCCCCACCTGAAAATAAGCTCTATCTTATATTGTCTGTTTATTTGTATTTTACCACTAATTTTCTATAGGCAATGTTACTTGCCTAAAGATAACTAAAGATTTAAAATAATCTGCCATTGTCACTAGAACTGTAAGTCCCATGCCATTTTCCTGAATTGTAGAACGAGTTGTAGACCAAGTTGTGTAAGGACTCAAATTTCCTTCACTTAATCACCCTTAAGATTCCCATTCCACAGCCTCTTTTGGTTGGGCATTGCCTAACCATTCTCTGGTGCTTCCTGCCACCTTTCCATCAAATGCTTTTTTTTTTTTCCCCCAAGAGCAACATTACAAAAGGGTATTTATTTAGTCAAAAGGGAGCAGGACTTAAACCAAAGGGATTTCAATATTACAATGACATTTCAGGTGTCCGTTTTCAGTGTTAACTAGGAGCATAGGCATGATATTCTTTCTGCCATGTTATGAAGTTTCCTGCGGAGAGAATTTACGTATTGTAGCTCCTGGTTATTTTTGGTGGTTTCATTTGGAGACCCTCATGAAAGGTAAATATGTAGATACCACGAAAAGCTAAAAATGTATTATATCCCTCATAAAATACATACAAAGAGTTTTATTTGATAATTTCAATTTTCATAGAAAAAGGGCAAAAATATTTTACTTATTTGTGTATTTACTTATATTTAATAAATTTTTGAGATTATATACTGAGTTGCAAGTCCTAGATGACTGACTGATTTCACTCTGGTAAGCTTAGTCACCTCTCTTCCACCCACAGTTCAATGTGGGGAATTCAGAAAAGTACTTTAGGGAAATTTTATTATATCTGATGGTCTGAGCCAGTTACTTTTAAATAAATAAAAAAATCAAATACTGTATTAAAATTCTAAATGCCAGAGTTAACACTTCAAAGATCCTTGATTCGTAGCAATATAACCCTTAAAGTTAGAGAATTCAAATTAGTAGTGATTGCTTCTCTGCTGGATAATGGAAGAGCTGAGCGGGCATTGGGAGAGAGGTCCAGGAAGAAGAAGAGAACATTAAATGTTACATAATACTTACCAGTGATAAGAAAGGGCCAATGACATTATCTAGTTCATTATTCTTAGATTTCAAGGTAGGCTTGATTGGTTAACTTTCTTAATGAGTCGTAATCTTTAATGTTTAAATAGGTCATTAGGATCTGAATTATCAAGACGCCGTAACACTCCCAAGGCATTACCCCGTTCAATGAATGTATTTCCTAGATGAGAGAATGTGCCCAGAGAAATTAAGTCATGTCTGTCCATTCAGCCAAGTAGTGGAAGCTGAACTTCCATATCCTGACTTCAGCCTAGTGCCCTTAAAAGGAAAATCTCATAAAATATTTTGAAACCTTAAGTTTTTAGTCTTCCCAATAAAAATAAATTTCAGCATCATTTAAAATGTTGGCTACTGCTTTTGAGTGAATAAAATGGAATTTGACAAAGTGCTTTACTTGGGTGTAAACTACCTCTCTCTAAATCTGATTTTATGGTTACCTCAGTCACTTTTCATTCTTGTTTTATGAATATAAACACTGTTATTCTTTCTGAGCTTCATTTTTGTAATGACATAATTCTTGTTATCAATTTGCCTATATATTTTAACACCTCATATAATAAATCATAGCATTTCTAAGTTTCAATATTTAGTAATGTGCAGCTAGACTTTGTTGTACTATATCTATAAATAATAGATATTTATGTAAACAGAATAATATTTTGGGTAACCGCTTGTGAATTGAAGAATATGTTTTCTGTTTTAAAATTTTTAACTCAAGTGAATTTTGCTAAATTGGGCTTTACCTATAAAGTATTAGCTTTTTGTGTTCAAAATAATGCATAGCTCTAAGTAGACACTTAGAAGCTCTCACTTGTCACAAGTCATCAACTTTATCTCTATTCTTAGCTAAGTATTCATCTTAGTTTTTATTTGAATGCAGTCTTCTTGCATAGAAAATATTCAGAAATGTTAGTGGTTGGCCACTTTGCCTTTGCTAACCAGCCCTACCTTCCTTATTTCTCCTTGCTGGCCCACACCCACCTTCTTCACAATCTGTAAACACCAGACCCATCTGCTCCTCTCTAATACATTGAACCATACAGCTTCTGAAACACTGTAACAATGACCTTTAATGATGATTCCAGATCCTTGGTTTTTATTAGACCCTCAGAACACAAATTTAAACATCAAAATATGGTTGGGGGCACCCGGGTGGCTCAGTATTTAAGCATCCTGCTTAGGCTCAGGTCATGATCTCCTGGTTCCTGAGATCAAGCCCCACCAAAAGCAGAAGAGCCCATTTGAATCTCAGTCTGTCTCTCTCTGCTGCTCCCCTGCTCACCCAGGAACATGCTGGTGCCTTCTCTCTCTCAAAAATAAACACTTTAAAAAAATGCAGTTCATTCACTCAAGAAATGTTCTTTTCCTTTTTTTTTCTCTCAACACAACACCATTTTGAAAATAATAAAACATAATTCCTCTTTTGTGTAGTTAATTTTAATTTACATTCAGACTGCTTTCACATTAATGATCTCAAATGATAATTTTTCCTTTACTGCTAGACTTATATTCAAGGCCATGTAGCCTCATCCTACATAGCTTGGCCCAAATCCATTCTATTCCCCATTCTCCTTTAATTTTTTCTTCTTTGTACTGATGTCTCTTCCACTTAATTTAGTTTCCTTTCTAAGACTCCTGATGCAGTTCTCTTCTTACTATCTCTATCTTTCTTCATTCTTCCCTAAAGGAATCCTGTATTCAATATAGTAATATTTTAACTCTCATTCCTCTTGTTGGAATTCTACATTAAATTGAAATTATTTCACATGCTATAAATGTTTAATTATAGGTTTTGATGCAAATGATACATGGAATGGCTAATGTCCATCAATGATGTACTACTAGATTTCTAATTTCTTGTGTGCAACCAAGTTTTGTTTACTATCATATGTACACAACATGTAATTAGATATAATATAACATATAATAATGTGTCTTATAATCTTATATATGTTATATATATATAACTAGATAGAAATTTAAAGTAGAGTTTTCCTGGCAAAGTGATATTTTCTTTTTTTAAAAAATAAGCATTTTATTTATTTATTTTTTAAATGTTTATTTTATTTTTAAGAGAAAGGGGGTAAGAATGGGGGAGGGGCAGTGAGAGAGGAAGACAGAGAATCTCTTGCTGTCAGCACAGGACCTGACTTAGGTCTTGGACATATGAACCATGAAATCGTGACCTGAGAGGAAACCAAGAGTCTGACGCTTTACCCAACGAACCATCCAGGCACCCCAAAAGTAACCTTTTCATGTAGTATTTGGAACACAATGTTTAGCTTTTTTTTTTTTTTTTTTTTACTTTAAAACAGTGCTCTGGTATTCCTTATGTGGGTGCCTAAATACATGTCAACATAGCCACAGTCGAGAAGTTTTCCACAGGATTTTCTACATCTTCCATTTAGTCAGGAACTCCTTGTGATATTACTTACTTACTATCTAGCTTCCTTTCATAGGAATTTTGGGCTATATATTAATGGGCTTCCAGCTAAAGTCCCCTAACTCAATCATTAAAGCCTTTATTAATCAGCTGGATCAGTGTTGCTGACCGTGGGTTCTCTTTATTTTAACCACTATTTCCTCAATAAACTTTATGCCTACCCTTGTTTAAAAAAACATTTTATTTTGAGAAAACTATAACTTAACATGCAGTTGTAAGAAATAATACAGAGATCCTGTATGCCCTTTACCCAGTATCCTCCAATGGTTATATTTTGCATAATTATAATACAATAGCATAACCAGAAAACTGGTATTAATATATCCATTAATCTTATTTACATTTTACTAGTTTTACATGTACTTATGTCTGTGTATATTTATCTCTATGCTGCCTGCCAGATTTATTTTGTATTTTGATCCCATAGCTTGTAATATCTTTATTCAATATATATTCATTATTGTCATTAAAACCTTGCTTATGACACCTTTTCAAGAGAGTTTAATTAATATCCAACCTAAGTAATGATCTGTGTTTGTTTCTGAGTTATTTTTATGGATGCTTTCTAAGGTCAAATACCTGTGATTATGTGGTTTATAGTTATCGCTTATGAAAAAAAATCAGAACAAAAATAAATATGCATTTATTAAAATCTTTATCATAAATCAACAAAAAAATTTCCTACATTTCAAAAGTTAATGTGTCTATATTTTCAACAGTTCAGTGATTGTTAAGCCTAACTTCCTGTTAATTAATGTATAGGAATGCCTCATTCCCTTATTTTTGGGTGAAACATGAGATTCTATAAACATTCTGTGAAGTTATGCCATGCATTTTTGAGCACATTGCATGTAGCCAAGTAATTGTAGTATTTAAAATGTCTGTCCAACAAAGCCAAAAAATAAATTAAACTAGAAATCATGGGACAGTTGGGGAAAATATGGAATATTAATTGACCTGCAGTGTTGTGTTGAATAGTGGCACAAATACTTGGTGATGTGAAAAAGAAAAAAAAAGGGGTTATTTTCAAATAGGCCGAATTACTAAAAAGAAAGGAAAAGTCCCTTTTATGAGGAAAGTAATACAGTGATGCTAGTTCAGTCCACAATGTCTTGGGTTCTGCCTTGAGTATGACTGGCTAACCATATTTAAACAATGCTACATGATGAGAAAATGTGGATCTAAGACACTGACAAGTGGCACACATATCCTGGCTCATAAGGAGAGAGCACTTATAGTGAGGGGTGAGCAAGCTGAAGAAATCATCTCACTTGTGGGTCTGAGCTTTCACAAATCATATAAACTAATGAAAGGAAAGTTTGCAGAAGACCTACCTGTGCATGTGAGTTGGGTTTTATTTCTGTAAATGAGTTAACATTAATCTGCGTTGTAATATGTTTTGACAGTGTTTAAAAATTATGTTATCCCTTACTCTGATATTGATTCTATTTCAACAATTCCTTCACTTCATAAAGAAAAATAACTTGCAGATTATTCATGCTTCTGGTCTTTTCCGTTAATATGGTATTATAAAATTACTTTATTCAGACCAGTAACTCATTACTGATATTACATTGGAATGAGTGGGGCATGCTTTAAAAAATACTAATGATTCATTGATTATAATTAAGTTAATCTGTAATTGTCTTGAATTTTATAATATGAAATTACATCATTTAAAGAAGGGAGAACATATAACATATATACATACATATGTATATATGTATGTATATAACATATAACAAACACTCATGTGTCCTTGTGTTCAATATTTATCAAACATGGCGTATCTTATGTAATTTATACCATCCTACTCCTCCTTCACCTTGTCTTAATTATTTTGAAATGATCTCAGATATCATATTTCATCTGGATATTGAATTTTTCAAAACTTCAAGTGATTCCAGATTGAGATTGAGAATTACTGGTTTAGAATATTGTTTCTGTGTTGAAACGTTCTGAGAAGCAGGGATTTTGTATTCTAAATTTTATCCTTTTCTGCACATGGAGAGCAATGTCAGATCTGTTTGTTTAATAAAAATGATAGGATTCCTAAAAATGGACATTTGTGTAACTGTAACTGTGTGTATCGCCAATAATCATAATACTCTTCTATGCTGTGTAGTATGGTAATCACTAGCCACATATAGCCATTTAAATTTTAATTAAAATTAAATACAATTTAAAAATCAGTTCTCAACATCAGTAACCACATTCCACATACTTACCAGCCATGTGTGCCTGTTGGATAATGTATTAACCAGTGAAATACACAGCATTTCCATTTGTTAGAACGTGCCACTGAACAGGGCCTCTAGACAAAAAGACAAACTTTCTTGCTCTTCAGCTACTGAAAGAGTCCCCAGGGATGAGAATCTCCTCAAGTGGAGAAAGAGATTATGCAAATTTAGATACAACACTAAGCTGAATACAGTTAAGTGTGTAACTGTAAAAGTTGAAGCTTATCTGAAAGTAAAATGTAAAGAGCATTATTTTGTTAGAAGACTTGGATACATGGGTGCTTGCTTGGTCAACCAAATGTTTACTGAAATAAAATACATTCTTGATTTTAAAGAGGCCAAAATGTATCCTAAAATGATTATTAATTAAACAAAATATATAAGCCTGGGATTGGGGCAGTTAGAAACATAAAAGCAAAGTCAGAGATATTAAATGGTTGAATTATAAATACAGAATTAAATAAAGTAAAACACAAAATAATAATGGATATAAATGTAAAAAAAAAAACCCAGAATATTGGAAGTGGAGAGGGCAAACAAAGCATATTAAAAAATGTAAGGTCAACTAGGGAGATTCTTCCAGGCCTCTTGAGGAATAGGGAGGAGAACATTTTTCTGGGAAAGGGTGGGGAACATGCCAGGAATTAGGCTAGATTTTCCAGGGGGAAAGTATGAAAACTTAATAGAATCAGACAGTGGCAATTAATGACAAAGAATTATTAACTTTTATAGCCTCTGAAAAGATTTGGTCTTTCACAGTCCCTGGTGTGATTTCCGGAATCGCAAGTCAGGTAGCTGACAGAGTTGCCTATTAGAGGAGATTTTTAACATTTGGGGGAAAAATGAGGATAAAGCATTCACTTTGGCATGAGAAAAGAGCGGATGCGATGAAGAGTGGAGTATAGGGAGTATCACATCTGTACTGTGAAACATCTGTGTGTATTTGGCCGTGCCCATACATTACACAATTAGGTTGCCACAACTGAGGGTTTTGAATATGTGGGAAGTAGGAGGACTATTCATCAGTGGAATCATTGTTAATAAAGATTAATTGGTAATTCATTGGTGGTTGAACTGCTAGCAATTTGTGGGAGAAAAAGAAATAGTAGCACTACACGTTAAGCAAAGATATCACTGGATACATTCATGTAGAATTTATGACTAGAGAGTGTACATTCAAGTATGGGAATATAGAAAAATGCTAATGATTATATGCAGGCTATCTTAAGAACACAAAACACAAATATATACCTTGTAGCTCTAGGCCAAGCATATGCCAGTGTCCAGGCAACTCTCATTGTTTTTAAGAGGTTTTGGAACAGAATCAGGACAGATGAAATATAATTTATGTTACTCTTTTAATATCAGTGTAGAAGAAGAGTAGGGAAAACATGTTAGTAGTTTTCAATGAGTGAAATGTGTAAGTTTACTTCTATATTGAAAATCTGCTCATATGACACAGGTAGCCATTGGTGCATAAATGTGTGGTTATGGTAATCTATATTACGAATGGTCATTTATTTTTCTTTACTTTAGGTGAATAAATCTTAGTTTTCCCAATTAAAATGTCTTTTTCATGAACATAGTAAGTAGAGATAAGAAGTGTTTTTTTTTTTATAGAAACCAGTAAAAAGAAATAGTCTGCATCTGCAAAGCATCTGTATTTTTGAGAGTATCACTAATTAAAGTATGTTCATTACACGCAATAAAGCAGTTAAATGCATGTTAGTACACAATAGAAATAGTTGAGCCCCAAATTGGATGATTTTACCTTGAAAACTCATAATACAAAAAGCCAAACTAAACAATTAAGACATTTAAATGTTTTATTCAAAGTGAATAGAATAAAGTGGGTCCATAATTTTAAAGAGGTGTTAAACCTAGGCAAGGAGAGCTGCATATCACAAGGTACAGCAGAAATAATATTAAAGGATTTTCTTCATGAGGTGGTTGTATTGTTTGTAGGTCATATCGATACTTCCTCACATTTTTCTATGCTTCTCCCAATATTAAAAAAAAACTCCTCATTTGGGGCTTTCTTTATTAATACCTTATTTCATTTCATTTTATTTGAGAGAGAGGCGAGAGCACAAATGAAGAGGGGTAGAGGGAGAGAGAGAGAATCTCAAGCAGGCTCGATGCTCAGCATGGAGCCTGACACAGGGCTTGATCTTAAGAGCCTAGGATCATGACCTGAGCTAAAATCAAGAGTCAGACACTCAACTGATTGAGCCACCCAGAAGCCTCTAGACTTTCTAATAGAGTTACACTTCATTTAGAATCACCTAAAGATTAATATTAGGAAGCAGCATTAATATTGAAGATCAAATTGACTTCTTCAAAAACAAGTATCTCAGAGAAGAACTATTTAGATAAGTGGTAATTAGTGTCAGATTGTACCCCATCCTCCCTTTGGCCCCAGACACCAATGCTATAGGTGTTTCAGCAGCATCATAATTCACAAACTCATACTTACTTCATTAAATGCTTGCTATGTGCCAGTGTCTTGATTCTGTGTTGTGGGCACACTAAGATGAATAGAACACCCTGAGGTTTCTGGAAGGGTTCAGAGCAGAGTAGTGAAGACAAAAATAGAAACAACTGAATGTAACACTATGATAGAACATATAATAATGTAGCTAAAGTGATGAAAATACCCAGAGAAATCCAGGAAGGTTTTAGAAAATACCTCAATTTCTCTCAATATATACTTTCTAATTTTGAAGTAGAAAAAGATAAAGAAGATAACTGGTGAGTAGGTTTTTGGGTTCTTGGACTCATGCATAAAATGCATTTCTAGGGCTTTCTCACTCATATCCTCAGTTTTAAGATTTAAGCTTTCCTTGTCTTATGCACCAAGGTTTGTGGAGTAGTGATTGATCATAATAGCTAAATTTTGCAATTGAAAACTATTATTTCCAAGATGTCATTTGATAAAATCAGAGTGAAAGGTAAGAGACCTTGCTAGGTGGTTAAATGTATATGCTGCATTATTTTTGGCATGAAATTGGTGTCCTCTTGATAAGGCAAGGGAAAATTAGGCCCATGGAAGACATTGTGGAGTCCATTTACTGATGTAACTATGATGTCATTAGCTCTCCCATATTTCAAGGGCTGACTTGAGATGAATATTGTGAAACAAGTGAAATGACTTTTAATCCTTAGCTTTCCTGTTGGCATTTCTTCAGTCCTGTTGGCATTTCTCTCCATCTTTATCCTGAGAGTTGTTAGGACTTTCCCACAGGACATATTTAAGCACCTTCATAGAATGTTAGGACTGGAAGGGATTCTAGAATTCATCAAAACCATTCCTTTAATCTTGAAATGAGAAAAATGGAGACTTAGAGAGTGGCATCCCTAAAATAATATATAAAGTGCTGGTGCTGATAATTTCCAATTTGGTATCTTTCTCTTAATTCTAAAATATGAACATTTCATCCCATTTGTTAAGATGTCAAATAGCTGAAATTTTCCTTTTGAAGATTGCTCAACTGGTCACTTTTTACAATAGGAGTAATGATAGCATGAAAATCTACTTCTTTAGACTAGCAATATTATCATGGAGTTACCACTGTCCCATTTGACTTGAATGAATACTGAACATTAGTTAGCTGATTATTTATGTATCTAGTTTTTAATGTTTATTTATTTTTGAGAGACAGAGAGACAGATCATGAGCAGGGGAGGTGCAGCGAGAGAGGGAGACACAGAATCCTAAGCAGACTTTAGGCTCTGAGCTGTTAGCACAGAGCCTGACATGGGGCTTGAATTCATAGACCAAAGTCGAACGCTTAACCAAGTGAGCCACTCAAGTGCCCCACAGCTAGCTTATTTTAAAAAACTTATTTTTATTTAAAAAAAAAATCTGGAAGGAATCTAATTTCCTTTGATGAGATCCCAGTGTCTGTCTTGTGTAACACTTATTTCCTGGTAAAATTGGTCATTCATTAAGCAGCAATAATTTGGGCCATTCTGGAGTTGATATCTCTTCTTTAAACTTACTCTGAAAATTTAAATATTAAGAAATGTTTTACCAGGGGCGCCTGGGTGGCTTAGTCGGTTGAGCGTCCGACTTTCGCTTAGGTCATGATCTCGCGGTTCGTGGGTTCGAGCCCCGCGTCGGGCTCTGTGCTGACTGCCAGCTCGGAGCCTGGAGCCTGTTTCAGTCTGTGACTCCCTCTCTCTCTGACCCTCCCTGTTCACGCTGTCTCTCTCTCTCTCCTAGAAATAAATAAAACATTAAAAAAAAAAAAAAAGAAATGTTTTATCAGTGATTAATACAAAAATTAAATTTCTAACATTGTTATACTTGAAATAACTTCATGATAAGAGTTTGAGGGTTTTACTTTGTTGTAAGTGCTCTTTCTGAATCCCAGGCATCTTACTTGAATGCTTGCAATTCATGAGTTTTTGTTTCAATATTCCTTCAGTGATTTTACAAAAGATATTCAGTGTCACCAACTCATCAGGGTGTCTTTTTTCTTTTAATTTAGGATAATATTTGTTTTCTTGGTGTATTTTCTCTTCTCTGAGTTATCATGGAAGTATATGCGAAGAAGGAGGTCATATCAATTCACAAATTTGACTATATAGAATCACATGAGTTTGATTTGGCAAATACCTGACATTGTCTTGAACATTTACAGTGTGGTTAGAAGGAAGCCTGAACTGTAAGAAAAGGTTTTTGTGTGTGTGATGTCCACTTAACTAATAAATCTGTCATCACTAACTGGTCTCCATTTCCTCTGAAATAAACAAATCACTATTAAGTCCTTTGAAGCAAAAGACTGCCAGGAAATGTGAAAGTCACTTTTGCTTCATCCTCCAAGATAAAGTATTTAATAAGTGGAAATGAGATGCAACAGAAGGAGCCATGGGGTCTTCACACCTGCTAGAAAGTCCAGCAGATATCCACAGAGCAGGAATTCAAACAAACCTCAAACCTTGACATTCAGCACAAATGCAGAGATGAAGCCAATAATGAACTTTTGTAGGGCCCTTGGAAGTGTCTTAAGTAGAAAGCCTGAACTGTGGGAACATAGGAAAATTGAAGAGGAAAGGCTAGAAATCTGGGGGCCTGTGGCCCTCAACTGAATTAGTCCTCTCGCTTTCTTTCATCTTTAGGTTATTTCATATTCTACTTTAAATCAAATGGTAATTGATCCTTGTATAAGAACTTTTATTAGCAAGGCAGAGATTTGATTAAGAAATATCAAGCCTCCGTTGTTAAGGGCTTTTATTGTTTGCTCACTTATTTAATCTCAGAATTCCAAACTTATGTTTTATTTTTATTTATGTCAACCAAAATAAATTAATTCCTTTAAAGTAAATGCACATTCATTCTAACCATCAGTTCACTAGTGAAATACAAGTTCACATAACAGGCAGGACAAAAAGAGAAGGCAAATGCTGAAACTCCTAGAAAGACCAAAAATCATATAAGATACTAAGGAAATAAACAGCCATTGAAATGAAAATTGACAGTGTATTCCAAAATTAAGTTTAAAATGGGGGTACATTGGTATTTTTTAAAAATTTTGTCTGCATCTTTTATTTTTTATTAAGGAATTTATTTACCTCAATAACAGAACCAGTCTCTCAGCCTGTGTTTCTATGTAGTTATTAGCTTTTGAGAACATATAACAGTGGTCGATACTCATTTAAATAATCATAATACTAAAAACAAAAGCAAAATACAATTGACCCAAAGTAAAATTTTCATCAGAACTAAAATTTTTTTCATCTCAAGTTTTCATAAACTCCTTAATTCAGGTATTCAGGTATTGGTGCGTGCGTGCGTGCGTGCGTGTGTGTGTGTGTTTACTTATTTATTTATTTAATTTTTTCCCAAATACATGACATTGAAAGACCCAGGAGTGTAACTAGGGAGATCAATACTGCAAATTGTTTTGAGTCTGCCAGTTGCTCAGTGACTGGAATGATGCTACTGTTATACCTATACCTCTCACTGCATGACTTACACTAATTTGTCCTTACTTTAAGGATACCTGCACCATGCAATTATTTACAATAGCTCTGCCTTCAAAAAGTTTTCACACTCTTTCATTGTTTAAAAATGAATTCAGTGTGGGGCACCTTGCAGGCTTAGTCAGTGGACCATGAGACTCTTGGTCTTGGGGTGGTAAGTTTGAGCCCTATATTGGGTGTAGAGATTACTTAAAAAAAACATAAAATCTTAAAAAAAATAAATTTAGGACTTTGCCATTCAGAAACTTTAAATATTATTTTCTTAACAACTTTAAAATTTGCGATACATTATTTACTATAGTCCCCATGCTGTATATCACCTCCGCATGACTTACTTATTTTATAATTGGAAGCTATCTCTCTCACCCATTTTGCCCACCATACACTTCCCTCTCCTTTGTATCTATGAGTTATATTTTCATTTGCTTATTTGTTTTGTTTTTTTAGATTCCACATACAAGTGAAATTATATTGTATTTATTTCACTTAGCATAATACCCTCAAGGTTGACCCATGTTGTCACAAATGGAAATATTTTATTCTGTTTTATGGCTGAGTAATATTTCATTGTATATGTTTGTACAACATCTTCTTTATCCATTTATCCATTTGTGAACACTTAAGTTGTTTCCATGTCTTAGTTATTATAAATAATAATGGAGTGAACATGGGGGTACAGATATCTTTCCAAATTAGTGTATTTGTTTTTTTTTTTCCAGTAAATACCCTGTAGTGGAATTGCTAGGTCATAAGGTAGTTCTATTTTTAAGTTTTTGAGAAACTTTCATATGGTTTTCCTTAGTGACTGCATCAGTTCCACCAACCATGCACAAGGGTTTTCTTTTCTCTGCAAATCTGCCAGCTTTTGTTATATTTTCTTTGTTATAAGAGCCATCCTAATAGATATGAAATAGTATCTCATTGTGATTTTGATTTGCATTTCCCTTATGATTAGTGATCATCATTATACGGGGATGTAATATACAGTGTGGTGACTATACTCAGTAATGTTGTATTGCTAATGTGAAATTTGCAAAGAAGGTAAATGTCAAAAGTTCTCATCACAAGAAAAAAAGTTTTATAGCTGTGTATAGTGACAGATACTTACTGTGGTGATCATTTCACAGTGTACACAAATGTTGAGTCATTATGGGGGACAACTGAAGGTATTATAATGTATGTCGATATTGTTTCAATAAAAATATTTCAATAATACGATTTTTTGTAGAAATTTCTCTCGCTTGATAGTAAGAGATTTGGCCACAGTATGAAAGTTCTTATTTCATTATTTCTTTTTGAAAATTGAATCATTCCACTCATCACCTATTCATCAATAGGTCTATAATTATATATTTTTTTAATGATTCCCAATAGTTTTAAACAAACTGCAGTTTGTGGCTATGAAAGAGTGTCATACCACTCCCTAGTCATTGGGAGCTACAATGGGAAAGTTGATTTTCTATCCACAGTTAAAGCTTTGATTATTTACAGATGTGGGAATGACCACTATGTTAGTATGTTTGTGGACTGAGTAATGTATATCCATGAGTTATTTGATAAAAGGGTATAGAGACCTTTTAATTCTAGGGCTTCTGTTCCCACAGCATTGATCATCTTTTTGGTTATTGATTTCTAGTTACAGGAGACATTTATTGATTTAATATAACTGTGTTTTTAAATGTTTATATGCACTGCATGCAATCATAAATCCTTTGGAGTGGCTTCATTCTTTATAAACATCAAGAAGAAATACAAATAAATTACCCAAAATATGTGGGTCACTTCTCTATGTGGATATGAAAGAGGATGTGGAAATTTTTGAAGGAATGGAGGGTTGCTTCATTGTTTTAAGCCAAAAATATAAAATTTTGGCTCATAAGACTATGGAAACTAAAAGTCTGCATACTCCTATAGGGGATTAATGCATTACTCAACCTTGAAAATATTATTGCCTGGCAACTACAAGGTATGCTTAATTTTCTCAGTTTTATCTTTATTTCTTTATTTTGAATCCAGTATCATTCAAAAGTTCTAATCTACCAACCACTAAAATCTCATTAGAGGGTGCCAGGGTTCCTCTGTAAGTTTAGCATTTGACTTTGGCTCGGGTCATGATCTCACAGTTCGTGAATCTGAGTCTTTCATCGGGTGAGCTCAAGCCTACTTTGGGTGAGCCCCACTTGGCTCCCTCTCTCTTCCTCTCTTTCCCTCTCCCCCCTCTTTTTCTATGCCTCTCGTGGGATTCCCTCTCTTTCCCTCTTTCTCTATTTCTTGCTCACTTGAGCCCTCTCTCACTCTCAAAAAAAAAATGTCATTAGAATATTGTACAGCTAATATATAATATACAGTATATATTCTCCTATTGCTATAAGCACTATCTGATATATACACTGTATTGTTGATTATAAATAGAGTTGATTCAAGATTTTCTCCACATACACTTAATTGCTTTTAGTTTAAGAAAATAGAGAACTAAAAAGCACTAAAACTCGGACACTTTCCTAAATCAAAAGTATTATGTGTTACATAAAGATAGTACCCTTATTTGAAGACCTCAAACTTGTTGAATATAGAAGTCTCTAATAGTCTTTGGTTGATTTTATTTTTCCTTCAAAAGTAATCCAGAAGACAATTAACAGTAGTGGTGTTGATTTTCTGTTCTAGAATTCCTTCATCAACCCCGGAAGAGAGAGAATAAACAGTAATGTGAAGGAGTAGGGATCTTGTCCTTTTTAATTCCATGGCATAATGATGATCTTGCCTAAAATAAAAATAATTACCTTTGCAAAGGTCTAACTATAAACTTATTTTTATTTTACCCTATTTAACTAGACTCTTTCCATTTCATAATGCTATCTAATGTGATTAAATATAACCATGATGGTAGTAGAAACTGTATTTGGTAGCTCAGACAGTCATTACCTGTTACTGGAAAATTTGTCAACTCTCTTAAGCAGACAGAGTGGTGCTAATAATGCCAAAATCGCAGGCTTAGGTTCTGTGACATTAGCGTCTTTCAGAGAATGACTTTCTTTCGTGGCTATACAGAGCACTGCCCTAATCATTGCCAGCCGTATAATAAATGCATTCTGTGTTACACAGGAACAGTGTGTGTTTGCCCAGCCATAAATGGAAAACCCATTTAAGAATGCCAGTTTGAAATGGTTGATCATATTTTTAGGATGATTGATTCATCTCCCCTCCTCCTTCAGTCATTCAGTCATTTATGATGTGCATATTGAGCGCCTTTCACTGGCATAGTGCTCTACTTAAATTAGAAATCTGTGGTGGATTTAAAAAAGCAAAAAGTGTCTAAAAGCTCAGGCCCCTTATATTATGAAGGTGCCCATTTAACCAAATCAATTTCATGAATGTTAATATATTCATCAATTAAGAGAAAACTGAAATGATTCAAATATTACTATCTCAAACCATGCTTATTTAGCTTAGCTCTAAGATCTCAGCTACAGATCATGACACTTTTGATAAGGAAAGAAGAAAGCCATTTACCAGTAGCAGAGCTGTTCATCTATTTAGTTACCAAAGACTATTGATTTTACATTTGGAATCACTTTTTAATATTTCCCTTATTGTAATTTCTTAGCTTAACATACACTTTTTCACCTGTATAATGACAAGAGTTCCTCTTCAGTTTATGCTAATGCTTCTTTCTCATTTTTTTTTTAAATTTTTTAATGTTTTATTTATTTTTAGGAGAGAGAGAGAGAGACAGCGTAAGCAGGGGAGGGTCAGAGAGAGAGGGGGTCACAGACCGAAACAGGCTCCAGGCTCTGAGCCGGCAGTCAGCACAGAGCCCGACGCGGGGCTCGAACCCACGAACTGCGAGATCATGACCTAAGCGAAAGTTGGACGCTTAACCGACTAAGCCACCCAGGCGCCCCTCTCATTTTTTTTTTAATGCATGTGTAACCACTGGTATAATATCTTTCACTGACCACTGACTATGTGTCAGGCTCACTGCTAAAACTTTAAGGTGACATTACTTGTTCTCAAACCAGGGTGATTTTGTTCCCTAGGAGACATTTGACAGTATTGAAAGACAGATTATCTTCATGTGTTGAATGCTGTTAGCCACTAGTGGATAGGGGCTGAGGATGCTGCTAAATATCTTCCAGTGCACAGGACAGTCTCTATAAGAAATGATTACTGGGTCCAAAATGTCAATAGTGCATGAATTCAGGTGCAGATGGAGAGGATCTAAAAAATAAGACCAGGTTTCTGCTATTCAGGTGCATCCATCTAATCCTGCCCTGATTAATACATTAATCCTCAAACTAATACATTTCATGTTGTCTTAGCCTACACTATCTTGCCAATTTTTTTTCTCCCAATTCTCCAGCACTCTCCGTATGCTGGCCTTCAACCCCATAAGAGTATTGCTTTCCAAAGGGAAGGGCACTCTATGCTCTTGTGTTTTAATATTTTGTACTTGTTTTTCTTTGTCTGGAATACGTTTCTTTCTGCATCTACAGAAATTCCATTCATTCTTTAAATCTCACTCCAGATGTCACTCCCTCCTTGAAGCCATCCTTAACCCACCCTAGAAAAGGAATTCACTGAAATAAAACAAAAAGAAAAGATATTCCCTGCCTTCCTCACATTAGTCTTGTAGATTATTGTGTATCCTTTTATTTTTGAATGAGCCATTTTGCATTAAAATTATTTATTAACCTATATCTGTTGAGCTTGACTGCAGATATGGAGTATTTAGCTCCAAGAACGTGTGATAATGTCAGACAAGAAGTTTCTGTTCAAATATTTGATAAAGGAATAAATAAGTACCTGAATAATTGTAGAAGGAGAATAACGAATCTAAATTGCATGCAACTTTAAACAACAAGTTTTTGGTGTACTTTACTCTCAGGTGTTTAAAATTCTAAGTATAGGCATTAGACATCTTTTGACAAAAATAGAAATTGATATGAAATTAGCATCCTATATACACACATGAGACTATAAGATTATTTCCATTTCTCCTACTAGTAATCCCTATACGCATGGAGATTGCTTGTGAAAAAAAAAAAGATGCAATGTTATGGCTTTTGCACTCATATTTTAAAATAACACTGCATTGTATATAAGTAGGTTTATATATTAAAAGTAGATTTGGGGTTTCTGTTTCTAGAAAGATAGAGTAAATGTTCTTTTCTTTATTCTTTTCACTGAATACAAATGAAAACAGTGAACGTTACATAAAACACACCTGAAAAGATTTTTAAAGGTAGTGATAGGAAAGCAGAATGGGTAATGATTTTGAGACCCAAAAAATGCTATGGTGGTGAGTTCCCTGGGTTTACCTTTGCCTTATATGTCTCGGACTTGGAGCTGAAAAAGCCAGCGACCTCAAAACACCCACAAACATGAACATAAAAAACCCCAACAGAAGTTTGCTGTCTTTAGGCAAAGGTTCAGGAAAGGGGTAGGCTTCACAAAACAAAATACTTTAAGACAATAACTGTTCTACTCAAGCACAACAACTTCTGCTCTGTGAAAGACACTGTGAAGCTAAAGAGTAGGGGAGAGTTGGTGAATCTCAACAACTTACATGAATTTGCAGAGAATTATAGTGAGTGACAAGAGCTGATCCCAAAAGTTATACACTATATCGTTCCATTTATATAACATTCTTGAAAGGACAAACCTGATAAAAATCGATAACAGAGTAGTAGTTGCTAGCAGTTAAAGAAGTGGTGGAACCCAGAGGGAATTGGGTGTGGCTATAAAAGAATAGCATGAAGCATCTTTATGGTGATGGAAGTGTTCTGTATCATGACTGTTTCAATGCCAATATCCTGATTGTGATATTGTGCTCTAGTTTAGCAAGATTACTACTGGCAAAACAGTAAAAGGTACATGGAATCTCCTTGTGTTATTTGTGGATTGCAGATGAGTCAACAATTATCTCAAAAAAAGTTAATTTAACTCAAAATATGGCTTAGTAGTTCTCTAGATTATCTTTATATATACTATACTATAATAAAGTTTAACTTTTTGTATAGGCCATGATACTATTCATGCTCATAGTAAATATTTTCTCTTCCTGTGTGGAAATGTTAGTGCTGCTTTAGAATAGGAACATTTCCTTTTTGCTGAGAATAAAAGATCTGTTTACATGACTGGTGTTTATAAATGTCACAACATATGTTCCATTTGTTAAGTCGTATATGTTTTGTTGAAAATACTATAAATGAATTAAGTGTGAGTATTCAGAAAACATGGGTAATTACATAGTTTTATACTTTGTAAGAGGATTCTAAAAAGACATCCATAGAATATTTTATTCACAGCTAGTTCACCTAACATAGTTTTTTCTAAGCAGAATAATAATAAAAAAAATAACTGTACTTGAAATCAAATTTTCAGAAAAGTCAAAAGAAAATTAATTTTTTGCTGAGATGCCCATAGGTTCAAAGCATTTGACACCTAATCTCCTATCATTATATATAATAGTAATGTCATAGTATTAAGGATGGTATTTTGCAAGCTGTTTAGATCCCTTGTTGGTAGAATCTAGGGCTGAGAAGATGTAATCATTGGGTGGGTTTTATATTATTCCTTCTTCCCAAGATATACTTGCTAATGTCCAGCTGTTTAATGTTGGGAAAGCAAAATTACCAAGTAATCATGTAATTCTATTAATGATATAGTTACCTGTGTAATTAAAGACCTTGAGAATTTTGATATCATGAATGGCTTTAAAGTTTTTAGATTGGGAAGGTACAAGCCATTAAATGCTACTCATAATGGTCTTTCCTCCTTATTTTGCATTTCTTTCCATAGGGTGTCTTTTGATATGGGTTAAAAATGGAGTACTTGGGCAAGATTGTCTTGTGCAATGATTAAGAGCACAGATTTTGAAGACTCCTAAGGATTAAAGCCTAGCCCTGTTCTCTGTTGACCATATGACCTTTCGTGTGTTACCGAATATCTCTCTATCTTAGTTTCCTCATTCTTGAAATGAAAGATTACTTGAGTCATTAAATGCAGGTGCTTAGAATAGAGCCTGGCACATAATAAGCACCACTTAGGGATTAGCTATTATTATTATTATTATTATTATTATTATTATGCCAACATTAAGAACATTGTAGAATTATTATGTTCTTCAAGAATTCCTTTTTTTTTTAGTGATTAGAAATGATACTGCATTGGAACTTTACCAGAGACAGTAGCCTATCATCTTTGACTATCAAGATTATGCTAGAATTGGTTGGTTGGTTTTGGTTCAGTGCCTACTGTACAGTGTTACTAATGATGATATATTAAATGATCCTTGCCTTTACCCTGGATAATAACATGAAGATTTTCATAGGAGTAGACAGGGAATATGTCATAGTTTATTTATAGATAATA
Source organism: Proteles cristata cristata (assembly GCA_017311185.1). NCBI lineage: Eukaryota > Metazoa > Chordata > Mammalia > Carnivora > Hyaenidae > Proteles > Proteles cristata. The sequence goes on along the minus strand of JAESUZ010003705.1, from coordinate 3,049,284 downwards.
AAATTAAACATTAAATTATCAATCTTTTACCCCCTGTTTTAAAACCATCAGTGGCTTCCTATTATCAAGAGAAAACAGTCAACATTGGAAATCAAATGTTCTCATAGGCTTTCCCTAGCCTCCTCTTCCCTCTTTCCCCATGTTCTAGCACTTTGAGTACATTATTTTCTGAGTATATCCCAGGTGCTCTATCAAGTCCTCTCTTCACTCTGATCTTAATGCAGTTTCTTATAGGAAAGTTCTTACAGGAGAACTCTTTGCCATGTCTAAATTCTGGCTTACATTTGCCTTCTCTGGGATTTCTTCTTAGCTAAAATCAGGCAGAGTGAGTGCTTCTGTTCTCTACTCAAACCACAGTGGAAATCCCTCTGTTCTATTAGCATCTTCTTCATTATATGGTCTTATTTTATTTTTTTTTAGTCAATTTGATTTTATGTTTCAAAATTTCAAAGTACAGAAAAGTACAAAGAAAAGAATAATTGGAATCCATGTTTTTTGTGTCTCTATCTCTTCCTTCTCCTCTTCTTTCCCCTTTTCTCTTCCTCCTCCTCCTTCTCTCTTTTTTCGCCATTTCCTTTCTCTCCCTTTCCTTGTCTCCTGCTCCCTCTCCCACTTCAACACTGTGAATGCCTTATGAGCAAGAATATTTTCTTACTCCTCTTTGTGTCCCCTCAGTACCCTGCACAATTACGGCACACAGCAAGCACTCCATGTACATTTTATAAATAATTGCATTTGCAGGAGATGGAATTAGTTTGAGGTATTCTTGAGATAACAGTGATGAGATCAGCATCATTTTGACATATGATATACATTCCTTGATACAGTAGGAACTTACTTGTAAAAGGCAAAATAAAAGCATATTCTGACTTACCTATAAAGCAGACAAACAAGTGTGGATTGGGCTAAGCGATTATTGTAGTCATCTTAGCACAAGAGGCTGAAACTGATTCAGATGTTGTTTCCCATCTTAAAGGAAAATTACACAGAGCATTGTGACTAACAGGTTGTGGGGGGTGGAGAAAAGTGGAAAGAATCAAAATTTGTCAAGGATTACAGGTTGGAAAAAAAAGCTAGTTTAGTTTTGGGGGAGAATTTAACTCAAAATTGGTTACCTTATAGGGACTGGCAGGACAACTATGTGAGAATGTCCAATGGGCAGTTAGAAGAGTAAGGCTGGTGAGGGCCCTCCACCCCTTCTTCCTTGTAGATTTTCAAAACCTTTGATCCATAGCTGTAGGCTTATCTGGTTACAGACTTTGAGAGGTTAGGATGAACTGTTTTGCAAAACATACAGATCCATTCCACCCTTTAATCTCTCTGTAGTGTTGTCTACATTTGAAGTCTTCTGTTTGACTTTTCCATGGGACATCAAGGTTTTTCCTGAATTCAGCTCTGCCCTGAGCTCCAGATGATCTGTCTGCAACAGTATTCTGATCTGCCCTGATCTATCTCTTCCTTATCACTGTGCCAGTACATATTTTTTTCTGCTTAAAAACATAATAATTCCCTCAGCCTGTCATTTAAGGTACCACATGGCTTCAGCCTATCTTTCCCATATCTCCCATCTGTACTTTGTACCCCAGGCACTCACTGAACACCCATCACTCAGTCTCTCACCTTAGGTTTTGTTCCTATTTTCCCAGTCACCTGGAAAGCTGCTATCTCCTATTATAGAAGTTCTACCTTTTCTTTCAGAACCACCATAAGTGTAATCTGTTCATGAAACTTTTCAAGATTCCTCAATTTCATGTGATTTTTCTCCCCCTCTTTGATTATCCATAGGTGTTTGTGTCTCCCTTCTGGCATGAAGTTTTAATGTTTTCAGCTATTTTTGAATAAAAAAAAATCTTTTTCTGACATTTTCACCAAACATACACATACACACACACACACACACACTTTTTATAAGCTCCTTAATGAAGTTACGTGATAAATTACTTACCAATTTGTTTATACATATTCTCTATATATTTGTTGAGTGGAATTCATAAGGCAATTGACACCTTGAAAGTTGTGAACTTTTAGTTATGGAAATTCTTTATGGAAGCACAGCTCTTGGAAAATTCCTCATTTTGAGAGGGAAGAGTAAGGGGAGCAGAGATGGGGCAGCCCAGAGGTGGTGACTTGGTTTGGTTTTTCAGGGAGTTGTGGGAGGGCCTCTCTGAAACGCAGGTCAACTGTGGCTTAGCTAGTGAACAACTTAATTTCATGTAAATCAGCTGTATTAATCATTTACAGAGTGAGACATTTCTGCTCCTATTTTATAGTTGTACTGGCAAGTGGGTGCCAGAGGAAAAGGGAATTCCCTGGGTAACTAGACTCCAACCTCAAAGCTCTTTACTTCCTCTGGATGATTAATTATGTTGCAGGGTTCTTAACAAAGGACCCTTGATTCAGATCTTGAAGCACCAGGGTATTAATGCTGCAGCACTTTCGCTGCATCCTAGGTCAGTTAAATCTTCTCAAAGCTGGTTCCTATTTCTTGGCAGTAACTCTTCAGTTCTGGAACTTTAGTTCCAGCCAAAATAAACTATTGTCTCAGGTCTATATTTTTCCTGAAGCACCATGGCATTTTTATGGAATGTGGAGACAGTTTTATGTAAGACTTTAATGGTAACAATAAAGGACCCAGATCCCCATCTCTGGCCTGCTATCCTTTCCTCTATATCCCAGCAATGATTATACAGCTTCTAAAAAGAGAGCCATCTTGAAACTTCCAAGTGAAATCTGTCATTTATTTACTGCATGATGTGATCCCTGCTTTCCTGTTTTTATTCCTCATCCACAACAGCATAAAAGTATTCTGTTATGTGTTGCTACATTTTTCAAGAAAAAGAAAGTGTTCTCCTATATAAAATGAGTATATGGTTCAAAATTGCCTTGTTATTCAATGAAATAATGCTAATGAAGCCATTATCATGGCTTATCTTTTAAAGTAGCCATACTTTATCTGTAAACATATATTATCCATAACACTGATAGTAATAATTCAAAGAAGTCAATACTATACTACATCTTAGAGTCTTTTTAAATACAAAAAAAGACAAAGCTTGCTTAGTCTTGATATTTGTTTTCCAATATGTATTAATTTAATTTCAAAAACACATGCCATAAGGATGAATTTGAATGCTGTGGGAATATCACTGGCATGATGGGTCAACATGTTAATATTTAGCATTTTGAAGGCCAGATTTTCCCACTTCAATGAGTGAATAATACAAATTCTTTTCAGATTATTATGTTTCCATTATTTGAGTTTGTTGTATGAGCTCTCCAAAACAGGGTTTGTAGATGGAAGAGTTTAAAAGTAAACTAGAATTAGGAGTTATATCTTTATAAGAAGATGAGCTAATGCATACATGGTAATCCTAGAAAAAGTGAAGTTCATTAACTTCTAAAAATCTTATTGTTTTATTAAATTATTATCTTTTAAAATGAGAAATTATGTTTCAGCAATTTTATACAAAGTACCATAATACACTTTTTGTGATTTGTTGTTGTTGGCTATTATAAACAATTATAAAGTTTCCATTTTGTAGAATTGAGACTAGTATATAATAACTGTTCACAGCAGCTTTAGTTTCATGTTCCATAAAATTGAGCTTCCTGTCTTTACATTTTAGAACCTAGATCATGATCCTTGAGATTTTACTATGTTAATGCATAAATTACTAAGGGAAGGAAATGGTGTAATATGAGAAGACAAAGAAATCAAACCATCAAAGTAGACTTTTGCATAACAAGCAGAATCTTGGTGCTTGTTGAACTTAGCTACAGCATTTACTAAAACATATCTTTGAGCCATATGTCTGTAAATGCCTTACCATTTTAATGTGGAAAGCACAGAGACCTCACTGAGATAATGTTATGGTGACTTCATGAGGCAAACCTGGATTATCAGTAAAAATGAGCATTGACAGTGTACTTCCAACACTCATTTTATGCATGCTTAAGTATTATAGGTTTGTGGGAATTGCATGATGATTTCTTTTTCTCAACAGAATCCTCATTTGATGCTTCTAGAGCATAATCACAATCAGAAAAGGCTTCAGCTGTTATTAAAAATTTTATTCTCATACACTATTGAAATACATAAATTAAGAAATTTTTCTAATATTTGAGTGTTATTTATGAACATTAGATGAAGTATAAGGTTTAATAATGATTTAACATATAACAAATGTATTTGTTGTATTTGTTCCTTCATACATATCCACATGTATATAAACATAAAATATGTGGCTAAATTTCATTTAGTGTGGCAAACACTTTTCGACATATGAACAGCACTCTGTATAGTGCCTTGATGATAATGAGCTAGCAATAAAGAGAAAACATGTATTTAAATCAATTATTATCTTAGAGTGGAAAGTTTAACATAGATTCACTAACTCATTATTCTTTCATACTTTGGATTTTAATTTTAGGTCAGTGTGACTTATTTAAGTGGAAACTACTAGAGCTCCTCTCAAATTGGTGATTATATACAATTATGAATTATAGAGCTTTCTCCTTCCATTATGTAAACCTCATGTTCCACAGAATACTTTTAATAAGACATTGCTTTATAGACAACTAAGTATGTGATAGAGACCTATAATAAGCATTTAAAACATAATCACTTAAATACAGTATTCCTAGTAGCACAGATCTTTAATAGCATGGATTTTACTGAGTTTGATATACTTTATCAAACTCAAGTTTAAGACATTTTCTGTGTTACAAAGATAGCTTCTTCTTCAGTTGAGAAGTTGTGTATTCCAGAGTAGAAAGAAGTAAATGTATAGGTGTCTGAGATAGTTCATAGAAAGCCGGTGTCACTTTATCAGAAGTCTGGGGAGAAAAAAGATGCAATTATGTTGTGAAAATGGATCTCAAAATGCTTTAGAAACTGTCTACAGTAAAATCCTTTTTTTATGGGGAAGTTTTTAAAGTACTTTTAAGTGTATTATCTCACTTACCCATTTAAGAAATCTAAGAATAAGGAATTACAACTGTTGAGTAAATGAATAAGGATGAGCACTGAGGTTTTATGCCAAGACTGCTGTTTGCATTTGCATTTCCATAGCTAGTGCCACAAAACTTAAGTGTTTTAGTGTAGATTAATTAACATTTATTGTGGAGCTAAAAACATGGGGCTTAATTCTAACCACATTCTTTTTAATTTCCAATATTTCATAGTAAGTGGCCATTATATAAGATTCCCTGATGTTGTAATTAAATGTAAGCTTAAAACTAGGAAAACTCCCCACCCCCAGTACTGCCATGTGTACATACACATATGCACACATGTAAATGCATGTGACTCAAAAACACTTATACACACTTCCCAGAATGTTATATATGTTTCTATGTAATTTTCCTTCTGTTTACCATTTGTAGGCCAATTTCTTTCTAGCGACCAAGTGCTTTGTATATTTTAATTATGTTGTACAGTACTTAAAATAGCATGATAGTCCAGAGACCATTAGAGAAATGTTTTCTTTCTTTGCTGAAGGTCCCGAAAGTTCAGGTACTCTATTGTCTTTTTCCAGACAATTTTTTACATTTTCCTTTGTTATAAGTTATAAGTTCCTGAAGTACTTTCAATATAGAAATATTTTTGAGAGAAAATAATTCTAATTTCCATCTTAAAAGAAAAATATTATTGCAGTTGTGGGAAGTTAGGAGTTTTTACTGGTAGGAGACTATGTCTATACTTTTAGTTTCCAGTATTTGGGTAAGTGAAGGGTGATCCTTTTCCATGATGTATTTTATATTATGCTTTAGGTTTGACACAATTATTATTTCATTTAAACAACAAATCACTTAGATGTGTTGATTATTGTTGGATACCCCAATAATCTATGATTTGTGATGGTTTACTATGTTTTGCATAAGGTTAAAAAGAAATCTTTTTTCACTTATTTAAGATACTCCTAGCTTTTTTTTTTCCCACAATAACATCAGCATAACATCTGTGATTTACAGTGAATTGATTATCAGATCAACACAGCAATAATGGTTATTAATGAGTCATAGAAAATTGATGTCAATTTTAAAGATGAACTTTAGAATACTGCTTTAAATACTATTGTCTCATCATTGAGGTCAGTTCCAAATTAACTAAGTATATGCTCTTAGCCTTATCAATCTTTTCTAACGCTTTATTACTGTAGACATTGCTCTTCATGATTTTTTGATTGTTCCTGAATACCAGAATTTAGTTTGTGCAATAGTAAAGTGTTACTGTTGTGCTGGGGCCTTGTTAGTGGGAATTACTTTAGTAGGGACTTTCAGGGATCAATTGTTAAAGTTTCAGGAAACTTGAGGTGAAGTTGACAGAGTAAGAGTATTTATATCATGGAAAGTGGCAATTTGTACAAACCTGACTTTTTTCGCTTTCTACCAGTACACAATTGGGTATGATTCATTCCAAATAATTCAAAAAGAGGACTGAAATATTCCACAAGTGATAAAATATTTAAAAATCTACAAATGTTTTACGTATATATACCAGAAATTTGCATGAATTTGACTTCTTGCATTTGTGACCAATGTTGACTACAGAAAATGAAATATTTTTTTAATGCTTTATTTTTTTCTGAGAATGGGAGAGAGACAGCATGAGCAGGGAGGGCCAGAGAGAGAGGGAGATACAGAATCTGAAACAGGCTCCAGGCTCTGAGCTGGCAGTCAGCACAGAGCCCGACAGGTGGCTCGAACCACTAACCGAGAGATCATGACCTGAGCCGAAGTCGACGCTTAGCCAACTGAAGCACCCACGCGCCCCTAAAATAAAGATTTTAGATGTTTAGAGTATAAATATATATCCATATACCCTTACACACATACAAGCATACATTTTTTTATTTGGTTTGCTTTGGAAGTAAAAGATAGTGACATTCAATTATGCTCAGAACAAAAAAAATGTACTTTAATTTTGACTCCAGTTTTTAGTAACAAAGCTGTAAAAAGAAAATATTAAAGATATAAAATCATACAGACTTGCATAACCCATTTATTTTTTTATAGGAAACATAATTAAACCTTGCTGATTGGCCAAAGAAATTATGAGCACAGCTGGGTGTTTTAAAATACGTATTGGTAGAAAGAGCTAAAAAAAATATCGGCACCTCCTTTTTAAAATCTACTTCATTTTTAAAAACACATCAAGGTGTATTTCAGTAAAGGCTAGGTGTGAAATGACACTTAAGTGATTCAAATAAAATTAAAAGAGTAATAAATGTGATTTAGTAAAAATTTCAGTTAATTAAGTCTGATTCATGATACACCTTTAGCTTAATAATATTATTAAAAATAGGTGTATATTATTGAATTGGTACCACATCTTAGATATACACACTTTAAATTTCCTAATTTTCCTCTTTACAACAATCCCATGTGGGTTCTGTAAATGGAGAATCTGAATTTCAGAAGACAGGCTCAGAAGACCACACAGTTAGTAAGTAGCAACAGTGGATTTCCAACTCTAGTTGGCTGGATTAAAGCTCTAGCTACTTTTCCCCTGGTCATGCTTCCCTTCTAAATATGTAGAAGTTTTAAGCAATATATAAAGCTGGAAACTGATACAGTTTTAATTATAATAATAATTCTGTTTAATCAATGCAAAATTTTAAAGAATATATGTTAAGATTTTTTCCACTGATTGAAAATTATTACAAGAGAAGCAGAGGATACGCTGTGTGTGTGTTTGTGTGTGCATGAGTGTGTGTGTGTGTCTGTGTGTCTGTGTGTCTGTGTGTCTGTGTGTTAGAAAATTACATTTTAGGATAACTTGTACATGCTTTTGTAGAACACAGGAGTTGACTCTCAAGTGTTAAGTACAACAAAACTGTTGATACTTCTAACCCTTTTCCTCCCACAGTGTGGTGGGATACTAAATGCTGCTTAATATTGCAGGCTCAAAAGCTTTTGAAACATTTCAAAAGCTATAGTCTGTGATCCAAGACATGTGAAAAACTTATTAAACATGAGTTTTGATGGAATGCTTCAATTTGATATAAAATATTATGGATGCATAGATAATTGCATTTAAATTCTTAGGTTTCTATGTCAAATGTATGATTGCATGTAAATCTTTCAAAAATGTCTCTTAGAGGTTTCCTCTGTAGCAATTCTCAAGGCTCTTTCATATCATATGTTTCATATCATATGTAGGATTGAAGGAAAGCTTCATGGGTAGATGATTAGAATCCATAATATATAAAAATATATATGTGTATCTTTTAAAAATTGTCCCCCCCACCCCATGAAATTTAGTAATAATGATACTATTCAGGCATTTCCCACAAAATGATCTGACAAAACACTGGTTACATACCACCAAACATTAAATATTAATAAACAACTTCTGTGATGTTATACCCCAAATAGTTACTTATAATTATTTGTGGATTTACCTTTAGAATTTATCTTCAGCTTTTAGTCTCACCTTGATTGTAAGCCAATTTAGGATTGGTACTATGTTGGACTGATTCATTTGATAGGACATGACACGTTACGTTATTCACATACATATATATAGCACACCACTCTCCACATAGAGTATAGGCTGTAGATACCTGGTTCAAAGATGGATTATAGCATAAATTGGTATGTAAATTACACTTTATTATTGAGCTTCACAGTTCAACAATATTGTCAATTTCTAATACCCCTTTTTCCATAGACGGGCAGATTTCAGACTCAGTTATCACTCACACTTTTCTTTGTTCAAGAAATAAACTCGAGAATCAATCTCTCTGACATTAACCTCTTCCTCCATCTCTCAGAATAATATTTATAAACTAAATGGAGACCTCATCTTTTACTCTTTTTTTTATTTATTTTTTAAAAATTTTTTAATGTTTTATTTATTTCTGAGAGAGAGAGAGTGAGAAAGCGTGAGCAGGGGAGGGTCAGAGAGAGGGAGACACAGAATCTGAAACAGGCTCCAGGCTCTGAGCTGGCAGTCAGCACAGAGCCCGAGGCGGGGCTTGAACCCATGAACCATGAGATCATGACCTGAGCTGAAGTCGGACGCTTAACTGACTGAGCCACCCAGGCAACCCTCTGTCTGTCTTTTTTAAAATGTTCATTTATTTTTGGAGAGAGAGAGAGGGATGGCAAGAGTAAGAGGGCAGAGAGGGTGACAAAAATCCCAAGCAGATTCCACGCCATCAGTGCAGAGCCAAGCATGGGCCTTGAACCCACGAACCATGAGATTATGACCTGAGCCGAAATCAAGAGTTGGACACATACCTCTCATTTTTTTGTCTTTTATTCATAATCTTTTACCCTCTGGGAACCATTGGGGCTTCACTGGTATCTGCCACCAACCACCTTCGCTTACATATTCTTAATAGCATAGCTCAGGAATTTCTTAACATTTTCTCGTCAAAAATCCTTTTCAATCTTGAAATCACTGTTGCACTAAATGCTAACTAATTTGTATGTAAATTTTTAAAATTTTAATTAAAAAATCCTTTTCTATTATATTTTATCCCCATACTCAGATCTCATGCTTCATATTTTTTTCAAGTAAATATCATTTCAGTTTTTCCCCAACTCAAAATATATATAAGTAGTAGTAACAATGATGATGAGAAAAAGAATGATATGACCTGTACAGCATGTGTTTGTCATTTTCATAATATGCTTAAACATATTTACATTAGATTGTATTATTTGGGTAGACTATCAAATCACAAGTAGTTGATTTAATCACATAGCCCTGATTGTTTGTTTGTTTTGTTTATTTAATATAAAGCAAATATTCCTTAGTCAGTGTGAACAGAATTCTATTTGTAGAGGGTATTTAAAGAGTGTTCCATAAATGTAAGTTCTTAAGTCTTACCCTTCTTCCTGTTGGGAAAATCCCTTTACAAAAATAATCACAAATTGACTTCAGTGCACATGAGTCACTCCAAGACTGTTTTCCTTTTTCTGGTACAGCTGCACTAAAGAAATAGATCATAAAGTATTTAACTCTAGCAACAGCAATCAAAAGTAAACTAACTGCTGCTTATTATATGGGCCAGAATACCAATTTGGGTGGGATTTTTTATTGTTTTTATTTTACTACTTTTATATATTATTTATTTATTTGAGAGAGAGAGAGAGAAAGAGAGAGAGAGAGAGAGAGAGAGAGAATCTTAAGCAGTCTTCACACCCAGCATGGAGCCCCACGTAAGGTTTGACCTCACTACTCTGGATTCATGACTTGAGTCACAATCTAGGGTCAGATGCTTGACCAACTCAAGCACCCTGGAGCCTTTATTTATTATTTTTAATCTTCCTTTTTACTGTGAAATTAAAGCAAAATCAATTTGTAATATTTTTTCTATTAATCTTCTAATATGATTATTTCTGAGATTAAACTAAGTTAGTGATTTATTTCTCAGGCCTTCTATGTGAGGAAAATTATTAGTAGGCAATATTTCCAAGCAAATAAATAAGTTAACAGTTTTTAAGAGAATGGGTTTATTTGTTTAGTAAATCCCCCTTACCTGATTTTCTAACCCATTTAATAGTGTTTGCTAAATCTTTTGTATGGTTTAACGTCAAAGCAGAATATGACTCCTATCTACCTAAATCCATGTAAATGGTTGTCAGTATTCTTTAAAGAAGATGAAATACACACAGACACACACACACACTACTTTAATGTATTGCATATGCCAGTTTTGATTAAGTTTTAACAAATTTTTGAATAAACTTTCAAAGAAAGCAGAAATTCATACATTGATCCCTTGGAGCCTTATAAACTGTTACCTCAACAGTTGCATTGGGAAATCATAATGAAACTTTAAGCTTCATTTCATTTGTAGACTAATAAAAAGTAACACAGATAGGTTTGTGGATTCATTAATTTTCAATGTCAAATAGAAGTTTGCTAGTTACTATGTAAATTCTAAACTTATTAGATTTTAGGTTGAGTTCTGTTTTCCAAAAAAATTTTCCTACAGTTAAAAAATACCCCCAACTTTCTAAATCCTGATTCTATCAGTCTATCATTGTTAATTACTGAGGTCCTGGGGTGCAGAGTACCCCAGAATGGCTAGACCTTGCAACTGATTATTGAGTGTCTGTAATCTGCAGACACTGTGCCAACTGATTTACTTAATTTAATATCCTTCACTTTAATTCTGTGTTAAAGATGAGAGAAAAGGAAGTTTATTGATTGAACAAGCAGATTAGTGGCAGAGACTATGCTCTTAAAATCTGTGCCTTGACATCTTGGGTAATAAAGATTCTGTGTAGATTTTAGCTTTCATAGCCATATTTAGTATCACAGTTAAATGGTGGTGTTTCTCAAATCTTTGTTCTTATGAAAAGGCCATGCAATATGTAAAGGGTATTTAGGGAGTTCTGAAACTGTATTTATGTCTATTTCTATAGCTGACACATGAGGCCTAGAAATGGGACCTTCCATGACCCTTCACTCACTGAGTCTCATTTTTTCTCATGTATAAATAAAGCAGGTTTACAAATAGATGATTTGTAAAAAATTTATTCAAATTCTAAAATTCATGCATATTAAATCAATAAATATTAATTAAATCCAAGTGTATTAATTAAATAAACATACTTAATAGAATAATTTAATTAGTAGTAGCTCTCGTGTGCTTTGATGTATTATAAAAACCTAATACTCCTCTGAAATCTGTTGACACTCAACATTTCTAAAGGTATAGCTTAGGGAACTGGCAAAAATTTTTTTATCTTTTTAAAAAGTTTTTAACTGTTTATTTATTTTGAAATAGAGAGAGAAAATATGAGCAGGGTAGGGGCAGAGAGAGGGAGAGAGAGAATCCCAAGCTGATCCCAAGGAACCCAACATAGAGCTCAGCCTCATTGGATGCAGGCTTGATCTTATAACCTTAAGATCATGACCTGAACCTAGATCAAGAGTTGGACACGTAAGCAACCAAGCCACCTACATACCCCTGTTTATCTGGATTTTAAATTAAACTGGGAGTCCTATATAGTATTGAACAATGCTAAACTGGGCTTGAGGGTTACTATAGAAGTTTCTTGAGTACGACTTGAATGCTGCTAAGTATCCTACAGTACCCATTTCAGCCATCACCATCCATTTACCTTAAATATGTTTGTATTTCACTGAATATAAATGTAATAAGAATTATCCAGTCCATCATGTCAATCAGTAGTCCTCAGTTACCACTGAGGGTGGTAACTATAGTGTGTGTGAAGTCTGTTCCTTCACTTGTATTACATTCAGCCTCAGCTTTAAATTTCACAATAGTGACATTGATTTGGTACTTTTCTACCTGAACATGTTTAGAGATATTATTATAGATATAAAATGAAAGTGATATTTCTCATCTCCATCTGCTATTAATTGATATATGTAAGTGCTTTGTGAAGTTAATATGAAGCGATATTATTTTGATGCTTTCTCTCTTTTTAAGCTGAAGGTGATTTAAATTCTTACAACAGAACAAAACCCCTTAGTGCTATGACTGGAATCATAATCCACAACCAAATTGTGAAAATCAAAGATCCAGCAGAGTTTCAGAATTAGATGCTTAGTACTGGGAATATGAAGATTAATAAAGCACGTTTCTTAATCTTAAATTACCTGGAGTCTAGAGTTCAGAGAAGCAATATAAAGATAAAAACAAGCTCAACAATTTATAAGACTTACTGCTCTAAAAATATATTAGGGTCACTATGGTGACTTGACAAAAAAAAAAAAAAGTGCTTAGAACCATGGCATAAATGCAAGCCTTCACACTATTAGAAGGTGTAGACTTGTCTTCCAGAATAAAAACAAAACAAAATAAAGCACATGTACAAATAAACCTTTTTTGGAAGCTCTCCAGCTACATGTCCCAAGGAACTTACCAAGCTACTAGCAGAATTGGTACCTCACTGCAAACGCTGTATGATGTTTTCTGAAGTCTCAAGAGATCTCAGTACTTTTTACACCTGGTTGACAGCTGTAAATTAGAGGTGTCACAATTCTTCTGGCACTGCCAAGTTACTTATTGCCCCTAGTTTCTGAAAAGACTTTCCCCCTTTATATTCTTCAACACCATATAACTCTAAGCCATTGCCTGACATTTTTGTTGAATGGAAGGTAAAAGGGGGGGATGGAGGTGCATATGGAGGTGTACATCCTCTTAATGCCCTTGTCTATTGTGTCTGCATGTATTAGGATGTAAATGTGAATGCCAAGATTATCTTTGTGTATTTGTTTAAAATTTTTAAAGTTTATTTATTTGTTTTGAGAGAGACAGAGCATGAGCAGGGCAGGGGGATAGAGAGAGAGGGAGGGAGAGAATTCCAAGCAGTCTCTGCACTGCGAGCACAGAGCCCATTGCGGGGCTCAAACAAATGAACCGTGAGATCATGACCCAAGCCAAAATCAAGTATCTGATGCTTAACTGACTGAGCCTTCCAAGCACCCAGATTATCTTTATATTTGCCTTCAATTACTGAATAAATGAGAGCAGTAGTACACATCAAACATTTATATATATTATATTAGTTGAGGAAATAAAGGATCCATGTAATGACAGAATGAGTTAAGCACTGGAAGACAGGAATAAAGATCATTTGATGAGACCTCAGAGGAAGGGTGCATTTTTTAAATTAATATAATCAGGAAAATGTAATGGAATGCTATATGTCAGCAGCTCTTCACTAGGGATTCCCCTGGAGGTGCAAATGGCGATTGTTGTGAAGTCCTTTGCTAGCAGGCACAATTCAAACATGTATGTGTGCCTTGTTTTGTTGGACAGATGGCCATGATGTTTCTGTAGTTTATGTTTTTTCTCTGGCATATAAAAAGAGGCATGAAGTCAATTCTGGGCATCTGTAACCAGTTTCTAATCCTAGAAGCAGGTAGCAAGATTGAAGAAGTTTACATTTACCAAGAAAACATATGCTGGTTTTGTCTTTGTGTTAAATACTTTGAAGTTGGTAGTGGGAACTACATCTTTGCTAAATTCGACTCCAGTAAATTGCATTATATTCCCATTTTTGTGTCTTTGGCTTCCTTTTAAACTTTAAACAATATTACTATTTTATTAAGTGTATTTAGAATTGTATAATATTATGTTAATTTCATCAAAGCTTGTTAGTTCTTTGTGTATTTTATTTTATAGTTATGTCACAGAAGAACAATTAGACTGACATCTTCTTACTATCAGAAAGAACTACACAGTAAATAAATAATAAGTAGGGCAAGCTAATGAAATTAAAATCAATTGTTAACATGCCAGTATTTAAAAACAAAGGAACTTCACTAAGAAGAGGCTGTAAGGTAAAAATGGATTCCTATATTGATGGGCACAGAAAGTAAGAAATTGTTATTAAATAGGTAACTTTGGGGGTGCCTGGGTGGCTCAGTCAGTTAAGCGTCCAACTTTGGCTCAGTTCATGATCTCACAGTTTGTGGGTTTGAGCCCTGATCAAGCTCCGTGTTGACAGCTCAGAGCCTGGAGCTGCATCAGATTCTCTGTATGTGTGTCTCTCTCTGTGTCCCTCCCCCACTCATGTTCATTCTCTCTCTCTCTCTCTCTCTCTCTCCTCTGTCTCTCTATCTTAATAATAATTAAACATTAAAAAAATTTTAAATAGGTAACTTTTATTTTTTAATGATTTCTTATTCAAGTAGTGTCAACATACAACACATAAACATATATATATATATATATATATATATATATATATATATATATATATGTTTCAGGTGTACAATATAATGATTTAACAATTACATACATTCCTCTGTGTTCATCAGGATAAGTGTACCCTTACTCCCTTTTACACTTTCCCTTCCCCCACCCAGCTCCCCTCTGGTAACGCCCAATTTGTTCAGTCTGGTTTTTGTTTGTTTGTTTGACTTTTTATCTTCGTAATTTGTTTTGTGTTTATATTCCATATATGAGTGAAATCATATAGTATTTTTCTTTCTCTCACTTATTTCACTTAGTATTATACCATCTAGGTCCATCCACATTGCTGCAAAATAGTATGGAGTTTCCTCAAAAAATTAAAAATAGAATGACCATATGATCCAGTAATTTCACTATTGGGTACTTACCCAAAGAAAATAAAAACATCACTTTAAAAAGACCTGTGCACCCCTGTGTTTATTGCAGTACTATTTACAATAGCCAATATATGGAAGCAACCCAAATGCCATTCATAGAAGAATAAAGGCATAGGATAAAGATATATCCCATAAACATATGGGCTATATATACAATGAAACATCACTCATCCATAAAAAAGAATGAAAACTAGGAAACTATTTTAAATTGGCTAAAATTCCTGTAACTGCCATTATCTCAAAATTATAGAGGAGAGAGGAAGCAAAGAGATGGACTTTGTTATATTTGTCAGTTTATTCTAGGAATGAAATGCAGTGCCAAGGCAAGATCATTACCAACTTTGTGGAACCACCTACATACATTTTGTGGATGATTTTAGTGACCTGAATATTTTGTTTATGCAAATTATGAGATATGCATTTCAAATTATTCATGTCCATATCTGCACTAAATTATTAAATTGGTACCAATTTAGGAACAACCTTGTGCTATTATTAGGTCTGTCTCTCACAATCTCCCTCTCTCTCTTTTGAAAATGTAACCTAAGTGTATATAGATTTTATAAAGTATCTTACATCTTCATTCTTTTCTCCTTTCTGTCATTATATCATATAGCATGATTGTGTAGTAAGTTAACATTGTAATATTTGCTGACATTAGCAGCTACTGCTAAACACTAACACAATAATGTATTCTAATATTTATTAATCTCCTTTTAAGAATTAATTGTATAAACATAAGCTTAAGTGTACTGGGAAACAGTCAAATCTGTAAAATAAAATTCACTATTACATACTAGTAACTATTCTATTACATAAAAGTTTTAGCCAGATACAGTGAATCTTTCCATATAGCCCACCAAGTAAGAATCTAAATGCCTTTAACAGAAATAAATAGGATATGCTCTAAATTATTTATTCAAAACATATAGTTGGCTACACAAACTAAGATTTATCTAACTGACTTCATCCTTGAGAGCATATTAGACAATCCCATCAATAATCAAAGAGACAATGAGCAGGAAGGTGGGATGATGAAAAAGTACATCTACCAGTTGACAAGCACTGGTCCAGCCCATAGGATGATTTTTGCATGTTGAATACAACTTATACTATTACTGTTGCTCTTACTAAACTAAAAAATGGAAATTCCTTTTTTTATCTTTGAAAAATGGGTTTGCTTTATAAGTAAAAAGAAGCAATTATTATAGCTGTGTGTTTTTCACATCAATGCCTCAAGAAATAGTGGATGTTTTCAGTACAAATTTCTATTGTGGATTTAGTATAATGGTTTTCAATCCTGTTTTTCTTTTAACATCCCAGTGTATAACAGTCACATTCATTAGTAATAGAAGCTCACTAAGACTATGGTTCTCAAATGTGGAGAGTAGATTGTGGATCGGCAAGAGGATTTAAGAACCCCTGAGGAAGGTTGTTTACTCTGGAAAAAGAAATTTGGAAAGGCTGAAATTCTTACTCATTAAGAAGCTGGAGTAGCAAGGTGGATAATTTCCCATAAGGAAGTCTATTTCCCATTTAAATGTGAAAGTTACTAGCATCAATAGGATTATTCTATAAATTTCCCCATCTCCATCCACAGTCCTTATGCCCATGTAAAGATAATTATTAGCTTCCTATGCCAATTATTTGTGCAGCTTTGTTAATAATAACATAATATCTGTCATTTTGAATAGAATGCAAAACATTGATACAAGAAGTTGCAAGGGCTGTGGCTTAGTATTCATTCTTCCTTCAGAATATGAAACAAACATTCATTGTAGTCTAAGCTATGGAGACATTCCTCTACATTTTGATATTTTACAGACACAGGTAAATTATGTTCTTCATTTAAACAAGTTAATAAGCTTACCTAGGGTAGCCAAAAAATATACTCAATCATACTTTAATATTTCTTTTGCTAAAAAGCACTCTATGCCACTAGTGAACAGACCAAGCCCTTACATTACTTGTCTTCAATAAAACATTATTATCTTTTGGCATTCCCTTGTACTATGGGAAATAAAAAGTCACATGTGGAGAAGTTCTAAATTCTAGACAGAAATGATCCTTGGAGGGCAATTTTTATCCTCCACGGAAGTATTGCAGACTTCTTCCATTAGCATAGTCCCAGGGAGCAAAAGGTTAGGGAACCGGGACTGCCAACTCTACCTGAACACATAAGTCAACATTTCCGCCAAGCAGCGAGGGAGTGTGAGAGTGCACCCACATGTGCATTAAAGTATCTGAGACGAGAAACAACAATTGTAATATTTGACTTTGGAATATACTGTACAGATGGTGACATTTTGTTTGTGGCTGTAGAGAAGAAAGTAAGGCAGTTTCCAGATCCCCCCCCTCCCCAACACCTACCATTTGGCATTGGATATGGGAGGTTGAAGAAAACGGAGGGAGTTTTGCCTCCGTTGAAACAGCTGGGAAACAGATGGAAGCTGGTGTGCAATTTGCCAAAAGCCTTGTCCAAGTCTTCCACCCATTTTCCACCAAAGAAAAGCTAGTCAGGTGACGGTAGTAGAAGCCTCAGGGTCAGCAATGATGGGCTTCAGGAAGTGCAAGAAAAAAATTAATCAAAGATTATTGTAAATACAAGTCCAGAATTAGTCCCAAGGAACATGTTTTCAATAAGACAGAAAACGTGGGAGCAAACCTGGTGAAAACCACAACAGAATCACAGATACCCAGATGAAAGTGTCCACAGAAGTAATTGACATTGGTGCTGCCTCAATTACAATGACATCCTCTCTCTTAGGTGATGAATTAAGGAAATACACACCCACTCTTTATCATGTTAGTTACAGTTTAATTAATCCATGTATGATAATGGTAAATTTTTAAGTATGCACAGTTCATATTGTTTTAGTCACTGGATTTTACTAGGAGCTACTTTGGTTTGGAACTCAAGCATTCAATAAATTGCTTTTGGATTTAAATTTTGAATTATAGCCAGACTTTTGTTTAAATTCAGTCACTGAATGTATAAACCTCCTGTTGTATATTTCTAGTTAGAATGGGCATGTATATAGATTGACTCCAAATGATCATTCTTATAAGCATTGGACCAAGTTTTGTGTGCTTATTTGTGTGTGTGTGTGTGTGTGTGTGTGTGTGTGTATTGGTTTTTAAGTACTTTTGAATACTACAAAAGTTAAAGTATTTCAAAAATATATATAAATTGATAGGCTCTCCTCATTGTGAATTTGTTCATTCATGCTTATATAAGGGACTGTGTTAACCATGAATCATTCAAATTGAACTGCTCATGAGAAAAAATGTTCTGGCTTTGCTGTCAGTTTCCAGAGTTGCTTTACTGAAAGGAAAAGAGTATTGTCCCCATATAAAGAATAATTAACTGCAGATTTCAGACTGAGTATAGATCCAAATTGGCAATAAAAGTTTTAATTCACGTGAGGACATAGATCCTGTGAGAGGGACTTATCTGAATATTCTGGGCTGTGACTGAGTTTCCAGTCTGCCAGGATGAAACATGGAGAAATTAAATTTTAAAAATTCAGTCATCAAGAAGATTTGCTCACACAGAAGAGCTAAATGCTCCAAAGATGAAGAGGTTGGTACATCTGTGGCTTTAAAAAAAAAAAAAGTGGATGATGCACTACTCGTTCCACTTATTATACAACTTATATATGATCCTAGTGGCTTACTCTAAAGTACAGCCTGTATGTGACATATCACAAACCACTTTTGCCTTGGATAAAGCCCTGCCTGCTCTAGCAAGGTAGGGAGCCAGTCAACACAGGGGTAAGTGATAAGCCTAGAAATGTGGTCAGTGAAATCTGAGGAATTTCCGACTGTGCCACTGCATCAGTGAATCATACTCTGATTCTTCAGAAGACAAGTAATGACCAGTGTGCCAAAATTTTGATGCAGGCTTTGTGTAACTGCTGCTACTGCTGGACGTACACAGCTTTGCAGCTGGCCAAACAAGATTCTAGAAAGAGTCAGAACTAAACTGTTTTATGTTAGAACACCTTGTCTAGTGGATTGCCATTATGCAGGGCTCTCTTGACTTCATTAGACTTAGCAGCCAGACATTAAAGAACACATAAAAGAGCATATACTAGTCTCTCTCTCTCTCTCTCTCTCTATCTATCTATATATATATATACACACACACACTAAATACTAATTATATATATATAGTACTTAGCATATTTAAATACAGATGTATATATGTATATACTACTTAGCATATTTAAGCATCATTGAATGAAGAAACAAATGTTACCGAAAAGGATCTTTCCCAAAGTATACCATATTACATTTGTCAATTTAAAAAATAAAATGTCACTCTTTGTAATCTTTGATTAACCATCATTTTCCTATATTCTCTCATTTGGGCTCAAGAAGAATTTGTTGTACTTCCACCTGATGAAGACATCACAATTTGTGTGTGTATGCTCAAAAATAGAGAACTGAAGTGATTTTTAAGAGAGCACAAACACACCACTTTACCTTGATTATGTTGGTATTTCCCTGAAGATAGATTCGACATGAATTACTAGAACTGGTACAATGATTTGTTATTGGTTTATGTTAATTTTTTTCCATTATAGGCACACATTCTGTTCTTCAGTATATTAAGAATATATTCTAACATACATCTCAGGTATATGATAAGGATAAGTGAAATACCATATTTTAATTATGTCTAAACTCCTAGAAAAAAGGATGGAATAATATGCCCTAAATTATTATTATTTCTACATGGCATTATAAGATTTGGTGTTTGGATAGCTTTGGTTAGGTGTTGTACATCTTATGTGTATCTCATATATAATGAAAAAACAAAAAACTTTTTATATTTTGAGTTATATGAACACAATTTTATTTATAGACCCCACATTGGAATATGTATTATACAAAATAAAAGAATAGCAATGCTATTGTCCTTGAAGAAGCTGAACTTAAATAGACATTAGAAGGTCAGTAAATCATACTCATATGTATGTTTTGTCTGAACTTGAAATGACTCTTATGGCCCAGTTGCTAAAAATTTCAATTGCTTAAGTGTTCATATACTAAATCAACACTTCTTTTAGGAATTAAAAAATTTAATCATACTTAGATCCCAACTGTATATATGTTAAACTTATTAGACACAATTTTATATCTAAAATTATTTTCTAGAAATGGTTTATCTTATATATTGGTCTTTTTATTATAATAGCATATTAAGAGCAGTTAAATTTTTTGTTCATATTTTGGACATTAAGCTGTGAGTCACATGAGAGCAGATTGAAAAAAAGAAATGTATCTTATCCTGTTGTGATATTAGTCTTAACTATCTTTGCTCTATTTTTCCCATGTCTAACACAGTACCTGATAAAATTAGTTACTCAATAAATGCTTCTGGTATGAAGGATGTGATTGAATGCTTTTTTTTTTTTTTTCAGATTCCCAGGAAGGAAACTATAAGTCAGAAGTCAATAGCAAACCCAGGAAGGAAAGGACAGCTTTTACCAAAGAGCAAATCAGAGAACTTGAAGCAGAATTTGCCCATCATAATTATCTGACCAGACTGAGGCGATATGAGATAGCAGTGAATCTGGATCTCACTGAAAGACAGGTAAAGTTGGACATTGATGTGATTGTTGTATTTTTAATTGCGTTGAATCAACAATCTTCTCTTGCCGTTTTTGAAATAACTAGATTTGTGGTTCTTAAATACCATATGGAAGACAGGTGCTGTATTCCATGATGATGTTTGGGCCCAGCAGAATGATAAAATTAAGGATAAAATAGCAGTGTTTTAAGAAAAAGTACATCTATCCAGTTTAAGGAATCATTCTTTATTCTGTAATTGTTTTTAAAGTACTGTCTCTTGTATATAATAATAACATATAGTGAGCCATTTTGTTTGCTTAAATTTTAAAATCTCCTTATTTGCTATAGTAGAAAGCTGGAAACCCCGTGTTAGTTTCCTCTACTGCTCAGTACAGGGTTTGTTATGTTACCATAACACATTAACCCCCAAACCTCAATGACAAAACAGAAATGCTCACTATTTGCTCACTCGCCGTACTTACAAGTCCAGCATTACAAACAATCACTCACAGACCCAGTCTGACTCTCTGGCATCTCGACATGTGGTGTCCTCAGTAACCACAGGAGGTAAGAAAGAGTTGGAGGTTCATGCATTGACCTTTAAATGTTTTCACCTGGAAATGACCCATGTCACTTCCATTTATACTCTAAGGTCCGGAAATCATCAGTAGTGCCAGTTAAGTTCATGGGGGTTGGGAAATGATGAGAGCAAGGGCGTGTAGATTATTGGTAAATATTTCCCAACTATTTAAAAAATTATATTGGTCTAAAAAATCTAAAAATTCTGACACCAACTCAGAAAATGCTGAAATTATTAATGATCTTTCTACCCCAGGGGATAAAACCTAAAAAATACTTTTTAATTAATTACATTTTGGGTTCTTTCTTAGATTTTATTTGCTCCAGTAGTGCTGCCAGTGCATTCTTTTTATGGATCTTGATTTGCCCTGGGAGAATCTAGCCTACTGATGGTCAACAGTTGCTAATCTTTAGAAAAACATTCCTGAAAGGCAAATCCAAACAACTTTATGGATAGTGCAGTTATGATTGGCACTCCTAGGAGTAGAGTCTCATTTCCTCTTTCACAGTGTACACCTCCTCCAGGGATCCCATCGGAACCAAAGAAATACCAACAGGGTGTGGACAAATGAATACAATCTTAGGAGAACAAGTTATTTTATCCAATTTCTTAAATCATCTGTTTTCCTTCTGCTAAATTCCTATGCTTCAACTTTTCGTGGGATATTTCTGGATAGTGGGAATATATAAAGAAACACTTTTATGTGGTTTTATTTATTAGCAGTTTATATTTTATTAAATATTTTGACTAATGCCTACTTTGTGAAACACAACATTCTCCTTCCCTTGAACTTCACATACAAAATTCCCTCTGTAAGTGTCCAACATTTGGCATGCAAGAAAGGAGAATCCAAAATCTTCATTATCAGATATCTGGGTTTTTTTTCCATTTATTAAAGAAAAACACTGGGACCATATTGAGAAGAGGAGGAATTACAGGTTGATGTCTTCATATATAGATAGTGAATTCTAAAAAATGCAACCATGTTTTATATGATACATAAAAGAAACAAACAAGGATTTGCTTCCAAGTTACCACAATAATGGTTCCTTAGTACTATAATTCCGTTACTCAAGAAAAAAGTCAAGGTTCTGTTCTTGGTATTCCAAACATAGCTATGGTTATCTGTGGTTATTTTATTATAAAGGAGAAGGTTCACCTTTGGTTTAGAATAATTCATTTTAGAAGCAATTATGTAAATTTGACCTGGCAATTTTGAAGTTTTTTTGGATATTTCATATTCTTCGTGAGTTGTCATTCTTGATAAAGAGTGATGTGTAATTATATGCGTAATTATACACAAACAGTAAAAAATATTTTTAATGTTTATTTTTGAGAGATAGAGTGCAAGCTGGGGTGGGACAGAGAGAGAGAGGGAGACACAGAATCATAAGCAGGCTCCAGGTTCCGAGCTGTCAGCACAGAGCCTGATGTTGGGGCTTGAACTCATGAACTGTGAGATCACGACCTGAGCTGAAGTTGGATCCTTAACTGACTGAGCCACCTATCCCCCCCATTTTAATCTTTGGATTTTCTTTTTTTTAAGGTCCCCTATCAGTTAGCTTTTTCTAGGTAATAAAGCACTCAAAAATTTTAGTGGCTTCAACCAATAACCAATATTTAATTTGCTCACAATTTTGTGAGTCAGGGATTTTGACTGAACTCAATTGGATTGTTATACTGCTAGGCTTACCTAGATCTATCATAGAGCTATAGTCACCTTATGAGTTTGAAGAGCAGTTGGTGTACACAGCCTCAGCTGGGACAGCTTGTCTCTGTTGTGCGTGGTTCCATCTTTTTTTAAGAGGGTCCTGGGTCATTTCAGATGGTGGTAGAAGCATTCCCAGGAATAGAAGAAAAACTTCAATGTACAAGGGCTTTCATAGTGTCTCCTAACCTCATATTTACTAATGCTTCATTGTCTAAAGCAAGTCATATGGCCAAACTCAGTGTCTGTGTAGAAGGAGACAATATAGAAGAATGTATACATGGAAGGAAGGCAATGTTTGTTGGAGGCCATTACTGAAACAATCTAACTATAGCTTTATAGGGGGAAAATAATTAAAAAAATAAATAAATTGAGATATAATGGGGCTTGCAAAAAACTTCAATTTGGTTTTGTGCATTTTTTTATCCTATAAACTTTACTTACAATTTTGCAAGTTAATATGAAAAGGAGATGTATCATGTGGAATCCAAATTCCCAATCAAAATTAAGTTGTTAGGTATGTCTGTATGGCTTGGTTGGTTGAGAATCTGATTTGTTATTTTGACTCAAGTCATGATCCCAGGGTCACGAGATAAACCTTGTGTTGGACTCTACACTGAGCTTGGGGCATGTTTAAGATTCTTTCTCTCTTTTCCTTTACCCCTCTCCCTGGCTTGCATGCTTTTTTTCTCTCAATAACAACAAAAAATTAAGTTTTTATTGGGCCATTATTTATTAGAGAGAAAAAATTGAATTATTATGATAAAAATTTGAAGAGAAGTATTAGATTGTCCAGTTGGAATTGTGTATTCTTAGGCAGGTAACAATGTCCCTAAGGCACAAAATGGAAATTAAAACTACCTTCTTGGGGCACCTGGGTGGCTCAGTTGATTAAGTGTCCAAATCTTGATCTCAGTTCATGTCTTGATCTCAGGGTTCTGAGTTCAAGCCCCACATTGGGCTCCACACTGAGTGTGAAGCCTGCTTAAAAGAACAAAACAAAAAACAAGCAAACTATCTTCTATTGTTTCTACTCAGGTCTGTGTGTCATAATAAATATGACAGTATTTCTAGCATAAACTATAAAACACAACTGTCAACCAGAGGGGCAAAAAATCTTTGCCACGTCAGACATAGTGAATTGATTATTTTGTAATACAAATATTTGTTGAGCTAGATGCTAGAAATTAAATCTTGCTAAAATAAGCTAGACAAATCTCTGCTAGAACTCATGGAAGGGCAAAAATCGAACAAGTATTAACAACTGTGATGAGTGTTGAATGTCACAAAAGACGAATGCCAGGGTTGTATGGGGAAAAGTTCCTGGTTATGCCAGATGTTCATTTTATTCCTAGACTTCGGTGCACATGTAGTATCTAATTTTTTTTAATGTTTTATATATTTCTGAGAGAGAGAGAGAGAGAGAGAGAGAGAGCGTGTGAGCAGGGAAGGATCAGAGAGAGAGGGAGACACAGAATCTGAAACAGGCTCCAGGCTCTGAGCTGGCTGTCAGCACAGAGCCCGATGCGGGGCTCAAACCCACAAACCGTGAGATTATGACCTGAGCCGAAGTTGGACGCTTAACTGACTGTGCCACCCAGGTGCCCCTGTAGTATCTTAAATTGGGAATCTAAAGGCTTTACTTATGTTCTCTGGGATGAATTTTACTATGCTAAGTTTATCAGAAAAATATTGTATGCTGTCAGTCATCAATTTTGCTATTCTTAAAGGTCTGAAAACATTCTTCCAAGATGCCAGCACTCTTGTCCCAGTGAGATATTTTCAGTTTATTTTCCTCAAAGTTGGCCTTTTAAACTTAAAAACATAGAATTATAAACTGAGCCCATTTCATTCATCTTCTTTTAATTGTTTTACAGTAATTCTATTACTTTGATTTTGAATTAATGCTATACATGCCTATCTGTGTAATCTATATCCTAACAGTATATATTCTTAAATAATACCCCATTTATAAGATTTCCAGATGTAAAATATTCTAATTATAGACATGTACTTTTTTCATTTCCATTCTGCAAGATTTATCTTTCCATACTTTAAAATAACCTGAGACTTATATCTAATTCCATATTGTTCAGTGTTTTCCTTAACTTTAATAGAATTTTCAATCTCCTAAAATATTTTTCTTGACTTTATAAAAGCATTTAAAGACATAAATGCAAAGGTAGAACTCATAGATATATGATGTAAAGGGAAAAATAAATATTAAATAAGCTATAACAATTTATGGCAGAATTGTTGTAAAGAAATAACTTTCTCCTAAATGGAAACTTACTTTATAATCAGAAGTAGTTTTTAGATGTATTTTCATGTGAGAATTTTATATAATCGCCTATGAAATAAGCATATGTATAACTGATAAGTTATTTGTATATACTCCTACCTTGCTTAGTGATATAAATCACTAATCAATATATTTGCTACATTTTATTATAGGCCACATACACATAATTATAAAGATTTGCTATGATGATTAGATTTCCCTTAAGGAAAAAAGTAATATATGTTAAATCCTTAATATCACTCAGGGCTTGAATTTTCAAACCCCCACCTGAAGAATAGTTCTGAAATCTCACAAAGAAGTCAGATTCTTATGTTAGTGTCTTTACAGTGCCTTTGTAGGTCAAGGGAGCCTATATTCCCCTTTGAACTCCATCTGGCCAAAGAAGCAAAATAAGAGGCTCATTCTGCAATGTAATTTCACATTAGCACACAGGTATTAAAGAAAATTATTTTATGTCAAATAAAAATGGAGATACTAGAACAAAATTGCACTTCAAATATTTTTTAATTATGTAACTGTTTTGTGCAAAGATCAGTCTAGTATCTCCCAGCTTCTAACTTACAGTTTCTATTTTACACTGTATTCTCAATCAACAGTTAATAATCCTCAATTGGCAGAGCCACTGGGAATATTTTGAAGAGCCAGTCAGTCTAAAGACCCTCCTGTCCCGAGGCATTTTTACATTGGGCATGCTTATTCTGGCTTTTTTGTCCATCAAGACACACTTGGAGAAAGCTCCCGCAATTTTTTAATATCTCACAGTGGGAAGAGGAG
Source organism: Proteles cristata cristata (assembly GCA_017311185.1). Classification (NCBI taxonomy): domain Eukaryota; kingdom Metazoa; phylum Chordata; class Mammalia; order Carnivora; family Hyaenidae; genus Proteles; species Proteles cristata. Next base: position 3,023,270 of record JAESUZ010003705.1, on the reverse strand, counting down.
GGAAGGCAGCTGTATGAAACTATAACAGGAGTGACAAATGGGCATTTTTATATAGATGAGGCTGCCAAATAAAAAAAGAATGGGAGATCCTTTTATTTCACAAAGCTAATCAAAGGTGCAGTGTTGCAGAATTGTAAACTATCAAAGATTACTGGAATAAACAGACCGAATTCATGATACCTCTGCCAAGATAAATGGAAAATCCCACCTAGTTGGATCATATTTCATTAGTAGAAATGAGAAGGATTATGCTTTGTTTGTTACCCATAAATCATTAAATGGCTCAATGTCAAATATTTTCAAAACAGGCATCCAGTTTTTGGATCACTATGAAGGAGAATTTTTCATGTATCAAATAAACAGTGGTTTTGCCTTTTGCTCAGCAATTTACACACTCTGTATCCTTTAAAAGTTTATTCTTTTACATCCATATGGATACTTTTTACCTAATAAATTATTCTCCATGACCAGACACATTGTCTGTTCAAGGTAATTCAAGACTATCTGGATAGCCAATGATGTTAGAATATTCTCTCATTTCTTAGAGTAGTATTTAATAGTCACCTGCGGTAGCAGCAAGATGTTTCTTTGCTTAAATCATGGTGTGCCTGCCATTTTAAAAGATTAAATATGAGTTGACTCCACTGGAAACATGGCGGGAAGCGTAGGATAGAAGAGTTGATGATGGAACATAACGGAATCTTAGTTTTTAGTGGAAAGGGGTATTGCCTGAGTACTGCTGTTTTGTTTTGTTTTCTTGTTTTTTGGTTTTTTTAAGAAATGCATATTGACAATGTACAATCTAAAACAAGAATCAGAACTATCTTACATACTATAAAACAAAGGCTATGATAAAAGAAGAGTAACATATGATAGTCGATTATAAAGCAAGGTCTATAAATTAAAAAAGGAATTACTTAACCCTTTCCTAAATCAATTTTTAGAAATACTACCTATATAAAGTAGAACACTGAGAAGTAAACAATTGATTTCTAACAGTTTACAAATATAAATATCTAAATGTGAAATAATATAGAAAAAGAACTCTGAAAAATAAAGCCCTACCCTTAGAGAAAGAAATCAATTTTTAAATGCTATTAAGAATAGAGATAGGAGGGGCGCCTGGGTGGCTTAGTCGGTTAAGCGTCCGACTTTCGCTTAGGTCACGATCTCGCCGTTCGTGGGTTCGAGCCCCGCGTCGGGCTCTGTGCTGACATCCAGCTCAGAGCCTGGAGCCTGTTTCAGTCTGTGACTCCCTCTCTCTCTGACCCTCCCCTGCTCATGCTGTCTCTCTCTCTCTCCTAGAAATAAGTAAAAAAATAAAATAAATTAAAAAAAATTAAAAAAAAAAGAATAGAGATAGAAATATCCATATATATATGGATATATATACACATACATTCATATATATATATGTCTGTGTATATGTATCTATATATACACCTATAAAATGAGCCTTTATTTTATCAGCTTTATTGAAATTTGCTTTACCAATTTTTGGTGTGAGCATTCATCAAACTGATATAATGAAAGCATAAGGATAATTCTCTGTTTAACCTCAGAATTGCCATATTTTACTTCCCAATGTCTTCAATACAGAAACAAATCTATTAATTTATACTTAATCAGTAAATCAACAATAACATTCTGAAATATAACATGCATTGCTTCACAGGGTCACCATTTAAAGTATAATACTAGTGCATCTGGGTGGCTCAGTTGGTTAAGTGTCTTGACTTCGGCTCAGGTCATGATCTTGCAGTTCATGAGTTCAAGGTCTGTGTTGGCCTCTGTGCTGACAGCTCAGGGCCTAGAGCCTGCTTCTGATTCTGTGTCTCACTCTCTCTCTGCCCCTCCCCTACTTGCGCTCTTTCTCTCTGTCTCCCAAAAATAAATAAACATTTAAAAAAAGAATAGATTTTTAACTTCCCATCTCTTTATTGTTTCTTATTTTTTATGCTGGACTTTTTTTTTTTTAAGTTTTGAACTTTTTCCAGTTGTTAAGGTTATTGATGTTTTTGTGATTAATGCATGTGAATATGATAGTAATAATTACTGTTATTCTTAAAATAATATTGGTTCTAAGGAGGTGGTTCCTAAATCTAATAAATTAAATGACAAGTGTACTGAAGGCTCATATATATTATAATAATGACCTTAAAGATGTCGAGAAATAGAATATTAATTTCTTAAATTTAACCATAGAAAGTTGCCCATTATTCTAGTGTCCTGTTAAAAATAGTGTGCTTCTGTGTTTCAACCACATATTTATATTTGATAGATTTCACTTAATTAGATCAAGGCTAGAAGAGGCTGTTAGTCAAAATGGTATATACTGACCATGGTATGTTGCTAGCCATTGTTAAACATCATCCCAGATGATGGGAAAATGTTGAGAACAAACACTGTTATTTTAGTTGATTTCAGTGGTGTAAACAAAGTAAGTACCAATTGTGGCCTAGAATACACAAATTCTATATAGTAAAGATTTGCTAGTCAGGAATTTTTTAATACAATAAAAGATAAAGGTGTCTGATTTAATTTTGGTTGGAAATGTTAAATATTAAATATCCACACAAATTTGCAGAAGTCATGTGTTAATACTATAGTTAAGTAAACAGTATTTCACTTAAAATAAGTGAAATAAGTATTTCACTTAAAATAATAATTTCACCTAATTTTCAACTGTATGAAAAATAGTGTTAGGAATAATGAATTTTCATTCTAAATTAATATTATTGAAATAGGCCATTTAAGTTGAATTTCATTAGGTATGACAGAAAAGGTATTGTTGTTAGCATTTATTACTACTGCAACATTTCTTAAAAAGTCAAATAAAAAGAATCACTCCTCTAAGAATTTGCTCACCATGTTGAAAGGCTACTTTGGTTTGCATTTTTGGAAAGGAGAATGTTCTGTTGACTTATAATAATACCCATCACATTATAATTTATTATGGAGAATTTCATTTGTTGCCTCAAAAAAGTTACTTTTTTTGGTTGAATATATAATTTGCCTTGGCTCCCAATAGCTGATGTGTATTTAGTTTGTTTAAAAATATGCAAAATAGTAAATGTTTTATGGTGACATTTAGTGAGCCTAGTTCTCAAGCATTCTAAAGAGGAAAGAAAAAGAGGATTCAAAACTGAAGATTATAAAGGTGAGGAAACATTTATAAACATTGTGCTGAAATAGAGGCTAAACACGAAATGCAGCCCTCCAAACAAGAATTCAGTCTTTAGTCATGGAATATATCCTAATGCCCTTCAGCCTCCTATACATACAAACAACCGCTTCCCAACCCCATGTTGTATGGCTGTAGAAAAAGCACAGTCAACTGGCTGCTCCCATGCATTTCTTGGAAAGAGCTGAGGGATTCCTTTTCTTTATAAGATATAAATCTATTCAGGCAGCAAGAGTAAAGAAGATTTCTTTTCCTCATTTTTCATGCTTACCTTATGGAGCATTATTGGTTGTAGTTCTTCAGTTCAACTGAGAACTTTGCCACTGAATTACATGGGTGAGTCTTTCTAGGGCCTCTTTACCTTGGCTAACTAGATCAGCTGCCATGACCAAATTTAATCACAGGGAATGTGATTAAATCTGAACATTGTACTTGATAAAATTATTCTTTGCCAGTTTTCACGTGGTAAAGATGTGAACAAATATTTGTTAGACGATGTCTACAGTATTTCAAGTGGCCAGATACAAATGAAAACATTTGAAATGTTAAAGCTACAAATTCCAGATGTTTAGAGACCTCTAGATATATCACTGAAATAGTTTTTATCCAGATGTTTGGTATTACAATTGTTTCTTCAAAAGACAGACATTTATGGTGTTATATAAATATGGGTTATAGCATAATATAGTTTAACATTATCTCAATCTGTTTGCCTGTGGCCATCATAGGAAGTTGTGTAGCAGTTACAGACATGTATTTCATTTGTGTTCTCCTATGGTATATTGTGAACCCTAAAAGGACAGGTATTGTAAACTTTTATATAGAAGGCTATAATGTGAGTGACTAAATAAATTAAATAATAAGGTAAAATGAATGTTTAGTAAGTGACAACAGTGATTCTCACAGTATTATTAAAGACAAAAATATGATTCCTAGATTCTGAAATACATCATTCAAAGAAATTAATCACAGCAGAAATGTCTTGGCTGCTTTATTCAGTAAAAGGAGTCAAGATGTAAATAAATGCTTTCTATTAATTTAAATAGTAGTTTGATAATCCAAACAATATGAATACTAAATACTTTGTTGACTAAGGCATAAAAAGTAAGAATTCCTCATAATAAGTAAATGTTCTGAAAAGTAAGGCACATAACTGAGCACTTTAAGTATTCATTACTATAATACAGCAGATTATTATATATTTGTTACTATTTAATATAAATATTTTCAAAAAATACCTGCATTACTAGATATTAAGAGTCTATAAGGTTTGGTCCTTATAGTTGAATTCAAGAATAATAGTATTTTTTCATAACTCAGATTCTTGGGATAAAGAATTTATCTTTTTAAGTTTATTTATTTTTAGAGAGAGTGAGAGAGAGAGCATGCATAAGCAAGAAGGGACAGAGAGAGAGGGAGAGAGAGAATCTCAAGCAGGCTCTGTGCTGTCAGCAGAGTCCACTGCAGGGCTCTGTCTCACCACTGTGACAGCATGATGTGAGGCACAATCAAGAGTCAGATGCTTAATCAACTGAGCCATCCTGGTGCCCCAAGAGTTTATTTTTATCCAAATTGTTAATCATACTATGTGACATAACAATACACACTATACATGCAATCTTGCCTTAGATCAAGGCTTAAAAATGGAAATATTTGTAAAGAAAAAAATTCATTTATCTAGTACTTTTCAGAAAAATAGCAATCTCGTATATAAAATGGGCTTTAGGACCCCCTAAATAATCAAAGCTCACAGAATTTATATTCATGCTCCAAGATGGACATATTTGTTTTAATTGTATGCAAAATTTTTGATGACCCAATATCCTAGAACCTATGGCATTATTCTATGTTATTGGGACAAAATATTCCAATACCAATAACATCAAAAGTATGAGATTCCCAGAGGAAATAAATAATTTACTGTAATAATTGTGTGGCAGTATTAGAAGAGGGGCACATTGAGCCTAGGGATAGAGTTCTATACTATATGATGGAACATTGGGGGAAACTCTTAATAGTGAATTAGCAATGATACCATCCAGAACAACAACAGTTTAAGGATATTCTTCATTTCATTTCATTTCATTTTGAGAGAGAGAGAGAGGGAGAGAGAGAGAGAGAGAAAATCCAAAGCAGGCTCCACACACAGTATAGAGTCTGACACGGAGCTTGATCCCACAACCTTGGGATCATGATCTGAGTCAAAATCAGAAATCTGATGCTCAACTAACTGAGCCACCCAGCACCCCAATTTAAGGATATTCTGTAAAATATGAAGCTAATTTTTATACCAAAGGCTTTCTCATATACAGCCAGTAAACTGTTATTTACTTGTCTTTTTTCTTGACTCTGAATGTGTAGGGACTTTGTCTTATTTATTTGTACATTCCTCACTCTAACCCTCCCATTTTTTATCTAACACAGTAGCTGTTGCTAACATTTAGTATTATCAAGTGTATGAGTGAATGAATAAATGGAGCTTGAAAGTCACCAAGGAAATGGGAGATTAGCTTTACTCTGTCTAGTTTATAAATGCAGATCATTATATTAAACACATTTTTAAGCTTTAATGAAAATAAATAGTATATTTGTTTTTTAAAAATGTAGTGTCAGGGTGTGCCTGGGTTTCCCAGTAGGTTAAGCGTATTACTCGTGATTTCAGCTCAGGGCATGATCACACAGTTCATGAGTTAGAGCCCCATGTGGGGCTCTGGACTGACAGCGTGGAGAATGCTTGGGATGCTCTCTCTCTTTCTCTCTGCTCCTCTTCCCCGCTCTTGTTCTTTGCTCTCAAAATAAATAAACATGAAAAAAAAATGTGATAAAGGGTCAGACATTTGAATGATAATGCTTTAGCTAACTTATAAATGAAACAAAGCAAAAGCTATTTTTTTCAATTTGACCCATGAAACTGGATTATAAAGTGATACTAAATTAAACTATGGTTTATTTATTTATAAAACTGTAGTATTAATATTCTAATGGAAATATTTTTTTATAATCTGGAATTGCTTTTGTAGATTTGCTTTTAATACTGTGATGCTAAGAGAAAAACACAGGCTTTTCCTCAAAATCTTTCTCTAATGTCATTTCATCTCAGTATTTTATAGTATGTTTGAAAATACATCTAGATGTACTGACTTTTGCATTCTTCCTTTCCATTTTTATACAATGTACCTATCATGTGTTTGTTGCTGATTTTTGTTTTGTTATTAATTTCATGTAGTTTTGATATCAAATATGTTATCTGACCTCTAAAGAAAATAGTAAATAATTACTGTATAATTATCAAATGCTTTCACACATATATACATGTATGTGTCTTTATGTATGCATATATAGCTACCATTGAATACTATGAAAGTCTTTTATCAGCCTGTTTTTTAAAAAATGGCAAAATTTCACATGGAAACATGGAAAACAACACAAAATAGCCTATATGAGCTCTAAAATCAATACCATATTCTTACATTTTTCTCATTTAGAATTTCACTAACAGGTTTTATACTGTTATTATAGAATTACTGTACTCCTTCTCCCAGAAAAGGAAATAAGTGTAGATGTTAAAAGAAATCTATTCCTCCCATTTTCTGCCAAGATTATTTTGACTGAATGTTTCAGCTCTTGGTGACAATGATGATGATGTGTTTCTTCCATCTGGAATTGTCCATGGAGAAAATGTCCCTATGGAGAATCTTGAAAGGCTCATTATTCCAATATTACAAATATGAAAATTGGGGCAGAGAGAAGTATAATTTTCTCAGATTCACACAGAAACTCAGAAGTGAAGCCAGGAGTAGAACCCAACTCATGTGGAAAAGATCTAATGCAACATGCAATGTCAAGCTTGCAAAGGTAATTAAATTGAGTAGTATAATTACCTAAATTATAGTACAGGAAATAGTGTCATATTTACAAACCTAATTATATCGAGTAGGAGAATTACATGAATGATAGTAATCATATGGATGGAGTTCACATACTTTATAAGCTTTACTTTTGTATTCTAACTCCTAAAAAAGTAGGGGTTTGAAATATAACAGGAACAACAACAAAAGACCAGTCTGAAGCCAAACCACCCCCATATTTAAATTCTGGCACCACATTTTCCCCTTTGTGTAATCTTAAACAAGTTACTTAACCTCAGAGTCTCAACTTCCTCATCTATAAAATAGGAATAAGTTAAAGATATCTGGAAAAAACTGTGATTATTAGAAATATTACATAAACAACACCTATAGTAGAGTTGCCTAGCCTTAAATAGGTATATAATGAAAGGTAACTACTGGTCATTTTGTTATTAAGTAACAATAACACATGAACACCCATCAGCTAGTTTTTCTTGTCATTTTGTTTTTGCTGTATTTTTAAATTTTTTTTTTTAATTTTATTTATTTCTGGGAGAGAGAGAGGCAGAGTGAGCAGGGGAGGGTCAGAGAGAGAGGGAGACACAGAATCAGAAGCAGACTCCGGGCTCTGAGCTAGTTGTCAGCACAGAGCCTGACGCGGGGCTCGAACCCACGAACTGTGAGATCATGACCGGAGCCGAGTGAACTGTGAGATCATGACCGGAGCCGAAGTCGGACGCTTAACTGACTGAGCCACCCAGGCGCCTCTAGAGTGGACCATTTAATAAAAGGTTTTGTGGCAACTTGTTATCCATATGGAATAAAGTAAATTTTGATCTTTGCACTGTATACTAGAATCATTACTTCATGGATTGAACACTTCAATGTGAAATGCAAACCTTAAAATCATAGAAGAAGACTTAGAAAAACATCTTAATGGCCTCAACAGAAAGAGGGTTCTTAATGAAGACATAAAAATGATAGAAATTGATAAATTTGAGTATTTTAAACTTTAGGGTTTCTGAACATTAAAAGACACTCTAAGGAAAGGAAAGAAACTGTAAATTGGGAGAATATAGTAGTAGCCATGTAAGCACAAACCATTAAATTAGCATTCAGAATATATTTTAAAAGGCTATAAAGAATAAAACTCAATTAAGGTGACTTCAATGCAAACAACACAGATTTCACAAAGAAGACTTAAGCATCATTTTCAATATATTTTACTCATTGGTAATTAGCGAATGCAAAATAAAAATATGGTAAGATAACATTTATAGTCATTATATTAGATAAAAATTGGTAACTCCAGATGTTGATACAGATGTGGATCAGTAACAACTTTTACACTCTGGACTCTATGTGTATATGTGGTGGCAGTGGGTAAATTGAAGAAATTTTGGAAACCAGTGTTTTTGTATTATCACATTAAGTTGAATGTTCATATATCCTGTGATCCATTGATGTAAACCCTGAGTATATATTCAGAGAAGTTCTATCATATGGTTATCAGAATACAAATGCAAAAATGTTTATAGCATCATCATTTATAAAAGGGGAGGTAAAGAAAAGAATTGAAGTGCCCATAGATAGAATAGTGGATAAACTGTAGTATATTCATACAGTGGAATAGTATACAACCATAAAGAATGAATGATTGCAGTCTCTTGAATCAAAGTGGATAGGTCAAGAAGCCTGTCGTTAGAAACATTCCATTTGGATAAACCTAAAAGACAAGCAAAATTACACAGTACTTTTTCAGGTCACACATTGTGAAAAATACTGTTGTTTATGTTTGTTTGCTTGTTTATATAAAGGATTAGAGCTGATAAGCACAAAATTCATTCTTTGAATGAAATACACAGATTAATACAATGTAAAGGGACATTTAACAAGAATACACAATGATGAGACACACAATGTGAAAGGAACATAAATTTCCTCTAAAACAAGAAGTTAAAATGATGCCAATATTATTCTCTTTCTGAAAATAAATAGTCATTTAATGTATATTTATTTAGTTTTTAGTTTTTGTTTTATGATATATATATAGATAGATATAGATATATAAAATGTATTAGGCAAATTCAATTAAACTTTAGAAGAAAAACTTGTATCTACAATGCTGATGTGAAATATATATCTATATATAGTTCTATATAGATATTAGTTCAAAGTATCATAGATAGTTTATAAAATGAACTCACAATGAAGTGGTACAGTCACATAAAGCTTTGTGAATGCATCAGTGGGCTGCGACGGTACAGAATGGTCCTTCAAGATGTAGCTTCCCAGTAGCTCTCTGAGTATGTTTCAGATTGGCTCAGGAGTTGACAGCTAGATGTCAAACCAACACACTTGGGAGGAAAAAATATTTCACCAATATAATTATTAAAATACTGGCCAATATTCATAGAAACTCTTTATAAGCCAAATACCCTTGAGCAACCCAAAATGACAGCATTCTTTCCCATCTATTTTTTGATACTGCATGTCATAAAATATGGAGTAGAGTACTTTGTGGGAGTCTTCTGAAAGTTTAAATCACTATAATAAGTATGGGATCTGTTTAAATTCAATGCTGGTTTATTTTCGTATTCACTCCTTCACAGAGTCCTTGTCTAAGTCTTTGAGGAGCTATTTTTTCATCAATGACAAAAAAAGGAAGGAAAAAATGCCATTTCATTTTCTTTCTTGTTTTTCTTTCTCTTGTTCACTCCTTTTCTTTGTTAAGGTGAAAGTCTGGTTCCAGAACAGGCGCATGAAATGGAAGAGAGTAAAAGGAGGGCAGCAAGGAGCTGCAGCTCGAGAAAAGGAACTGGTGAATGTCAAAAAGGGAACACTTCTTCCTTCTGAGCTCTCGGGGATTGGTGCAGCCACCCTCCAGCAAACAGGGGACTCTCTAGCAAATGAGGACAGCCACGACAGTGACCACAGCTCAGAGCATGCACACTTATGATACACAGAGAGAATCAGCTCCATTCTCAGGAAAGAAATGTCAAGATGGCAAGCCTTACTCAAACCATCGTTTACACAGAGAGAGGACTATGACAGTGATTTTTAATTATTATTAAATTCAGGCATTTCCAGTCTGTTTTTCATGATCTATAGAGGGTTTACACTAAGTGCCACTTATTAAAGATGCTTCCACAGTGAAGATGGAGGTGAACTTGCTTTGACTGTTCCAGATGTGTTGGTCGTGTGAGTGACAGTAAGCAGGTATGTTTGCTTTTGCTTGCACTGAAAATTTAATTGCTATCAAGAGCAAACTATGAGACCTTTTAATTCAGGATGCCTCCAGAGTGAAGATGCAGAAGATGAACTTGTTTTGAAAATTCCAGATGTACAAGGTTATATGTATGACAGTGGGCAGGTATTTGCTTTTGCTTGCACTGACACTTAAATTGCTATCGAGAATAAACCATGAAACATTTTATCCTGAATAGCCACAGTGCCTGAAATCACTTTTAAGTGGATAAAAAATGTATTTTAACTCTGTATATATTACCCTTAAGTCATTTTCCTGTCTTCACTAAGTTTAGCAATGCATTCATATTAGCTGATGAAAATAGGCACTTAAGATGACAACCAGAACCAGCTTCCTGTCTGTTTATGCATTTTGTCATCCCAGAAACAATCAGCACATGCTTACTTGTGTTCAAGTAGAGAAAAATACATTAGAGTCTGATAGGACATATTCTTGTACCACAGACAAAACAAATCTTATGTTGCATTTTCTATCAACTGCTGCTAATACATTATTAAACTTACCTAGCTCCTCAATTCTTCTTATCTTATAGCTTGACAAAAAAATTATGATCATAGGCAAACCAGTTAACTTGCAGAAAGAGCTTTGTATGACAGATCTTGTCTGATTTTATTTCTTGAAAATGCTAGCTGTTGTATGATTTAATTAACAAGAAAAAAGTTTCCCCTTGATTGGTGATAGTATTGGACAAGTTGCAAAGTAAAATTGACTTCTCAAGTTGGTAGAAGATAAAATTCTGAATGTTTTCAAATTAGATTCAATAAAGACATTTTTTTTCATATATGATGTATTCATGCAGAACAACAATCTTTGTATTTTGTAAAAAAAACAAAAAGTGTTTAATAAATCATCCTTTGTAAATAATTTTGGTCTCCCTACTGTGATTTTCTAAATTTTTACAGGTTTTCAAGTAAAGACTTAAGAAGGTCCCAAATTCACCTGCGCTTGCATATATACAAATGATCATAATAAATGAATTATCTACTGTTTCTTTTTGTTTTCTGAAATCATTTATTATGAAAAATTAATCTTTGAGTAATCAAAGAGCATCTAAGAATACATATATATTAAGCCATTTTTCTGACTTGAAGAATATGTGAAATGGATTTTTGTGTGTATTTTATGAAATTGAAGATAAAAAATGAGAAAAAGTAGTAGTATTTACTGTTATGAGGTAAAGGGAACAGTCACACATTCTGAAACTTACAAATAATAGATATGAATCCAATGATTCTTTCTACATCAAAATATCCATTATATCCATTTTCTGATGTGAAAATAAGCTAAATAAGCTAATCCAAATTCTTATGGACATTACCAATGTAAGAAGTTAAGAATTATTTTAATGTATTTTGTTTCACACATGATTACACATACACGGGATGCCTAAGTTTTACTGATAACTTTATAATACTGTTTTTCATTTGCTCCATGTTGTGACCTAAAATGCTTAGAAATCTCGAGCAGCTACCTCTCCCCACTAATTAATTCAAAATACAAATAGAGAAAACTAGTTAGTAAAAATTTCCAAAACTTTATTATTTAATTAATTTCATTTTCTTTAGAATAGTGATACTGCCAAAATAGATTTGATTAATCTCAATTCACTTAGTCTAGTATGGTATATATAAAAAGTATTCAATAAATTTAAAATATTAGATTGTTTGTATTACATTTTTCCCTTTGTGTAATAAATGTTATCACAGCAATTAGCAGTATTTCTGAATTAACTTTGGGGGTGAAGACCAATCAGATTGACATCTTCCAGGCATAAAACAAACACTCTTCTATCAATCACCTGAATGAATACAAAGTGTATTTGTACTGATGATGTCTACGCACGTGGACTGACTTTCTGATTTTAAGATTTAAATTCAAAACATCTTGACAAATTGGAGAAATGGGAAGATATAAATTGAACTGAGTTCAATAGAGATAAAGCGGAGGATAATTCACTGCGGCAGGAAAATAATTTCCAGAAATAAGAGGAAAAGACTGCTTAGGAGTAGCTAAAGAGAGAACTAAGGGTTGTGACCAAACAGAAAGATATAAGAAATATAATTTTGTATGATAAGTGAAGTAGGAAAAAGTGATTCTGAATAGCTATGACAGTTAGGAAATGTGAAACATTTGTACTGTGGACTTTATTAGAGAGCTGAGAGCTATTCTAAAATGATGTAATGAAATTTGACTCCAGAGACCGTGAAGAATCACCAGGCAGGACAGACCACTGGATGACCAAAAGGGGGCATCATTTTATTCATAATAGATTTGAATGATCACCATATAAGATGCTGGAACACGTTAGCACAATCACACATGGACAGGTAAACAAGCAGTCTAGATTAATTTTCACTAGAACTTACTATCTTTTTGGAGTGTTTTATATGCTTCTATCTTAAAAGCAGTGAATAGGTTTACTAGATAATACCTCAACATCATTCTAGGATCAAAATCCTCTGAGGAAATTCTCTGAAGATATTCTCATGTATTATCAGGTTTAAATACCCCAGAAATAGCAAAATCTGAAAGAACTCTACTTGTTTTTATTCTTCACCAGGATCTTGGCTTGCCAGGGTATGTTTTCACATAAAACCCTTTACATGTAATTCTGTCTCAGAACTTGTAGCTCCGTGGAAATTTATAATAGCATGAAAGTACCTTTCTCTGAATATAATATAGAATCATGGTTAGAGAGATTTTTCCAGCAGGATTCAGAGGGATGAACACTACAGAGTTTTTCCAAAAGCTGATCCACAAATTTTTAACTCATTATTAACACAACCCCAATCACCGCTTACTTCCCATATTTATCTAGGGCTGTCAGTCTGTATTTTCCTTTTCAGAGACCTAAGACCAATTTCCTTTTTTTCTTTTTTTCTTAAGAACTAAATGCACTTACCCCCAACCACAGCTTTAATACACTCTTGAGTGATTACATAAAATAAATGTAGAAATGACTCATAAAATTCAATGTGAGCTTTTTGTAAGATAATATGGTGAGATTAAAGGTCAGATAGAAAAAGTAAATTATAAAAATATTTTATACTTTTTATTTTTAAATTTTACATCCAAATTACTTAGCATATATTGCAGCAATGATTTCAGGAATACATTCCAGTGATTCGTCCCCTGTGTATAACACCCAGTAGTCATCCCAAGAAGCGTATTCTTTAATGCCCCTTACCCGTTTAGCCCATCCCTCCTCTCACAACCCCTCCATCAAACTTCTGTTTGTTTTCTATAATTTAAAGTCTCTTATGTTTTGCTCCCCTCCCTCTTTTTCTATTGTTTTTGCTTCCCTTCCCTTATGCTCATCTGTTTTGTATCTTAAATTCCTCATGTAAGTGAAGTCATATGATACATGTCTTTCTCTGATTGGCTAATTTCAGTTAGCATAACACCCTAAAATTCTATCCATGTACTTGCAGATGGCAAGATTTCATTCCTTTTTATTGACAAGTAATATTCCATTGTATATATATGTATATATACATATATATATATACACACACATATATATATTCCATTGTGTATACACACACACACACACACACACACACACACACACACACACAAAACATATACCTCTTTATCTAGTCATCTGTTTATGGACATTTGGGCTCTTTCCATACTTTGGCTATTGTCAGTAGTGCTGCTATAAGCATTGAGGTGCATGTGCCCCTTTGAATAAGAACGACTGTATCCTTTGGATAAATACCTAGTAGTACAATTGCTGAGTCATGAGGTAGTTCTATTTTTAATTTTTTGAGGAACCTCCATACTGTTTCCGGAGTAGCTGCACCAGTTTGTATTCCCACCAGCAGTCCAAAAGAGACCCTCTTTCTCCGCATTCTTGCCAATATCTCTTGTTGCCTGAGTAATTTTAGTCATTCTGATAGGTGTGAGGTGGTATCTCATTGTGGTTTTGATATGTATTTCCCTGATAATGATTGATGTTGAGCATTTTTGCATATGTCTGCTAGCCATCTGGATGTCCTCTTTGGGAAAGTGTCTATTCATGTCTTTTGCCCATTTCTTCCCTGGATTATTGGTTTTTTGGATGTCGAGTTTGTTAGGTATTTTATAAATTTTGGATACTAACCCTTTATCTGATATGTCATTTGCAAATATCTTCTCCTATTTAGTCTGTTAACTTTTAGTTTAGCTGATATTTTGCTTAACTGTACAGAAGTTTTTATTTTGATGAGGTCCCAATAGTTCATTTTTACTTTTGTTTCCCTTGCTCTGGAGACATGTTGAGTAAGAAGTTACTGCAGGCAAGATCAAAGAGGTGTTGCCTGTTTTCTCCTCTAGGATTTTGATAGCTTCCTGTCTCATGCTTAGGTCTTTCATCTATTTTGTTTATTTTTGTGTATGGTGTAAGAAAGTGGTTCAGGTTTATTCTGCATGTCCTTGTCCATTTTTCCCAAAACCATTTGCTAAAGAAATTGTCTTTTTTAAATTGTATATTCTTTCTTGCTTTGTCAAAGATTAGTGAGTTACCATACGTTTGTGAGTCCATTTCTGGGTTCTCTATTCTGATCCATTGATCTGAGTGTCTGTTTTTGTGCCAGTACTGTACTGTCTTGATGATTACAGCTTTGTATTATAGCTTGAAGTACAGAATTGTGATACCTCCAGTTTGGGTTTTCTTTTTCATGATTACTTTGGCTATCTGGGGTCTTTTCTGGTTCCATACTAATTTTAGGATTGTTTGTTATTGCTCTGTGAAGAATGCTGGTGTTATTTTGATAGGGATTTCACTGAGTATGTAGATTGGTTTGGGTTATATTGACATTTTAACAATGATTATTCTTCCAATTCAGGAGAATGGAATATTTTTCCTTTTTTTTTTAAATGTCTTCTTCCATTTCTTTCATAACCTTTCTATAGTTTTCAGTGTACAGATTTTTCACCTCTTTGGTTAGGTTTGTTACTAGGTTTTTAATGTTTTTTGGTGCAATTGTATATGGTATTGATTCTTTGATTTCTCTTTTTGTTGCTTCATTGTTGGCATATAGAAATGCACCCAATTTCTGTGCATTGATTTTATATCCTGCCACTTTGCTGAATTCATGGATCAACTCTAGCAGTTTTTCTGTAGAATCTTTTGGGTTTTCCATATAGAGTATCATGTCATCTGTGAAGAGTGAATGTTTGACTTCCTTCTGGCTGATTTGGATGCCTTTTATTTCTTTGTATTGTCCAACTGATGAGGCTAAGACTTCCAACACTATGTTGAATAACAGTGATGAGAGTGGAAATCCCTGTCATGTTCTTTACCTCAGGGGGAACACTCTCAATTTTTCTCCATTGAGGTTATTAGAGGCAGGTCTTTCATATATGGCTTTTATGATATTGAGGTATGATCCTTCTATCCCTATTGTCTTGAAGGTTTTTATTAAGAAAGGAGGCTGTATTTTGTCAAATGCTTTCTCTAAATCTATTGGGATAATTATGTGGTTCTTGTTCTTTCTTTAATTGATGTGATATATCACATTGATTGTTTTGCAGATATTTCACCTGCATCCCAGATATAAATCCCACTTGGTTGTGGTGAATAACTCTCTTAATGTAATGTTGGATCTGTTGGCTAGTATCTTGTTGAGGATTTTTGCATCCATGTTCATTAGGGAAATTGATCTGTAGTACTCCATTTTAGTGGGTCTTCGGTGTTGGAATCAAGATTATGCTGGCTTCCTAGAATGAATTTGGAAGTTTTCCTTCCATTTCTGTTTTTTTTTTTTTAACAGCTTCAAAAGAATAGGTGTTAACTCTTCTTTAAATGCTTTGTAAAATTTCCGTAAAAAGCTATGTGGCCCTGGACTCGTTTTTTGGAAGATTTTTGATCACTAATTAGATTTCTTTACTGGTTATTGGTCTGTCCAAATTTTCTATTTCTTCTTGTCTCAGTTGTGGTAGTTTGTAAGTTTCTAGGAATTTGTCTATTTCTTCCAGATTGCCCATTTTATTGGCATATAATTGCTCATAATATTATCTTATTATTGTTTGCATTTCTGCTGTGTTGGTTGTGATCTTTCCTACTTTGTTCTTGATTTTATTTATTTGGGTTCTTCCCTTTTTTCTTTTTGATCAGACTGGCTAGGGGTTTATCATTTTTCTTAATTCTTCCAAGGAGCCAACTCCTGTTATTTTGTTTGTCTGTTTCAATAGCATTGAAACAATGGCATTGATCTCTAATCTTTATTATTTCCTGTCTTCTGGTTTTTGGGTTTTATTTGCTCTTCTTTTTCCACTTCTTTAAGGTGTAAGGTTAGGTTGTGTACCTGAGACCTTTCTTCCTTCTTTAGGAAGGCCAGATTGCTATATACCTCCCTCTTATGACTGTATTTGCTGCATCCCAGAGGTTTTGGTCTGTGGTGTTACCATTTTCATTAGCTTGCATGTACTTTTAAATTTCCTCTTAAACTTCATGGTTAGGCCATTCATTCTCTCTTTTTTCTTTGGAAAGTATTTATCTTTCCAAATTTTTTCTTGTGGTTGATTTTGAGTTTCATAATGCTGTGGTCTGAAAATATGCATGCTATGATCTCGATCTTTTTGTACTTGTTGAGGGCTGATTTGTGTCCCAGTGTGTGATCTATTCTGGAGAATGTTCCATGTGCACTTGAGAAGAATGTGTATTCTGGTGCTTTACGACGAAATGTACTGAATATATCTGTTAAGTCCACCCGGCCCAGTGTGTCATCACAGCCATTGTTTCCTTGTTGATTTTCTGTTTTAGATGATCTGTCCATTGCTATAAGTAAGGTGTTGAAATCCCCTGCTATTTTGGTGTTACTATCAATGAGTTTCTTTATGTTTGTGATTAACTCATTATTTATTTACAATTGTTAGATATTTATGGTGGACAGACCTCTTAATTATGATATAATGCCCTTCTTCATCTCTTGTTACAGTCTTTTTTTTTTGTTTGTTTTTTTAATCTAGATTGTCTAATATAAGTATGGCTACTCTGGCTTTCTTTTGGCAACCATTAGCATGATAGGTGGTTCTCCATCCCCTTACTTTCAATCTGAAGGCATCTTTAGGCCTAAAACGGGTGTCTTGTAAACAGCATATAGATGGATTTTGTTTCTTATCCATTCTGTGAACTTTTGTCTTTTGATTGGAGGATTTAGTCCATTGATGTTTAAAGTGAGCACTTAGAATGAGTACTGAAAGATATGAATTAATTGCCATTATATTGCCTGTAGCATTGGGGTTTCTGGTGGTGTTCTCTGGACTTTTCTAGTCTTTGTTGCTTTTGGTCTTTTTGGTTTTGTTTGCTTATTTGTTTGTCTTTTCTCCCCTAAAAGAGTCCCCCTTAAAATTTTTTGTAGGGCTGGCTTAGTAATCATGAATTCCTTTAGTTTTTGTTTGTCTGGGAAACTTTTTATCTCTCCGTCTATTTTGAATGACAGCCTTGCTGGATAAAGAATTCTTGGCTGCATATTTTTCCAATTCAGCATATTGATTATATCCTGCCGCTCCTTTCTGGCCTGCCAAGTTTCTGTGGCCAGGTCTGCTGCAAACCTGATCTGTCTTCCCTTGTAGGTTAAGTACTTTTTTTCCCTTGCTGCTTTCATGATTCTGTATTTGCGTATTTTGTGAATTTGACTATCATATACCTTGTTGATGTCGGTTTGGGTTGAATCCAATAGGAGTTCTCTATGCTTCCTGGATTTTGATGTCTGTGTCTTGTACCAGGATAGGAATATTTTCCGCCATGATTTGCTCACAAAAAACTATCCCTTTTTCTCTCTCTTCATCTGGGACCCCTATGTTTCTTGATGCTATTCCTCTTTAATGAGTCACTGAGTTCTCTAATTCTTATGTCATGCTCTTTTGCCTTAGTCTACCTCTTTTTTTCTGCTTTATTATTCTTCATAAGTTTGTCCTCTGTATCACTGATTTGGTATACTATTTCATCCATCCTTGCCACTGTGGCATCTATTTGAGTTATAGCCTTTTTAGCTTCATCCTGACTAGGACTTCTTTTATCTCCACAGAAAGGGATTCTATGCTATTTTCAACTCCAGCTAGTATTTTTATTATCGTGATTCTAAATTCTGGTTCAGACATCTTACTTGTATCTGTGTTGATTAAGACCCTGGCTGTCACTTCTTCCTGTTCTATCTTTTGGGGTGAATTCCTTTGTTTCATCATGTTAAAGAAATTAATAAAGTAAAAAAAAAAAAGAATATTTAAAAATTTAAAACAACACCAAAAAATCAAATAAAGGATGCTAGAACCTAGGCCTTTTTGGTCTGGTTGTTGAAAGAAGCTTGTTAGAATAGAGAAAGAAAGGATAGAAAATAAAAGAAAAAAAAGGGGAAAAAAGGAAACGTTTGAAAATTTAAAAATGAATACAATAAAATAGAATACAATGAAATGATGAAAGTAAAATAGAATTTTAAAGTTTACAAAAAGCAAAAAATATGATAAAAAGTAAAGAAAAATCTTTTTTTATAAAAGTGGAAAATAAAATATAATTTTTCCTTATTCTGTATTCAAGAATAAGAAAGGAAAAAAATTGAATAGATGGACCAATGAACAGAGTGAAATATTATTGAAATACATCCAGTTTCCCCTAGAAGTCAAACTATGAAGCACTTTATAGTCCATAAATTAAGCCAACAGGGAGATTTGTGTTCTTCAGAAGTGTGGTTGGCCCTATTGGGCAGGTCTGAGTGTAAGGTCTCCGTTCTCCACTAGATGGCGCTGCTTAGCTTATAGGGGTGATTTGTTGTGGCGTGTGTAGACCCAATCGCATGCGCAGGAGGGATGAAAATGGCGTCACCCAGCTACACAGTTCCTAGTATCAGAATTCTGTGCTCTCACCGAGGACCAGCCATCAAGCTCTCCTCCTTTGTCTCTGGCCTCCATCTACTCCCCGCCCTACACTGTCAGTGACGCAGCCATCGGGCTGCCCAGCGGCACCTCCCTCCTGAGTTTTATCTCAAATGGGGCTGTTTCCCAGCCCGTCGTTTCTGACCGACTGCGGCTTTGACCCGCTCAGACCCTCTGGGGAAGGGTCTCACAGAGAAAAGGCTAGGTGCCGGCCTGCCTCCGGGAACGTTCGCGAGACTGCCTGTGCTGCTGCCGATGCTCAGACTGCAGCCAGGTGCCAGCCCGCCCCAGAAAAAGTTTGCGCGAACCTGTAGCAGCAGCATTTCAGGGATTCTGGTAAAGCGCAACATACATTTGGCACCAGTCTTCACCCTTAATGGCCTTGTTCCAGTACCTGCGAATGTGGCTGTTCTCTGGGGTCCACTGGGTCCTTTGCTGTGGGAGGCCACACAGCCTCCCAGCAGGGTATCCACCTCACCCGTGTGTCCGCAAGACCTCCTTGGACGTCGCGCTCTGCTCCTGGGGATTCGCCTTTCCCACCAGAGCACCACCAGGTATCCAGCTGCAGAGTTTCAGACTCTATGCTCCCTTGTTTATTGCGCCTTAATGGAATTTAAATCCTTTCTTTTCTTTTCTCCTTTTTTTGTTCATTCCTTTGTGGCTATTGCCACTTCTCTTTTTTTTTTTCCTGCTGTTTTTGGTGGGAGGTGCTTTTTCCATACTCTCCCCACCCCGTCTCCGTCCTGTCTCTGCAAGCAAAAGCAGCTCCCTGCCCTCTGCAGATTCTCTCTCCCGTTATTCACCTCTTTGCGCCGCCTACCTGCTGAGTTCTGTGGTTTGGGTTGTGCAGGCTGTTGTGCAAATCCTCAAATCAGATTTCTAAGCGTGCAAGTTGGTTTAGTATTGCTCTGGCTGCTTTTCAGAAACAAGAGATTCAAAAAATAACTTCTATGCTCTTCAGCCATCTTGGCCCCTCCCCTTATGTTTTTAGTTTTGCTGGTTTCCAATAACTTTTAAAAAATTACTAGCATAATTGCAATGGTCAATGCTAATTTTCTTCTTAGGGAAGTTTAGAGGAAACTGTGGAACTATAATAAAATCAGTAACAAGACAGTGGAGTATCAAGTTAGTGATTAGAAATGTTTACTGTAGTATGTTTGACCTTAATTTCTAAATATACTTAGGCTGGTGATTTTTAAGATAAGTCATTTACTCCATAACCTATTTTCTAATAAAATGTAATTAAGATAATTCACTTAATATTTGAAGGGAATGATATTTAAATTACAATGCAGTGTTTAAACTATCGAACACAAAGACTTAATTGGTATAGTTCGTTGAACCATTTGGGGTATACACTAATTATATTTTCTTGACACCTTTTTTTTTTCAGCAAAATGCAATCTATTTATAAAAATGAGTTCATGGCTACTTAGAACTTAACATTTAGTTTGATATTCTAAATGTTCCAAATCTTTAGCACGTTAAGAATCTGAAGCATTGATTTGCAAAAAAAGAAAAAAAGTGTTTTAAAAGTGTGTTTTTTTGTTGTTATGTTTTCATATTCCCTACCTAAAGTTGAGAAGAATATTGAAGAACAGTCCTTCTCCATGGGTACCTCCATATTTCTGGTTTCACTTCTTGCAAAATAATGCTAGAGGTAGTAGACAAAGGAATAAAACAGGTCCAAGAAAAAAAAAAAAAAAGAAAAACATTGCTCCAGCAAACTCTGAAAACCTATCAAAAATGTATTTGGAGATTTAAATGTGGCTTTTCTTTACGTGATTCTTTTATTATATATTTTTATAATATTCTCATCTTGACATTTAAAATGACTAAATATTTTAAGGGTACATTTCAAGGGGTAAAGATGTTTTCTTTTACATTTTTTTTCTCTTTAATAGCTAAGTTTTATTCAAATCCAGCTTGAAACCGCAGTCAAGGAAACAATCAAGAAAAAAATTGTTTTTAAAGCTTATTTATTTATTTATTTTGAAGGAGAGAGAGACATGTATACACATGCTTGAGAGGGGTAGGGCCAGAGAACTAATCCTAAGAAGATTTCACAGAGCCTAGTTTAGCACCAGAACCCCACTTAGGGCTCCATGGCACTTCCATGAGATCATGACCTGAACCAAAATCAAGAATCAGACACTAAATTGACTGAGCCACCCAGGACCCACACCCTAGCCATCCCAACTATTTTTATTGCATCATACTATATTCAATCAGCTCAGTAAACCCCCATTTAATATTATTTACTTTGATTAAAGGTGGTTTCCAGAAAAAATTTCCAAAGCACCGTGTATTGGCAAATAAAAATTATTATCACATCCACTTCATATAAAGAGTGATACAGTGATTTGAGTATATAGTAATATCAAGCTTGGGCTGTACTGTATATTTCTGCCGTTTATGAACTAAATGAGACACTATAAAATGCTTTTGATTTAAATGAAAAAGAAATCACATGGTTTAGGAATAATTACATTACCCTAAAATTATTTGAACATACATTGTATTTCTTCATATGTGTAAGTGATATAGCTAGTTGAAAACATTAAATATTATTTTGTTTTTTATATTTAGTACAAATGCTGATTTTTAAAAAATTTATTACAAATGTTAATTTTGAAAATATATCACTACTTGCCCAGTTTTTTTTGATGAAATGTCACACCTACATTATTTTTTTAAAATCAAACTACTAATCCCTGTAAATTATTTACATGGCTTTAATTTTTTTTTTTTTTAATTTCTATTTGAGAGACTAAGAGCAGGGAGAGGGGCAGAGAGAGGAGGCATAGAATTGAAGCAGGCTCTAGGCTCTGAGCTGCCAGCACAGGGCCAGACATGAGGCTTGAACGCACAAGCTAGGAGATCATGACTGAGCTGAGGTCTGATGCTTAACCTGACTGAGCCACCGAGGTGTCCCCATAAGAGTATTTTAAAAATGGGTCAGGTAAAGCTACAGTTGGAGCATCTTAAAAAGAGGAAGCACTTAAGGGCTGGCTACATTTATGACCACACTTTCTGTATTTTCAACTATCATTTTATTTCTGCCAACAGATTTTCAAGATACTGTGGCAAAACCAATAATGATTCTGATCATTTAAACTCCATATTTGGAAATTTGTTTTGATCATTAGTTACCATTTTATTGCCATCTTTGAAAATACATATATTTTAGAAGTTCGTTAGACTCAGAATTTACTAGATTATACAGAAACTTTCCTGTAAGTTATTCTTTTAGAAATTTGAGTACACCTGTTGTTTTGTCATTCTTGGTAATCACTAATCCAATTATAAAAGATAATTTTTTTAAATGTTTTATTTATTTCTAGGAGAGACAGCGTGAGCAGGGGAGGGTCAGAGAGAGAGGGAGTCACAGACTGAAACAGGCTCACAGAGCTGAAACAGGCTCCAGGCTCTGAGCTGGCAGTCAGCACAGAGCCCGACGCGGGGCTCGAACCCACGGATCATGAGATCATGATCTGAGCAAAAGTCGGAAAGTCGGACGCTTAACCTACTGAGCCACCCAGGCGCCCCTATAAAAGATAATTTTAAAGTGACTTTTAAAGATGTTCAAAATAATTTTGATTAACATGTTCAAAGTTAAAGAAAGTTCATCTGCAATTAAAATAATAATAGTGTCATGAATGAAGCCATATGAAACAGTGACTCTTTATCAAACAGCATTTGAGATTTTAGGTGGCTCCCTGGGCAGGAGGACAGAAGAATTGGTCTTGTATCGAAGCCACTTACACCATGTAGGGAAACCTGACTCTTGAAAATATCTGTCCTCCTTGTTTCTATTCTTCTGCTGTAATCACTTCTCCACACTGCAGCCATAGTCATTCCTTTAAAATGTAAATCAGATTAATAAGTGGTTCATGGTGACTTTGCAAATATAAAATTTAAAGTGAAAGCTGTAGTCCATAATGAAACACTTGTAGAGATTTTTAAAAAGCAAATCAGATCATGTCCCTCTTTTACACAAAACCCTCCAGGGACTTAGAATAAAAACTAAAATCTTTACCTGGGCCTCGAGGTAGTCACATTTGGCCACCAACTGGTGACTCAGGACCTATTTACTGTAAACATAGTTTAACACAAAACACCAGATTGTGAATCTGACAATAGAAGCTTGAACCTTCTTGTTTACCGAAAAAGTATCTTGTCTGCCAACACTTCCTCTGCATGGCCTTAAGCTCCAGTCATTCTTGCTTCCTGCCTACCCTTGACTACGCTGAGTGCTCCTTTATTTCAGTCTTGCATTCCCTAGTTCCTTGCCTGGAATGCTTTTCCATCACATATATCTTGGACTAATTCCCTCATCCCTTTTCGGTCTCTACTTCCTCATAGGCAATCCTTGATCTTCTTAATAAAATGCCACCACATTCTACTCCTTTAAGTAATACTGTTTTTCCTGCCAGCTTTAGATAAGTGTCTTCTGTTTAGTTCCTCCCCTTAGCGATTTTAGCCTTCATGAGAACAAGAACATTGCTGTGTTCATTGCCATGTCTCTAGCATCTTAAACAATCTCTGGAAGCCCCACCACCAGCTTATAATTTGGATTTTTATGAATTAGAAAAGGTCACTTCTGCCTCAAAATATTAGAATGCAACACCTGGTGATGATAATGATCATTGTAAAACTATATAGTAATTTTGATGTGAATGTCATCTCCTATAGATGTGCAATGCATAATTTGCATAATTATGAACACTGATTATGCTCTTAACATATTGTGGTAATCAATAAATATTTGTTGAATTAATTCATGAATAAAATGACATTATCTATTCAAAGAAATAGCTGTGAATCTAAATAGGTTGTAAAATGCAGCTCTGAAACATTTTTTTAATGGCCATTATATGGGTGTCACAAGATAAAACAAAAGTTTTGTTACAGCCTTTGAAATTCCACTAAAAATATATCAAGTCAGATGAGACTAAATAGAAAGAAAAGTTAAGGAGAATAGTCTTTAACAGATGTTCGTTTATGTTTGAGAGAAAAGGGAAATTTTTCCTTTTGCTCAGATGTCAGCCTTGAAATTCTCACAATTTTTGCAGACACTTTGGCCAGGTTCCAAACATACATCGTTGCTTGTCTGGTATGAGGAATGCCATCTGTGCAGTATGGAAGTCCTTTTTCAAAAGTGGACTGCTAATTATGCTCTAGGCAGGTGCTGTTAAAGTGAAATCAGGTGTCAAGCTTACAGTGGTCTAAAATGACTATGTTTTGTTGAAAAAAAGTATAATATTGTAAAATGGAATTTAAGCATGGCATGTAAGCATTCCATTTTTGGGGTGTTGCAAAGGTCAGATTGCACAGCAAAACTTTAAGATTTTCAAATTACTTCTAACATCAGCAGTGGAATAAAGCTTTACTTTAAGTCAGGGACATAGGCTACATCAAAGTTATATATTTCCTATTAAAATAACCTTCCAATGATATGTTTTTGCTGAAAAGTCCATGAAGGATGAAGAGTGAGATGAAAAATATAACCACCAATTCCAAATACATAAATTAATTTCTTGCCAAGTTAGGTTTAAATACTTACTAAATGGAACCCATTCTATTATCAGAGTAAACAGACCTCACTAGAGTTGTTGAATTCTCTCCAGAGCCAAATGACCAATTTATTTCCTTTATATATATATCGATTAAAAGGAAGTATTGAAGGCTTTCCTAGTTTTACCACTGATTTTTGATAACACTCATTTGATACGGTGCTGACTCATATAAAGCAAAGTAGAAAAACTTAGACAATTTTTAAAGTGTTTAGAGATGTCTACTACAATAAAAAGTCTTTATTATCTTAATAAGAATCTAGATTTGTTATTACTTATTGTGTGTGACCTATCTGCTATTTGCAATATAATTAATACATTATACTGTTTAAGCCTTACAGCAGCTCTGTTAGAGTCCAGTATTGTCCTAGGCTGAGATAATTGTGTTCAGTAAATGTAAGTGTCTTGTCTAAACTCACATGCCACTCAGTGGCAGAACTGGGGCTCATAAGCAAGTCTTTTGCATCCTAAAGCCTGTGTTTTAACTATTTCAAAATTAGCCTCTTCCCCAAACAAGTATATTAGGTAGAATGATTTCCCTTGTTAGTACATCTGACCTCAAAAGAAATGTAATTAGCATAGTAAAATATCATAAATTACATGCTGCTTGGTCTCAGCTAGTACTTCAGCCACTATAGTCAAGGCAAACACAGCCACAAACAGGAAGGTTTAAAGCTACTTCTTCATCCTGAATTTCATGGATCCCTTAAAGCCAAGGAACTTAAAGCAAGAAGCTTATTCTTGTATACTATTCAGTTGCTCAATTATCTTGTTTCTCATTCCACAGTGTGTTAGAATTATCAAATCAGATGTGCCATGCACAGGGCTATGCACAGAACTGGAAGCTTAAATATCAAAGGACAATATGAAAAAATAATAAAAAGTAATAAAAATAATAAAAAGTTAAAAGATACACTGAGGCCTATTAAGAATTATAAGGGTTTTTCTGAGCACGAAGTGATTCAAATGAGGCATTGCCAGACTGGAAGTGGTTAGGAGTACTCCACTGACAGGAGCTACGAGCAGATACAAATAGAGAAAAGAAGGAAACAAATTAAGGAAATTATTGATTAGTTACAGATTAAAGCCTCTTTGGCTGTTTGTGAATGCATGGTCTTGGCATTTTGGTTTTGCAAACCCACAGACATTTATAGGCTTGGGTTTCTGTTTGCTTATTTATGTAGACCAGGATAGCATTAGATCCCCATCAGTCTAATGGCCTCTAGATGTTTAATTATTTTAACATAGCTAATTGCCTTTATATTAAAAAATCTGTATTATAGTATGATTTGGTTATTAAGAAGTGTTAAAAACAAGACCTTAGGCTCCAAATGGAGTCACAAATATTAAAGCCCACTGTCACCAAACTGAGACTTAATAAGTTTCAGTTCTCTCGGAAATGAAATCTGAAACCAGTCAAAAAGGAATCACTGGTTGGGCCCTAGTTAGATAATCTGCCTGATAGTTCCCTGCCACCCCCTGAAGGAAAGTAACTTTGCAATAACCAACCTGCTTTTCACCCTCTATCACTTTCTTGTTCCGGCTCCCTTTTGTCTATAAAAGTCTTTCTTTTTTATGGCTCCTCCGAGCTCTTTTTATCTGCTTGATTGAATGTTGCCAGATTTAAGTTGAATTTTGATCAAGTAAACTCTTAAAAATTTTAATGTGCTCAGTTTATTTTTTAATAGCTCCACAGTCAGAGGAGGGAACCTAAGGAGACCCCCAGTAGGCTTTTAGGAGCGGTGAGTCGCTAGACACAGGTAGCTTTTGGGCCTCTTGAGCTCGCTGCTTTTCTCTCAGCTTCAGGGTTGTGGTAGGTCTCTTTCAGACCCTGGCTCTCCACCTTTTGCATTATGTGCTTTCAGAGACTGAGTATTTCTTTTTCTGGACTGGGTTCAGAAACCGGCCATAGTCACTCTGGGTCCAACTTAGAAACTACCCCAGGTATAGTGTCAGACTACGTCCAACTAAAGCTGGAATTGAAGCCTTAGGTAAGTAAAATTTTTGTTTTAAGGCTGAAAAAGCAGTTAAACCTTAACAAAGGTAATCTTGACTTATGGTGGCCACAGTGTAGAACTTTTCATCCAGATACACTTATCCATTTATAAGGTACTCTTAGAGAAACAGGGATCTTAGGCAAGCACCCCGTATTAAGGGTAGAGGGGAGATTGCTTTTCCTTCTCTACAGTTTTTGGTGACCAGTTTTTGCTGACTCAGATCCACTGAGACACCCAACATGCTCCAGAGCCTGCAGAGGGCATCATGGGAAAAGTATAGAAGTCAGCAAAGGGTGAGAATTCCTCAAAGTCCCTTCTCCCAAATCTCTATCCATGGTGTGAGGTCAAGAGAGAAAGATAAAATTTTACACTGCTCCTTTCAGATTGGCAGATAAAAAACCATTTGTAAGAATTAGATCTTTGAATTATGGCTTGTGAATTTGGCTTTCTGGTAACCGTTGGTTGTCAGTCTTTTCTGTGACTTCTTGTTTGTTTCATTTCGTGTCCTAAGAACTTGACTTACCTTGCTGCCTGATTAGCGCATGTGAGCTTGTATGTGTGCAGTCAGATCACCCATCAGGGTAGTGGCACTCAAAATATAGCCAGATAGGATTTGGGGGTGCACTCCATTTGTGGTTAGGGTCCTACTGGCTATTGCCAGCTCTCAGTTGACAGGGGGAAATTGTCCAATTTTTTCTTTCCTTATCTATATATCTGTCTGTCTATCTGTCTATCTATCTATCTATCTATCTATCTATCTATCTATCTATCTATCATCTATCTATCTATCTTTGGGAATAGCTCTGGATAGTGGAGGCATCATTTGCACCTCTTTGGGGATGCCGCTCGTGTCCATCAAATTTTTTCAGCACTGAGAGGAATATTTAGTGTTTGTCTCAGCTGAAACCTGGCAAATATTAGAAAGAACTTTTTAACGTGGCTTTATGGTCCGAAATTGGCCAAATTGGAGCTGATACTCAGAACCTGAAAGAAACTTTTTTTTCCAGTTCTCCCCTAAACATCAATGAAACTATGTACACAGAGAAAATGCAAAATATTTTGAAGTCTTTGTGGGAGGATTTGCTAAAACAAAGACACACATTTCTAAATTTAGAATATAGGAGACTTTTACCTATATAATACCATCTTAGTTGAAGGTATTCTTCTTGAGACAAAGGATTACAGGTATTAAAAAAGATCTAGATTTAAATGATAACAAGAGCCCTTCTTGGAGAATCTTGTGTCCCTTCTCTATGCCTTTGAGGTGTGGTCTCCTCTAGGAAGCCAGAGCCATAAGATCTCTATTTGTGTCTATATATATGTTTATGTATGTATGTTATAAATGTGTGATTTTTTTCTACCTCGGGATAGTATTGCCAAAAGTAATTTGTAAAAATCTTTATTTAATTGGGATAAAGACAGTAATTGAGAATACTCTTGGGGTGGCTGGGTGGCTCTGTTAGTTAAGCATCCAGCTTTGGCTCAGGTAATAATCTCACAGTTCATGAGTTCGAGCCTGCATTGGGCTCTGTGCTTACAGCTCAGAGCCTGAAGCTTGCCTCTGATTCTGTGTCTCCCTCTCTGTCCCTCATCCACTCATCTCTCTCTAACTTTTCCTCTCTCAAAAATAATTCAGCATTAAAAAATTTAAAAAAAGAATACTCTCAGAAATATAGAACCTAAACCAATGTTTTTCAAATTCACATAATCCAGCATAATCTTAGGTAAATAAATGCTTTTTAAGATTGTTATTTTAATTAAAGCAGGATATCTCCTGAACTGTCAGTATTAAGGGACACTTGGATGGCCTAATCACTTGAGTGTCTGACTCTTGATTTTGATTCAGGTCATGGTCTCACATTTGTGAGATTGAGCTTCTGAGTCAGGCTCTGTACTGGGCATGGAGTCTGCTTAAGATTCTCTCCGTCTGTCTCTCTGTCTCTTCCCCTCCCCTGCTGTCTCTCTTTTTCTCTGTCGCTTTTTCTCTTAAAAAAAAATTAAAAAAAAGAAGTAGCAATATTAAATGTAATGCAGGCATACAGCATTTAATCTATTTAAGTTTATTGAAAGTCAAATAAGCTCGCCTTATCTCTGTTACAGAACTTCTCAGCAAGAAAGAGAACATGAGATGATGGTTAGTATTTAATGTCTTCATAAAAGTTTCATGAGTAATCTAAGTATAATGTTAGGAACAACTAAGTTATGTAGATTTAAATATGATAAAAATTTATTAATGACCTTTTCAGTAATAACTATGTTTTAAAGTATATGTCTACTTAAAAATAGTTTCTAGACCCTTTTTGTTAACTTGAAACCTTGCAGTTATGCTGAGACAAGTTAAATGATCAATATTCATTGAACATCCAGATCATTTCCAAAAAAGATGAAATATTGAAACACTAATTACTGAATGCTAGTTTATACACTTTGGGCTTCCTTTTACTAAGAAACTAAAGATACTTGAGTCTCCTAATAAACATATTTTGTGCCACATTGGAAAACTTACTATGAAGAAGGATCTACTTCTAGAAATTATGAACTGTGGGGCGCCTGGGTGGCTTAGTCGGTTAAGCGTCCGACTTTCGCTTAGGTCATGATCTGGCGGTTCGTGGGTTCGAGCCCCGCGTCGGGCTCTGTGCTGACTGCCAGCTCAGAGCCTGGAGCCTGTTTCAGTCTGTGACTCCCTCTCTCTCTGACCCTCCCCTGCTCACGCTGTCTCTCTCTCTCTCAAAAAAAAAAAAAAAAAATTAAAAAAAAAAAAGAAATTATGAACTGTATTTATAAAATCCAAAGAATGCTAGTGTACCAGAAAGTCCACAATTGTTTTTTTCTTAGTTTTCATTAGGAATGGTTCTAAGTGCTAAAATTCTTATTAGTGTATATAATTCAAACTACTTAGAAATAATAAGTGTGAAAGGAAACAACTGTGAATAAAAAGTAGGTAAGGGAAGTAAAGTGACTGGTTGTTCCAGAAGAGAGGAAGAAGGAAAAAATGAGGACATAAACTGAATGGAAATAAAAAAGTTGTAGGTTTGTGGAAAAGGAATCTTAGGAAGTAATTTTGTGTGTGGTAAAGCTAGCTGAGATTGGAATGGACTTATTTAAGGTTTTTAAAAATGAGTTTTAATATCAAAAGTATACTGGTGTAAAACTAGAATTTGGTTTTCTCTCTGTCAAAAGAACAAAGTTTTCTTAGATTATTGGTCTGCCATTATAAGAAATTGTAAACAAAGATTTTTCTTTACCTTTTATATAATCTCTCTAGACAGTAAAGATTTTTTGTTTTATCAAAATACATTACTGTGTTTCCCATTGTTTTTATCAGGCTTTCAATTACTTAAAAAAAAAAAAAAAGCCCAGTCTTCTCCGTATTAAAAGAGCTAAGTTTCATTCACAACTATGTAATCTTCTGTATTTGTCTTTAATAACTCCTATTGTTGTTTTGGTTAAATAGAAAGTTAAGTATTATTTCATAATGATTGCAAATTCCTCTATATGTAGTTTAAAATTTGAATAGCAAGTTGAAACTATTGTATAGATGTGTATTTATAATGAATGATTCAGTAGCAAACAAACCATAATACATTTTAACTAACATCACCATTAAAATATGTAATTCAACAAATATATATAGGATAAAAACTATTGGATTTTACCTACATTCATTCGTGGGTGATTTCTTTTACTATGGCATAGGGTCATTTTCTTATCTAGACCTTGTCATGTGATCATCTGTCTAGAGACTAGTTCAATGACTTATTTTGTGTGTTCCTTGGCTTATAACTAAATATTTAATTTATATTATCTACTTTTGCTCATTGGTAAATAATAGATCTTTTAAATTTTAATTTCTTCTAGAAGTCTGGGTCAAATAAAGTACCCAAAGTCCTGCTTTCACAGGTTCAGTTGATTCCAAATGCCATTAGATTTATCCAGACTTCCATGTGAGTGTATGATTTAGGAGCATTTCTGCTTGTGACATTAGAACAAGTTGTTGCAGGGACTCCTTGCAGTAATCTAGGCCTTCTAATGCTTTTGTTAAACCTTAAAAAAGACAGTGGCTAATTCGATTTATAATTTAATTTATCATTCTTCTGTATCCAAGGAGGTAATACAGTGCCTGAAACTTTTCTCAAAGTTGTAAGCTTTTGTCTAGACCTACGTAGTTATAAGACAGTTTTCCCTACGAGAGTGTTAAAAGTTATTTTCCCCATTTTAGCTGCCCCCCCAAAAATGTTATCATCCATATCACATGACAGGAGACTGGAAAGAACATTATAAAAAGAGAAAGATTCATTCAGTTTCTGCTGAAATCCTCACCTTTGTCTGGGTACCCTGCCCAATCTCCTTATAAACATTTGGCAGTTTGTGACATTTTACATACAGAGAGAAGATTTTATGTCCCAATACATTTCGACACCGTATGTATTCTATGTAACCCTATATATCCAATAGAGGAAAAAGAAAAAAAAAATCTAAGAAAATAAGAATAAATCCAAAAGGTAAGGAAATGGAGCATTGCAGTAATGCTGAATGCAGAATGGCAGATGCTTAAATATTGGCTAACCCTGACACAGTTAGTATTGCAGATCCCCTTTGGTAATGAAGGACTCCAGGGGGCCTACAATGTGGAATGATGCAAACCTTATGAATATATAGTATATCAGGAATGTAATCATGGACTTACCTGCTATCAAAGCAAAAAATGTTATTTATTCTTTTGCCTTTTATTAGACTTTTTTTTTTTAACTTTGTGTTTTGAATTCTCTTAAAGACCCTTAGAAATAAAAGACCTATATTATTATTTAATTTTCTTTTTCATTTTGGTGACTCTTTCATCCAAAATTCCATTTAGCTAAATATCTTTTTGGACCAAGGCAGTGTATAAAAAACTAAATAAAAATATGCCAGTTGATTAACACGTTCTCATCTTCAGGCTCAGTAGTAAATTATGACATTTCATACACTTTCATCCTGGTATTCTATTCTGAAACTTTTTTTCCTGAACGTGATGTTGTGACTACATCTGGTGTGGATCCTCCTTGGGAAATCTAGATGAGTGAAAAGGTGTGAAATGGGTTTTCTGAATGTATATATATTGGTGTATATATTCTCTCTCCCAGAGAATCTTGTGAGACTGAAGGAACCAGAATCTACTGACAGTCATAAGTCAATTGTTAACAAATTCTTGATGTTGGAGCATAGATTGAAATTGGAAACAGGGAGATTGGCCTTGGTTACTTATCTTGTTAAGTATTTAAATTGCTCTATTTCAAAACTGTCACTTTGAGTTCTAACCTTCGAGAGCACATTTTTTTTTCTAGGATATTACAATATTATAAATCACTCAACGATTTCCCTCCTGAAACAGTAAATAAGAGATGCAAATACAAATTTTTTTTCATATGGACAGGAAATATGGCAAGAGAAGAGGAGGGTTAGACTAAAGACAGGAGATGAAAATTGCTAAGTCAGTTTGCAATCATGCCTTAGTGGCTGAACAGGACCAATAAAAATAGTGTTTTATAAACACAAAGCTCCACCTGACAGATTTTTAGTTTATATTTTTATTTCAAGCATAATTTCTTAATTTCACTAGTGGCTTTCCACTAAAAATTCGTAATATGCCTTACATTGCTTTAATACTAGGTTTCCTTTTCTTCGGGAAGCATGTTCCCTCTCCATTTCTCCTTCTATCTGGTGTTTATATTTTAGTTGCTACTACCTCATTAACCAGTGGATTGCCTTTTATTATTGGTAGTGCTCTTTTTCTGAATTGTCTATAAGTCTAGTTCCTGGAGATTGGATACAATAAGTATTTTTAGTGTTATCTGGAAAATGCTTGTTCAGAAATTGCCAACTAAAATTGTATCTCTTTCACAGTCAAAGTGACATTTCCCAAAGTAGTCACATTTATTAATTAATTATGATGGCCCTATATTAAGGATTCTTTGATGTAATGCAACTTACAATCCAATGTACATTTCCCATTAATTAATTTTATATAAGACACTTAAAAGATTAATATTACCAATCTAGGATATACCAGTATGGTTGTTTATGCTACAGGTCTTAAATATCTCAATGAATTTTTGTAGGAAAATTATTTTCCCTTCTTTTTAGTTAAATTGCCATATAGAAGATAATAACGTATCATTGTGGCTTATCTCGTCACTACCGGCGGCACCAGACAGTGGAGCATGCTCCACTTTTTCTACATGGTACTTCCATATCTTTAAACCCTGGGTTATGCTTTTGCTCCATTGCTAACATTTTAACTCATATTTCACAGTGGATTTTGTGTGTTTGTTTTTGTACCTTTCAGGAACACTATCCTGGCAGAATTCATTCCTTGTTTTGCTTGAACCACCTTTCCTGTCAGTGTTTTGCAAGACTACACCTGTTCTTCCTTACAGTTCTCACTCAGGCTCTGCTGATCTTCGCAGGTTTTGCTCCTCATTAAGGAACTAGCTCTCTGAGAGGGGGTCATATATATGGCCTGAAATCTAAGTAGGTAGACTGAGGTTCGGGAACACTGATTTTGCTTGACTTTTACTCTCTTTCACCATTTTTCTGAAAATGGATATATTTCAATTAGAAAAAAAAATTGGGCTTTTCTAGCAAAACCAAAGTGTAAACTTTTCCCTTTATGAAATACTTTATAATCCCTGTTCTTATTCATTTTTAAATGTTTTCAACATATACACTATTTTTAGATCTTTGTCATACTTTATTATATTGAATGAAATAATATATTTACAAAGTGTATTGAATGTGAAAAATGAGTATTTTACATTAGATAATATGTTTCTAAGGGAATTAATTCTTTTAATCAATTGTTTGTTTCCTTATGGTTTAGGACTGGCTGATTCATAAACCACTTTTTCTCAATGGAAGGAGTTAAAATTCCTTAGAAAGTGATTTTATTTAAATATACTGAGACAGAAAAAAAGAAAACAACACAATTTAGTGTGTTCAGATAAACATAAATTAGATAAAATCTTGCAAACAGTTGAAAATGTAAATTTTGGATTACATAGTTCTCAAATATTAATAGAACTTTTTATAAGTGAGAATTTTTAAAAAAGAATTTACTGTGAGTTTT
This sequence comes from Proteles cristata cristata, assembly GCA_017311185.1. Lineage (NCBI taxonomy): Eukaryota > Metazoa > Chordata > Mammalia > Carnivora > Hyaenidae > Proteles > Proteles cristata. The sequence goes on along the minus strand of JAESUZ010003705.1, from coordinate 2,989,436 downwards.
ATTAATACTATTTCAAATGTATTAAGTTATGCTTCTATTTCACTCTTATATATTTGTATTTCCTTTATCTACTTAGAAGAATGCATTACCAAAATGACTATTTGTGCAGTTTAGACTTTCACCGCATAGTTGTTTCAGATGAACTTTAACAGGTGGCATTCACATCATGTATATTCAGGCTGCCCAGTGATGGCAAATGCAAAGAGTCAGGTCCAGACATATAAAAAATATTGTTTTCCTAGACACTTTTCCTGTAATAGGACACATCTCCACCTGGAACAAATCCACAGATACTTCAAAGTATAATAAATCCCATCCAAACTTATTAGCTCTTTCATTTCCTAGACTTACTTCTCCTGTGTTATGTCCTACTCAAATTATAACACTGCATGTTATAATTCTTAGTCAAAATTGCCTCTTCCTTCTGACTCCTTCTCTACCTTCACACTCAGATTGATGGTAGATGATTCAGTTAACTCCACTGTAATCTTTGCTCTGCCATTCCACTTCTGCTGCCCTCTTTGTTCTTATTACCTTGAAAGAGACATTCATTATTAATAGACATCTGGGTGATTTTGTCTTCCTCCGGAAAGAATCCAAGCTCGTTTCTGGCACTCTTTTAGGGTAGGAGCACATAAACTTAATTCAGTTAAAAATGAGGTATTTGTAGCTGATTTTGTCTATTTGAGCCTGATCTATTTCTAATTCATCTCTATTCCAGGGTGTGACTCTCTGAGCCTCTCATTATTGGAAACAGAACTCCAGTTTCCCGCCCCCCACCCCCCATATTCCACACCTACTCTTAGCCTCTTCTGACTATAGAGAGTTTGCTGAGCTTCTGATGGTGTTAGCTACTTCATTCAGCTCATCTAGCCTTTGAGCTAATGCTTAGAATCAGAAAATCGTTTAACATAGAAGAACCAGTAAATACCAGAATTATTCATGTTCACTTTACTTAAGGACTGAAGCTGATCAAGTCCTACCTTTCTCACTCCCTAAGGTCTTCAAACTTAAAAGAAAAAATTTAATGTAAGTGCACATAACATAGAATTCACCCTTTTTAAAGTAAATATTACAGAGGCATCTAGCACATTCATAATATTGTGCAACTACTCCTTCTACCTTGTCCCCAAACATATTATAATCCCCACAGAATATCCTGTAACCATAAAGCAATTGCTTTCCATTACTGCTCTCATCCTCAAACTCCTGAAAGCCATCACTTTTCTATCAATTTACCTATTCTGGGTATTTCATATGAATGGAATTGTATAATATGCAATCTTTTTGTCTGGCTTCTTTCACTTAATATGTTTCCAAGTTTCATTTATGTTGTACTGTGTATTCACACTTAACTCATTTTTATGGATGGATACTATTCTATTGTATATATAGATCCATTTTGTTGATCTAGTCATCTATTGATAGATATTTGAGCTGTTTCAACCTTTTGGTTATTGCACACAGCATTGCTTTGAACATACATGTCCAAGTATTTGTTAAGTACCTGTTTTCAGTTCTTTGGGGTATATACATAGAAGTGGAATTGCTGGGTCACATGGTAATTCTATGTTTAATTTTTTGAAGAATTACCAAACTGTGTTTCACAGTAGCTGAACAATTTTACATCTTTACAGCAATACATGAAGATTTGGATTTCTCTACATCCTTACTAACAGTTGTTATATGCTGTTTTGTTTTTATTGTTTTTTTTTTTTTTTTCATGGTAGCCATTCTAATGGATGTGAAGTAATATCTCCCTCTGGTTTTGATTTGCATTTCTCTGATGACTAACTTTGCACTTCTTTTCATGTGATTCTTAGTCATTTGTGTATCTTATTGGGAGAAAGAGCTATTCAAGTATTTGACCTCTTTAAATTGGGCAGTTTGACTTTTTGTTATTGTTGAGTTTTAAGAGTCTTTTATATATTCTAGATATTCAACGCTTCTAAGATAGTGTGATTTGCAAATATTTTTCACATTCTGTAAGTCACTTTTCATTTCTTGGCAGTGTCTTTTGATGAAAGTTTTAATTTTCATAAAGTTAAATTTACCTCTTGTTTTTCTCCTTTGGTCATATTTTAGGTGTCATATCTAAGAATCCATTGCCACATTCAAGGTCATGAGGAACAATCCTCTGTTTTCCTCTAAGAGTCTTAAGGTTTTAGTTCATATGTTTAGGTTGTTAGTTCATTTTGAGTTATTTTTTAAATATGGTGTAAGATAAGGTAGGGATTCAGCTTTATTCTTTTATATGTAGATATCTAGTTATTTCAACAGGTTTTTAAAAATAGTTTCAAGGTGAATTAAATTTCATTTAGTTAACATGTAGTGTAGTGTAATATTAGTTTCAGGAGTAAAATGTAGTGATTCATCTCTGACATCAGCATGGTTTTTGAAAAGACTGTTCTTTTATTGAAAGCCATGGCCCTCTTGTCAGTAATCATTTAGACACAGATGCATGGGTTTATTTCTAGACTCTCAATTCTATTCCATTGGTCTATATTTTGGCCTATGACAGCACTACACTGTTTTAATTACTGTAGCTTTGTAGTAAGTGTTACTAACTAGAATATGAGTTCTCCAACATTTTTCCTTCTTTTTCTCTATTGTTTTAGCTCTTCAGGGCCTTTGTAATTCCATATGAATTTAATATGGATAAGGATATATCTGTAGACCACTTTGAGTAGTTTTGCAATTTAATAATAGTGTCTTATACTTTCCCTTGGGTCATGATCTCGCGGTTCGTGGGTTCGAGCCCCGCGTCAGGCTCTGTGCTGACTGCCAGCTCAGCCTGGAGCCTGTTTCAGTCTGTGACTCCCTCTCTCTCTGACCCTCCCCTGCTCACTCTCTCTCTCTCTCTCTCTCCTAGAAATAAATAAAAATATTTAAAAAAAAAAAAAGTGTCTTCTAATTCAATGAGCATGGGATGTGTTATTCTATATTTTGGTCTTTTTTATTATGTTTTTCATAAATAGAGTTTTCTCAAATAGAGTTGTTTAAATAAACTTTTATTACTTTAGAGCAGGTTTAGGGTTACAGTAAAACTGAGAAGAAAGTACAAAAATTTCTTATATATGGCCTATCTTTCCTCCCTACCCTACTTTAAAATCTCCACTGTTAACACTGGGCACCAGAGTGTACAACAAATGTACAACAAATGTACGTTTTGTTACAATGGATGAGCTTAGGGTATATTATTACCACTTAAAGTCCATAACTTACATTAGGGCCCACTTGTGGTGGTGTACATTCTGTGGGTTTTGACAAATATATAATGCTATATATCCATCTTTATAGTATCATACAGAGTATTCTCACTGCCTTTGTGCTCTGCCTCTTCATCCCTTTTTCTCCCCAAATCCATGGCAACTACTGATCTTTTTACCATCTCCCATAATTTTCTTCATATTGTCTTTTCAGAATGTCACATAGTTGGAATCATATAGTATGTAGCCTTTTCAGACTAGCTTCTTTGCACATGTGTTTATGTTTCTTCCAAGTCTTTTCATGGTGTTGTAGCTTATTTTAGGTACTTAGTATTGAATAATTTATCACAATTGGTTTACCTATTCTCCTTTTTAAGGACATTTTGGTTGCTTACAGGTTTTAGCACTTATGATAAAGCTGTGATATATGCTTGTGTGCAGGTTTTTGTCTGGACATGAGTTTTAACTCCTTTTTGGGCAAATTCAAAGAGCACAATTGCTGGATTATATGGTAAAATAATGTTTAATTTTATAAGAAATGGGCAAACTGTCTTCCAAAGTGACTCTACCATTTGCACTCCCATCAGCAATGAATGAGATTTCCTGTTACTCCATATCCTCACCAGTATTTAGTATTCTCAGTATTTTGGATGTTGGCCATTCTAACAGTTATATAGTAGTATCTTGTTTTAACTTTCAAATATATCGAGTCTGCTTATAGGACTTGTTCATTCTTCCTATTAGATAATAAGCTACTCAATATTAAGTTTATATTACTTTGGTAATTTTACATTGTTAAGAAATATTATTTACTTTTATATTATTTATATACTGTGTGTGTGTGTGTGTGTGTGATGTTTGGCTTCAACAAAAAACCCCAAAGTTTTGAAAAGAAAGTGACACTAACTTATTTTGCCTTTCTAATCAACTTTTTTTTTTTAAGGTTCCTCTTTTTTTTTTTTTATAGAATAATTTTCAAAAATTTTTTAATGTTTTATTTATTTCTAGGAGAGAGAGAGAGAAACAGCGCGAGCAGGGGAGGGTCAGAGAGAGAGGGAGTCACAGACTGAAGCAGGCTCCAGGCTCCGAGCTGGCAGTCAGCACAGAGCCCGACGCGGGGCTAGAACCCACGAACCGCGAGATCATGACCTAAGCGAAAGTCGGACGCTTAACCGACTAAGCCACCCAGGCGCCCCTCTAATCAACATTTTCTTAATGTTAATTATGAGTTTACCAAAGCAAAGCTAGGTATATGGCAGTATGAAGTATGTGGTGTAGTAACAGCCTGAGTGAAATTGTAATATATTTGAAAAATATAAGAAGTAAACAGATGATCCTTAAAGATTTTAGTGTTAAGCATCTATTATAACACTCTATATTAGGGAATGAATTGCATTAAACCACTCCTAAAATATGGTGCTTGCTTTATAAAATGAAGGTATTTCTGGACACATAGAAACTGTTGAGGGCGATAGATATATTTATTATTTTGATTGTAGTGATGGTCTCCTGGGTATGTACATATGTGAAAACTTACCAAAATGTGTGTTTTTTAAAAAGCTCAGCTCATTATACTTTAATTTTACCTCAAAAAGCTGTGTATAAACATAACTATAATTTAATTAATTTATTAATTAAGTTTTAGAGAGAGAGAAGGAGAATTTTAAGCACGCTTTACACTCCACATAGAGCCTGACAAAGAGCTTAATCCCACAACCATGAGATGATGACCTGAGCTGAAATCAAGAGTCTGACACTTAACTGAGCCACCCAGGCACCCCTAAAAACCAATTTTTTAAAGTGACTTGGATTTATTCCACTCTAGCCATTTATTTCTTGTTCTCCTGTGATATCTTAATTATCAAAAATAAATTTTTTCAAAATGATAGACCAGTGGTAAAATTAGAAGCTACTTTTTTCAAATTAAATCAGTTATATAAGATGCATTCTAATTTTTCACTTTACCTTAATTTGATAATTTTTCAAGTCAAGTTAAATTAGCTAGACTACATGGAGCCATGTTGAAATGAAGGTATTAAATATTGGGAATATGAATATGTTAGCAATCTGATTGGTTCCAAACTATGTCATTGTCGTCTCCTACAGAAACCATTTCATCTGCAGATGGACGGGTGCACCTGGACATAATCATACAAACCAGTCCTGAATTTAGAGAATTAGTTGTGAATCATTTTTAAAATTCTTAAGTCTATAAAAAATTTCAGTGAATATAATATTTAAAGTTGGGAAATTAGATGCTTTGTCCCTAAGATCAGAAACAAGATAAGGATGTCTCCTTTTTCCACTCCTATTTAATATTGTCTTGAAAGTCTTATCATACAATAATACAAGAAAAGGGAAAAAATGCATACAAAATGGGAAGGAAGACATAAACCTGTCTTTTCACATGACATCATTGTCTATATAGAAAATTTCAAAGAATCAGCAAAAAGCTTCATAGGATTAATAAGCTGTTATAGCAAGTTTTTGTGATAATTGGCTAAGTTACAAAGACTTTTACTTTCCTGTATACCAGTAATGAAATATTGGAGTTTTAAATTCAAAGTATAATACCATTTACATTAACACCACAAAAATAAAATAACATTAATAAGCACAGATCCTTATGAGGAAAACCATAAAACTCTGACAAAAGAAGTACAAGAAAATCAAAATAAAATGAAAGGTATTCCATGTCCTTGACTAGAAAGACTCCATATTGCTAAGATTTCATATCTTGCCACAGCATCCTTTTTAACATAACTGCAGTCAAAATTCCAGTAAGTTTTTTTTTTTTAAGTTTATTTATTTCCAAAGATAGTGTGCACTTGCAAGTTAGGGATGGGGAAGAGAAAAGGGGACAGAGAATCTCAACCAGGCTTTATACTCAGCACAGAGCCCAACACAGGGCTCGATCTCATGAATTATGAGATCATGACCTGAGCATAAATCAAGAGTGAGATGCTTAAGTGACTGGCCACCCAGGTGCCCCTCCAATATGTTATTTTGATTCTGCAGTTCATGTGGAATTTCAAAAGATTTAGAATAGCCAACATGATACAGAAGAAGAAAATCAAAATTAGAGGACAGACACTACCAAACTTCAGAACTTAATATAAAGGTACCATAATCAAGACAGTGTGGTATTGGTAGAAGAATATAAAATTGTATCAATTGATCAGAACAGACATCCCAGAAATACGCTCACACAAATATAGTCAATTGATCTTTGATACAGGGGCAATACAAATTCAAAAGATAAAGGGTAGTCTTTTCAACATATGGTGCCAGAGCAACTAACTAGACATCCATATGCAATTAAAAAAAAAAAAAAAAAGGTGTAGACCAATACCTTTTACAAAGATTAATTCAAAATGAATCATAGACCTAAATTAAAGTATGTAACTCTCAAATTTCTAGAAGATAAGCTAGAAGAATATCTATTTGATGTTGGTTTTGGCAGTGATTTTTTAAATGGAACCAAAAGTGTACTGCATGAGAGAAAAATGTGATAGGCTGATCTTTTTAAAATTAAAACCTTCTGCTCTACAAAAGACATTCTTAAGAGAATGAAAATACAAGCCAAAGATAGAAAAATTTGCAAAACACCTATCTGATGAAGGACTCTTATCCAAATAAATAAATCATAAAAGTCAATACTTAGAAAACAAACAACTGAATAAAAATGAACAGAAGATCTGAACAGATACCTAACCAACAAGATATACAGATGACAAAGAAGCATATGAAAAGATGCTCAACATCATTTGCCATAAGGAAATTCAAAATTGTAATAGTGAGATACTACTATTAGATATTGTATACACTTACTATGGAAACCAACTTGACAATAAACTATTTGTAAAAAAAAAACAAAAAAACAAAACACTAAGGCAATGTAGACTCAAGATAAAATTTCAAAAAGTAAATGGCTTAAAGTTAACAAGCTCAATAGACAGAAACCATCAAAAAAAAAAAAAGATATTGTATACACTTACTAGAATTACTAAAATCCAAAAAATTGACATTGCTGACAAGAATACAGAGAAACAGGACTTGTTGTTTTTTGCTGATGAAAATCCAAAAATATTAATAGCCATTTTGATATATTGTTTGCCGATTTCTTAAAAATCTAAACATAGCTTTACTGTATGATCCATGATGCAGTCATGTTCCTAGATACTATTCACTTGAGTTGAAAACTTATGTCCACACAAAAAGCTGCATATGAATATTTATAGCAGCTTTATTCATAGTTGCTAAAACTTAGAAGTAACCAGGGTGTCCTTCAATAGCTGAATGAATAAATAGGGGCTTATCCATACAATAGAATGTTGCTCATTGAGGAAAAAAATAAATGAGCTATCAAGACACACACAAAAAGAAACAAAGGAACCTTAAATTCATATTGGTGCATGAAAGAAGCCTATCTAAAAAGGCTACATACTGTAAGATTCCAACCATATGACATCCTTTCAAAGAGGCAAAACCATAAAGGCAGTAAAATGATCAGGGGTTGCCACAAGGAGGGAAGCAGAAGGAGGGGTGCATAGGTTTAGTAAAAGAATGGGGTTTGTAGGGCTATGAAACTATTTTCTATGGTGCTGTAATGGTGGATCTAAGGCATTACACATTTTTTAAAACTGGAACTATAGAACACAAAGTAAATTTTAATATAAACTATGGGATATGTTAACTAAAAATAAACGAATACTAAATAAAATAAAGCCAGATATATTTTGCATTAGTACTAATCCATAATCTCATAGAATTTTGTTTTCAATTATTTTGTGCTTATAGTTAAGCTCTACTTTGTAATTTAATATTTGTACCTTTCTCCCGTGTTTGTTTACCAATGTCCCACTATCACTAATCTCATGCTCTACCTCAAGTTTTATTTTCCTCTGACACTCTCTAACTGTAAACATAGTGCAGCAATTTGGGTACCATTATTTGCTCTACATTATATGAAAATGCTCTAGTTTTCCGGTTGTCTCTCCAGCATACTCCCTACGGTCTCTTCTTTGTCCTTGCTCATAAATGGAACCCTGCCTTTATCTTCAGCCCATTTTCTCTCTATATCACAAAAGTCACTCTTGTGACTTTATTTGACAATTCCACAGAGTTGAATGTTCATCATTGTCTTATATTTAAATTTATGACTTGGATATTTGACTTGCTATAGAATTCTTCCTATGTGACTTTTCACCTCAAAATTCAACATATTTAAAAGTAATGTTTAAAAATAGTGAACTAAAAAAAATAATAAAAATAATGAACTTATCGTCCTTTTCCAAAATGATTACCTTCTAATTCTAGTGAAATTTGCCCTCATTGTTGTAAGAACTTGGGTTTGAATGGTCAGAGTAATTATTTCAAATTTCCTCTATCCACATAGCTAAACTCCCATTGTTTTAGCTCTTTTATCCATTTATCTGATTCCCATCATCATTACCAGGTTCTGACCACCTCATATCTGAGGCCATTGCTGACGCCTGCTAACTGTCACTCTGCTCCTACCATTTATTCCTTCCAACCCATCTGTCAAATTCTGGTGAAGTGATTATCTATTAATACCATTTTCACACATCAGTTTTGTTTCAAAAACACAAAGTTCATTTGTCACAGACTGGCATTCATATTCTTTTATAACTCCATACTTAGATACCTCTTCAGATTTAGCTCTTAGTATACAAATGCACCAGCCACACCTAGCAAAACACAACTTTTGATTTGTTCACAGAACTTACCTGTAGGACTTTAAGATACACATTCCCAATTAATATATTTTGTTCCCATTCTTACTTTCACCCAAATATCAACATCCCACTCATATCTTACCTTTTCTCTGCTCACTTTTCTCAATTTTTATAGCTTTTATGATTTTACTCTTAAATTTTACTGTGAGTCATCTTTTTATTTCCTTTCCCCACAAGTTCTTTTCTGGGGTGTGCGGGGTTTACTGTTCCCAGCCCAGATAATAGCTATAATTTATATGCTGGGGTTCAGTGTTTCCTACATGGAATGGTAAACTTGCAGCTAAAAAAAGTTGATAAGGGAAAAATGCCATGAAAGAGTTTTTTCTTCTGATGGAAAAGTGGCATATTTTGACATTTACTTATTCAAAACTGCTTATTGAAGCCTTACTCTTTGTAAGAACTAGGACTAGGTCTCAAGATAGTAACAATGAGGAAAACACTTTGAAGCTTTTATTAATTAGTGTTCTAGGCATACTGCATTATGCCTTTTCAACTTCCTGGGGTCTATGCCTTTAAAAGAATATCAGGCATATGCTTTGTAAATATTTGCATGATTGGGGGTGGATCCTAGTACCTTAAAACAGCAAGAACATTCATTAAGGAAAAAAAAACCTACTTAAACTAGAGCCATATGTGTCCTGCCCTTTGTGGCCGTATTATGCCAAGGAGACAGGTCTTTAACTCTGCTTTATACATCAACACAAAGAAGTTTTTTCCAGGCAGACCACAGTCTATGCCAAATTGGCCACAGTGAAATCTAGAGAACAGGCCTTCCTAGGTTATGAATTAATAAGCCATGAGTATAGAAGTCATCCAACTATCTCCATTTTCAGAGGGCATAATGTCAGTATTTTTTTCTCAGCTTCCTCTAAGTCATTTGAAATAAGTTTGCACTTTGTGGTGATTAATGAATTATAATTATGATTAATGAATTATACCAAATATTAATTAAATATAAAAAGACATACTTCATTGTTTCAGTTCATCTGAAATTTCTCAGGATGTTTCCATTTGAATCAACAAGAAACCAGTAATGCAATAGAGTACAATACTTGTTTTCAGCAAGAGTTATAAAAAACATACCCTTTAGATTTTTGTTGAAAATTAGAAATTAGTTCATTTTGAAATTTTTATATCAATATCTACACCCTAATAATTTTATAAAGATTGAAAAATTTAGAATGAGTTCCTTCTAAATCCTCTAAATTCATTCTAAATTAAGGTTCATTGGTAACCTTCATAATTACATGGGATGAATAAATGTCTGCAAAGATGGTAATGCCAGCCTCTGCTAATAATCACTAGAACGAAAGTTATGTCAAATATAGCTACAGAAGTAGGGAGGAAAAAGAAGGAAAAACACATCAAAGAATAGACAGAACATACAGAAAATATATGTGAAGATAATAAACTTAAATTTATATGAGTAATTACAGTAATGTAAATGCTCTCTGTTCCACAATTATCAGAAAGCATTTGTCTGGGGCGCCTGGGTGGCTTAGTCGGTTAAGCGTCCGACTTTCGCTTAGGTCATGATCTTGCGGTTCATGGGTTCGAGCCCTGCGTCAGGCTCTGTGCTGACTGCCAGCTCAGAGCCTGGAGCCTCTTTCAGTCTGTGATCCCTCTCACTCTGACCCTCCCCTGCTCGCGCGCTCTCTCTCTCTCTCTCCTAGAAATAAATAAAACATTAAAAAAAAAAAAAAAAAGCATTTGTCAGACTGAATGTAACAGCAAGGTCAAATAGTATATACTTATAGAAAATACACTTAAAATATAAAGATACAAATAGATTAAAAGTAAAAGCATAGAAAAAGATATACAGTACTAGCACTAACCAAAAGAATTCTTGAATGGTTATATTAATATTAGGCAAAGTAGATTTCAGAGTCAAAATGTAACTAACCACTTCTAAGGAAAGCGATCATCTAATGCTAAAGAGCCTACATTAAGATGACATAGCAATTCTAAGTATTTATCACCTAATAACAGAAGGCCAGCATACATGAAGGAAAAACTTAATAGAAAGTAAAGAAATCTACAATTATAGTCAGAAATTGTAATACCACTCCTCTCAAAAATGAACACGTAGAAATCAGTAAGGATATAAAAACTTAAATACTGTCAACTAAGTTAATTTGGTATTTATACAAGATTTCATGAAACAACAGCAGCACAATACACTTCTTTAAATTTTTTTTTCTAGTGCATAGGGAACATTTTGATTGAGGATCTTTTGGGCTATAAAACAAGTCTCAGTAAATGTAAAAGGTTTCAAGTTTTACAAGATGCATCCTTTAAATACAATGGAACTAAATTAGAAATCAATAATCTCTAGAAAACAGTCAAATATTTGGAAAATAAATAACACACAGCAATAACCATGTATCAAAGAATAAATCATAAATCATAAAAGTAGTAAGAACTATTTTGAACTAAACAAAAACGTAACATCAGGGTGCCTGGTTGGCTCAGTCGGTTGAACATCCATCTTCAGCTCAGATCATGATCTCACGGTTAGAAGGGTCAAGCCCTGCATTGAGCTGTGTGCTGACAGCTCAGAGCCTGGAGTCGGCTTGGAATTCTGTGTCTCTCTGTCTCTGTGCCCCTCCCAATATCATTGCTGTGTCTCTCTCTGTCTCTCAATGATAAATAGATGTTCAAAGAAATTTAAAAAACATATCATCAAAATATATCTTTATTCCTAGATGATCTTTTCATACATACATACATATATATGGAATATATATATATATATATATATATATATATATATATGGGATATCTGTGTCTACAAAACGCCTATTAGAACTAATTAGTGAGTTTAGCAAGGTTGTGGGATGTAAAAATAATAATTGTATTTTTATATGGTAGCCACAGCATTTAGAAACTGAAAGTAAAAAAGGAATGCCATTTATAATAGCATTAAAAATTATGACAAAATTTATGCAACAACTATATATAATAAACAGTGAGAAAAAAGTCCTAAATAAGTAGAACGATATATAAAATTCATAAATCAGAGGGCTTAATATTTTTAAGATGCTAATCCAAACTGATTCTATATAATACCAATTCAAATCTTATTAGTTTTTTAAATAGAAATTGATGTACAAATTCTAAAATTAATAATGAAATTCAAATAATCCAGCATAGGCAAAGTAAGTTTGAATAGGAAGAACAAAGTTTGAGAATTAACACTTCCTGATTTCAATGCTTATTATAAGGCTACAATAATCAAGAAAATATGTTGCAAAGATAGAATAATACACTAATGGAATAGAAAACAGGATCCACATATACATGTGTATGGACAACTGGGGTTTAACAAAGAAGACTGTTTTCTTCACTGACAAGACTATTGAATTGCTTTTACTTTAAGAAAAATATAGTCTTGGGGCACCTGGGTGGCTCATTTGGTTAAGCGTCCGACTTTGGCTCAGGTCATGATCTCACGGTTCATGGGTTTGAGCCCCTCATCGGGCTCTGTGCTGACCGCTCAGAGCCTGGAGCCTGTTTCAGATGCTGTATCTTTGTCTCTCTCTGACCCTCCCCTGTTCACGCTGTCTCTCTCTCTCTCTCTCAGAAATAAATAAAACATAAAAGAAAAAAAAAAGAAAAATATAGTCTTTATAGTATATGATGCTGCATCAGTTAGTTATCCAAATACAAAAGAGAAATGAACTTTGATCAGTACTTTGTGTGATAAACAACATTTCAAAAATCAAATGTAAAACCTAAAACTATAAAACTTGTAGAACAGAGGAGAAACCATTTGTTTCCATGGATTAGACAAAGATTTTTAAGTAAGATTTTTCTAAATATAATACTAAAAGAATAAGACATAAAAATGTTGTTAAGCTGGACTTCTATATTTCAAGAGACACTAGGGGTGCCTGGGTGTCTCAGTTGGTTAAGCATCCAACTTCAGCTCAGGTCATGCTGAGAATAAACTGAGGGCTGATGCGGGTGGGGGAGGAGGAATGGGGGGTGATGGGCATGGAGGAGGGCACTTATGGGGATGATCAATGGGTGTTATATGGAAACCAGCTTGACAATAAACTATTAAAAATAGAGAGACACTATTAAGAGAATATAAAGACAAGCCAGAGGCTGGGATAAAATAAATTCAAATCACATATGATAAAATACTCATGTCAAAATGTGTAATGAAATCTCAAAACTCAATAAAAAAGAAAACAGGAACAGCTATATTAAAATAAAACAACTCAGTAGACAGATGGGCAAAAGATATGAATAGACAACTCACCAAAAAATTACACAGGTGGAAAATAAGCACATGGAACCATATTCAACATTAATATTCGTTAGGAAAATGTGAAATAAGACCACAGTGTGCTGTCACTACACACCTATTTTAAAGAGCTAAAGTTAAAAAGACTAACTATACTAAGTATTGCAAAAGATAGGAACTCATACTCTTGTACACTGCTGGTAGAATTTTAACTTAGTACCCTTATTTTGGAAAGTGGTTTGGCTGTACTTAAAAAGTGAAATACACACTTACCACATGATCCATCTGTTCTGCTCCTAAATATTTTCTCAAGAGAAATTGAAGATGTGTACATGACTGTGCACAGAAATGTTCACAGCAGCTTTATTCATTATAGTAAAAAAACTGCAAAATACTCAATGTCTGTCAACAGATGAATGGATAAACAAATTGTAGAATAAGTACATAATGAATTTTGTTCAACAGAAGTGGATAAACTTGATGCATGCGAGTTGGATGACTCAGATATGTGGAGTGAAAGAAGCCAAAATGAAAAATAGTAGAGTTCCTACTTTATTATTCCATTCAAAGAACATTATAGAAAATGTTTAAAAATATGTTGATCCACACTGCACTTTGAAACATTCGTCTATGCATGATTTTGCAACAACATGCATTATTTATTGGAAAATATCTGTCAAGCTGATGATGGCCTATCTCAATTTTCTACAATGCTACTTTTCATTTGGAAGCTAGAATTATTGTTGAAGTGGCTGGCTTAGTTCAGTTTCTTGAAAATGATCTAAGTACCCAAATAACTATAATTTGTCCATTGTTCTTTTATATCAAAAGATTTCCATTGAAAAAGTGGTAGTTAAGCTCACAAATCAGTCACAAAAGTGATTTTTCTGGAGATACCCAATTATATTTCATTATACTATAGCAGTATTTTGTGAGCATTCCCATCTTGTCACACAGAGTATTATAAAGATATGTACTCTAATATTGAGATTTAATAAAATTAATATTTTAACTGCTTCGGCAGGAACATTTTTCTGTGTAACTGTTTTTGTTGTTGTTGTTGTGTTTTTGCACTGCAGGTTTATTGTGCTGAAGAATACATCAATTCCTACCCACTACAATTTGCTGCCAGCAGTTTTACCCACCATTGCTTTTGCACACAGTGAAAAAGACAAATAATGTCTTAGAGCTATTGTGAAATAGTTCTGACTTTTCAGCCCCTGAAAAGGTCTTTAGGAACCACAGGGTTTTGAAGGCCATATTTTGAAAAATGTTGGAAATGATTTCATAACTAGAGATAGAAAAAATAATTGAGGTCCTATAAAGGCCCCCCCTTTTTTTTTTTACAAGAAACAAACAAACAAACAAACAAATAAAAACACCTGGGAGAAAAAAGAAACCTAAAGAACTAAATTATGTTCCAATATGAAGCAAACTAAAATGTGGCAAGATTTTAAATAATTGAGAGCGTGTCTCAGACGAGAATGCCAGTAACATTTTTCTTTCATAGTCCAGAGTTTCTGACATGGGAACATATGCAAAGGAAATATAATTCTTATATATATTTTTAGCCAGGAGTGAATATTTATGTAGTTGTAGAATTTAGATCTTGTTTATTTATTTCCAACCTTTAGAATAGATAAATCATGTAATACTTGGTTGGCATTGCAAACTAGATTCATGTATTAACATTGTGTGAGAGAAGAGCTCACCAAAGATGGATATATCAGCGGAAGTCAATTGGCAGGAAAGGAGGAGGAGAGAACAAGTCTGCTAAAAATTAAGAGGCATGAGATATCGGTGAAAAAGGAACACAGATTTAAGTAATTTACTTAGTTACAGTTGTAATTCAATATAGTCTACAAATGGTGGCATTTAGAGCAGAACACTCTATAGGAGTCTGATGGCATGAGTAAGTTAAATCTTTAGTTTTCAGGGCAAGTTGATCAATAATTAACTATGGAAACTGATAAATATTAGAGTAGAATAGTCATGAAAATAGCCGCTAACAGATTTAAAACTATACACCATAGAATTCTGTTTCTAGGGAATTGAACTGAACTAAGGAGGAAGAATAATGCTTTTCTTTTTTCTTTTAATGTTTATTTTCTTAATTTTGAGAGAGAGAGAGAGAGGCAGAGAGAGAGAGAGAACATCAAGAAATCTCCACATTGTCTGTGCAGATCATATATGGGGCTTGATCCCACAAACTGTGAGACCATGACCTGAGCTGAAATCAAGAGTCAGACATTTAACCAACTGAGTAACCCAAGTGACCCAAGATAATGCTTTTCAGTATCATGTCATGTGTAATATTCTTCAAATAAAAGCACTGATTAAATAATTATATACATAATATATATTTATATAAATTAGTTATATTTAAAATATGTATGGTATAGAAATATAATTACAAAAGTAGATGATTATTAAATTAATTAAAATAAGTAAATAAATATCTTACCTGTGGTTTAATTCCTGTGCATTGCTCATCTCTCATAATGAAACCTGAAGGTTACATCTCCTCAAGTTTATAGGCTTTACTTATGCTTTATATTCTAAGGCATAGTACAGTAGCTAGCATATTGTAGGTGCTCAGTAAATGCTGAGTAAATGTATGGTTGCCATAATATTGTTGTAATCCCAAGGAATACGGTGACATCCTTTAAACAATTTCATCTGTTACAAATTAACTTTTCCTCACCTATCATTCTAGGTAATTCTAGTGTAAAGACTACAGTCTGGTGGTAAGTGTTCTTTTTCAAGAATTAGAAGGAAGGAAAGCAATGTTTTTTGAGTGCCTACTCTTAGCCTCATGTATCATTGTATTTAATCTTTACCACAACCATATGTATGAATTTGTCACATTTAATGCAAAGTGATGGTAATAAAAAAAAAAAAGAAGTTGTCTTTACCTTCAGCATAATTATCTTTGACTTTGGATACTTTTATATGGTAAATATGACTTTGAATAATTTAGGTATTTTTTCTAATAACCAATTCCCTCATTTGTAAAATGGGATAATGTATGTCTCATAAGATAAAGATTAACTAAAATAAGAGAGTATTAGTCAAACTTTAGACATGGCTATCAATTTTGAAAATTTGTTATTAGACCAATTATTTATTAAATGCCATTAATGTCACTTAAAATTAATATGATTTTGAAAGATAAAACTTTATATTATAAACATAAATGCTCTAATATTTTCTATAGTTAGTATTTTAAAAATAATAAAAATAAATATTGAATATTTAACATTTAATAAAAAGGACTTAAGTGAAAATAGTAAAAATTTAATTATTTATAAAATGCATGACAGAAAATTTCTTTAATGAATAAAAGAAAGCTATTAAAAAATCAGTTGACAATGAACTCAGCATTGGATTCTATTACTGTCTTTAAGATGAATATGAGGTTCTTCATCTGTAAGACATTTCAGTATTTTTTCATTCTTTGATATCATTGAGCATGGGAAGCACTTGGGTGGTTCAGTCTGTTAAGCATCTGACTCTTGGATTCTGCTCAGGTCATGACCTCACAATTATTGAGATCCCAAGTCAGGCTGTATCCTGATAGCCAGAACCTGGTTAAGATTCTCCCTCTCCCTTTCTCTCTGCCTGCGCCCCGCTTATGTGCCTGCTCTCTTTCTCACTCAAAATAAATAAACTTTAAAAGGAATACCAAATAATATGTATATGTAGCAGGCATAACTATTGTATCATTACTCAGATTATCATTTAAAGTTTAAATAGAGGTGGGCAGCTTTACTTTCAATGTAGGTGAGGTGAAATGTTTATTATTTTATCTCAAGATATATTTAATTGCAAGAAAGACACCACCTATCTATCTATTTGAAGACTTTCAGAAACATTCAGTATTTTAGAGGTAAAGTATTACATATGTGAATTGGCGAATATGCTTTCTGAGAAAGAGGACATTTAAGAAAATTCAAAAATTTTTTCCAAGGGATATTACAAATAAATTTAAGAAAAAATATACTTGAATAGACTGATAGTTTAAACAAAGCTGTCAAATATTTCTTATCTTAAAAGAATATCAAAAAAGGTAGATGGAGGACAGAAAGACTAGTACAAATCATGTATTAATTTTATCATTCTTTGTTGAAGTATAATTAACATATAGTACCATATTACTTACAAGTATATAATGATTTAACAATTCTATGTATTACTCAGAGCTAATCAAGGTAAGTGTACTAATCACCTTTATGTAATCACCCATCCCACCCCTCACCTCCCCTCTAGCACTAGCTAGAGACACTAGCTTTGTCTTTTTTTAATTTATTAATTTTTGTTTTTCAAATTTTACATATGAGTGAAATCATTTGGTATTTGCGTTTGTCTGTCTGACTTCTTTTTTTTAAAATGTTTATTTATTTTTGAGAGAAAATATCAGAGAGTATTCAAGTGGGGGAGGGACAGAGAGAGAGGGGTTACAGAGGATCTGAAGCGTGCTCTGTGCTGACAGCAGCAAGCCTGATGTGAGGCTTGAACCATGAACTGTGAGATCATGACCTAGGCTGAAGTCAGACGCTCAACTGACTAGGCCAGCCAGGCACCCCTGTCTAACTTATTTCACATAGCATTATACCCTATAGGTTCAATCATGTTGTTGCAAATTGCAAGAAATCATATTTTTTTTTAATGGATGAGTAACATTCCTTTGTGTATATACACCGCATCATCCTTATCCTTTCTTCTATTGATAGACCCTTGGGTTGCTTCCATATCTTGGCTATTGTAAATAATGATCCAATAACATAGAAGTGCATGTATTTTTTTTAAATTAATGCTTCTTCTTTCCTTAGGTTAATACCCAATAGTGGAATGCCTTAATCATATGGGAATTTTTAATTTTTAATTAAAAAAATTTTTGAGCAACTCCCATACTGTTTCCATAGTAGTTGTACCAGGTGCATTCCCATCAACAGTGGTTCCCTTTTCTCCATATCCTTGCCAATACTTGTTATTTAATGTCTCTTAGATTCTAGCTATTCTGACAGGTATGAGGTGAAATCTCATTGCAGTTTTGATTTGTATTTCCCTGATGATGAGTAGTGTGGAACATTTTTCATGTGTCTGCTGGCCATTTGTAAGTCTTCTTTGGAAAAATGTCTATTTGGGTCCTTTGCCCATTTTAAGTTAGATTATTATTTTTGGGTGGTATTGAGTTGTTTATGTTTTTTATATATTTTGGATAGTAACCCTTATTGGATATATCCTTTGCAAATATCTTCTCTCATTCGGTACATTGCCTTATTTTGTTGATGATTTTTTTTCCTGTGAAAAAGCAGTTTAATTTTCCTTTTGTTTCCCTTTCCTGAGGAGGGATATTTATCAAAATGTTTCTACAGCTATTTTCTTTTAATAACTTTATGGTTTCACATCTCTCATTTAGGTCTTTAATCTATTTTGAGTTTGTCTTCAATTATGGTATAAGAAAATGGTCCAGTTTAATTCTTTCGGACGTAGTTATCCAGATTTCCCAACACCATGTGTTGAAGACATTATCTTTTACCCACTGTATAGTCTTGTCTCTTTTGTCATAGATTAACCAAATGTAATCATAGGTTTCCAGATGCTATCCTGCTTCATTGATCTGTGTGTCTATTTTCGTGCCAGTAACATACTGTTTCGATTACTACAGCTTTGTAGTATATCTTGAAATCTGGGATTGGAATGCCTCCAGCTTTGTTCTTTTTTTTTTTTTCTCCAAGATTGCTTGGATTATCTGGGGACTTAGTAGTTCCATAAAAATTTAAACAATTGGTTGTTCTAGTTCTGTGAAAAATGCTGTTGGTATTTTGACAGAGACTGTATTAAATCTGTAGCTTGCTTTGTGTAATATAGACTTTTTAACAGTATTTTTTTTCCAATCCATAAGCATGGAATATCTTTCCATTTATTTGTATTATCTTCAGTTTCTTTCTTCAGTGTTTTATAGTCTTCGGGGTATACCTCCTTAGTTAAATTTATTCCTGGGTATTTTATTATTTTTGGTGCATTACAAATGGGAAGGCTTTCTTAATTTCTCTTTCTGCTACTTCTTTAGTAGATAGAAATGCTCTGATTTGTATGTATTAATTTTATATCTGGAAACTTTACTGAATTCATTTATCAGTTTTATTAGTATTTTAGTGGAGTCTTTAGGGTTATTAATGTATTAATGGATTTTAAGAAAGAAAAAGTTCAGCATTACTGTGTACCTTTAGGAGTTTCTGCTGCAGTAAGAACTAATTTGGAACTAGAACTTAGAGCTACGCTCTCTTTGCTGTTGGACTGAGAGGCCTCTACCCTAATTCAGGAGTGATCTAGGCTCCTAACCCACTGCCTGCCATGAATGCGCACAATAGGACATTGCATAGTCTTAGACATTGCTGAAAATTATGTCATAGTATGATGATAAGATCTATGAAGTTAGTAAATCCCATGAAATGGTGTATTTCAGACGTTCTCTCTCTCTTTTTCTGTCTCTATCAGTCTGTCATGAATGAAAAGCTGATATGCTACGTTGCCAGCATCAGGAGAAGAAGAATTGACAAGACTTAGAGACTGAAGTGATGGGTGAGTAGGAGGGGTCATGATATATCTAAACTCTATAGAAACATCTATACTCTAAAAAGTAGCAACTTTCACAGACGTAAGGATATGGGAAAGGCTCACAGCTTTAATGAATTGGTGATAAGAGAAAGGGGGCAGTGATAAACAGTATTGACATGTCACATTCCAAATATGTATTTAGTATTCAAGTGAGATATCCAAGCATCAGTTTGTATTCAAAGAAGACAAGTCTAAGTAGGGCATATTGGAATATTCATGAAGAATGAGGGGGATCCAAGGATACTAAGAGGCCATGAAAAGTATTTAAGGTAGAAGCAAAAATAAGCTTAAATGTACTGAGGTGCATTTGATACACTAATAGAAAAATCACAAGGAATAAAATGAAGGAGGTGGAAGCATGTAGCAAGGTTGTTGTATCCTAGTTCATGTTGTATACTTAAATGCAGGTAAGGTACATGTGGGAATTTGTACTTAACTTTGTTCCAAAAGCAGCAAAAGGGAATGTAAAATTTTAAGGCAAAAAATGATTGATATCATTAACATACTGAAAGGATTTTTCTGATTGTTGTGTAGGCACTGGATTCACAATGTGTTGGAGAGAAAGCATCCCTGATAGACAGAAAATTGTCATGGTGCAGGACAGACATAAAGGAGGTTTGCTGGATGGTAACAGCAGCAAAGGAAAGGAGTCAGAATTGGAGGTACGGTTTTCAGTTTTTTAAGCTGCAATTTAAATGTAAACAAAAATAAGATTTCACCTGGTAATACATGTGTGTCAGTGAGTGGTAATTTTGTAACTGTAACAAAATTTCATGAAATTATACTTGATTATATACTCGGTAAGACATGTTGACATTTGGAAATGTCTTTCTTCCTACATTATTTTATTTTAAAAATTCTATTTGTGACCCACTATCTGATTTCAGAACTCACAAGTAGGTTGTGATACTATAGTGGTTTAATAGTAGAACCTACAGGAATTGATGTTAAACTGAATATGGGCAGTAAGAAAGAGAAGTATCAAGGCAGACTGCCAGCTATAGGCTGGGAAATTTGACAGAAATACTGAATATTCCCTGGAAACCCAATGTGGCATTTCTGACATTTATCATGTTATATAATGAACCTATGTATTCATGTATCTGTTATAAATACAAACAACTGTGCTGAGAACATGTACGTGCAAGTATTTGCAAGGGTAGGTAGTTTCCTTCTTTGCATGTCTAGGGGTTAAATGCATACACCATAAGGTTGGTGGATTTTTAAATGTTTAAAGAATCTGCCTGACAGCTTTCCATCATGATTTGTGCCATTTTCCATTCCCTTCAGTAGTTAATGAGGGTCTCATTTCTTCCACATCCTCACACTCAGTATCACCAGCTTTTTTTTAACATTATTCATTCTAATAGATGTTTAGTGGTTTTAATTTGCATTTCCCTAGTAACTAATGACATTGAGGATTTAGTTGCTGATTTTCCATTTGAATAATCTTTGGTGAAGTGTCTATTCAAATCTCTTTTTAAAGTAGGTTGCTTTTGAGTTTTCAGCTAATTGTTCAGTTAATTGTTAATTCAGTTAATTGTTGATCTTGGATCCAAGTCTTCTATATAAGATTTGTAAAAAAAATTTCTCAGTCTGAGGTCATCTTTTCATTTTCTTAACAAACTTTTTAGGAGTAGAAATTTTATTTACTTTAAATGTTTATTTTTGAGAAAGAGAGTGACAGAGTGTGAGCAGAGGAGAGACAGAGAGAGAGGGAGACACAGAATCCACAGCAGGCCCAGGCTCTGAGCTGTCAGCACAGAGTCTGATGTGGGGCTCGAACTCACAACCCATGAGATCATGACCTGAGCTGAAGTCAAATGCTCAACGATGGAGCCACCCAGACTCCCCAAGGAGTAGAAATTTTAAATTTCACTGTAGTTCTGAGAAGGTGAGGGAGGTGCTGAAAGTATGTGGCTTTGGATGTGTTTGTGTGAGGTGTCTTGTCTTTTGTTCTGAAAAATCCCTATGACTTATGAAGGTGAAAAAAAAAAAAAAGCAGCAATCAGATCACGAGGCAACCAATTCATTCCTCTGAAGAGATCAGTTCGTGTTCCACCGGTGGCAGTAAAGGTGAACAGGTTATCTTTTGAATAAGTCTGATTTCATCTGGGACACAAGGATTCTTTACTAGGTTAAATCAACAGCATCACCATGATTCATTATAGTTCAAACAAATTCTAGTAGTGTGGTGGAGTCATCGAGATTTAAGGGCAAAGTTGTACGTTTGAGTTACATCAGCAAGCTGACACTGTCCTTTTCTAACAAGAATTCTCTCCCCAGAGGAAGATTCCTGAACTTCCTGGAGGAGGACATGGGGAAACCATGCAGAAGCATGTGTAATCAACTGTTTTTTCTAATGCCATGGTAGACCTTTATTTACTGTACCCCAAACTAAGGATTCAGATATCCCCATTAGATATTTAAAATACATAACAGCATGTTCCTTATATAAAACACAGAAAAAGTTTAATCCCCTTCACTAAGAAAAAGTCTGAAGTAAAGGTCAACTATGATTCAAAAGTATTGATATCTATTTATTTGGGGAGGTAATGATTGAAATGAAAATTAAATACAATGAAAACTGTATCTGTTTGGATTTGGATCATGAATTGGCTTCTAAATATATTTAGTTTTTCCCATTGGCTTCACCAGTAGCCTGGTCCCAGTGGATACTAGCTCTTCTTAATTACACTCTGTGCTTTTGTGAGGATAATAAAATTTACAGGTGCCTCATGAGATGTGCCTGTCAAAATGAGGCATTATCTAACTAGACAATTGTTCTTTTTACTCATTAAATAATCTATTAACTTTTAAATAATCAATTAACTTTTCTTTACCTCATGACAAGAAGAAATTAAAACATCTTACACCAATGCACTCAATAAAGCTTAATCGAACAGAGTAAAATAGGTGATAAAAATTAAGCAAGGAAAACATAGGCAGGGATCAATGTGGTTCCAGCGGTAAGCTTTGTATGCTGCCACTTGAGTCCTATATGCTTGCTTGATTTATGCCATAAATTTGAAACTAAGCTACATATTAAACCATCTGAAGTGGGAAACATGATTAGTTAGGTGACTCATGGTATCCATAAAATTAAATAGCACCAGTGCTGTTCAGGAGAAAGACATTATTCTTGGTACTGAAACTAGGGAGAAATTCCTAACCACACGTCCTAGGGAATGATAAGACCTGGATTTATGTCTACGATGAATTGCTTCAGCTCTGCTTCATAAAAGAAGGTTCACAGGCCCTTTCATCAGCAGGCAGTAGTTCCTATGATGGATATTTAAGTAAAGGACTTTGTCTGATCTGCGGGTGTTATTAGAAACACACTTTTGTCAATAGCGGAGAGCATAAAGTAATCTTGCCTTTTTACTTATTTTCAAGCATAAACAAGTCTTTCATAGTTATTTTTTTCTCAGATTATGGGCAGTAATCACCATTATCAAAGATAGGTGTCCATTTTTTCCCTAAAAGAGAAACAGCCCTACAGAGACCCCAATTTAGATAACAATCACCAAACCATGTACTATGTGATACACGTTCTACAAGAGATTTGCAAGTGTGAGAATAACAGGAATTCTGTAGTAAAGTATAATTGAGAATTTGCAAGTCAAGCAAATTAAAATAAATTGATTTGCTGCTGGACTTGTCCGAGCCTTTAAAATATTTTATTACACACAAGATTAATCTCTAGTGTATGCATTATTTTGTATTTCCCAAATGAAATTCTTCTTCGCAGAGATCCTCTTGAGCTATTTCAAGAAATACTCTTGAGATCTTCCACATTCTTTTATTCTGCACTGTGCATTTGGGCTAATTCCAACATTGACTCAAAATCAATCCTGTAAAGAGCAAGTTACATCCATTCTGACACTGATATGTGTACAGCACTTTGAGTTGCTCTTTTGGCACTGACTACTGTTAAAATAACAATGAGATGTATTAGCTTGATGGGATTTTTAAGAAATAACTTCTGAAATACTACTTGTTTTTTATGCTCTGAACTCCAGTGTATGCCATAAATTTCTTTAAAGATCATGTTCTACCTGATCTTTGCCTTCTAAGTCGTGGAAAGGACTTTGGCCAAAAGTAATAAAATCTGATCTATGAAAATAGAGAGATTGATTTAAGTTTCATATGGTGCCATTTTCTAATGAAAAGTATTAATACAAAGGATTCAAACATTCTTAGAGACAATATTAAAATTTTGGCAACAAATAGCTGTATTCTTTAAAAAGTTGCCTTCAGAATATTTAAGAATAAAAATAAAGAACTTTGTGTTATGACGGTAATATTCTCCACAAATTACGCAGCCTTTTAGATCTGAAAAAGATGATGGAAAGTAAAAATAAGCCTGCATTTACCAAGGGCTAGACAGCATGCAGAGAAACTGGAACTCTCATACTGGGGGGGATGCTAAATCAGTACATACACTTTGGGAAACAGTTTGGCAGTTTCTTAAAGTATATGTTTTCTGTGTATTGTATCTTAAATATGAAATAGGCTAAACCATTTCAATTCTTCTATAATGAGATTATGCATAGTAATGTGAAAAGTATATTTTATGTTTTCTGTATTTGAACAACAGATTTTGTCATGCAAAGAAAATCAATATAGCAAAAATGGTTTTCTAATTAAAATGAGTATTGTTTATGCATACAAACATGGTTGAAGAGTCTATATCTGGAAATCATCCTTATGTTTGGCTAGTTGCTATTCTATTCTTGTCAGCACTTTGTTCTATTCATAGATAATTCTCCTTATTTTGAACTTTCAATTCCAGATTTATATATCCAACTGCTGGACCCATCTCCACTTAGATGCCTACCAACATCTCATAACATGTTTAAAGTGAAGTCCCTCTTCTTGTTTTTTGTAGTAAATAACAGCTCTTCTTTCATTGGCTTAAACCACACATTTGAAGCTGTGCATATTTCCTCATCCAATCTATTAGTAAGCCTTGTCAGATTTACTATCAAAATGTATCCATAATCTTTTTACTTCTCACCACATCCACTGAAACCATCCTGGTTAAAGTCACCAACATGTGGCACCTGGACTGTGACAATCACTTCTGTACAAACCTCTGCTTGTACCCTCCCCCTCTAAAATTTATTCTTCACAAGGAAATCAGGCAGATGGTTTAAATCCCTATCTCAGTTTATATGATGCTTCTGTTCAACCCCCCCTGGTGCTTTTTTTGTCACCATTAGTCTCAAATAATCATAGCTGAAACACAAAACACATTGTAAATTTAAATTTGTTTATATAATGTTCTAATTGATGGATAACTTTCCAAGTAGTGCTTCAGAGACCAAACCATCTTCAGTTTTTAGGCTTTGTCATTCATCATGAAGCTTCCAAATTTAAAAAAAAAAGTGGACCTAAAATTGCACAGAGTATGGACTCGTTTATGGAAAATAATGTCCATGAGGAAACCTTAAACATGAATGTACATTAAAATATTAATGAAGCATGGGGCACCTGGGTGGCTCAGTGGGCTAAGCATCCAACTCTTGGTTTTATCTCAG
Source organism: Proteles cristata cristata (assembly GCA_017311185.1). Taxonomy (NCBI): domain Eukaryota; kingdom Metazoa; phylum Chordata; class Mammalia; order Carnivora; family Hyaenidae; genus Proteles; species Proteles cristata. The sequence continues at coordinate 2,964,049 of JAESUZ010003705.1, read as the reverse complement.
GTCATGATTTCATGGTTCCTGAAATTGAGCCCCTTGTCACACTCCATGCTGAGTGTGGAGCCTACTTGGGATTCTCTCTCTCCTCTCTCTCTGCCCCTGTCCCCACTCACTTGTGTGCTCTATCTCCATATCAAAATAAATAAGTAAATATTTAAAGATATATATTAATGAGGCACTTATCTGATTGGTGGGATTATAATGACTTTTTTTCTTAAGTATGTTCTGCATTTTTCTTCATTTCTATAGTGAGCATACATTGTTTTTATAATCTAAGAAAAATAAACATTTAAAGATGGTAATGTAAGAAAAATATTCCCAGAAATTGTCTCAAGAGATTAAAGAGAAATGTATATGGAGAAGTGTTATGGAATGAATTATGACTCCCCAAAATTTATATACTGAAGCCCTGACCCCCAATATGACTGTGTTTGGTGATGGGCCTTTATGGAAGTAACTAAAATCATATGGGTAGGATCCTAATCTGATATTACTGGTGTCCTTATAAGAAAAAAAGAAACAACAGGAATGCCTGTGAGGGTCTACTTTCTTGCATTCACCTTGAGCTTCACCTTGATGTGTTATTCTTTTTTTTTTCTTAAATAGTTTATTGTCAAATTGGTTTCCATATAACACCCAGTGCCCATCCCAACAAGTGCCCTCCTCCATGCCCATTACCCCCATCCCCTCCTCCCCACCCCCACCAGCCCTCAGTTTGTTCCCAACATTCAAGAATCTCTCATGGTTTGCCTCCCTCCCTCTCCCCAACTATTTTTACCCTTCTCCTCCCCCATAGTCCTCTGTTAACTGCCTCCTAATCCACCTATATGTGCAGACATATGGTATTTGTCCTTCTCTGCCTGACTTATTCTTAACACTTGATAAAAAGATGACTAACAGTGAGCAACTTCTCCAACCCACTTTTTTAAAAGCAGAGTTGGATCCCTCTGCTGTGTTGGATAAACCCTGTAGTCTGCAGGTTGTCAGGACTGCTGGTGAGAAATGTGGCAGGTTGTCAGGACTGGCCCACTCTAATTGGAGTCATTTTAGCCTTTAGGATCAATGACAGCTGAGAATGATTGAATCATCTAGGGTGGAAGGGGGTATAGACTTCCTCAAAAAAGAGAAAACCCAAGGGCTGAGAAGTCTTTTTGTAAACAAATCCTCATTTTCCCCAATTGTCAAATAGTCTAAAATCAAGAGGGAAAGTGTCTGACTGGAAGCTCTCTATAATAGACCATAAACATTCCCCAGCCTTAATAAATAGAAATTACGGAAAGAATATCTTAAATGGTTTTTTTGTATGACTAGAGTCGAGACGGCCGAAGAGTGAGAACCAAGGTAAGGAAAGCTGGTCAAAAATACATCAGTTCCAACCTACTGAAAAGTTTGCAGAGATTGGTGGAGACCATATTCATAGCACCTCCTCTTCATCCTTAGTTGAACTGATAAGATAAACCTAAACTCTGAAGTGCCGCATATAGCTAAGGATAATACTACAAAGGTTATCTACCTCTTTTGAGGGTGAGAGGAGGCATTAGAAGACCTGTATCCATTTGAGGTTAAACAAGTTGAGGATGAGGGTGGGGAAAGAGATTGCTAAGAGTAGATGAAGGACTTCCTTTTGAGTATGATCCCCTAGGAAATTAAGGATAATTTTAAGCAGAACTGTTTAATGCACATGAAGAAGTTAACTAGGAAATAAATTTGAAGAAAAGTGAGATTATATAAGAAATAGACGTAATAGGGGAACTAAGAGAGTTAAGGAAAGAGTTTAAGAAAACAAATAATGTCATTGTAGATTTTAAAGTAGAAGCAGAAGGAAGAAAGACAGTGAAGAAACAATATACCAGAAGCATGGTTTGAGCAAATCAGCATTAGAAAGTAAAAGATGAGGGTGCCCAGAGATAATATATGCATTTAGAAGACAAATGGGATCTGGTAAAGAGATAAATCACTTCTCCATTCATGGAGAAGTATAAAAAATAAATGGAAAAGAAATATAGTCAAAATAGCAGAAAATTTCCTTGAAATAAAGGAAGATTTGAAATTTGAGGTTTAAGAAGCATACTTCTCTAAGATATTCCTATGAAGAAGAAATAACACACAAGAATGATTTATTTTCAAGGACACAAAAAATATTGTACAAGCATCCAAGAGGCATAAATTGGTAACCTAAGGAGGAAAAAAAAGTCATATTGAACTCAGACTTAATATCAGTATGAAATGTTAAATGCTGAAAGAAAATGTAGAAATATGTGTATTCTCTCACTCCCCTTTTCTTCAAAGGAGCATCCTATAAAAATTGTTTTAACGTGATTTATCATTTCATAAATATTGAAGCTAAGTATCATATGCAGAAGAGATGACAACAAAGACTTTAAAGAGGATTATGTCTTCTGTTAGTTAGAAGTTTATTGCTTCTCATCTCCAAATTCACACTTTGTTGTGTGATTGTGCGAGTGGATCTGAGTCTTTTAAACATTTTTTCTGTGCCAGCTGAGATGATGGTACCTCTGTCAGAAGCAGACCCTGGACAGTCATTGTTGAAGGCCTACTGCTGTGGGTACAGTAGGCAGACTGTACATTCCACAGACAGGGGTGAGTCCAGACCAAGTGTTAGCTCGTGAACATGATCCTCTCAGTGGCCTCCCCCAACATGATTTCCAGTGAGTTTCTCAGTCTAGTCCTTCGGGTGGTGGCTGCCCCTTACTTCTGCTCCTCCTTTATTTTTTAAAGTTCCCTCAATTTTTATTAGGCACTCCCTCATCATGCCAGCTCCCTGTTACAAGCTGATAATTCTTTTTTATTTACTTATCTATTTATATGAAATATAATTAATATACAGCGCTATGTTACTCTCAGTTGTATAATATAGTGATTCAGCAATTTTATACATCAACAGTATTCTCTCAAGCCCCTTTATCTGTTTTATCTCACCAACCATCTCCCCTCTCACAACCACAGCTTGTTCTCTGTATTGGAGTCTGTGTGTTTTGTCTTTTCCCTCTGTTTGTTTATTTTTGTTTCTGAAATTCCACATATGAGTGAAATCATATGGTATTTGTTTCCATCTGACTTACTTCACTTATCTTTATGTCCTCCAGGCCCATCTTATTGTTGCAAATGGCAAGATCTCAATCCTTTTTATGTCTTAGTAGTGTTCCATTGTATGTGTATACCACATCTTCTTTACTCATTCATCTATGGATGGATACTTGGGTTGCTTCCATATTTTGGCTATTGTAAATAGGGCTGCATTAAACATAGGGGTGCACAGATCTTTTCAAATTACTTTTTTTTTCCATTTTATTTGGGCAGATATCCAATAGTAGAATTACTGAGTCATATGGTAACTCTATTTTTAAGTTTTTGAGGACGCTCTACATTGTTATCCTTTGTGGCTGTGCCAATTTTCTTTCCACCAATAGTGTACAAGACTTCCTTTTTCTCCACATCCTCACCAACTCTTGTTATTTCTTACCATTTTCAATTCAGCCATACTAACAGGTGTGAGGTTATGTAATTGTGGTTTTGACTTGCACTTAGTGATATTGAGTATCTTTTCATGTGTCTGTTAGTGATCTATATGCCTTCTTTGGGAAAAAAAATGTTCAAGTTCTCTGCCCATTTTCAATTGAATTATTTGTATTTTTTTGCTGTTGAATTGTACAAATATAATATTAATCCCCTTATCATGTATATAATTTCCAAGTATCTCCCATTTAGTAGGTTGCCTTGTCATTTTATTGATGATTGCCTTCACTGTGAAAAAGCTTTTTATTCTGTTGTAGTCCCAATAGTTTATTTTTGCTTTTGTTTCCCTTGCTTGAGGAGACATATCTAGAAAAGTATTTCTATAGTCAGTGTCAAAACTGACAATTCTTTATATTAAATTTTCCCTGCTCACATTACTGTGATTTCTCTTTCCTGACCAGACAGTTATCAGTATCACTTAGAAGTTCCAAATCAGTTTTTTTTTTTTTTTAATGTCAGTTCAATACAAAAAGCTCCTGATGTCTTTTTGGTCAGATGTATTTGCAAATGAGAACACTAGTGCAGCAGGTTTTCATGTCTTGTATTCTCATGGGATGTTTGTAACTGGTACCAGCCCCTTCCTAAGCATTTCCAAACTAATCATGTTAAAGAAGGGACTGCCAGGAGGGCCCTGTTGACTAGAAGGATAGAAACCTGATAGAAAAGCACCTTGAACTATTTCAGGCTTCCTCTTTCGGATGCTTGTGTAAGTTTTCAACCATCTATTTAATACATCTTTGTTCATCTGAAATATTTCTAGCCCAAGTGTTTTTGTCTCTGTTGATTTGGGGGGCGGTAATTTTTGAGCCAAAGATGTTGTATTCAGCCAAGGTATTCATCACATATATCGGTAAGAAAAAATTATGTTAAGATATACAATTATATATATAATCTTCCGGAAAAAGGGAGAAGAAAAACTTTGCTACCTGTGCCAGTACAAAAAAAAATCAAGAATGAAGAGGATAGGGGGCCTGGTTGGCTCAGTTGGTAGAACATGTTACTCTTGATCTTGGTTGGGGTTTTGGATTTGAGCCCCACATTGAGGGGAGAGATTACTTAAAAATAAAATCTTAAAATAATGGAGAGGATAAGAAACACAAGGATCGAAGATTAGCATTGGCATCACTTAAATACAAAACTAGGTTTAAACGATGATAGTGTGTATGCTTATTTGTTCCAGACAAGTTTATTGGGTGTCTCTGATGTCAGTTCTTCGAAATCAATCCATGAATTTAATGATGTTCCACATAAAACGCCAATAGATTTTTTCAAGTTTAGCTTAAACAGATCCATTTGAATAAATGTGAAAAATGGTTTAAAATTTTTGAAAAATAAAATTCACAAATGAAAAGTTGTTCCACAAGTTACCAGAATTTATTATGATAGTACAGTAACCTAAGACAACATGATACCAGTACAGAATAGATACATGCATTGGGTGGAGAGCCTGGAAACAGTGTAGATATGTAGAAGAATAGAGAAGAAGTACTGAAAAAATCCTGTGAACATTCTAGAAGAAAACATAAAAGGTTATTTTTATAGAGTTCTTGTGAGGAAAACATGAACAAGACCCAAAGGCAGAAGTAAAAAAATAAAATTAAGGGGCGCCTGGGTGGCTTAGTCGGTTAAGCATCCGACTTTTGCTTGGGTCATGGTCTCGCGGTTCGTGGGTTCGAGCCCCGCGTCGGGCTCTGTGCTGCCTGCCAGCTCGGAGCCTGGAGCCTGTTTCAGTCTGTGACTCCCTCTCTCTGACCCTCCCGTGTTCACGCTGTCTCTCTCTATCCTAGAAATAAAAAAATAATAAAATTAAAAAAATAACACAAAGTTACAGTTGCTCTATGACAACATGTATAACACAGTTAAAATAAAAATAAAGACTAAGAGAACATTTGCCACAAATATGAGCAAAACACAAATATATAGAGAATACAAATAGCCTATAAATCAATACAGAAAGACAATATAAAATCATGGGCAATACATATTTAAAAATAAATCACACACAAAGAAAAATAAATGACTAATAAATGTATTGCAAAGATTTTCAACGTCACTAGGGAAATGCAAATTAAAACAAGATGTCATTTTTCCCAATTGGCTTAAAACTATAAAAGATTGATAGTATCCAGTCTTAGCAAGAGTGAAACACAGTTTTGGAGGGAATTTGGCAGCACCTATCAAAGCATAAATTTTACATACCCTTCAACAACATAATTCCACTGCTAGGAATCTATTTAACACAAAAATGTACACAAGTGGACAAGATATTTATACCATGATGTTCATTGCCACATAAAATTTATTGGCTAAAACTGGAACACTACATCTAATTGCACAGCAGTGGAGAAACAGTTAAGTAAGTTATGATGGTGTGCTCATCGTTGGTTGGATTTTCCCTCAGATGCCTTTCCCCACTTTATTCTTCCCTGCTGTGTATCTCCAGGCACTAGCCCCTGCAGATTTCTTTTCCTAGGCTTTTCTTTTACCTGGCTTTGACTCACTGGGGTCAGTGGGAAGTAATGCTGGGAGATTGATTGGCTGGAAGAAGCCAGTATCCAGCATATTTTTTTTCTAATTCCTCTGTGATTTGGGTATTGTTTTGGGGTTTGCTTCATGGTGGACCATCGTATTTGGCCCATCATGGTTCATACCTTTCATGGGTGATCCAGTCCCTGAGCAGTATTAACACACCCTCCTTTTTTTGTTCCTATAGATTAAAGATGCTAGTGGCTTCCTATTGATCTTAATCTCTAGATTGCTTCTGTGTTCCCATTTGGTATTTTACCTCTTCCATCATTTCTGTAACTGATTCTTTGTATTCATGTTCTGCTGCTTTAAATACTTGAAATAATTTTGTATTTTTTATTCCTGCTTGGAATATAGACAAACACACACACACATACCTCTGCAGCCACTAAAACAAAACAAAACAAAACAAACATGTCTAACCATGTACTGAGTGGAACAATGCTCCAGATAAGTTGTTGACTCCAAGAAGAAAAGCTGCAGTCTCTTATGTTTAATATGGTCCATTACAAAAAGTCAAACAATATTCATGTGTTTGAATGCACTTCCATCATGAGAATAATAATGATAACAGCAACATTTTTGAGGAAACCACAAGTATGACAAAATATCCACTAAGAGAATTTGTATTTATGAAGTTGAAGGGAAGTGATATGTGTGTGTGTTGAGGGGAAGGAGTGCTGCTAATTTTAACTTGATCTACTGTTGTGTTTGGATTTTTTGCCCATGCTGAATTACATTTGTAATTTCAGAAAATGTTTAAAGCAGATAATAAAGTAGTGCCTAAGATGATCATTTTTATCAAATATGTATCTGTACGTGTATTCATTTTTAATGGGATGTGTACACATATTCATTCCTAATAGAATGAGAGCATGTATTCATTTGTGATAGGAACTGTCTGAAAGCACAGTCTGTCCTACAATATTTTTAAAGTACTAATTTGTTCCAACAGGGGATGGATAGTATTAGGGAATAATTGGAACTGGCCGTCCATGCCTATGTGTGATTTTGTTGGTGAGAAACACTAGGTGAATGTTAAAGGTTGCACCCTGCTTTACTGAAAGGCTTCAAAGTACACAGCATGCACACACACACACACACACACACACACACACACACAAACACACACCTTACACATCTACCAGCATCTTCACTTCACCCATATGCTATGAGCTACAGTACCCATATCCACTTTTATAACTTTCGGTCTCATTTCATATAAACATCCTTCAATTCTTTGTAATAACTCAAGTTCTGCCACTTTTCCAATGCCTACTTCCATAAACAAATGTCGGGTCTTTTTCAAGATGAAGCACCATATTTCTTGTAATATTTGTCCATTTCCTAACCATGTAACATGAATGTGTAAAAGTACTGCCGTTTTTACCAGGGCTCAATCTTCTTCTTTTTTCTTTTCCTTATGGATCATTACAGAGTTTTCGAGTATTGCACCCTAATCCTATTTTCCTCATAAGCCTCACAGTTTTTATTGGACATCTTTGCATATCTTACTGATTTTTAGCAACATGTGTATCACAAAGCAGCAGGATTGATTATACATACACCAAAAGGTTAATGGTGTCTCTGGGTAGTAATTTATTTATTGTTTACCTATAGTTTCTATTTTTTCCTAAGAGAATCATGCATAGATAATTTAATAAAATCTACAAAAACATTTTTAAAAGATGAATTGGTAGCTAATGAGTGATCACTGCCATTCTAGGTAAAGGGTTGAAGTTATTCAGGAAACCTTTGCTCTTCCACTGGTGATGCAATCAGCAAGGTGCTCTCTCATCTCCTTAAAAGGCATAATCAGTTTATGCTCCTCCTGCATAACACAGAAAAGGTCTTACAGAGACATCTTGTCAGCTTCTCCAGTAAGAGAATACTCGCAAGTGCTCAGAAGAATATGGATATGATTAGTCAAGGTTCTGTTAAATGGCGGGGGGAGGGGGGAGTCATGTAATAAGCCAAATGCCGCTAAATTGGTCTGCAAACATTCAGAAGTTAATAGCATACAAATCCAGAAAATATAGGCAATAGCTGGTGTGATATAGTCAGTGCTTATTGACTTTGAAACTTGGTCTTACTGAGATTAGAGCACCCTGTCCTTTCAGGAGATAGGACTCTGTGGAGAGACAACAATGTGAATTTAAAAAAAAAGAATTTTTCTTTTATGATTTGAATCTTGAATCACCACCCACTTTTTCAGTGTGAACTTTGACCTATTAGCATTTTTTTCTTCCCATTTCTAAGCCCTTATCATGTCTTTGTTTGGTTTGTTTGTCTCCTTTTCAGTTTTTAATGTTTAGTTATTCTACCTACTGTCAAACTCCTGTTTATCTTAGATTTGGGCCCGATTCCTCGCCTTTCGTTTCCTCACATGTCCTGCACCCAGTGAACTCTGAACTCCTTCCGGATCCCTGTGTTTTCCTGTCTCCCTACCCAGAATCTGCTGTTGGCTGTGTTCTCCACGGAGCTTTGTTTCTAGTCGTTGTCTGACAAAGGGCTTGTTCTGTGCAGCACAGATCATCCTCTTTGTTCAGCCTCTGGCTTCAACCACTGCATCGCAAATATTCTCCAGCTGGGAATCAAACAAGGGCAGACATGAACCCAGAAGCCCAACAGGATGTTTCAGTTTCCCAGGGAATTCGCATGATGTTTTACATGATGAAGCCCAATGAAACGTCATTCCAAACCCTGGAAGAGGTGCCTGATTATGTAAAACAGGTGAGACTCTCTGGTAAGAGGTTACTGTGGCTTTTTTCTTAATAAGAAGTAAGTTCAGCACATCCTGGGGTTTTGTTCACTTTCATTCTTCAGATTGTTAAATCTAATAAAAAATAACTCAGTTTCATAAAGGCACAGAGCAAAATTAGAATTTCTACTTGAACTGAATTTCCATACAATACCTATAGCCATTTTCTCCTATTAACCTACTCTCCTCGGATATGTCTCTTCAGAATAAGATAAAACTTTATGAAGTTTTCCTGGACACAGTGGTGTTACAAATTTAGCTGTCAGAAGCTCAGAGTCCAATGGTTATATGACATCAGTAAACTTTGTAACAATTTTGGTTTTAAAGGGCAAACCACCTCCCAGGAAACTATTTCCTCTTTAATTTAGTAGAGTAGTTCTGGAGAATGGATATAGAGCTGACCGAATCCAACTCTGACTTCCTAAGTTTGAACTTGAACCAAGTTTTCTTTGAAATTCTGAAGTGTTCAGAGGCACTTTTTACTTCTGGTTCCTGGCTATGATTGGAAGTGGAAATATCCAGAATTATAACTTGAATACCTAAGTTCCCCACCCTGTCAAAGTTGTTCCTATAACACTTACTAGTTCAGACCAGAAATAAGGGGAAAAAAATGACATCAGAGAATATGTTCTTGGGAGTTCAGTTTAGAAACTTCAGAATTCATGATCAGCTTCCAACTGAGTGAAACTCATAACTTTTTCAGGTTTGATATTACTCCTTCTGAGTTTTTTAAGAAGAAAAATGTGATATTCACATCTTCATAAATCATTTTTTCTATTATAACACCAAGCTTAATTCAATATTTGTTATCCATGGTGAACCCTAAAAAATATCTATGGTAACACACAAAGTAATCAGAATGAATAAGACTTGAATGGTATTTTAAATACATGATTTAAGTGATCAAATTCTCTGAAATACTCAGAAGAAAATTCTTTGTTCTTATAGTTTCAATTTTGTCATTCCTGTAATTCCGATATAAAAAACTAGCAATATGTGCATCCTAAGTGAAATCTTCTAAAGAAGGCCCATCTTAGTCATGTAGATAATAGAATTCTGATTATTGTACTTATTTTAAACTTTTTTAAAAAATGTTTTTTATTTATTTCTGAGAGAGCAAGAGAGAGAGCATGAGCAGAGGAGGATCAGAGAGAGAGGGAGACACAGAATCTAAAAGAGGCTCTAGGCTCTGAGCTGGGTGTCAGCACAGAGCCCTACGCGGGGCTCAAACCCATGAACCATGAGATCATGACCTGAGCTGAAGTCGGACGCTTAGCAGACTAAGCCACCCAGGCGTCCCTATTGTACTTACTTTAAAATGTATTCTTTTAGATCTAACTTGAAACCCATCCCTCCTAATCTTAGTATTTTCTTGGCAGAATTATCATAGCTACATCTATGCTTATATTTCATTTTCAAACTGGATGATAGATTTTGAGCACCTGTTTAGTATATGTTCAAAATAATCAGATTTCTTTGCCTATTGGGAAGAAATGATCCTCTAGGATAGGCATATACCTTCTCCTGCTATGGGATGTCACTCTGGGCTTCCTACTTCTGGAATGACTAATCAGGAAATGTGGAAAAATTTCATACCGAGCACAATAGCATCTTTTTTGTGCCATTTCCTTTCCAGGCAACTCCATTTTTCATTTCCTTAATGCTGCTTGAACTGGTTGTCAGCTGGATTCTTAAAGGGAAGCCACCAGGTCGTTTGGATGATGCATTAACATCAATATCAGCCGGCATTCTCTCTCGGCTTCCAAGGTGAGTTAGTGGGTTGGTCATGCAGAGCGAATAAACTGAAATTCTCTAAATAAGATGGAAAAGGAACCCATTGTATGGGAATTAGTCTGTTATCACATATATCCCCAAAGAATTCAGTTACTATCTTTATTTAAATTTTTGATATTTTGTTCACCTTAGATTTGTTTTTATATTCAGCTTTAAAAATATTGTTCTAAATATTATTTATCTTGATTACTGAGTTTATTGTCCCTCCTCCCCTTTAAATTTCGTGCCCAAAGTAAGTGTTTAACCTAGTCTCAGTCCTGAGTTATGGTCTACTTCTCTGCTGGAAAAATAATTTTGCCTCAGGCAAATTTACATGCTATAGCAGTCTGGGGTACAGACGCTTCCTAGTAAAGGTTGAACAAAGCTTTGTATTACTACATGGTTTCCTAAGTGGTCTCTGCTCCTGTTACTAGTGCTACCTCATTTTCAGCCAAACATTTCCATAATACAGATCTGGTGAAAATTCTTCATAGTTTCCATATTGCCTAAGGATAATGTCTGAATGTGTTTTTTTTTTTTTTTTTCTTCCTGATATATTGAAGCCTTTATCTACACTTGCTTTTGCTTTCTTCATTCTCCTTCCCCGTTTGCAATATTTGGTCTTTCCATACCCCACCACTTGTCATTACCCAGATGTCACACATGCTTCCCTATGCTTGGAAAGTCATTCATGTGGCTAACTCTGATTCTTTTCTTAAGTCTAAGCATAGACTTCTCCTGAAGAGTCACACTGTTCAGCAAATCTTCCCTTTCTTCTATGCCTACTTTCGACACCACTTCACTATGGCCTCACACAATTTTGTGCATACCCCAGATTAGAATTCTCACATGGCATTATGCCTGCCTGTTTTTTTCCTAGTTCTACCTGATAACTTGCTTGCACCTTGAAAACAAGGGGGATCTTTCTTCATAATTTTAACTCCTATGCCTGGGATGATACCAGAGTCATGGTAGATTTTTATAAATTTAATATATTTTTTAAAGTTTATTAATTTATTTTGATAGAGAGAGTGGACATGTACATGCAAGCAGGGGAGGGGCAGAAAGAGAAGGAGAGAGGGAATCCTCAGCGGGCTCTGCCCTGACAGCACATAACCCCCTCGTGGGGCTTGATCTCACGAACCATGAGACCCTGATATAAGTGAAAGTCAAGAGTCAAACTATTAACTGACTGACCCATTCAGACACCCCTTAATTTAATAATCTTATAGTGTTTCTTGATAATAAATTTCGATGATGAAGGCACCAAACAGTAAATAGTAAATGACTTATTACTTTTTAGAAAGAATAAATTAAAATGTAGGTAGAGGAGAAACCAAAACATGGGGGTTCTTCACTGCATGAGGATTTACCAAAGGGTCAGAGGGTGAGGGAAGAATCCCTTAAAACTCTGTGCTTTGCATTACTGATGGATGCTCTCATTCATACTTCCCACTTTTGCTGCTTTTACTGTTTTAAGAGTGTTACTTCTGATCAGTGCTCATTGCATTGGAGTGTTTCTATGAGCTTCCCAGTGGGAACCAAGGTAGATTGCTTTAAAGTTTATTTATTTATTTTGAGAGAAAGAGAGAGAAATAAAGGGAGAGAGAGAAAGAGAGTATAGGAGGGGCAGAGAGAGGGGAAGAGAGAGAATCCCAAGCAGACTCCTCACTGTCAGCACAGCGCTAAACACAAGACCCGAACTCACAGAATCCTGAGATCCTGACCAAGAGTTAGGTGCTTAACAACTGAGCCACCTAGGTGCCCACCAAGGTGGACTTTTAAAAATGAAAATGTAAAGATACTTAAGAAAAGATAGAATGATTTCATATAATTGCAAAAATTGTTTATTTTTTAGAGTTAAAATTTTTTTTTAATGTTTTATTTGTTTCTGAGAGAGAGCGAGAGAGCGAGAGAGTGTGAGCATAAGCAGGGGAGGGTCAAAGAGAGAGGGAACCCCAGAATCTGAAACAGGCTCCAGGCTTTGAGCTGGCTGTCAGCACAGAGCCCGACGTGGGGCTCACGCCCGACACAGGGCTTGAACCCACAAACTGTGAGATCATGACCTGAGCTGATGTTGGACGCTTAACCAACTGTCCCACCCAGGTGCCCCTGCAAAAATTGTTTAGATAACAGGGAACCTAATAGTAAAATTTCATTCATAAGTGTTACTATGGAAAAGTAGGCTAATGGGTATAAAATAATAATCATCATCATAATCATCATAATAATGACTCTGAAAAACTACTCATGTTTGCACACTGCTGTCAGAGGATAATATCTCAAGTTCTTTGTAGTTGATTCCCAGAATATGCTAAATAAGAATTTGCCATCATACATAATTTCTTCTATCTCATGTCTCCCTTGAACAAAACTGAACAAGAAGTACATTCAGCATACTTGAAGGACATGTAGATCTGGTTATTGAAAACTACCCAGTTGTTTACTATAGTTCATGCTGAAGAAGTTAAGTGTACATGTTCATGGAAATTCAACAACTGATGAGCTTTAAGAATAACTTGGTAACTGAGAGGTACCCTGAAGTACATTTGGGGTTCACATATTTTGTTGAGTTGAAATGAATTTATTAACAACTCAGGAAGACATCAAACTGTATGAATGCTTCAGCATTCATACAGCATTCATTCAGTAATTCATTCAGCATTACTTTTACTTTTTCATATATTTTACTTTTATATATTAGAATATATATATTCTAAAAATAGCCAAGGCATGATGGGGAGGAGAGAGAGGGAGAGAAAGAAAGAGAGAAGATGAGAGAAGGAAAGAAAGGGAGAGAGGGAGAGCAAGAAAGACCAAAACAAAGCAGTCCTTTAAGGATGGAACATGCATGTCTTTTTCTTCAATCCCACTACCCACAGCCCTCCTTAAGATGACACAGGCTATTCACCCCGGTGCCCTTTGAAAGCAAGGTAAAGTGCTGTGAACTTGAATGGGGGGGGGCATATTTTTCCATAGTTGTATTTTGAAGGGGAACAGCAAATTGTTTATTGTTATTGTTGTTGTTTCTGTATGTTTGAACAGCAATTCTAAATTATAAAATATGGATAATTTTGTAAGTTTTTCAAGGAATTTATCTTTCATAACCTTTTACTTATAACAGTCTACAAAGCAAATTATTTGAAAAAGCAATGTAAAAATATTTTCATTTATTTTGTTCCTATTAAACACACACATACACACAAAGACACACACACACACACACACACACACGTAGAGAAGAAAAGCTGATCCACAGGTTCCATTCCACTCAATCCCCTTTCGGCAAAAGACAGGAAGGGGGATTTAACAGAAACTCTTAAAACAATATTTCAGCATCAAGGGGAATCCTTGTGCAAATCATTAACAGCTGAGGGTTAGATTAACACGGCATTGATTATATCCTCTCCAGGGAACTAATTTCGTTTTCTACACCAGCAACAGGGGCTTGCCACATCCTTAAAATACCTGATTGTGAGAAAAATGGTAGTATACCATTTGTTAATCTGCTTCTGAGCAATTACACTTTGGATAATAATTCCAAGTAGGCATGTGGCCACTGACAAAAGAGGTTGTGGAAATCAAAGTGAAACCATGAATATGTTTTTCCACTTTGCCATTCATGTAATGGAAATGCTGTATGCAGACTTTGAAGAAAGACAACATTTGTTTGAGGATGTCAGTTTCATTGTTACATAAAATTCAAACTATCTTGAAAATTAGTAGCCTACTTAGCATATTGATAGAAAAGATACATGTTGTGTCTTTCAAATACTTATGTAAGGGAAAATATTATTCATAGGCAAGATTATATCTTGTTTATAAGCCTGTCAGACACACCATGACATGTAATAAAAGTCCATCTGTCCTAAGAACCAGATTTTGGGCAGACCTGCATCTGTTTTGCTCTTCTGGAATCCAGTAGGCAGACTCTTCCTCTTTAGAATCTATTTCTGAAATTATAGACAGATATTTGTATTTATCATAGTTAAACACAGGGTAGTGTATGTAGATAATCTGCCTTTCGATCAATTACTTGCATATGTGACTATAAAAATTAAACCTAACAAAATGCTTACTATATCTACTTTAAAAGCTATTTAAAACTTGTGAAATATCCTGCTACTGACCTAAATGCTAATGAGTGAAAAATAATCACATCTCTTTTTTTTCCTGCTTATTTGAGCAGAACTCAATTTCCAATTCTTCATTAGAAAACCAGGACCTCAATTTGTTACTTCCTTTCAATGTTTCTGCTTCCATAAATTGCATCCTCCCCAGAGAAATTTTATTCCCGATATAAATATCTACAGTATGTTTGTTTTTAATGGGTTCATTTAGTCTGTTGAAACAGCAGATTATAAATCAAATTGCAATAGGTTGAAGGATAATTTAAGTAGGTAAATTTTCAAATAAGTTGGGGACACTCCACTTTTAATACATATGGGTTATTGCCAATTTTTACTATGGAGCTAGCTCCGCAGTATTCAGCCATACATATGCACAGTTTTACTGGCCATGACTCCCATGGAATTTTCCATTCCTGACAAGAAAGTTTCAATTCATTAAAAAAAAAAAAATTAAAGAGGAGGAAATTAAACTTCTTTAAAATACTTTGACTCCTTGGAGTGGGATTGGAGAATAAAGGAAAATTGTGTACTGGGTTTTTATATTAGACTGTAGTATCAGAGGCAATATTGCCTTTGGCGACATCAGACTTCTAACAAATAAGTGCCTGTCATTTTGGATAAGGACTTTAATAAACAGTTACTCATTGTCCAGAATAAGAAATCATACATATATGTAATGTTAATAGTTCCATTTTGTTATTAATATTAATATATTTTTATTAACTTTGAAAAATTTTAAAAACCAATTGAGGTGAAGAAAATACATTTTTAAAATGTGTTGCTTTGTTAATTATACTTGCTAGAGAAAATGCCTCATTTCCTCTTAACTTTTACCTCAAACTTTACAAATAGACTTTGTCTTTGTTATTAATTATGGAACTTCAGAGATCACTATTAGACTAATCTTCCCTAACTACTCAAGTAAGCTTCCTTGTATTTATTCAATAGAGAAATTGAATTACTTCAAGTAATTTACTTCTTGCGAAGTAAAGAGCATAGCAAATTTGCCTCTTCCCAACTTAGCACATTGTGCTTATAAAGGACTGTGGTTTTATTGCAAAATGAGATGAAGCAATCACTTCATAAATGTAATGTCACTTCACAGTAAGAGATAGCAGTACAAATTTTATCTGTCTTTAAGAGGCAGAGGTTGTATTGGGTTTTCTGTTAATACTGAGCAAAAATCAATATTCCACTAGATGGAGCAAAAGTGGCAGTAGCTTTGCAGAGAGGGAAAGGTCCTGGACTAGATTGAAGAGATTTTGAAATAAGTAAACAATAAATTTTCTTGGAAAAAAATCAATATATGTAGTCTAAATATATTCCTTTCTAACTTCCTGAAATTTGTAAGAATATGCAGAATGATCTCATTCAAATATTAGTTTATTTTCTGATTTGTAAGACAAGATTGTTAGACACAAAAAATACCTTTTTTGTTTTCAATTTTTCATTATCTGGCCAAATCATACCTTATACTCAGCTCTGACGGAAGTTATGAACTAGTATAAATTGGCAGATGTCTGTAAGGACTGAGTACAAATTTTCACTTACTCTAAAGGTCGCTTAGAGATTTTAAGTTTACAATAACAACATTACATCATATTTCACTTGCTTGAGTAATGGTTAGAGCATGGGAGTACTTGAAAGTGAGATAATTTTAGGGTCCATTCATCTTAATTTTTGCATATCTTAAATTAGCCCTGAGATACTGATGGGTGACCAACATGTCCCCCATTACCTTTCTGCTTTTGATGATGGGTACATTCAAACTGAGATCACTTTGAGAACTGCACAGCTTTGTAATTTGCAATCCTTAGTTAATATTTATTCCAATGTGTTGATTAAAAAAAACTCAACATTTTAAATTAACTTCATTCTTTTAAAAATTCAGGATCAATCTCAAGATAGCAATTTATTCAGTGACTTGCTGGATTTCACAGTAACTAAACATTGAAAGGCACATTTCTAGTTTTAAGAGAAATGTATAAAACTCATAAAGAATTAACTACCTTTCTTTCACTAAAGTCATACATCAGATGGAAGAGAAAATAACTATTTGGGGAGAAATAGTGAAGAAAAAAGACAGTGGGTGGAAAGCCCCTGTAAATGCAGGTTGTTGATTAGAGGATTATAATGCCTCCTTCTATTTAGACAATTTACTTTATCTTGCATTCAAACTGACTGGGTAAAAGGCATCTAGTATTTGGTTATGCAAATCCCCTGTGCTACCTCAAATTTCATCTCCACTTGATAAAGTAAGCACACTACATTCATACATATTACATATGTCTCTTCCCACAGGATGGAGTTTAGAGAGTTGGTTTGAATTCCACAGTGCAGAGTCATACTCTGGGGGTCAGGCCTGGGAGAGGACTGAGGAATTGGGAAGAAAAAGAGGAAGGAGCTTTGGTTTATGATTCAAGGTCTGGTGGGAACATTTTTGAAAATGTAGGTGCTATTTCCTGCAATCAAGGGCTTTCCAGAGCTTGATAATCATTTCCCAGCTGTATCCCTTTTGCTGAACTGTTTTTAGTTGTGGGCACTCCGTCACTGTTTTTCCCCATCTATGATGGAAGAGGATCATATTCATCTTGCTGATAGAAAGCAGGGAATTTAACTCCCACAGCTTCTCCCTGCTTTGCCTCTGCTTTGGGAAAGGTTTGCCTTCTTGCTAAAGTGTGAAAAAAAAAGTCTTGACTGTAGTATGTCAGGCATATTTCAGCTCGATTTGTGTCAACCCTAATAAGTAAGTTGACAGAGTAATAAATTGGGTGTCTGCTCAAGACCTGGCACCTGTACAGGAAATAAAGAAGTATTTCAATTGTAGGCAGGTTCTCTTTGTTTTGCAAGTGGAAGTTTTTCAGGGACCCTCTCTCTTGTTTTGAAGTCTTAGTATCTTTAAAGTCTATTTCAGTTGTCCATAGCACTGACAAGGGAGAAAGTATCTTAACAAAAAAGATTCTGGACAGATGAAATATTGATGAGGCAGGTGATTATGACTGCCCTGTTCGCCAATGTGTCCTCCCAAATCCTGTGTACCAGGCACCTAGTAGTCTCTTAACTCGAATTTATTGAACGATTCAGTGAGTCCTATTCTCCACCTTGATAAATGTTGTATATTAGTTTGTTATGATTTCAACTCCACTTCTTTATGGCTCAGGTGAAGTTGTTTGGATCTAAGGAGTGAATTTCCTTACATGGAGGAAGCCTTGTCAAGACGATGCCATCATAATGTGCTACTGAATGCTTTTGATAGGAACATATGATGTAATGGACAATTAAAGCTTAAAAAATAAGACTTTGTGAGGACTTAAAGAAAACTGTTCAAGCTACTTGAAAATTGGCAAAGTTGCTCTTTGCTGACCTAAATAGTTCACATTAGACTCTGGGGCATTCCCTCCTGCCATGGCAAGGCTGCTCCTTGCTGGCAGTAGTGAGAACTGTGTGGCAGCCCATGAAAGAAATCATCTTGCCCACCAGCACTGGTGCCTTTGCTGTGCCAGCAGTGTGTTCTAGCAGCAAGGGGCTTTCAACTTGTGCTGACAGCTAGACATCAGCTCTTTGTGACCGTGGTACCTCTTCTGATCACCAACCCATAGAAACACATACCTTCAGTAAATCTGGACTTCATTTCTTCTATCACCCCTTTGTCTAAAATAATAGTGAAATTAATCTGTTATTGGTTTGGACTTTTAATTTCTTTATTGGAGTATTAAGAGGTATGATCCTCTATGCCACTGGTTTGTGAAATATTATTATAAATTATAATTCCCACAGTAACCCTGCCTTAAATAATTGGTCTTTGAGCATAACTTGTCATAAAAAATCATAAATAACCTGGGTAAAAAATTGGAAGACAAGTTTTATATTTTGAGATTTTGGATTCCTCAGAGTTTCAGAATAGTGTGAGAGCCCCTTGCCCATGGCCTATTCTATCTCATGGATGCCAAATACTGAATGTGAACATCCTAGAATGTGTGTCCCAGCTCTGTCTACCTACCTTTTTTTTTTTTTTTTACAAATAGTTTATTGTCAAATTAGTTTCCACATAACACCCAGTGCTCATCCCCACAAGTGTCCTCCTCCATGCCCATCCCTCCTCCCCCCACATCCATCAGTCCTCAGTTTTTGTCAGCATTCAAGAGTCTCTCATGGTTTGCCTCTCTCCCTTTCCCCCACCATTTCCGCCCTTCTTCTCCCCCTTGGTCCTCTGTTAAGTTCCTCCTAATCCTCCTATACGTGCACACATATGATATTTGTCCTTCTCTGCCTGACTTATTTCGCTCAGCATAACACCCTCAAGGTCCATCCATGTTGCTACACATGGCCAGATTTCATTGTTTCTCATTGCCATGTAGTATCCCATGGTATAGATAAACCACATCTTCTTGATCCATTCATCTGTTGATGGACACTTAGGCTCTTTCCATGTTTTAGCTATTGTGGAGAGTGCTGCTATGAACATTGGGGTACATGTGCTCCTATGCCTCAGCATTTCTGTATCCCTTGGGTAAATTCCTAGCAGTGCTATTGCTGGGTCATAGGGGAGTTCTATTGTTAGTTTCCTTAGGAGTCTGTCTACCTACCTTTAAAAAGTCATTCTGGATTATTTTGTCATCTCTAGTAGTCTGCACACCTACATAGGTTGGCTTTCTCAAGGACCCAACTGGTAAAGAGGTCCATGGGCATGTAGGCCCATTCAGGTCCTACAACCAGGCTCAGAGCTTTTTTGATTGGGATTCTGAAATAGTCAGAATATGGCCTGGATGTGACAGGAGTTCTGCATAGGGAGTTTCTTGAGGTCAAGAACTCACCTTCAGGGAAAAAACTGCTCTTTCTAGCCATATAATTGTTGGAGGAGGTCAGTGGGAGGATCTTTGCACTGAATGTCTCCTGAGCTAGACTAAGGCAATCAGAGTCTTCTTACCTTCTCCCTGTCCTTGGAATATATAATCTGCTACTATTATCATACTAGCAGCTGTTTTAAGGATGAAGCTTTTGAAGATTAAGCTGTTGAGACCATTTGGACTGAATATGTGACTGAACCCTGTTAAGACCTCTCCGTAGGGGCACCTGGGTGGCTCAATCAATTAAGCATCCACCTTTGGCTCAGGTCATGATCTCACCATAAGTGAGTTCAAGCCCCCATTAGGCTCTCTGCTGTTAGCACAGAACCAGCTTCAGGTCCTCCATCCCCCTGTTTCTGCCCCTCCTCGGTTCACTCTCTCCCTCTCTCTCTCTCAAAAATAAATAAACATTAAAAAAGAAAGACCTCTATATAAACTTTTAAGATTCTAGCAGGCAGGAATAGAGATCTTCTGATATTAAGGCTGGCCAAGGCAAGCCTTCTATGTAAGTTTCTTGGCTTATGAAAACTACCACCCACTGGGGCTTCTGGGTGATTCAGTGGATTGCAAGTCATGATCTCATGGTTCCTGAGTTCAAGCCTCACATCTGGCTCACTGCTGTCAGGGCAGAGCCTCCTTGGAATCCTTTGTCTCCCTTTCTGTGCCCCTTCCTTGGTTGTGCTCTTTGAAAAAAAAATCTTTTTAAACATTAAAAAAAAAATACCACCTACCAATCTAGAGTGATTTGCCACATTCTTTGATTTCTCTGTACTCTTCACATACAGGGGACAATTTAAGAACTAACAATAATCTCAAATTGAAAAATAGCTTTTAAGATCTGATAATGTATAGTCATTTCAAAAATGTAGGCTTTGGGGGCTCATGGGTAGCTGAGACCCTTAAGTGACCAACTCTTGATTTTGACTCAGATCATGATCTCATGGTTATGGGATTGAGCCCTGTGTCATGTTCTGAGCTGACAGCATGGATACTGCTTGGGATTTTCTATCTCCCTTTCTCCCATCTGCTCCCTCCCTCTCTTTCCTTAAAAAAGTTTGTAAAAAATGGTAGGCATTTGGCATTTCTATTCATTATTTATATTAATGCTATTTTGAAGGAACCTAATGTTCTATGTTACTAATAGAACTAATTAACTAATAATTTGATGTATTCAAACTAGGAGATATTTTTAAAGTTATTAAAACATAGTTATAGTGATATCATAATTAAAGTCAAACGTAGATTAAAATTAAAGGCCTGTATCTTCAAAAGACTCATTTACATGCTAATTCATAGATGCTCACTCTAAAGAGGGAAATACTATTAAAATGGTCAATTTTAATACTATACTAATTTGAGCTACTTCTTCAGCTTTAAAGTTAGAATGTTTTAACAGTTTCTTCATTTGTTCCTAGTTTATAAGTGAATCTTTATTAAACAAAAAGATCAATTCACTTTACATATTAATAATGAATAGAAAAAGTCAATTCAACCAAATTTATAGAGGTGATAAAGGAATGATTATCTTTAGTCTGAACTTAAAGTTGAGGACAGACAATTTCAAGAGAAAATGCTACACTTAATGAAATTGAATTATATTACGTATGTTTTGGAAAGTTCTTGATAAGAATTACAGAGGCTTGGTAGCACAGGTGGCAAAACATATTCCATTGTCTAGGTTTTAAAAACAATGGTTTCTTCTAAAGATTTAAAAAAAATTTAATATCTGTCTCACTGACATACAATGATATATTAGTTTCAGTTGTACAACATAGTGGTTCTACATTTCTGTACATTATGCAGTGCTCACCATGATGAGTGTCGTTACTATCTGTCATAATACAAAGTTTTTATCATATTATTGACTATATTCTCTATGCTGTAGTTTCTTCCCCATGACTTATTTATTTTATAACTAGAAGTTTCACCCTTCCCCCCACCCCCCACTGCTGGCAACCACTAGCTTGTTTTCTGTATTTATGAATCTTTTTTGTTTTTGTTTCTTTTTTAATTTTTTTTTTTAGGTTTCATATATAAATGAAATCATGTAGTATTTGTCTTTCTCTGTAGGATTTATTTCCCTAAGGATTGTACCCTCTAGGTCATCTGTATTGGCATAAATGACAAGATCTCATATGACACTGTAATATCCCATTGTATGTATTCACCACATCCTTTATCCTTTCACCTATTGATGGAAACTTGGATTGTTTCCTTATCTCAGGTGTTGAAAGAAATGCTGTAATAAACAAAGGGCACATATATCTTTTCAGATTAGTGTTTTCATTTTCTTTTTTAAGTACCTAACAGTAGGCATACTAGATCATATGGCATCTCTATTTTTAATTTTTTGAGGAAACTCCATACTGTTTCTTATAATGACTTCACCAACTTACATTCTCACCAAGAATGCATGAGGTTTCCCTTTCTGTATATCCTCACCAACACCTATTATTTCTTGTCTTTGATACTAGCCCAGTCCTTTGATACTAGCCCTCTGACTGGTGTAATGTGACATCTCATTGTGGTAACTAAGTTTTTATATGTTATTTCTAGGGAAAGATTATTCCCTTACATCTTTAGAGTTGTAGTTTATATTACTACAAGAATTATTGAAATACTAGAAGAATTCAATTTGTCATCCTAAGTACAACATCTAAACACATAAAAGTATGTGTATAGTCTGTGTGCAAAAGAGAAAGGAAAAAGGGAATAAAGAGAAATAAAGACAATAGTTAGCCAGAAGCAACTATCATCTAAAGGCAGATTTTATGGAATTAATGTATTTTAAGGTAGTAGGCATTTTTTCAGTCCCCTTTACACTTGATACCTTTTATACTTCCTTTAAAAAGCACTCTTCTTGTGCTCTTCATTAAGATTTGGAAATGACAGTCATAGAAAATAAGTTGTAGTTTTGTCATCTTTATGTTGTAAGGTTTCATAAAAGTATTTTAAGAGACCAAAAGAGAAAAAAAAAAGGCATGGCATCCTAAGTTACATGAAATTGAGTGCAAATAGCTGGTATCCACCATAACTGTGAAACAATAGGAAACATCTTGTGAAACATTTTGATACCAAAGAACTTTAGCCTTTTAAAAGGTATGATAGAACAGTGAGAAAAAAAGTAGAAAAGAATTTTATTTTTATATGTGAATACATTAATTTTTAAATGTTACCTAAAGTGTTTTATAATTTTACATTTAAAACTGGTATAATCATTGTGAATTTTATTTTTCCAGTTTATTTTCCAGGAGCATTGAACTGACCACTTACATTTATATCTGGGAGAACTACAGGCTCATCATTTTGCCTTGGGATTCTCCATGGACTTGGTATTTAACTTTCTTAGGAGTTGATTTTGGCTACTACTGGTTCCATCGCATGGCCCATGGTAAGTTGCAAATCAAGGTTTTCTTGGTAATTTATGCTGAACTGTGTTGGGCTCATAGCAGGTATTCAATAAATATTGAATGAATGAATAAATTAAGAACATGGTTTATTTTATAGTACATAAGATTAATGATGAAAGTTTAGTCTGAAATTTAAATGGAAACATATTCTGAAGTCATTTTTTAAATGAAATTATTAGAGATATTTTTTTCATGCCTCGTATATCTAACTTGTAAAAAAAAGTTGAAAAAGTGATGGCTGTAGCATTACTTTTTAATATACTGTCTGACATTTTTCTTTTATGACATGCTTCGTAGAGTCTAGTGGCTCTTGAACACAATATCAGACTTCAAGTCACAATTATCAGTGGTCATTCAGAAGAGCTCTGAAAGAGCATGGAATCCTGGGTAGTAAGACTGGTTCAAGTTCTTGGCAGTAATTCCACATTGCAAATGAAAATGCAATCATCTAGGCACTAACCATAATGCATTTCAGTATTAACATAGTTTTGTAATGTTTCTCATTTAATACAAAGCCCTCTTACCACACTGGCTCACTGAATTTGCTTTTTGGGATTGTTGGCTGAACTTTACAAAGAAATGTTTTGTTATAGAGAGGGAAATGGAAGAACAGGAAACAGTCTAAAACTCTGTAGAACTGACTAGGGGTTGGAGAATGGTTGTAGAGCTAAGGTGAGCAAATGGTCTGTAAGGAGGAAGAAGGCACACAAACGTATTTCTGAAGGGAAATGAGGGAGAGTGCTAATTTTGAAAGCCTACTCAAGAGTAGAACTAGGATTTCAGTGGGTGATTGGGCTGAGTGGGTGGGGAGGAAGGAAGGAAGAGAAAGAAACCTGGAATAATAATAAAAAATAGTTGGGAGATGGCAAGAAGAGACCTGAGTTCAGGGTGAATAACTGAGCAATGTGTGTAGGAGGATGGTGACCAAATATCCTTCCCAAGCAAGGATGAGGAAATAGGAGCAAGGAGATTAGCATTATGCTTAAGACACAAAATTTTAAATGCAGCATTATTTTTGTTAGGTACATTAAACATGCGTAAAAAATGAAATGAAATAAAGAATATTAATTCATTGAAACAATTTGAAGGGAACATATAAATAAGAAAAATTATTTATTTTGTGTGTGATAACCTTTGTCTTTGAAAATAATAGGTCAGTGCCTGACATCATTTCCTTCTGTATAAATGCAAGAGGATACTCCCAAATTGAACATGACTTAGGAATAAAATACGATCATGTAGTAATCTTTGTATTTTATTTCAAAATAGTAGTTTTCTCCTTAAAATAAAGCCATTGGTGATCTTCTTTATTTTCTATGCAGCAAATGGGTAATGCAGAAAGCATTTCATTGTATTACTTAATTTCAGAAGCCTTCTAATATCACACTGTCCTGTACAGATGTGTTTGTTTGGGAAATCTGCAAATTCGCTTAATCTTTAAAAGCCCATTATAACAGGAAGCAAAGAACCAACAAAATATTACCAAATATAAAACTTTTAACAATATGTTGATGTTAAGTGCTCTCAGTTAAGGAAGAGCAATAAAGTAAAATAATATATTAAATACATTGAATCAAGGCTGTTTAAAGTATGCTTCCTATTAGAAAATTTTGAACCAAATCCAGTGGAAGCAGGCATTAAAAAAATATGAAAACCTTCTGGAAAAATACTCACCACATTCAGGCTATGAAGTCTAATCATAAGTTCAAAGATTTTTGACTTGTGATGGAAAGTTCTTAGGAAAAAAAGTAAATTAGTAGTTGAAAGTGTCAACCTTTGATATGGTAGTCAAATTTTAAATATTTTGTGATAAAAATGTAAAATATTAAAAGAGATTTTTAGAAATCTAGAAGTACACAAGAGTAAGAAAACTTATAATATCAAATTTCCTGAGCCTCTTGTGTTACTAAGCTGATACTCATTAATTAGTCAACTTTATTTAACTGAGAAGTTTGAAGAGTTCTAAAATCCTAATGTTGCCCCAAAAATATAAGAAAAAAGCCTTCCTTTCCTACTTAATGTTACTTTCCTTTCAATACTTGCAATAAAATGTTAAAATAAAAATACATTCCATATTTGTTGATATGTTAAATGCTATGAGATTTAAACAATATATACTTTTTATTTAAATTATTTCTTTAGTAACATAATTGGTGCAAGGTTTTCGCTATTGTTTCATTGTTTTCATTTGTTTGGTTTGCATACATGTAGAATTTTCTCACATTAAGGGTATGGAAAAGGGTATATTCTCAGAAACTCCATTTTGATCTTTTTTCCTGTACAAATGAACAGGAGGATATTTGAGGCTATTGTGTTATTTGCATTTCATTCCCTTTTCCTCTGGAATAATGAGAAATGATTTGCTAATTATTGTTAACTTAGAGAAAAAGAATACTGTAATAATTTCTATAGAGCACCTTGATATCTTAAGAAATGTAAAGAGACAAAATTAAATTCATCTTAAATTAAAAGTAGCTTCTGACATGCTTAGTCTGCACTAAAAAGAATGCATTATTTTTTCCTTGTATTTCCTATGTGTTATATTAAACATGTAAGAAATCGAGTAAAGACTTTTAGGGAACATTAAAATCATTAAAATGTAAATGATTACTACTGAGCCTGCCAGAATGCTCGTAGTAGACTTTATCTCTTCTTGGGTGATGGTTGCAAGAGTGTATGTATTTGTAAGAAATATGTTGAATTGTGCACTTAAAGTTTGTGTACTTTATGCTTTAAAAAATGTTAATGAATAATGCTACCTATATGATTTCTTAGCGAATAGCTGAAGGTCAGAATGATACAGTAGGTAACCCAGTTTAGAAATAAGAACCAAGAAATGATCATGTGTAACTCTAAGCATTAACATGTGACCTTGAACTGATTTTACCTGTATCAGTTTCCATAACCAAGGATGGTGGAAAAACAAGAAAGCCTGTTATTAATTTTATCGCACCTCTTCTCCACATCCTTCTTTGGTGTCTCTTGTGTTACCAGGGGTAGACCCTACAGCCACTACTCCTTTGCAAGCTTACTTGGTGTTAGACTTTATCAGTTTAAAAGATTGGAGCGATACTACAGAGCCAGAGCAGAGGCTTTGCTTCCATTTTTCAGAGTGCTCTTTTTCATGAGGTACTTAGCAGACTAGTGCCCAGGGAACCTGGTAGTAACCATGGTTTAGCTGTAGCCTATACCTTTAGGTAAGATCTTCTGTTCTCTGGGGGACCACATCAGAGAGCTGCCTGTAACACACACCCTCTGGGGGCTGTGTGCTCTAGGAAGTTCGTCTGTCCCCACCAGACCTCCTAAGTAGCCATAGCTTCTCCAAAGACATCTGACTCTTAGACTTGGCGGTGGATAAGAGGGGGGTTTTCTAAATTTATACATTCCTGCCTTGTTCATTCTCCCTTAACTCCATAGCCAAAAGCTGTGTTCCATCATCGCTACTTCTGTATCACTGAATTACTCCTCGTTTACCTCTTTTAGTAGTTAACTGCTTTTTTATTAGTTAATAATTCTTTACATCAGCTTTTTCTTACACTCAAATTATTGGTGTGTTTTTTTTCTCCTGATTAGACTCTGACTGATAAAGCCAGCTTCCCTACGTATTATATAAGCTTGTAAATTGAAGCTTCTCCTGGTTCTACCTTTAAAATTCCATTCTGAGGTACTGATTACACATGTAGGCTGTAATACAATTTAATTCATTTCTGAAATAAAGATGTTCATTTGTAAAATTGTTATAATAAGAATTTATAAAATCCCCTAATACTCTAATTCTTTTACTCAACAAGTAAACTAGTTCATTTTCTACTTACCTTTCTGTATCTAAAAAAGGTGAGTGATCATAATTTTTGTATAATATTTTAGTTATTCCTATAATTTCATTATGATTAAGTGGGCCTCTCTGTATGACTTATTAAATTCCAATTTTTTAAATGTCTTTCTGACTTCTAATTGGGATTTAATTTAGACCATTCGAATTTCCATCATTGTTTAAATGAAGCAAGTAAGCAAGTGTATTTATTTGCTCAGACATTATTTTATTTTGTGGTTGTACCAAGTTTGTGGTCTCTATCTAAGATTGGTTGACTTCTATTCAGCTACATTTGTGTTTCGTTTTTAAAAATACCAGAATAAGGGTACCTGGGTGGCTCAGTTAAGTGCCCGATTTTGGCTCAGGTCATGATCTCAATCTTTATGAGTTTGAGCCCTCTGTCAGGTTCTAGGCTGACAACCTGGAGCTTGCTTCAGATTCTGTGCCTCCCTCGTTCTCTGCCCTTCCCCTGCTCATGCTCTCTTTTTCTGTCTCTCAGAGATGAATAAATATTTAAAAAAATTTTTAATTATAAAAATCACATAATATACCTAACTTTTTATAGCTCTTTGCTATACATTTCATTCTATTTTTAAAATACAGTGTGATTTTATTCTTACTGGATCACTGAGGTTAAAGTCCACTCTGCATTTGCTTAAGTTGCAGTTCTTCCTCTCACCTCTTTCTGTGATTTATTCCTTTCTCTCAGTCCTTGGAATAGTCATCATTCAGAACATCAGTGAAGGAAATCTTGGAATTACCAAGAACTTATGACCAGTTTCTCAGTATTACTTTCTACTAAAAAGCATGTCACCAATGTCAGCCATTTCCCTCTGAGTTCATTTTAATGACAGAATCAACTCTATGTCTAATGGTAAACGCTTGTCCATAGGAGTACTTAAAATTTATATGCACTGAAAGATCACCATTATTTCCTCTCAGAAAATCCCATTTGAGTTAGCCTTCCTCTTAGAAATAACTCATTATTGACTCTTGAATGCTGACAAAAACTGAGGACTGATGGAAGTGGGGGGAAGGGGGGATGGGCATGGAGGAGGACACTTGTGGGGATGAGCACTGGGTGTTATGTGGAAACTTATTTGACAATAAACTATTTGTAAAAAAAAAATAGGTCATTATTATCACTGGTAATTGTGGTCATGCTTAAAGCTACAATCTGAATTTCCTTTAGCGTACTTAGATTCTAGATATATGTGTTATATGAAAAGCACATGTGAAACGAAGATTTGAGCCATCATCCAGGTGTAAAAAGTATGGATTCACTGAGATATCAAACAGGCAAATCATACATTTGATGATAAAGAATAAGAGTTTCAGGAATCTCCATCAGCCTATTTTTGAACATTGATACTAAAGTGTAGAAATATTTTCAGGAATAGTTGGGAGTATTTGAGGATGGCTCTGGTAATATTTTCCAGGGATTAAGAAAGCTGTGAGATGAGTAATCAAAATGAAACTAGAAGACAAAGAAGGATTAAAGCTTAATTTATGAGCCTTAGTTTTCTTGTCACTCTGCTTAAGACATGTACCTTAATTTTCCTTTAGTGCTAAGACTTAGTACACTTGCCTGTCACATAGCAGATGGAGCACTGAAATTTGTTTCAAGAAATCTAGTTGTGTAACTCTATGTGCAGCTATTTATCACTCACATAACCTTGGGATTAACTTCTCTGAGAGAGATTTTTTGGTTTTATTAATCTTTCAATTTTGTGAAGTTTAAATGAAAAATGCTTTAAGAGTACATGAACCTAGTGAAAATGAATGATTGAATTATTAACTAAGAAAGCATATTTATAATATGCTTATTATAATATAATATAATTATAATAATTAATCATAATTAACTAAGAAAGCAAGATGGAAGCTTATGTAAAATTTTAGGGGTGATTAAAATGGGCAGAGGAGAGAAAACTTAAGTTTGGGGTAGCCTTTAGGAATGAACTCAAGTGATACTTAATTAAGTATGATCTGGGAAGAGCAGATTTTATCCCAAGTAATTTTGTTCAAAATGAGAATTTGGAAAAGTTTTTTACTAAATGTATATAATAAATTAACAAAGAAAACATTTGATCCCTAGCCATTCTAGACCATAAAAAGCCAAACCAACTGTAACTCTATCCTCTTTTATTTATTAAAGAATTGTAATTGTGACTGAATTTAATTTTACCATATTAAAATAGCACAAT
Source organism: Proteles cristata cristata (assembly GCA_017311185.1). Taxonomy (NCBI): domain Eukaryota; kingdom Metazoa; phylum Chordata; class Mammalia; order Carnivora; family Hyaenidae; genus Proteles; species Proteles cristata. The sequence goes on along the minus strand of JAESUZ010003705.1, from coordinate 2,935,047 downwards.
GAAAAAACTGCTCTGTGAATTATGAAGAGAATAAACTAAGTAAAGATGTTTGAAATATTATCAACTAACTTAGAGATGTTTTTTACCATTATAAACTATTTGTGCATTAATTTTTTCAATAAATATTTATGATAACTTTTTCTATACTAACCCTATGCCAGGTACTAGAGATAGCATTGTTAATAACTGGTCTGGTTACTGATTGTTCATTCTATGGATGATAGGTATTAATAACTACTTAATAATAATAACAATAGGTAAAGTACAGTGATGATTATAGTGAACTCTGACAAAAGAAACTCTGTCCTCATTGTTATTAATTCTTAAATTTGCACATTTATGAATACACTGATCAATTTTTTCTCAAAGCAGTGTACGTAAAAAACAAATGAGATTCTGTCTAAAATGCATAATGATGATGCTAGTAATAGTATTAATAATAATACTATAATGAAGAGTCAACTATTAGAAAGCCATTAGAGCATGTTTAAAAAGCATAGATTCTGGAATGACGTTACCTGATTTCAATTCCTAGTGCTGCCATTTATTAATTGAGATTTAGAGCAGGTTAATCTGTCCTAATTTCTTCATGTCTTAAATGTGAATAATATACACATGATAGGGGTTTTTTAAAGTTTATTTCATTTTGAGAAAGACAGAGACAAAGACAGAGCACGAGTGGCAGAGGGGCAGAGAGAGAGAGACAGAATCCGAAGGAGGCTCCAGGCACTGAGCTGTCAGCACAGAGCACAGAGCCCAACACAGGGCTTAAACTCACAAGCTGTGAGATCATGACCTGAGCCAAAGTGGGACACTTAATCAACTGAGCCACACAGTCACCTCTGTGATAGAATTTTTATAAAACTTAAATGGACAAAACTTTAGGAAAATGACTTGTACATTGTGTTTTGTTTTTTTTTAGTGTTTTATTTATTTCTAGGAGGGAGAGAGAGAGAGAGAGAGACAGGATGAGCAGGGGAGGGTCAGAGAGAGAGGGAGTCACAGACTGAAACAGGCTCCAGGCTCTGAGCTGGCAGTCATCACAGAGCCCGACTCGGGGCCCGAATCCACAAACCGCGAGATCATGACCTAAGCGAAAGTCGGACGCTTAACCGACTAAGCCACCCAGGCGCCCCTGACTTATACATTGTTAATGCTGTTTGAGTGTTACTAGTATCATTTAATTAATGCTTATTACTTTGCTAGGTACTAGACTAGGTGCTTTATATTAATAATACAGCATATTATTCAATTCCCAGAACAACCCTATGAAGTAGGCATTCTGCTGTTCATCAGATATTAGATGAGAAGGAAATCCAGGTGTAAAACATATGTAGTATAATGCCAGGCAGGGAGGAATGCTGTGGGTTAGAAGGTGATGAATACAGGAATTAATTAATTCCTCTATTAGGATTCATAGAGTGATAGGCGGCATTTTAGTAGAAACTTCAATGAGCTGAAGAAGGCAGCTTAGGGACATCTGAGGAAAGGGCTTTCTACACAGAAGAACCGGTTAATGCAAAGTACCTAAGGAGGGAACAAGCTAGACAAATATGAGTAATATTAAGAAACCACTTGTGGAGAATACCATTAAGAAACTGGAAGAAAGAGAATGAGGACAATAGTCAGGATTCTGATCATACAGAATCCTGGAGACTGGCAATAATAAAACTGATTAATTTATCCTCAGCAATACTCCCCACTTTACCCTGCAAGCCAGGATGAGTTTTAGGAGAATAGTGACATTTATTTATTATTTAACAAATACTCATTGAAGACTTATGGTTTCACTTTTATTGGACTATGTGGTACTCAAAATCCAAAACCGTCTTTTGATGGTTACTAATATAATGTCAGGATGTGATATGTGCAATAAATTTAATAAATAGTTTAGGAGAAATGGAAAGTGCCAGATAGATTTAGGTATCACAATTTTATATAGAATGGCCCCTAATATGTATCTGATAATGTGACTTTTTTTTGAGAGACAGAGAGAGACAGAGCATGAGTGGGGGAGGGGTAGAGAGAGAGGGAAACACAGAATCCAAAGCAGGCTCCAAGCTCTGAGCTATTAGCATAGAACCCGATGCGGGGCTTGAACTCACAAGCCATGAGATTGTGACCTGAGCTGAAGTTGGACATTTAACCAACTGAGCCACCCAGGTGCCCCTGATAATGTAACCTTTAAGCACAGACCTAAAGCTTTTTAAGAGAATGAGTCATATGATTCTGCGGAAAGGGAATACCAGCCAGAGAGGATATCGTAAGTGCAAAAGCTCTGAGGCAGAGAATACATGCTACATTTGAGGAAATTCCAGGAGATCATTGTGGTTGGAGCTAAATGGGAGAGGAGTAGAGTTGCACAAGATGAGGGGCATCACAAATGTGAGGCACTTTGGGCAAATCGTGTGAGAACTCATAAACTATTATAAAAATATTGACTTTAAAATAAAGACTAACAAGACACAAAGGACACTATATAATCATAAAATAAAGAATCCAACAATTTAACAATTATAAATATTTATGCACCCAACATGAAACACCCAAATACATAAAGCATCTAATAACAAACATAAAGGAAATAATCGATAGTAATATGATAATAGTAGGGGACATTCACATACCACTTACATCAATGGATAAATTATCCAAACAGAAAATCAACAAGGAAACAGTGGCTTTGAATGACTGATAGATCATCAGGTCTAACAGATGGATCTAACAGATCTAGTGAGAACATTCCATCCTAAAACAGCAGAATACATATTCTTTTTAAGCATGATTGGAACATTCTCCAGAATAGATCACATATTAGTCTACAAAACATGTCTCAACAAGTTCAAAAAAATTGAAGTCATACCATGTATCTTTTCCAATCACAATGTTATGAAACTAGAAATCAACCAGATGAAAAAGTCTGGAAAGAACACAAATACATGAGGTTCAATAACATGCCACTAAACAATGAATGGATCAACCAAAAAATCAAAGAGAAAATAAAAAACTACGTGGACACAATTGAAAATAAAAACACAATGGTCCAAAATCTTTTGGATGCAGTGGAGGCTATTCTAAGAAGTTTATAACAATATGGGCCTACCTCAAGGAGCAAAAATTTCTCAAATAAACAACCTAACCTTACACCTAAAGGAGCTAGAAAAAGAACAAACAAAACTCAAATACAGTAGAAGGAAGGAAATAGATAATAAAGATTAGAACAGAAATAGACAAAATACAAACCAAACCAAACCAATCAAAACAAAACACAACAACAGAACAGATCACTGGAACCAGGAGCTGATTTTTTGAAAAAAATCAACAAAATTGATAAATATCTAGCAAGACTCATAAAGAGAGAGAGAGAGAGAGAAGACTCAAATAAACAAGACCAGAAATGAAGGAGCAGAAATAACCAAATACCACAGAAATACAAAGGAGTGTAAAGAATATTATAAAAAATTATATGTCAACAAATTGGACAACCTAAAAGAAAGAGATAAATTCCTAGAAACATATAAACTCCAAATCTGAATAAGAAAGAAGTCGAAAATTTGAACAAAGCCATTAGCAGCAATGTTATGGAATCAATTAAAAAAAAAAAAACAACTCCTAAAACACAAGTATCCAGGACCAGATGGCTTCATAGGTGAATTAGAGCAAATGTAAAGAAGAGTTACTACCTATTCTCCTCAAACTATTTCAAAAAATAGAAGAGGAAAGAAAGCTTCCAAATTTATTATGGTAGGCCAGCATTACCTTGATACCAAGCCCAGATAAAGAGAATACAAAAAAAGAGAACTACAGGCTAATATTTCTGATGAACGTATCTGCAAAAATCCTCAAAAAATATAGAAAACCACATCCACCAATAGGTTAAAATATAATTCACCATGATCTCGTGGGATTTATTCCTGGTATTGCAAGGTGGTTCAACATTCACAAATTAACGAACATGATACATCAGATAAACAAGGGAAAAGATAAAAACATGATCATTTTAGTAGATTCAGAAAAAGCATTTGATAAAGTATGACACCCATTTATGATAAAAGTCCTCAAAAAGTAGGATTAGAGGGAATATATCTCAGCAGAATAAAGGCCATACATGAAAAATCCACAGCTAATAGCATACTTAATGGTGAAAAACTGAGAGCTTTTCCTTTAAGGTTAGGGACAAGACAGGGATAACTACTCTCACCACTTTTATTCAACCTAGTACTAGAAGTCCTAGCCACAGCAATCAGATAAGAAAAAAGAAAGAAAAAGGCATCCAAGTTGTATGGAAGAGGTAAACCTATCACTATTTTCAGATAACTTGATACTATATATAGAAAACCCTAAAGACTCCCCCAAAACAAACAAAACCCCCCAAAAAACAAACAAAAAAAACTCCCTACTAGAACTGATAAATGAATTTAGTAAGGTTACAGGCTACAAAATTAGTATATGGAAATCCTCTGCATTTCTATACACTAATAATAAAGTGGCCAGAAGATAATCACATTTATAATTGTACCAACAATAATTAAAAACCTAGGGGCAAACATAACCAAGGAGGTGAGAAATCTGAACTCTGAAAGTTATAAAACATTGATGAAAGAAATTGAAAATGACACAAATAAATGGAAATATATTTTATGCCCATGAATTGGAAGAACCAACGTTGTTAAAATGTCCAGACCACTGAAAACAATCTAAAGCTTTAATACAGTCCCTATCAAAATATCAACAGCATTTTTCACAGAACTGGAACAGATAATCCTAAAATTTGTGTGGAATCACACAAGTCCTGAAATAGCCAAAGGAATCTTGAAAAAGAACAAAACTGGAGATATCACAATCCCAGGTATCAAAGTATATCATAGAGTTTTAGTAATCAAAACGGGATGGTACTAGCAGAAAAACTGACACATAAGACTGATGGAACAAAATAGCCCAGAAATAAACCCATGATTATATGGTTAATTAATCTTCAAGAAAGGAGGAAAGAATGTGCAATGTAAACAAATATAATCTCTTTAACAAATAGTTTTGGGAAAACTAGACTACGTTTTACACAACACACAAAGATAAATTCAAAATGGATTAAAAACCTAAGTGAAACCATAAAAATCCTAGAAGAGAGTACAAGCAGTAAATTTCTCTGATGTTGGCCATAGCACACATTTTTTTTGATATGTCTCCTCAGGCAATGGAAACAAAAGCAAATATAAGCTATTAGGACTACATTAAAATAAATCTTCTGTAATTTACAGGAAAGAAACAATCAACAAAACTAAAAGACAACCTAGTAAGTGGGAGAAGATATTTCCAAATGGCATATCCAATAAAGGGTTAGTATCCAAAATATATAAAGAGCTTACTAAGCTCAACACCAAAATAATAGTAATAAGAATAAGAATAGCCTAATTTAAAAATGGGCAGAAGACATGAACAGACGGATCTCTGAAGAAGACATCCAGATGGCCAACAAGACACATGAAAAAATGTTCAACATCACTCCTCATCAGGGAAATTCAAATCATAACTACAGTAAGATATCACCTTATATCTGTAAGAATGGGTAAAATGAAAAACACACTAATAATAACAAGTGTTGGTGAGGATGTGGTAGAAAAGGAAACCTAGTGCATTGATAGTGGGAATGCAAATTGGTGCGGCCAGACTATGGAAAACAGTATGGAAGTTCTTCAAAAATTAAAAATACAGTTAGTATAATATCCAGTTATTTTAATACTGGGTATTTTCCCAAAGAATGTGAAAATACTAATTCGAAAAGTTATATGCACCCCAGTGTTTATTGCAGTCCTATTTACAACAGCCAAATTATGGAAGCAGGTTAAGTGTGCATTGATAGATGAATAAAGAAGATATGGAATAAACACACACACACATATACTCACAATGGAATATTACTGAATCCTAAAGAAGAATGGAAGCTTGCCATTTGCAACAATATGGGTGGGTCTAGATGGCATAATGGTAAGTGATGTAAGTCAGAGAAAGACAAATAACATGATTTTACTCATATATGGAATTTGTGAAAAAAACAAAAACAAAACAAAAAATACTTTTTTAAAAAAAATAATGTTTTTATTTATTTTTGAGAGACAGAGAGAGACAGAGCATTAGTAGGGGAGGCACAGAGAGAGGGGGAGACAAATAATTTGAAGCAGGCTCCAGGCTCTGAGCAGTCAGCACAGAGCTTGACATTCTGCTCGAACCCACAAACCATGAGATAATGGTCTGAGCTGAAGTCCGGACACTTAACCAACTGAGCCACCTAAAGGCATGGTGGGTGGAGAGATGGGTAAAATAGGTCTAGGGGACTAAAAGTACACTTGTGTCGGTGAGCATTGAGTAATGTATAGATTTGTTGAATCACTATATTATACACCTAAAACTGATAAAACACTGTTTGTTAACTCTACTGGAATAAAAATAGAATTAAAGTAAAATACATTTTAAAGATGTGGCCATTTCCTGGGTTTTGTTGTTGTTTTGTTTTGTTTTTTTGATTTGTTTGTTTTTTGTAAAGTTAGAAAATACATATTATGTATACAGATTTATTTTCACATGTTATTAAGAGCATGTAAATAGTGAATTTGACAGTCTGAAAATTTATTCCTTAAAACTATCATTGCATTGAATAACCTTGGTTTGTGTTTTTTTTGTTGTTGTTGTTTTGTTGTTGTTGTTGTTGTTGTTTTTTTGCACACTACAATTTGAAAAGCTCTACCTTAGATTATGGTAGTATCAAAAGAATTAGGAATTGGTTAGATTCTGGATATATTTTGCAACTAATTCCAGTAGGATTTGCTAACGTTATTTATATGAGTTGTGTAGGAAAGAGGAAATTCATAAATGCTCCAAAAACTTAGCCTGAGACAATGAGTGAATAGTGTCATTTATTTAGAAGGAAGATTTGTGGGGCACCTGGGTGGCTCTGTCGGTTAAGCATCTGGCTTTGGCTTAGGTCATGATCTCATGGTTCGTTGGCTTAAGCCCCAACATCAGGCTCTATGCTGACAGCTAGCTCAGAGCCTGGAGCCTGCTTCAGATTCTGTGTCTCCCTCTCTCTCTCACCTTCCCCTGCTCATGCCGTCTCTATCTCTTTCTCAAAAATAAATAAAACATTAAAAAATTTTTGAGGGAATATTTGTGAACTGAATAAACTGGGGCGTGGGGCTAGGGATTTTTATTCCCTCTGAATAAAAAGAGGTCAAATAAGTAATACACCACAAAGTTAGTAAATTTTAGTGGCTATTTTAAGCTCAACTTTAGTTTGAACTAAAGATACTGGTTGTGAAAGAAATGAGATACTCTCATACACTACATTTGTAGTTCTCTGCAAAGAAAGTACTGTGGGACCAGAGGAGAATAAGATTAACTGTAAAGCAGAACTCATGGCTGACTCTGTGGACTTGGCTATCCTTAGGTAGATGGCTATCTTGTAGACCTGTGTTTTTATATCTGCCCTTGGTAGGTGTCTGTGTACTAATCTCCTTTATAAAGATATCAGCCATACTGGGTTAGCACCCACCCTAATAATCTCCTTTGAACTTAATTGCCACTTTAAAAACTCTATCTTTGGGGCACCCGGGTGGCTTAGTAGGTTAAGCTTGGGGACTCTGGATTTCAGCTCAGGTCATGGTCTCATGGTTGTGAGATCCACGCCCAGTATGGAGCCTGCTTAACATTGTCTTTCTCCCTCCTCTGCTCCTCCTCTGCTAGAGCATTCTCTCTCTCTCTCACTCTCTCTCTCTCTCTCTCAAAACAACAAAAAACCCTAATCTTCAGAAGTAGTCATATTCTGAGGTACTGGGGTTAGGAGTTCAGCATATAAATTTTGGGGGGACACTATTCAGCCCACTAAAAATAAGCAAGCTGACTGTAAAAAAAATAAACTAGCTGACTGACAAAACAATAATATTCTCATTTCATGAACACAGGGAGAGTAGCTTCATTGGCTTCAGGAAGAGGCAGTGTTGAGTGGTGGAAAAAGGACACATTTAGAGTTAAAGATACCTGGTTTCTAATCCACTTAATCTAAAGATCATTTTCCTCATTTGTGAAATGGTAATAATAATCTCTTCATTTTGATGTGATCAAGCTTGAATAAAAAATAAATTGTGATACATCATAGAGCCACACTACATACAAAGTATCTTACAATAACTTCGAAGACATATTTAAACTAATCCAGGGGAGCCTGGATGGCTCAGTCAGTTTAGCATCCAACTTCAGCTCAGGTCATGATCTCATGGTTCGTGGGTTCAAGCCCCGCATCGGGCTCTGTGCTGACAGCCAGCTCAGAGCCTGGAGCCTGTTTCAGTCTGTGACTCCCTCTCTCTCTGACCCTCCACTGCTCATGCTGTCTCTCTCTCTCTCTCTCTCTCTCTCTCTCTCAGAAATAAATAAAACATTAAAAAACTTTTTTAAAATAAAGTAATCCATATTTTTTACTGTTTTTGCTAAAACTTTCTAAAATATTACAATATATTTTCCATGTTTGTACAAATCATAAATTATGTACAGAAGTCAAAATGATTCATTTAAAATGTATAATTTTTGGAGTTTGATTAATTTCCTAAGTTGTTTTTCTACTATTTGTTCAAAACCAAATAAGTCTCGTTTTAACCTCATTTTATAACAAAAGATTTTTTATGCAGTTTTTGGAATTTTAATTCTTATATTTTGAAGGTACAAAAAGAGAGAGTTCCATGAGTATTGATGAAACATTCATATAAAATTAATAACTTATCTTTCTTATTCCAAGGCATTTGTAAGAAAAAAAATATTGTAGAAAAAAGCACAGAAGAGCAAAAAAAAGAAAATGAAAAGTGCTACTAAAACCTTCCCCAGAGATAGCATCTAGAAGCACATTGTAATGAAAGGGAACCTAAAATCAAATTGCCAGGGTTCAGACCCTAGTTTGCCATTTTCTGCATAATATTGAACAAGTTATACCTCCTCTTTGTTTTTCCTTATTTGTGGTATTCAAATAAGAAAAGCATACTCAACATTAGATCATTATGAAGTATAAATGAATTACGATTGAGAAAACAGTGCAGAGCCTGACACATAATAAGTAAGAAAAAAAAAAAAAAGAGGTAAAAAAATTAGCCATTATATTATCTGGTCTCTTTGTTGATAAAATACGTTATATATACTCTAACAATATGAAAATTATTATGTTTTCTTTAAATGATAATTTATTTACATTAGTTGTTAAGATAATTACCTTTATCAAAATACAGTATTAAATTTATACTCATACAAACATTCTTTCTCATTGTTACTTGGAGATAGCAATAGAACTTCATAAAGGATATTGTAAAGATTTACTATACAGCTATACCATTGCATATATGCACAGGTGTAGTATATGATATAAACTAAAGCTAGAGAGCTCTGATTATATGAAACATAACTTGTAGATTTCTATTTATTAAATTTTAATGAAATTGTCTTTATGATTAATAAGATGCATACACATGGAAAAAGATAATCATAGGTCTCAACACAAGAGATATAAACAAGAGGGAACACTGAAAGACTGTTTTAGGCATGCACTCATTTAGACAAGATATTAATGGTCTTTTTAAAGATGAATATTTGTCAACTATAATAAATAAAATCAAAATGTGCTTTTCTTTTAAAATTGTTTCTTTATTCAGGCACCTAGGTAGCTCAATCGATTAAGCATCCAACTTTGGCTTAGGTCATGATTTCCTGGTTTGTGAGTTCAAGCTCCATGTTGGGCTGTGTTCTGCCAGCTCAGAGCCTGGAGCCTGCTTTGCATTCTGTGTCTCTCCCTCTCTCTTTGCCCCTTCCCCACTCATGCTCTGTCTCTCTCTGTCTCTCAAAAACATGAATAAACATTAAAAATAATTTCTTTATCAATTAAAAATTGAATATATAATTTGACTTTGTTTTTGGTAGATCAGTCTTATCCACATTCCTTTTTCCTTCAAACTTCAGTTTTCTTATCTTGTACTTTTTAAGAAGAGTGAAATTTTTGGAAGAAACAAAATCCATTACAACTTGTAGAATTTTATCTACATTTTAAAGTTTCTTTTTTTGCTCTCTCAGCTTAATTAAATATTAATTTCTCAATATGTTTTCCAACTTACAGATTGAAATCTCTTTTTCAGCAACTAGAAAGTGACTTGGGGAAAAATCACTAAAACAGACTTGTTCTTTCTTATTTTACACTAGTAGGTGTCCTTTTTCTTAAACTTTGAGGGCTCATACTTCGTAGAATGCTTCCAAAATATAATTTTGTGTCATAAGCATTTTTTAAATCATGTGTACTTTTTGCCTTTCCAAATTCACAAATCTTGATAATACAAAAAAAAAAAAAAAAAACAAAGAAATCCACAACTGTCTGTTTTCACAATATGTAGCTTGTGCAGTATCATTTTTTAAACATTTCATTGCTGGCTTGTGCTTTGGAGGTAGTTCAAGCCTCAAAGAGGACATGTGCTCTAATGGTAAGTGCTTTGCTGTGAGTGAAACAAATAGATGAGCCCCAGAAAAATACACCAGCTATGCAAGTGGCGTTCAATCAATAGGAAATCTTGTTTCATAAGTACTAGATTTCATTAGCAGTGATTTCTGTGTTGTTAAAATTTAGGAAGATAAGTAATTATGCATAATTTGATGCGTTCTACCATGGTGATTATATTGCTTAGGAAAAAAACCAATTCTAAGTAAGGGATTAGTGACCTGCACATAAAACATAAAGCTTAATGAATAGAGAGTAGAAAACAAAGAATGTAAGTGAGTTTGAGTAGAGGATATTTCAGTGGAGGCAGTGATACATAAATCATTTTTTTTGACTATCAGTGGAAAACTGAGATATGAAAAAGGAGATACATAACTACCAATGCCAAGAAAAGAGATTGATTAATGAGAATGGAGATAAATATTTCTATGTAATGAAGTACATAATCACAACAAAACAGGAACTCATTAGAGTGCCAGTAGATATTACTTCGCTCTTACATTAATCACCATCTTTTCAGTGATTCTAAACACATACTTCATGTGTCTGTTGGCTATCTGGGTGTCCTTTTTGGAGAAGTGTCTGTTCATATCTTCTGCCCATTTCTTCACTGGATTGTTTGTTTTTCGGTTGTGTAGTTTGGTGAGTTCCTCATAGATTCTGAATATTAACCCTTTATCCTATATGTCATTTGCAACTATCTTTTCCCATTCCATGTGTAGCAACATGGATGGACCTTGAGGGTGTTATGCTGAGCGAAATAAGTCAGGCAGAGAAGGACAAATATCATATGTGTGCACGTATAGGAGGATTAGGAGGAACTTAACAGAGGACCAAGGGGGAGAAGAAGGGGGAAATGGTGGGGGAAAGGGGGAGAGGCAAACCATGAGAGACTCTTGAATGCTGACAAAAACTGAGGACTGATGGCTGTGGGGGGAGGGGGGATGGGCATGGAGGAGGACACTTGTGGGGATGAGCACTGAGTGTTATGTGGAAACTAATTTGACAATAAACTATTTGTAAAAAAAGAAAAAAACACATACTTCACTGTATACACACATCAGAACTTCAACAGGAAGAAATAATGAGTATCAGTCTGAAGGGTTTTGTCAAAAGTTTGTGGGTAAAAGATGAGTACTACATTTCACTAAAATTTGGGGTGCCTGGGTGGCTCAGTCGGTTAAGCTTCCTGCTTCGGCTCAGGTCAGGATCTCATGGTTTGTGGGTTCGAGCCACACATTAGGCTCTGTGCTGATGGCTAGCTCAGACCCTGGATCCTGCTTCAGATTCTGTATCTCCTTCTCTCTCTGACCATTCCCTGCTCATGCTGTCTCTCTCTCAGAAATAAAACTTAAAAAAATTAAATTTTACTAAAATTTAAATGTAAGGAGGTTGTTTTATACATGACAAGAAGTCTTCATGCCATTTACTTTATTTTTTAAGTCTACTTCTTTATTTTGAGTGAGAGAGAGAGAGAGAGAAAGGGGGAGGTGGGGGAGAGAGAATCCCAGTAGGCTTCATGCTGTCAGCGCAGAGCCTGAAGCCATACTAGATCTCACCAACCATGAAATCATTACCTGAGTTGAAATCAAGAGCTGGTTGCTTAACTGACTGAGCCACCCAGGAACCCCTGCCATTTTCAAATCTTACATGACTCCCGATTCTTCACTGGAATTAGATCTAGTAAAATATTTATGAACATATTAAGGCCCAAGAAATACCATACCTTTTTGTCCTAGGAGGCAATGAAAACCTGTCATTTTATGAAATAATAGCGACTAACATTTACTGAGTTATCTGTGTTTCTAAGTGTTTCTCAGAGATATTTTTATTTAATTAAAAAAAACCCAGGAGATGATTTTGATCACCACTTTCACCAAAGGGAAACTAAAACAAAGAGAGTTTAATTTATCTAACTATCAGAATTAATGTGTCAGAACATGGATATTTTGACCTGAGGCCATTGGTCTCAGAGTCTGGGGCTTTGCCATTTCTTTAGCCACTTAATAAAATTAAAAATTTTCATTAAATACAACATATACTAATATCAATATGTATCCAATCTACCTCTTATAGAATTCACTGACATATAGAAGTCCTCAAATATATTGATAGGAAAGAAAATTTAAATTTTGTAATTTGGTTGTTAAAGTGTCAAAATTTTTATTGAAAATAAGGATTAAGGTGTATTAGGATAAGATAGAGTAAGGCCCACACTTTCTTTTCCCATGCAATGTTATACTCATATTGCAGTGTTCCCGCCTAAACAGTATTTGTTAGCTGATTGGCTTATGCTATGATACTTATTGTGACTGTATAGCAGAATTACCTTGAAAGCTTTAAAAAATTAATACCTAGATTTTAAACAGAACCTCTTATATCAGAAACTCTGGGAGTGGGTCCTGCGCTTAGTTGTACTTTTTGTTGTTTATATTGTTTTAAGCCACCCAGTCATTTTATTTTTATTTTTATTTATTTATTTTCATTTTAGAGAGAGAGAAAGCACAGAGGGGAAGGGAGGAAGAGGGAGAGAAAGAATCTTAAGCAGGCTCCAAACGCAACATGGAGCCTGGCATGGGGCTAGATCCCATGATCCTGGGATCATGACCTGAACCAAAATCAAGAGTCAGAGATTCAACTGAATGAGCCACTCAGGTACCCTAACCAACCCATTCATTTTAATGTGTATCCCAAATTCTCATTGGAGATATGAGAGGGAGCAGGTAACATGCTAGCTCTTTTGAAGATGAATTGACAATAATACGTATTTAAATACTACTAGAGTTGTATAGTTGAATAATTACCCTGTATGTTGAAATATAATTCTATCCCTAGATACTTCATCATGAGTCATCCATTATAAGAAAATTTTAAAAATATATTATTATCCCTAAGAAATTGAACAATTAATCCATTACATCATCCAATATTCAGTCAATTCATTTTTAATCTCCCTATTATTCTGTCAATACCTTCTATGAATTTTTTATTAAATCAAATCAATATTTACCAAATAGTTTTATTGTCTTTTTATGTACCTTTTAAGTTGAAAAATGTTACCCCATTTTTAATGCCATTTATATCTGAATTGTCTGCACCAGTTATCTTGTAAATTGATCTACGTTCTAGGTTTATCTATTTCCTTCCAGTATTGCTTGCCTGTACCCTCTGATTTCTCAGCTGTCTGTAAATTGAATGCTAGATTTAGAATTCAGATCAATTAGACTCAGGGTGAATATTTTTGGCAAAAATAGTTTATAAATGATGATAGGTACTCAGATTAGGATCTCCATAAAGCAGTTAGCTACATCAATAGGTATGATAATGAAAGATTATATATTCTTTAGCCAAAACCCCTAAAGGAACATTTTCCCCTTAATAAGAAATCTCTGTATATGATTTGTATATGTATATATCGTTATGTAAATATATAGAAATCATAAATAAATATCTACATAACATATAGAGATTTCTGTGTGTGTGTGTGTGTGTGTGTGCATTCCTGTGAAATAAACACATAACAAATTTCTAGAAAAAAATGCATATCCAAAATGATTCAGTAAGCCAAGAAAATATAAATTTTCCTGTTGATTATTAAGAATTAATTCAGTTGTCAGAAATTAGCTGTTTTTGTGTATAAATAGCAGTTAATCTATACTTTGACACAAGTCTGTTCTGTTCTCATCAAATCTTTCATATTAGATTTCTGCTTCCAGTTTGAAAATTGCCAGAATTACTCTTACTTTTATGAGGGTTGTAAAATGGTGTTTTAAAAAAATTCTTATTCCTTTTGCAACCATTAGCTGACAATTTTCTTGTCTTATATGCAAACAGACCTATAATATATAGTATATTTAATTTCATATTGACATCTCTAATTCAATTGTAGTATTTAGCATTTTGCTCTTAACTTTCATACTTGTATCAATATTCTTTTATACTGAAGATCTTGACTTGTAATAATAGTAATGCATTTTCTATTTGCTATGTTGTATAGTACACAGTAAATGTTTTATAATATAATATGAAACTAAAAATTTACTGATTGAAGTTTAAGATTTCTTCTCAGTGTTGTATATTCTCTAAAGTGTATTCTATTATGAATATAATAAGAGAACTGTTTCAAAAATTATTTGAAATAATCATTTTCTCTGGTTATGGTAACAATTTGATATATAGTTACTTTTTAAATTAATGTTCAGTTGTTTATATTTACTGTTATTTTCATGGTTATATGCATACAATAATTCAAAAGCATAAAACTACACTCAGAAATATTATTCCCATCCTTCTTCCCTATTGAAATCATACTATATAGTTAACCATTTTTATGGTTAACATCTCTTTATTCCTTCTGTATTTTTTAATAAAAGAGTTTAGTACACCCAACCATTCCCCTCCATGCACATAAACATACACAAACATATATAAACATTTAAAACATTTATAACTACTTTAAAATATAAAATAAGCAGGTAGATACATACAGTTATAGACATAATTAAGTATAACACATATGTAACAGTACACATACATATTATTAAATTCCTTAATCACAAATTTCACATCTATTTTATTGCTCTTTTATTAAGAGATGTTTTAAATTCTTGCACTGTGATTATAACATTTTAAATTATTCTTGTGATTCTGTCAAGTGAGGCTGAATGATTAGGTGTACACACATTCAGAATCATTTATCCTTGATGACTTGAAAATGTTAATATTATGAAGTATGAGATCTTTATTTTTTTGAAAGTACAGATCTTCCTCACTGGCACTCAAGCTCCTTTTCTATATTCAGATTATATTTACTTTGTCAAAAAAAAAAAAAAGACATTTGCTTAATAGTTGTATGGTTAGTGTCTTTTTTTTCATATGAAGACTTTGTTCTTTATTCTATGGAAGCAAATGTTAATGGAGCACATGCCCCTCATCCCATGCTCCTTTCTCCAGAGCCAGAAGGAATTCAGACTGCTTATTTTTATACTTACTGGTATCCTGGGGAAAAAGGTAAAGAAGAGTTTATAAAACCTGGACCAAAGAAGGATGTAACTTTTTCAGTTCTCCCAAGGGCTGAATCTTGGCTGAAATAACTGACAGGTTTTGGACATACAGAAGGAAATGATGAGTTGAGCTAAATGTCCAGATGTGTGCTCAACAGATGTATAAGGTTACATTTGAAAAGGCAAGGAATGCAATACCTGTATCTTTAGAGAGGAAGTTGTAAATAGTAAACACATAACTCAGCTATCAACTGTAGTCTGATTTTTGAAGAGTACCAAATACTTTTTCATCTCTTTAAAGATATATTTAGCAGTGCTTAAAAAAGTCCTTATATGTATAAAATCAGTTCAAAAAAGATCATAAATTGAATTAAAGCAAATGGAGACTTAGAGTATAATTCGTGCTGTATCATCTTTAATATATGGTTGAACATTTTTTATGAATTTATTTGTACCATAAAATGTAAATAAGCTTTTTAAAAAATCTTTACTCATCTCTACCTGGGAATTTCTTGCTATTACTTCTTAGTATTAAACATCATTATAAACATCTTGCAAATATTCTAAGGAAGACTGTGGAAGAAAAATAGCACAATTACTCCATGTCTTTTAAAACCCACAAAACAATGCCAATTTTTGCAGCATATTTCTGAATTCTCTTAAGAATCAAGATGAATAACGTCTAAAATATCAAGCAAGAAAAGTGGAGTCCTTTCTACATGAGGGAGCTAATGTAGCACTACAGTGGAATGTTCCAGGACAGGACAGATACTGCCCCCACTCAAATATTCATTCACATAGATTAAAATATTCTTTTATGTTCTACATGGCTACAGTGCCTTGCATGCTTCTTAGAAGCCAAAACATACATCCATGGGAATGACAACAAAGCACATTCTAATTTGGGAATTTTAAAGGCCTCTGGGACTTAAAGTTGACACTTCTTTGGCTGAGCTCCAACTCACAACTGAACTGGGGAGAAGAAAGAAACCATTTGGGTTCTGTGTTTCCCTACGTCTCATGTAGTTCTGGTGAGAAAAAAAAAAATGATGTCCAAGGTAACACTATGATAACTTTCTCAGATAATAAGTTATTAATTCAAAATGAATTAAATAGGCAATCTTTAATAATGAGAAAGTTGTCACTGGAAATCCACCAAAGAGTTATACTGCTTGGACCATTAGTTGGCTACCTTGGGAGCCTCAACCTACAGAAAGTGATTCTTCATACTGGAAGAAAAACTTTAAAAGTCACAGAATTTCTTCTTCACCCTTTGAAAATGCAGCCAAGGTAGGAGCTACTTTTCTAGGGTTTAACTTTTTCCTGTTACAGACTGGTGGTGGGAGGACGAAGTGAGGGGTAAACTGCAGAAAGGAATCTGACTCTAGGTAAGATGTTAAGGGATCAGAGGGTTCACTGATGTCTCCTCTCTCTCAGAAAAGCCCCCCAATTTAACAAAGCTGTTGCTCCTCATAGTTGCGTTTCAGTGCAGAGATGTTGGCAGGAGAGTGAGCAAGCTGCTAAAAAGTTGACCTACTTCTGAAAATGTGTCTACATTTCAATCAATATCTCCAAAGGCCATAAGGTAGAAATGGTTAATTTAGTTATTCTTGCAAATTATGTGACTACAACTGTTTTTCTTCCTTCACTGACATCAAGTAGCTATGCATATGGCAGGTTTTATAGGTCAAGATACAAAAGCATTTTCACATGTTCATAAGCTTTTTAGAGATATTCTCTTAATTTCTTTCCTAACATTTAGACATCTTTAATTGTCAGATAGGCAGTTTCATCAAGAGGATAACAGGAGAGATTTTAAAGTCAGATAGATCTGATTTCAAATTCTGACTATCATCTATTATCGTGAACTTGTACAAAGTACTTAATTTCTCTGAGTCTCAACTTATTAATTTGATTTATTTTTTAAAAATTTATTTTAATGTTTATTTATTTTTGAGAGAGAGAAACAGTGTGAACAGAGAAGGAGCAGAGACAGAGGGAGAAACAGAACTGAAGCAGACTTTAGGCTGTCAGCACAGAGCCTGACCCAAGTCTTGAACCAATGAACTGTGATATCATGACCTGAGCCAAAGTCAGACACTTAACCAACTGAGGCCCCCAAGTGCTCCTCAATTTATCAGTTTTTAAAATAACCATTAATATTACATACTTCTCAAAGTGTCAAGAGATTAAATGAAATAATTTGCATTTAATGGCTGGCACGTAGTACATACCATAGCTCTGATCATTGTTTTGATTATTATTACTTATATATATAGAACCAGATTATGGTGACCATTCCAGGGATTCCAGAATTCTAGACTATTCTAAGAGTTAGTGGTCATTGATTAAGATGCTTTGACTTACTGACACCATATAGCTTCAGAATTTTTTTCAATAGAGTACTCTAACCACTTCTAAGCTAGAACTTATGTTCTGTAACTTTATAAGAAAAAAGAAGATGAAAGTACAGATCTTGTCTTACTCATCTTTGAAATGGTGACATCAAGTACTAATTGGTATATACTTTGTGAATTAGTATTCTATGTGTATACTAATAATTATACTACTTTGCATTTCTATTTTATCTTCCTTTAGATATTAAACTAATACTTTTCCCTTACATCTTTTAGTCTTGAATCATTTGGTTTATTATTTAAATCAAATAATACATACCTATTTTTAAAATGATTTAGGAAATGGTATTTTAATTACAATAAAAAGTTAAATGCATTTTTAGTTCTGAATATTTAGTCCAGAGGAACAGGGTATGTAGATTTAGTGAGCCACAAGTTTATGTGTTTCATTTTGGGCATGCTAAAGTTGAGATTTCAATGGGGCGCTTGGGTGACTCAGTAGGTTAAGCATTCTACTTCTCCTCAGGTCATGATCTCAAGGTTCATGGATTCAAGCCCCGCATCAGGATCTGAGCTGACAATTCAGAGCCTGGAGCCTACTTTGGATTCTGTGTCTCCCTCTCTCTCTGCCCCTCCTCACATCAAGCTCTATTTCTCTCAATCTCAAAAGTAAAAATAAACATTAAAAAAAAATAATAAAGTTGAGATTCCTATCACACCCTCAAGTGAAAATGCCAGGAAGGAAGTTTTATAGAAGATAGACATTCAGGGAAGAGGCCCAGGCTGGATATACAAAGGAGCACATCTTTAGCATACCAATGGTATTTAAAACCATGAAAGACATTCAGATGCAAAGGAATGAGTCTAGAGAGAGAAAAAACTCCAAAAGCTGAGTCTTGTTGTGGTCTTTTTTTAAATTTGGAGATACTAGAAAGAAACAGCAAAGTAGACTAGCAAAGAAACAGAAAAATCCTAGGAAGGTATGGTGTGGGGATCCTAAAGGAAAGTGAAGAAAATATATCAAGGAGAAGCTAATGATGAACTCTGTCAAATAATGCTGAGAGATTTCTGCATTAGAAAGAGTAGGCCAGGTTACTGGGATGAACTTTTTCTCTGAGGGTAATAAACTTCATGATGAATATAGAAGCTGTCCTAATGTTTTCAAAGAGAGCTCCAAGTAGTGAAGAATCACTAGGTCAAATGTTGAAGACCATAAGGACACAGAAAGTTAACGTAGCATTCCAACCCACTTTTGTTGTGTGGGCATCTGCTGATCCTGAGGAAAGTGTAAAAATGAGTGATGATTTTGGTTATCTTTGGAAACAAGGGGATAGAAGTTAAGCTAAGACCTTAAAGAGTCAGGGTCCAATAGATATAAACCAACCCTGTCATTCACACCCACCAGAATGTGGGGAAATTGTCTTGATGCAGAGAAAGAGAAGAAATAAAGAAATATAAAAACAAAATTAATCTGTATGAGTTTATAAACCACATACCAGCCCAAAGAGATAATTACAGCCAAATGTACACTGCCAAGTTTTCCAAAACATTTTAAGGCATGAATATAGTTCAAACTGGTATTCTAGGCACTTGATGATTAATGCCTCTGGAAAAACTGTGATGCTTATCTATGCCTCTCTTATGTTTCCAACAGCAATGACCAGCACACATCCAAGAAAATAAGACACACAAAGAAACAGTAATTATATTTAACAACTAGCAAAAACAACAGACAAATGAGACTTCATTGCAGAGCTTTTGGACATCTATTGTATCATACCTAGATTTTAGCAATTATGCTTAATATGTTTAAAGAAATGAAAGAAAATCTTGCAAATAAATACACAGAATAGGAAACGAATTTTAAGTTTATTTCAAATTTGCAAAATAGAAATTGCAGAAATGAAAACTATGAATGTTTAAATTAAAAACTGAGTACTTGGATTTGATAGGAGATTGTGTTAAGCAGCAGAGAAAATTACTCAATACTAGATTTAAAAAGAACTACACAGAATGAAGGCTAAGGGGAAGAAAAGTATGGAAATTAGAGAAGAAAGGATAAATAACCCAGAACAGAGCAAAGGAGTAAAGTTTCATGTATGTTGAAGAATCTATTTCTTCAAGACTACTTATTGCCTAAAGCCAATCTTAGCATTTTTCCCACTATTTTCTTAACAAATGAAAACATTACTGAAGTAGAAAAAGTCTTAGAAAATGTTGTCTAAGGACATTGGCCTATAAAACATTTATCCAGTATAATCAGTCTTATTAAATGCATAGATGAACTTCTAGTTTACATATTTCTTAGGTGAGAAATATCGAACATTATCATAAGTGATTCATAATGAGAGAGACTGAAGCCTATTTTATTTCATTTTTTATTTTTTTAAAATTTTAGTTAACATGCAGTGCAATACTGGTTTCAGGAGAATTCAGTGATTCATCACTTATATACAATACCCAATGATCATTCAGCAAGTGCCTTCCTCATTACCCATCACCCATGTAGCCCATCTCCCACCCACCTCCCTCCAACAATCTTCAGTTTGTTCTTTATTGTGAAGAGTCTCTTGTGGTTTGTTTCTGTGTTTTCTCTTTCCCCTCTTCCCATATGATCATCTGTTGTTTATTTTTTAATGTTTTTTATTTTTGAGAAAGAGAGAGAGAGCATGAGTGGGGGATGGGCAGGGGGGGGCACAGAATCTGAAAGAGGCTCCAGACTCTGAGCTGTCACCACACAGCCTGACATGAGGTTCGAACTGACAGACACAAGATCATGACATAGGCTGAAATTAGAAGCTTAACTGAATGAGACACCCAGGCACCTCTCTGTTTTGTTTCTTAAATTCCACATGTGAGTGAAATCATATGGTACTTGTACTGGTCTTTCTCTGGCTGATTCATTTCATTTAGCATAGTATAATACATTCTAGCTCCATCCACATTGTTGCAAATGGCAAGATTTCATTCTTTTTGATGGCTGAGTAATGTTCCATTGGATGGATGGATGGATGGATGGATAGATAGATAGGTAGATTAGATAGATAGATAGATAGATAGATAGATAGATAGATAGATAGATAGATAGATAGATAGAATCTCTTCTTTATCCTTTCATCAGTCAGTGGACATTTGGACTTTTTCCATAATTTGCCTATTGTTGATACTGCTGCTATAAAAATTAGGGTGCATGTTCCTCTTCAGAGCTTTGAAGTATTTTTGTATCCTTTGGTTAAATACCTAATAGTGCAATTGCTGGATCATAGGATAGCTCAATTTTTAATTTTTTGAGGAACCTCCATATCGTTCTCCAGAGTGCATTCTCATCAGCAGTGCAATAGGGTTCTCCTTTCTTCACATCCTCATCAGTATCTGTTGTTTCTTGTGTTATTAATTTTAGCTTTTCTTATAGGTGTGAAGTTGTATCTCATTGTGGTTTTGATTTATATTCCCTAATGATGAATGATGTTGAGCATCTTTTCGTGTGTCTGTTAGCCATCTTTATGTCTTCTTTGGAAAAGTGTCTGTTCCTGTTTTCTGCCCATTTCTTCACTGGGTTATTGGGTTTTGGGTGTTGAGTTTAATAAGTTTTTTGTAGATTTTAGATACTAACCCTTTATCTGATATGTCATTTGCAAATATCTTCTCCCATTCTGTAGGCTGCCTTTTAGTTTTGTTGATAGTTTCCTTCGGCTAACTTTATTTTGGAAGACAACATCAGAGTATTTCGAAGAGCATTGACAGCTGTGTTGTTCCGTGTGCAACATTGCAACGAATGATGCATACTACAACAGAATAAGTTTGATTTAACTTATTTAACCTATTTTATATGTTCAGTTCCTTTTCTTAATCAGTAATATCTTTTGTCCTTAAGTAAATTACTTATTCTTTCAAATCCCCCTTTTTCTTATCCAAACATTAGAAATAATAAAACTATCTCCTTTTATTTTATTAGATAGTCCTGAGGCTCAACAAATGAGGTAATTTGTGTCAAACTTTCAAGGGCTATGCAATTATAAGTACTGGTTCCATGCAGAACTGGAGCTTCCTCATGAGAAGGTTTTTATGTCAATTTTTAGCACTATTGACTAAGTTTCCTTTTGTTATTTCTCTATGTTCTTAAAAGAAGCTGATGTATCTAAGAAGCATATATTAAGTCATATATTTATGTTAACTTTCAATGCATTATTTACATGACATAAGGAAATAGAACTATGCCAAAAATGTGATCAATTTTTGTTCTTCTATTACAAAAACAAACATTACGGTACTAAGTCAAGTCTAGCATGGGAGGGGGGTGAGAAGTGTAAAGAATCTGCCGTTGCATGAGTTGTGCACAGGCTCTGTCTTGTGTTGGCTTTCCTTGGCATTTCAATAGAGTGCTTTTTAAATAATAATAAATACATAAATAAATAACCGCTATAATATCTTCCAAAGAGGAGGGTACTCTACCTCATCTACAGATGGCAGCTGACATTCTTGATTCATTACAGCTGAATATAAATTAGTGCTTTTCTTGCTTCCCAGATAATGCAAGAAACATAGAATACTTCCACTAATCCTTCTCCTGTCTTTTGTTCATTTTTTGTCAGATGTTTTAATTCTACATGCATCAACCCCATAAGACAATTAGTATTGTTTTAAATAGTTTTCATATAGATTTAATCACTTTTTACCTTCCTCAAGGATTTTTTGCCCCTTCCTATCTTATTGTGTGCTTATCTGGGACAAGTTTCCTTCTTGAAAAATCTCTTTCATTGCAACTTTTAACACAAGCCTGTAGGCAATGAATTCTTCTAACTTTTATTTGTTTGAAAATGTCTTTATCATATTTCCATTTTATTTTATTTTGAGGTTTTGATAGTGATAAAAATAAGCATCTAGGACTCATCCTCCACCCCAACAGCCATCATCCATGACAGACCCTATTACTTTCATACCCACAAAATGAGTGTGAAGCAAGACTCAGGCACTGTGTCAGTGCATTTATCGATCTCCTAATCATTTAGTATAATATCTAAAGAACATGCTTTTCTTCCCCCCTCCTTTTTTGGTATATTTCCCTGGCTAATGCCGCATTAAAAAAAAATGGTTTAAAAGAATTGCTTAATATCATGGTCTATCTCTTTAATATTCAAACTTCTTATTGTCTTATAAATGTCATAACATTTTAAAAAAAATTTTATGTTTATTTTTGTGTGAGAGAGAGACAAAGCACGAGCCATGGAGGGGCAGAGAGAGAGAGGGAGGCACAGAATCCAAAGCAGGTTTTAGGCTCTGAGCTGTCAGTGCAGAGCCCTGCATGGGGCTCAAACTCACAAACTGCAAGATCATGACCTAATCCAAAGCCAGATGCTCAACCAACTAAGCCACCCAGGTGCTCCTAAATGTTATAACATTTTTGTAACTTAATTTTTTCATAAAGATGCAATGAAGTTTTTACCTTGCAGAGGTTACTTTGTTGTATCTCATTTAACTGTAAGTGCCACTTCTTATCTCTCTCTCTCCTTTTTTTGCCTTATGATTTCTTTGTCAAAGGCATTGGGCTTCTCCTTCACACATATATGGCTATCTGTATTTACTACTTGCATCCCAGTGGTGTAGCTTACCATATTCCTTTGTCTTTTGTAATTCCTGTGAATAATTGGTAGAAACTAAATGCTGAATAAGATTCAAGTTTGGCTTTAGGAACAAGATTGTTTTATAAACGGTATTGTTTTCTCTTGTCAGGAGAAGCATACTGTTGGGTTTTTCTCTTTTCTTGTGTGAGGTTAGCACTGGTAATCATGCATCCAGTCCTTATATCATTGTTTCCCCATTCATTATGGTTTTCTGAAGTTCTTCAGTAGATTCCTCTGGGAACAATATTTCTTGACTTTTTGCATGCTGATAACAGTGTGTTCTTGGCTTTTTGTACTTGGAAATCACATAAAGTCCTGGGATCCCATTTTCTCTCTTTGAGAGTATCTTTATATGTTATTCCTTTTGTTTTTCTTTATTTTTTCTTTAAATAAAGCATCATTTTAATAAACTGAATAGAAGTTTTATTTCCTTTCCTTTTCAAATGACCTGGTCAGATCTCTGGTATGTGAGACCATGGTCCTTTTACTCATTTTATGGGAAATTCGTTTTCCTTAAATTTAGGTAGAAGGGTTTGCTACAAT
The DNA here is from genome assembly GCA_017311185.1 of Proteles cristata cristata. Classification (NCBI taxonomy): domain Eukaryota; kingdom Metazoa; phylum Chordata; class Mammalia; order Carnivora; family Hyaenidae; genus Proteles; species Proteles cristata. The sequence goes on along the minus strand of JAESUZ010003705.1, from coordinate 2,911,010 downwards.
AGCTCTCTCAACTTCACAGCACTCTTTCTCTTTTTCCTTTTATTAAGTGTTAGTATATGTTTCTTATATATTATATATTTATATAACATATTAACATTACATATTATATATAGGTACATATAATATGTGTATATATTATATAATTTGTATTTTCTGATATGTCCTGGCTCTATTTTCTTCTCCTACTTTTATCTGAATTGTTCATTTCCTATGTTCTTATGGCAGTTTCCTATATCTACGTAGAGGTACTGGAGTTAATATGCAGAGAAAGGAGGGATGCTTGAGTGGCTCAATCAGTTAAGCTTCCTACTTCAGCTCAGGTAGAAAATAAAGTTATTTCAGATATGATATTAGTACTAAATATTACTTGAGAAACTTCTCTTTAGTTTTGTCTTTGTTCCACAAAGAAAGATACAGGAGTAAATAATTAATGTTCAGAACAAAAACAGAAACATACCACCCAGTATTATCTGTCATCCCTTAGCAACTCGCAGAGATACTGCATATGTTTTCCAGTAATTTGGCCACTGGGAACAGTAGTATCATAAACACACTATCTCAGAGCACCAGTGCAGGACTGGTTACCAGCACAGGCTCTGGAATCTGACTCCTTGCATTTGAATCCTAGCTCTGTCATTTAGAATCTGCACAACTTGGGCAAATTTCTGAACCTTTTTATGCCTCAGTTTCCTCATTTGTACAAAGAAAGTAATAGTAGTTACTTATATAACTTATATGCAGCTCCTGGCTCCTAGTAAATGTTCAGCTATTAAAACTTCAGGCAGTTCTTCTTTAGAGGTTTTAAGATGAATTCAAGTTGCTGAACTCAAAATGGTTTTCCAAGTAAATTTATTAGTTTGACTTTACTTCTGAATTTAAGAAAAATCAGGTAAATCACAGTTCAAAATGAGAATATTCCTTCTAGGCAGTTTAGATCTTTACAAGATTAAAATTGTGTGTTTCTGTCCTTTTCTAAATTTGCCATTGTGGTAGTCAAGACTTTGGCAAGTTACCAAGTATGTAGGTGGGTACTTCATTTTAAAATGCTGAATTTTGTATCATGCTGAAGTTATTAAGCTTTAAGAAGTCATCAGACAGCTCATCTGATAGTCATTTTTATTTTACTCTTCTACTTTAAAAATAGAAATAAAGAGTCTTTTTGGAGTACTTAGACTCTCTTTGTTATTATCTAACCAAGAAATATATTTCCAAAAATTGTTAAGAGATGGGAATGATGCAAAATATTTTAAAGTTATAATTTCATGAGGATTTAATACCAGTTAATATTTACAGAAGTAGCTATATTAATTCTATTTATATGAACTCCTCCTTATCCCCAGGAACAAAAATTCAAGACCTATTACAACTCTGTAACTGCCTGATTCCTGGTTTTGTTTAGTTTAGTACCGTAAGAAGCTAATTGGAAGGAAGAATCCATAGTCCTGGGTTTGATTCAGATGATATAGAAATAGTATCTGCCCACTTGGGTGACATAACAGAGAGTAGTTTTGGCTATATCCTTGGATAAGCAGTCATATCTATAAATTCTGCTAAATTATTGATAGCATTTCATTTAGACAAAACACATGTTAGCTTTATATTATCTTATTTTGAATACCAGGTCTGTATCTTACTCTAGCTTGATTGTATGACGTATCCTCTATACTGCTTATAAATCCTAATGACCTTGAGAAGAACAGAAAGAAAAGTAAACATCGTTTTCCCCCATTATTTTAAATAGACACTTTCTCTCTTTGAGTATAATAAAGGATTCTATTCATTATTATCTTCATTATGACATGAGAGACTGCAGCAGGGGATTTGATGTGAAGCACATATAACCCAGAGATACAGCTCTATGCCCATTGGCATGGATAATACTCAGGGAACTGGATAATGTCTTATATAATAATCATGAAATTAGAATTGGCATCATAAAATTGAGGACTTGGAACACATAGTAATCCTAGAAAAGCTACTTCAGAGAAAAAGGAATACTTACTAATGCTAAACACTCAGTAATTTTTTAAAAGAGATAAATATTAAACTGGGTATTTTGCATTTATTAAGGTAATTTAGAAAATGCTTGCATCTCCAGTTCCAGGTTGGGGACATTTTTCTGGAACTTATGACAGGATGTTTTTCTCTTAGATTTTTTTTTCCATTTTAACTAAAAAAGGAAAATTTTTATTGCCAGATTTTTTTAAAAACCCTGTCTACGTAATAAAATTGTATCTAAGAATGTAGTTGTTAGAAAGTACTGTTATTTATTTAAAACTTACGGAAACACTTAATTTTTAAGGCAACATTAACTAGGGTTGAATTATGGAGCAATTCCTCCGGAAGTTCATGTCAGAGGAATGTTATTGCCAAATAAATCCACTATGATCAGTTGAGCGACAGTGAATAGGAAAAGCACTTAAAATAATTGGACACTCAGGGGTACCTTTCCAAAGTCTGTTGTGACATGTTAGCTGTGTAACTCCCATTAAAACCAGTGGGGGTTTTGAGCTTGAAATTCATCTTTACAGATTAAAGCCTTCCTACTTAGCGCGTGGCACCGTAGAAACCATCAGAGAAACCCAGGGTGGAACATATCAAATGTTCTTTGGAAAGTAGTACTACTAATTCCCTCCCCTTTTATCTTTATAAGCTTGCTAAATTTTAATGCATTCAACTGATTATGGAAGGAAAATATATAATATTTATATTAGAATTTAAGCATTAAAAGCATCATTGTTACAGTTTATGTGCTGGGTCAGAAAATAACTGTTGCCTTTTAAAAATGTTTTCTTATATTCCACCCAGGAACGTATCCATTTTAGATCCCCACTTCCTTTGCTGGTATTCAGATAGATGCCTAACTTTCTTCTAGAAAGAAAAGAGTGCTTTTACACGAACTGTGTAAATTGTCTCTATGATTGCTTTGGGGAGGATTGTAGAAGGAAAGCATGATTTTTAAGACTACAAAGAGCCAGTTTCCCTAGGTAATGTGAGAAATAAAAATATGCTTATTGTATTTAGTAAAAAGGAAAATGTAATATAGTTTTTTAAAAAGTTTTTTGAAATGGGGGCAAGAACCGTGATTTATTTGCTATCACAGATTTTAAAGAAATTTTTGTCATGTTGTCAGAAACTACTAATCACTGTTTACATTCCTTGTATGCCCTGATTCACGTACAAATCAAAAATGTTTCTTTTGTAATTGCAAGTCTATTTCAGTGATATTCAAATACAACATTTGAGTGATATAGTTCTTGAAAAATATATTAACTATTAAATCAATAAATATTAGATAGAATAAATGAGTCTGGCTTCATATCTCTACTCTGTTACTTAACAGTTGTGTGCTAAGGATAATTTAACTTCTTTTACCTTACTTTCTTTATCTGTAGTCATGATGATAAAATCTTCCTTTCAAGGTTGTAGGGGTGGTAAATGACCCAGTGAGTGTAAAGCACCAGCAATTTGTTTGTCTATGGTCTTCATCCCAGATTAACAAATACACATTCTAACCTGCCTCAAAGAACTGAATGAAAAAGTAATTGAGAAAATAAATGAATGACTCAGAAGTAGGAGGTCATTGTGGCTCTGGTTTGTCCTGGTTTTCTGAATCAATGCCTCAGTTCCAAAAATAACAGGAATCATGGTGGTATAAGGAAAAGGTGGATAGGAAAAGGAGGGCCTGTGAGGAAAGTTACTCTTGTTATCATCATTTTATGTCCCTGCATTTAAGCCTGTATTACCGGCACAGAGTCAGAAATCTAACACATATTAGAATTTCAATTTGAACACATATCTTCAGGCATCAAATTCAGTGCTTTTTTTTTTCTATCACACTCAACCTTGTCCTGCCCAGTAGTGACTAAATGAAAAAGGAAAATGATGTCCTCTGTTTCTCTAAATATATTTGCTTGATTTGCTTTCCACATTTTTGTTTCTACTTGCCTAATAACATCGACTTCTCTGAACCATTTTTTTCTTCTTTCTTGCCAAACCAAAGTCTTCCTTTCTGCAGTTCATCATTTATTTGTTAGAATAATTTGCCCTGGCATTTCCTAGGGTGGCCCTTACAGAATCCAGGAGAAGAGATGAGAGGGAACTTTATGAGGAGGCAACACAGGATGCAAATGTTAGCCAGACCCTTGCAACCATCAGTGACTCTCTGGAGAACTGACCCTGTGAGCTGAGGACCACTGCTTTGATAATTTTAAGAGGTCCATTGTTTATTATAAATTGTCTTTCTCTCCAAAGTGACAGCAGCAGCATATATAATTATAAATTGCTTCCCAGTGTCCTGCCTCTGGCATTCACCCATGCTGCCAGAATGTGAGTCAGGGATGAGGGTGGGTAGTGGTGAAAGAATGTTTAGAGATGAAGGAGGAGGGACAAGGGCTGGATGCACTCTTCTAGTCTGAAACTGTGCAAAAGATCAGGGAATTTGGGCAAGGAGAGAAAAAGTAAACCTGATCATCTAACAGACCATCAGTTCTAAAACACTTAAAAGATCATTTGGTTTAAAAGTTCTCATTTGACAGATGAGAAAATGCATGGTCTGAGAGGATAAGTGGATTAATCTGTCATCCAAAATCTGATAAATGCTGAAATTTGTGAACTTCAGAAACTTGACTCATCCTACTACCTCTGGCTTGTTATTTCCATTTTATACTTGCTGAGTAGTGTTCACAAAATTTATTTAAATGCAAAGCTTAATTACAGCATTAACTAAATATAGACTTAATTTAGCCCCTCCCCCCTTTACAGGGAAAGCTTTTAGAAACCATGAACAGCTTCTGAAGTTCATGTTGATATATTCCTTTGGGGTTATTTACTCTTGGATCATTGCATTTTAACAGTCTCCACTTTTCACAGAGTTTTCTTGTCTTTCTTGTCTTATGCTTTCTACTTTGTCTAACTACACTTACCTTCCTATTAAACACAGAATTACTGTTTTAAGTTTATTCTTGATTTTAAAAACTCAGACTCTACTGATAGCCTCTCCTGTGTCAACAAGTCTGCCACTAAATGCTCGCGGCACTGGGTGTCACCGTGTGTCACAAATTCATCTCACACCTTGCTCTGTAGGATGCAATAATGGAGTTCTTGTTTATTAATTTAATTAGACCTAAATCCATCGCTAACATAGCTGAGTCATTAGTCACAGACTTTTACTATTATTATTATTATTATTATTAGTTTTATTTTATGGAAAATTTCAAATATATGCAAAAGTGGGAAGGATACTGTAATAAATACCATTACCAGTTGACTCATTACCAAATTTCAAAATCACCAACATTCTGCCATTTTTACCTCACTCATCACAAGCACATACTTTTTGCCTGAAATATTGTAAAACCAATCTGAAACATTGGATTTTTTAATATTTATTTATTTTTGAGACAGAGAGAGGCAGAGCATGAGCACGGGAAGGGCAGAGAGAGAGGGAGACACAGGATCCGAAACAGGCTCGAGCTGTCAGCACAGCCCAATGTGGGGCTCGAACCCACGAACAGTGAGATCATGACCTGAGCCAAAGCAGGATGCCCAACCAATTGAGCTACCCAGGCGCCCCTGAAACATTGTATTTAAACTGTGACTATTTATTTGCAATTGTAACAGTTTTATTTTAACATAATAACAATCTCATTATCACATGATAGCTTATAATTCCTTAGTGGCATCTAGTGAATGCTTTGGTTTATAATAGCTGATTGTTTGAATTAGAATCTAAACAAGGTCAAACAGTAGATTTTATCAAGTGTCTTATAATCTTGTACAATTCATCCAACAGTCCCCTCTTTTTCTTTTCACTTATCTGTTGAAAAGGATGTTGTCTTTTAATCTGATCACCTACCCATATTTAATTCTCTTAATGGCATTTAACTTTTATTTTCCATCACTGTAATATTTCATGAAGTTCAGGAAAGGCAGGGTAAAGGCCTGTTTCATTTCTGTTAATTTTCAAATTAATGCATTGACATCTTAGCAAAAATGATCCATGAGTATATTTTGCTTCTGGAATATCATGATAAGATTTTGGCTTTATGAGTTTTCAAAAATGTTTTTGCTGTGTTAACTCCTCTAGAGTCATCATTTGATTTCATATTTGAATATCCATATGACCTTTGTTAGTCTGGCAACCTTTTGATTTTTAGGCAAGATAAGCTATCCTAGTTTCATCATATACATTTTCTGACCCAAACTTGGAATTAGCTATTTTTTTTAAAAAAGTTCTGGTTTAATTTTAGGAAATGGTATGTGGGAGTCACAGTCCAGGTTCTAGGATATTCATTGTTAGGGGATTGTCATTGCTTAGGGGCCATTTTAGTGGACAGAACTATAAAATATATTTTTCTTAAAAAAAAAGAAATATGGGGAATTATAAAAAATTTATGGGATTTCCTTGCTTTATACTTGACATTCTCTATGAGTTTGGTATATTATTAGAAAAAAAGGCAACACATACACATACAAATATATTAATTTATAGTTGCAAATAAAAATAAATTGTAGTAGTTTTGCTCCTCAAAGTAGATTTTTTGTTTTTTTTAACTTATAATGAAAATTTTGGTCCTTAATGACTTATCTTAATTACTTATCTACTATATTCTCTCTAAAAACAAAGTAATTTAATCTTAAACAGTTTTAAACTCCTTTGTGGCTCTTTTTGTCCATTGGATACCTCCTACTAGGGATAAGCACTAAAAACATTCTGTTTCTACTAGAATAGCTAGAAATAAGGCTTTTTTTTTGATATTCCATTAACAGGAAATTCAGTTATGCCCACTTATTCATTATTTTCAATTTCTAAGCTTTGCTTTTTAAAATTTTCAGTGTGTTTCTTACTTACATAAGATTTTTATAGGTAAAATCAAACTGTAAGGCATATATTCTGAGGGAATTTGCTTTCATACACCCCATGTTTACCTGTACCTTCTTCATGTACATAAATATTTTTATTAATTTTTTTTACAAATAGTTTGTCAAATTAGTTTCCACATAACACCCAGTGCTCATCCCCAGAAGCGCCCTCCTCCATGCCCATCTCCCCTCCCCCCCACATCCATCAGTCCTTATTTTTTGTCAGCATTCAAGAGTCTCTCATGGTTTGTCTCTCTCCATTTCCCCCACCATTTCCCCCCTTCTTCTCCCCCTTATGTACACACACATGCACAATTTTTCCCCAAAAGAAGCAACTGACCTTTGAAATAAGAAGGTCAATTGCTTCTTTTGGGGAAAAACTGTGCATGTGTGTGTATACATACTATATATATATATATATACACACACACACACATATTCATAATCTCCCCTCTTTCTCTTCATAAAAAGTATATACAGTGAATATAATTTTGTACATTTTTTCATTTAATATATTGTGGAGATCAATTTGAAGAAGCTACGGAGATTTGACTTGTTCAATTACAGTTGCATAATACGTTGTGTTGTATATCATGGTTTATTCAGGCAGTTCACTATTGTTGGATGTTTGGATTATCTCAGTTTTTGGCAATAGTAAATAGCCTTGTTCATATATTCTTTATTATTTTTTGGCAGTATATATCTAGAATAGTTTCTATAAAGGGACCACAAAGGGAAAAAGAACTGTATTTTTGATAGTTATTACAAAATTCCATTACAGTGGCGTTGATCCATTTTGTACACTCATCTGCCTTGTATGAGAACACTAGTTTCTTCATAGCCTCTCCAAAAAGAGTGCATTGTCAGTTGTCAAACCCCTAAATATTGGCTTATCTGATAGGTGGAAATAGTATCTAAGTGTCATTTTAATGGCATAAAAAGCTATTTGGAGTATCTCTTTTTGATAGAATAAACAATCCTGTATACTCTGATTTTGTTTTTTTTTTTTAATGCACATGAACCTGCCAGCATTCACTTTATGTTTGCAACACAGAAGACACAGGGCACACATAAAGGGAGATCCTGGAGCACTCTTTTATAGAAAAGAGCTGGAGTGGAATAAAAGCCTCTTTTGCATTATTCTCAAACTTAGATTAGAAAAAAGGGTCCAACTGTGTTGCACTGAAGATTTTATTGATCACTTCCTAGGTGATCACTGAATAAGAATCCTCTTTGAGAACATCTAAGAACCATGACTTAAAGTTTTCTTGTCACTCATAGTTAAGCACAAGAATAGGAGAAGAGTTGTGACTCTGTACACCCTCATGTTTTCTACTCTAAACACTCACGAGTCATGTAACTTCGTATCTTCTTTGAGGATGATGTGACTTTTTTTTATCAATCAAATTTTTTATTTAGTTATCAAATCTTCTACCAGTTAGATAACTATTGCGAAAGAGTTTGAAATTTATAAACTGTTCTGGGAAAATATACAGGAGATGTCTTCAAAATGTACATTTCTCACTGTTTCTCATTTATATTCCAAAAACACAATGAAATAAGAACCAGACACCCTTTACATGTTTGTACCCCTGATTAAATTAGACACTTGTGGTAAATCAAAATGTATTTTCTAAGTGAAGGAATAGGAAGCCAAATTGCTATTTGGGCTGGAAATCTTCTAGAGGAAAAATATAAGCACATTGTTTTGATTTGGTCAATGCATCAGTAAGTTCAATTTTCCAATTGACTGGAGAGATGTTGTAATACCTTATACAAACATGATTTGTAACCTTCTAACCTCTTTTATTCTGAGCACACAAAATTAAACTATTTTTCATCTGTAACAAACTGCAGAAACATAAGCATGGAAAAGTCATTCTTTGCTTCCTCTATGTATACAAGTGACTTAAACAATATAAATAAGCAAAATAATGTCTCCAAAACAGGCATTCATCAGTTTTCTGATGCAAAAATTAGTGAGTTACAAACCATTGAATATCCTTTTTTTTGTTGATATTCAAAGTAAATTATCACTATTACATTTTTTCACCAGAGAAAAACTTTTGCAAGGAAGAAGTTATAACAACTTATTTTTTGACTGCTAAGAAATCTTTTCTATTTCTAAAATAGCTAAAATGATCCTTTCAGGGCACTTTATATATTTGTTCTCTAATAGTAGGTAAAATTAGCATTTAGATAGCCAAATTGATTGTCTCTATAAGCTTTTAACATACTATGTTTAATTGGTGTGATCTCATTCACTAAGGGGAAGGAAGTAAATTTTCTATATAGACTAATTGTATGTGGTGGAGGGGAAGACAGTATATATATATTATATACATAATATATATATAATATATATATATATAGTATAATTTGAAGAGTTTTCTTATGAACAAGTATTTCTCCCACCAAATATGATATTGTATCAAGAAAAAAAGTTTTTTTGAAACATGCTGGTTTTGATTAAGGTAGTGGTCTTTAAATATACTGTTTATCAAAATCTCTTAGTAAAGTTTCTAAAGACTTTGTTCCTCAAGTGTCACCAATTCACTCTGTAAGAATCTTCTAGAGATGTATCTAAAACCTAAGAATATGTTTTTGTTTGTTTTAAGTGCTGACTCTGATAGACTTTAAATTTGGGGAAGCACTGAGTTAAGAAACTATAATCTTTACATTCCTCTGTTAAATTGAATTTGCCCCACACGTGAAAGCAGAATATATTGGGATTCACAAGTCGGATGAGTCACAGGCAGTGTTATTATGAATGGGGCAAAGATGTTTTTATTTCAGTTGTTCTGGCTTCTCTGTGTTATTATAAGGTACTGTGTTTTCATGATTTCTGTCCATTATCAAGACATAGTTTTAAAAAGAATCTAATAATTGTGAGCTTTAGAGTTAATACAACTCAATGACTATGCATTCTCACTATTTGGAATTGCCAAAGGAATGGATATCTCATAGTTAAAGAAGGATATATTTTCGAGACTTTCCTGTCATGAGAGATGATGCATTATTTCACTTGTCAAAACCAGTTCAGAGATTGTTTATATCGTGGTAATATTTATACCTATATTTGTAGAGTCCTTTACTATTTTAAATATACTTACTTAACTCTGGTTTTATTCGATGCTAAAATCAAATCCATGTAAAATAGAATAGTTATATTGTAGAAACAAAGACTCAAAGATGTGAAGAGAGTTGAAAGACAATACAAACAAGTGGTTACAGTTTGAGGCTTTGGAGCCTGACAGGCCATGGTTCAAATCTTGCTAAGTCATGGAACCCTAAGGAAGATACTTAACTTTTCTTACTTGTCTTTTCTCATCTCTACAATAGGGGTAATAGGGTTGTTGTGAGGAAGAAATGTTTTAAAATGATTTTCATAAACAACTCTGTGCTCAATAAAGAGGGGCTATTTGCCAAATAAGCAGAACTCACCTTAGTGGTGAGGTTGTGGTTCTCTAACATACAGTTCATTTTTCTTTCATCTTCAACACACCTTAGAGGCTTTCCATCAGGTTCATTCCAGATGTTAGGGCTAGCAGAGTTGGGAAAAAATGGAATATAGCATAGATAAGGTTTGAGAGTAGAGAAATAAATAGGTTCATGGCTAGGACATTGTGAGGGACATAAGACCTTAAAGGAATTCTGGTGAGGTTTGGGGTAACTGGGAACACAATCATTAATAAAAGAATGAGTAACTGTAAATAATGAGTATTACACAAAGGCCAAGGTAACTGAAATGTGTCTTGCTAAGTTCACGGAAGTCTCCAGGTACTACTAATTTTGAGGTAATATTAAAAAAATTTAACAAATATTTTTAATATTTTCTGTCAACTGAAAAAAATTGGAATAATTCCAGCGAACCTCCTCATAACCATTCCATCACCACCTATATCCTACAGTTGACTTCTTGTTACAATCTCCTTGGTCACATGTCTACTTATTCCTCCTCATGACAGTTGCATTAGGCCGAGTATCAGCATTTTCACTGCTTTCTTAAGCCTTTATTCCTACAGGGCAACAGGAAGATTGAGTAAGGTGACATCAGAACTAACAAGTGGGTTTCATTATAGGACAAAATCCTTCTTAGGACACCCATGTCTTTTTTAAAAATAATTTTTTTTTATATTTATCTTGAGAGAGAGAGAGCATGAACACGATAGGGACACAGAGAGACGGGAGAGAGAGAATCCCAAGCAGGCCCCTCACAGATACCACAGAGTCTGATGCAGGGTTTGCACTTACGAACCCAGAGATTATGACCTGACCTAAAACCAAGAGTCAGCTGCTTAACCGACTGAGCTACCCAGGCACCCCACACCCATGTCTTTTATAATAGACGGCAAACATCCCTTTCCTTTTGCTCTAAAGAGAATCTCCATCTGAAATGTGGTAATTTGCATTTTGTTGACTTTGACTCTCAATATGTCCTATAAGGGTGATGTGCAAAGCCAATGATTTATCCAGTGGTAACACTAGAGGAATGTTGATCAGGCATATCTCAGTTTTGCTTTGTCACATGTTTTTTTCACAGCCCATGTTATTACACTCTTGAAACAACAGTGTGATCACATGGGAGCTCTAGTTCTTTCACTCACCTTTAGAAGTGTAATCATATTTGCATTGCTGCCCAGGCTGTGTAAGACAATACATAATAGTATTACTTCTTCAGTGTATTTTTAGTGTATTGTAGATATGGACTGAATGTTGTTGCTCCACCACAAATTTATATGTTGAAATTCTAATCCCTGGGGCGCCTGGATGGCTTAGTCGGTTAAGCGTCTGACTTTCGCTTAGGTGATGATCTCGCGGTTCGTGGGTTCGAGCCCCACATCGGGCTCTGTGCTGACTGCCAGCACAGAGCCTGGAGCCTGTTTCAGTCTGTGACTCCCTCTCTGACCCTCCCCTGATCACGCTGTCTCTCTCTCTCCCAGAAATAAATAAAAATATATATAAAAAAAAAAGAAATTCTAATCCCTAATGTGATAGTAATTTGAGGTGTACCCTTTGGGAGGTAATTAGATTTACATTAGGTCATTAGTATAGAGAACTTATCATGGGATTAAATTCTGGAGGAGGTAGAGAAAGACCCTTCTCTCTCTCCTCCTCCATGTACATGCACCCATAAAAGACTATGTGAGCACAAAGTGAGAAGGCAGATATCTACAAGTAAGGAAGAGGGCCTTCACAAATATCTGAACCTTCCAGGACCTTGATCTTGGACTTTCCAGCCTCTGGGACTGTGAGAAATAAATGTCTATTGTTTAAGATGCCCAGTCTATGGTACTTTCTTATAGCATCCCCAAGCCAACTAAGATAGTAGATGTGTTTAAAATTAGAGGTATGGGAAGCTATGACCTATAGGAATTTCAGATCAAAACCACTTTCACCCTCAGTTGCTGTTGTGGGGCCTACAAAATCCACCTTTCCATTTTAAAGAGAAATGCTGTAAGATCCTGTTTGCGAAGACAACTAGGGCATCAAGTATTTCTAAGCAAACAATATTTTGATGAAATAAGGCCAAGGATATCAGAAACATATGGGCCACATTATCTCTAAAATATGTTAGAGCATAAACATGAAGGAGAAGGGGTGGTACTTTGAAGGGTACCAAATCCTTCTGGTACTGCCAAACCTAAGTTAGTTTGAGAAGAAGAGGGACATTTCCCACTCTAGGGGTGTAACCAGAGCCTTCTGAGTCCTGGAATTTGAGGTAATAGTCTTAAATATCTTAAGCACCAGGCAAAATTCTGTCAGGCAAGTGTGTACTAGCAGAGGCGTCAGTGATAGTTGTATTTGCAAAAGTTTTGGGTTTTGTTTGTTTTTTTGTTTTACTAAAGTGATGAAAAGTAAAAAGTCATCCTTTGGTTATAATAGCATGGATAAAACTTCTTAGATTCTAGGGCCATCAAATATAAGGAATCATTCATTAGAATATACTTCTAATTAGTGACAGCTGCCTGTTCACCCAACTTGTCAATATTGGTTAATAGACTTGTAAAAATGACAGTATCAGTAGGACAATTTTTTTCAGGAAACTATTTTATCTGGCCAATTGTGGCTGTAATTCTATGCCTGTATAAAATGGAGCTCTTTCATATACTTAAGGGGATATTCATGTGTTAAGCATTTTCTATAAACAAGCTACTTATTTATCATAATTATCAAGACTAATGAGGAAAAAGGCAACCTTTTCTCTTCACAAACCCTCAGCCACAGCAAATGTGTTTCTCCCACATGGCCCTTGGTCCAGGAGCACCTCTGCTTGATGGACTGTTAACAGCTTCCCTGGGCACTTGTGCACACACTCACTACAGCTCTCTCAGCTGACACAAAATAATTACTATAAACACACTACAACATCATTTCATGTATTTATACTATAATTGCACATTTTAATTTCAGATCATTAAACATATTTAGAGTGCATTAATTTTAAAATGAAGTAATTACTTTAATTGTACAGCATGAATATAATCAACCATAATACACTAGATCTTGTACTAAATTCAGTTTTAGTACATGCTTCACACTGTGGATAGCTGTGCTCAAATATCCGGAACTTAGGTTTTAATTTTGAGAAACCTGTATTTTCACATAAAACTTAGTTGAGGAGTGTATCCTAAAAATCTTATCCTCCTTGTCTGAAGTTATCAGGAAATATTTACTTAGTCTCCATTATGTGTAATATACTGGGCCAGATTCTGAAGGTATATGGTACTGTGGGATTTATTCACTGAACTTATGAGCCTTAATGTAGTGTGGAAGAGGAAATAAGAAATATACATTACAAATTAATATCTGAAAAACCACGTCCTGATCTTCATCATTGTACTGGGATTATGTAAATAAATATTCTGGTCCTTAGGAAATCGACAGGAAAGGATTTAGGAATAAAGGAACCTGAGGCCTCCAAGTTACTAACAAGTGGTCAAAAAAATATTCTGTAGTGTGTGCGTGCATGTGTGTGTGTGTGTGTGTGTGTGTGTGTGTGTGTGTGTGTAGAAGAAAGAGAGAAGGGGAATAATAAAACAAATGGGGCAAAATGCAAAAACAAATTGATGAATTTGGGTGAGAATTATATGGAGTTTTTCCCTGATGAGGAGGGACGCTGAACATCGTTTCATGTGTGTGTTGGCCATCTGGGTGTCCTCTTTGGAGAAGTGTCTGTTCATATCTTCTGTCCATTTCTTCACTGGGTTGTTTGTTTTTCGGGTGTGGAGTTTGGTGAGTTCCTTCTGTTCCTGCTTTGGTTTTGTTTTGCCGGCTCCTTTGCCTTCTATACCTTAAATTCAAGTTTGCTATTTCTTTTTCTTTTCAAGTTTGCTATTTCTGACTTCATCACTTTCTTTCCTTTTAAAAAAAATTTGTTAATGTTTATTTATTTTTGATAGAGACAGAGAAAGAGAGACAGACAGAGGCCATGAGCAGCGGAGGGGCAGAGAAGGAGACACAGAATCTGAAGCAGGCTCCAGGCTCTGAGTTAACTGTGAGCACAGAGCCCGACGTGGGCCTCAAACCCACAATCCATGAGATTATGACCTGAGCCCAAGTCAGTTGCTTAAATGATTTAGCCATCCAGGTGCCCCATCACTTTCTTTTCTTATTAGGATATATTTAGGATGTTTTAGAAGTGTTTGCTCTTACAGGCAATGCTGCAATAAATAATTTTCCAAGTACTTCTCCAGGATAGATTCTTTTTAAAGAAATTTACTATTTATTTATTTATTTAGAGAGAGATTGTGCATGTACAAGCAGGGGAGGGGAAAGAGAGAATCCCAAGTAGGCTCCATTCTGTTAATGCAGAGGATGCCATGGGGCTCCATATCATGAACTGTGAGATCATGACATGAGCCAAGATCAAGAGCCAGACAATCTATTGAGCAACCTAGGCACCCCTTTCTAAGACAGATTCTTAAGAGTGAAATTTTTCTTTTATATTTCTTATATAAACATCTGAAGGATCTAGCTTAAGATACTACTGAATTGTTCTAATACAGGTTTACATCAGAGTTTTATTTACTTTTGGTTTTGTGTAACTTCAAGCTTCTTTAAAAGTTACAAGGAAGGTACAAGAAACTCCATATAATTCTTCTTCTTTTTTTTTTTTTACAAATAGTTTATTGTCAAATTAGTTTCCACATAACACCCAGTGCTCATCCCCACGAGTGCCCTCCTCCATGCCCATCCCCCCTCCCCCCCACATCCATCAGTCCTCAGTTTTTGTCAGCATTCAAGAGTCTCTCATGGTTTGCCTCTCTCCCTTTCCCCCACCATTTCCCCCCTTCTTCTCCCCCTTGTTCCTATATCAAGTTCCTACTAATCCTCCTATACATGCAAACATATGATATTTGTCCTTCTCTGCCTGACTTATTTCGCTCATCATAACACCCTCAAGGTCCATCCATGTTGCTACACATGGCCAGATTTCACTCTTTCTCATTGCCATGTAGTATCCCATGGTATAGATAAACCACATCTTCTTGATCCATTCATCTGTTGATGGACACTTAGGCTCTTTCCATGTTTTAGCTATTGTGGAGAGTGCTGCTATGAACATTGGGGTACATGTGCTCCTATGCACCAGCATTTCTGTATCCCTTGGGTAAATTCCTAGCAGTGCTATTGCTGGGTCCTAGGGGAGTTCTATTGTTAGTTTCCATAGGAACCTCCACACTTTTCATAAGTCCAGCATATACTACTTTATGGAAGAATAGAAAATAATGTAATAAAGTCAAAATCTCCTCTGCTCTTGATTTTGTAAAGGTATTTCCTTTCCTTAATAAAGGAATCTGAAGAAGTCATTTACTGAGACATTTAGATATTTATTCTAGAATAGAAATTCTCAAACTTTCTTGGCTTATGATGCTCTTAGCGTCTCACTGCTTTTTCATAGCATCCCTAGGCTAGGAGAAATATCCATTAGTTCTCTTTTTTAGGCAGTTAGGTCAAGTCAACTTAAAAGTATTTATGTCCTAACAACTTAGTAGCTGTTTGAAAAAATAAGACATATAAGTTGAAAACATTTATTTCACTCTTAAGCAACCACAATTACTTCCTAATGGGTTACTCTCTCTATTGGGCACTGCACAGTGGCTCAAATCTGGAAATCAGATTGTATCCCAGTGCTCTTATTTCTTCTCCTGCATTGCATTAACCATGGTGTTTTATGAAACTCCCACTTCACAAGAACAGGATGTCATAGGAATAAATGTAGAGCTTTGTAATGTTGGAATTATGAACACTTTGAGCTAGTAATTTGTGTAGTATTAGATAGACATCAAGTATAGCTGTGAAGGACACGAAGATACCCAAGGACACAATTTGGGAGCTGCAATTTCTAGAAGATTTTGTTTCTGGCTTCCATAGAATTTCTAAGGAAAATCAAGTCATTTTCATTGCTAGTGAATGAATTCAGTAGTAGGAGTCGTAGTGGTGGTAGGTAGTAGGAGTAATAGTAGTAGTAGTATGAGCCTCAAAAGGACCTGCTATATGACTTGCAGTAAGTCGCATTTATTTGTTTTAGTTGCCTAGCAGAAGGACCTGACATGGAGTAGAGTGTAAAAAAGGACTAGATGTCTTTGACAGTTGGCTTCTGGCTGTATATTAATCAAGTCGTTTCAGTTCACAGAGTTTGAGTTTCCTTGAAACAAAAAAACACATCTTGCTTCATTTACAATCTTAGAATGAGAATGAAATAAGTACTTGAAAGCACTTTAAAACACAGGAAATGTTCCATAAGTATATTTTAATACAACCATCACTGCTGGTATCCCTACTTTGTGTCGGAGCCTTTAGTCTAGAATTGTGCTGCCCATATTTCTAGCTTTGGTCTAACTGGAGTAAATAATGTGAAGCCAGGGCAATGTTTCTCCTTCTCTCAAGGAGCTGAAAGGTAATGGACTTTAGTCTCTCCTATTTTAGGATTCAGAAAATGGCTAGTTAGTTCTGTCAAGAAGATCTATATATTGTCCATTTACTACAAATATGTAAAAAATAATTACCTGAGAAAAGTCTTGTCTACATCTTGTAGATTTCCTTTGGTGTGCTCTGTGATCCTCAAAAATACAGAAGTGTGAATTTGGTATGAACTGATCAATGCAACATCTTTAAAATGTGATATATGATAATCTTTTTTGTTTTGGGGATATCTTCCTGACCTGTGATGTAGCCTTAGAACTTGGTACTTTAGTTTTTGTTACCAGTATGATGAAGTGATTTAAATGAGTTAAGGTGGTTAGTTGTTAATATAGTGCTTATTTTGTGGTATGGCATACAGTAAGTACTATATTTAAGTGTTTTATAGTAGAAATATGAGTTTATTTACTTATTTTCAGTGTTAAAACAAATGGAGAAGAGCTAGAATAAATACTGATATGAAATTAATTCAGCAGTTTGTGTTAAGATCATCGTGGGGTCAAGGCTGTTCCTAAGCACGACTTACCTGCTGCTTCCCTATATAGTTATAGGGAAGTACAAATGACTTTGAGTAATTATTGCTTGTTCACACATTTGTTCCCCAACTACACCACAAAGTGCTGGTTGGTAAGGACTTTTTATCCATCATTCTTGTATCTTCCAGGGCCTAGACATGGTATTGTTTGATATATCTTTGTTGAATAATCGACTGAAAAATTAATAAAGCAGTCAATAGATGGAATACCACCTAATTATAAGATTGAGCATATTAGAATCCTCAGAATTATCGATGCTAAAACATCAGGACTCTCTTCTATGCCTCCACCTAACATAAATCCTAATGGTAAGTCATATTCTTACCAAAATATTGATCCTGAGCTAGGCTATATTGATGACTAATTTCACCAATATAACTGATTACTTGAAGCCCTCAAGCAATTTATAATATTCAGTTTTTAAATTATAGGACTTTTTTAATACATGGATTTCTGATGAGCTCAAGGTTTATGGCAGACAATAGGTATTCTATATTTTCCCCCTGCAACTTCTTTTGTATGTGAAATAGTGAGATTATTCTTTTATTTTTTTGTATTGATTTCCCTCTTAACTTGATTTAAATTCCTTATGGCCTCTGCATTTAGAATTGTCTGTTACCAAAATGTTCCTTGCAGATTGTTCAGTTTATGGTGCACAATATTACTTTTTCATTGGTAATTGCACTGCAGATTATTATATGAAAAAAGATCCATTCTTTTCTTGAGACATAAAACCAAGTTCCTGTCTGTATTGCGGATGTTAAAAATCCCAAGACACCTAAGGAAGAAGAGTGGGAGTATTAACTCTAGAAAAAAAATCTTTGGCCAAATATCCATGAAAAGCCTCTCTCATCACAGCACAGGGGACTAAGATTGTTAAGAATGACCTTTCTGAGAGAACTACTTTATGCAATTACAATAAAATATTGAGCATTTCTTTGGATTTTATGCACATTCCTTTCCAAGAGGAAATCCCAAAACATTTTGTAAAATCTCACAGATTTTTATGACCAGAAAAGAAAATCAATGATTTAAATAAATTATCAACATTTCAGGGACAATAGTTCATTCATAAAATACTCTAAAGTCTAAAATTGGTAAAAGTAGAATCAAATTATGTAATGTTTACGACTCAGGAGTCTATTTTTATATCAGTTTAATATTTTTAAATAGCTTAGGGAAGACTCCTCTAAGCAGAACAAAGATTACATTTTAATAACTTAATAATTGACCTCTTTCAATTCAGAGTTTTCTAGTATTTTAATGGTCTCCATTGTGTTTTGGAGTCATTTACTCATGATTCTGTTGAAACATGTTTGCTTTTATTACAAATTCTTCTCCTGAAAATTCACTGTCTTAATTTCAAAATGCAAACCCTATCAACCTTTTGAAGTTTACAGACACTTTGACCGACTCATTACCTTAAGTGACATCAGGTTGACAGACCACAGGAGTCTGGGCTACCGTGCCCAGTAGAATTGATGACGGTGCTCATTGCAACCAGGGGCTTTGAGTGTGCACTGGTTGTTAAGATAAACACAAAATGTTAGTGCCAAGAGAATTGGCCCAACAGAGCTGTAGATGGATGTTATTATTTTTATGAAGAAGTCCTCTGGTGATAAAACAGGGTTGACCCTGTTAGTGGGAGCTCCATAAATCTTTCCTGGCTGAAGGTTCCTGACCGGGCAGGTTGGAGGGTGGACAAAAGAATCAAAAGATCCAGGATGTACTGTACATGTGAGGATTGCCTATGGGACTTTGCAATAATACAACAATAGCCAAGACTGCAAGGCACAGCCTCAGTTCCTGCCTGCTTTCAAAGCCTCTAATAACAGTTTTAATTTGAGAGTCTTCCTTTTCTACAGTGGTAAAGAAAATTCTTAAAGTTATACCAATTTTTATCATAATTTAGGGTTTTCTTCAACCAATAAAAGCTTCCTCATGATTTTGCAAATCTTGTAAGAAGTATTATTTTATTGTAGGGCCCTTATGAAAGTAATGTTTTTCAGTTTTTTATATTGAATATGTTCAAGGGCCTTTCATAAATTCAAAAACAATAATTAAAAATTATAGACCACATTTTTTATAGCAGTGGTCCTAATGTGAGGATATAGTATGTATTTTGTTGGAATCTTTATATTTTATTAGTCATTACAAATGAAAAGAAGGAGAAATTACTTATGTTTCATATTCCAAACTGTTCTATTTGAATAGAAATCTTTATCTTTAATAAAACCACTCAACACATAATCAGTTTATCAAATATTTTCATTTTTTCTATTGAATTTTTAAATAACAAGTTATCAGTGCAATTGCATTTCTATTATTATTTACATATAGTATAAGGGTCACAATAGAATATTTCTGTTTACCTACTGTTGGGTACAATTAGGTCAAAAGTATAGTTATTCTTGCTAACAGTTCTAAACTGCCCTGGGAGTAACGTGAGAATCTAAATTCAATGATCTTTAAATGTATATTAAGTAGCTACTAATTTTTCAGCACTATTAGGTGCCTTGTGACTTAAATGAAATATGTGATGTGAACCTTAATGATTTTCTAAGAGTTAGATTAAAGCCCAATAGTTTCCACTGCTTTGCCACATAGATGATAAAACAAGGTCTATATTATATCACCCATGCTAATGTCAAGAATGGGCTTATTTTAAAATTTGAGTCTGATTGCTTAGTGTTGTTTTCAAATATTACCATGAAGATAGAGAGTATGACACAGGTCAACTGTCCCTTAGTATGTTTCCATGGAAAAGCAAAACAAAACAAAGTAAAATTCTTCTTTTGCAGTATGGTATCTGGCTCTCAGTACATATTGTAATGATCAAAGAGTCAAACCTATTTTTTAAAAATAATTTCCCTAGGAAACTACAATTCCAAAGCACATTTTTAATAACCAATGCTAAACAGATTCACTAGGAGTACAATATTAAAAAAAAACTACATTCTATTTTTTATTAAATTAAAGCTCAGGTTGAATCGCTTTTAAAAAGCTGGGGAAAATAATGTTGCACATTTCAATAAACTCAATGACTTTATACCTTGCTCTCTCTGCTTTTGGGTCAGTAAAAGAAGGTGCCATTTTCTTTCCTTTTTAGAAACAGAGCTTCATTCTAAATAGATATAGGGAAAAATTATACATGTATCTAAAAAGAGGGAAACCATAGGAGACTTAATTCTGAAATCTTGCTTTTTTTTTCTTAAAGTTTTAATTTGTTAGGTCATCCCTAGTAGTTGAAATACTATTTCCTGTGTCTTTTCTAATCACATTGTAGGTGAAAATATATTTTATTTGTCACCGACATTCCAAGAATTTCTAAATATTTTCAAATATTTTTAAGAGCTCTGTATATTGCTTTGGTAAGCCATGCCCATTTTATGTAAGTTTTCACTCAAACTGTCTGACATCATTTGGCAAAAGAGCATGAATGCAAAATAAAAACTGTGATCATGAAACATGTTTAAATAAAATAGTGAACTTTCTAATCGGTTTTCATAGTTTTCAGGGAAAGAATGGACTTTTGTGTGGTTAGGAGGTTAGCATTTTTAAAATATATTCTTATTTTTATTTATTTATTTTTTAAATTTAATGTTTATTTATATTAGAGAGAGAGAGATAGAGGGAGAGAATGTGTGAGCAAGGGAGGGGCAGAGAGAGAGAGACAGAGACAGAGACAGAATCTGAAGCAGGCTCTAGGCTCTAAGCTGTCAATACAGAACCGGATGTGGGGCTCGAACTCAAGAGCAATGAGATCATGACCTGAACTGTAGTCGGACACTTAACCAACTGAGCCACTCAGGCACCCCCATGTTTTTTAAAATAATCATCTAAGTAAATTGAGGACATGATGTATTAACAGAATCACTGTACAGTTGATCAGATACCAAAATTATTATGAAAACAAAATTCTAACCTTCATCTTTATCAAGATGAAGTATTCAATGACATATTGAAGTATGTTATTTAATTTAATATATATTCACTTCTCCCCTAAATTAATTTGGTAACACAAAAGATTATAACATGCTTCAGTCACTAAGCTTATGAATACATATGCCTTTTGACCTGCTTATCTGTGTAACCATTCCATGGCTAGTCTCTGACTCCTATTAGAATTTACGTTTTCAATCATTCTGTTTTGTTCCACACTTATATTTTTCCATTTAATTATTTCTTACATTTTATTTTGAACCTTATTTTTTTTTTTACCAGGTTGAAGCCTAAGGTACAACTTTTTACTGAAAATCTTAGTAGAAATTTTTTACCCAGTATTATTTTAAATGTAAAAGGTTAGAGTCAGTTTTGGAATACGAAATTCCATGTCTGTTGCATTAATTATGTTTCTTCATCTATTTATATGTTGAATGGGATTTGACAGATTATCTGTAGATGATGGAAAGAATAGAGGATGCACCAGCTTTTGTTGGTGGTTCTTGTTTATGTCTCATTTGCATACTTTTTGTGAAGTATAAGTTAAAGAAAATGAGTTACTTATTGCAAAATAATTTTGCCCATTTTTGCCCAGTGAGTAAGAAGTTTTCCTCATAAAAAAACATATTTAGTAAAAATAATCTTAACTTTTTGACATCAAATACAAAGAAATATTATTATATTTTTTTCAGAAATCCTAAGCAAATATTGTTAGTTTTATTTGCCATGACAATAAAATCACTATTACAATGCATGGCGTGTTGTGCCTGGAGTTTCCTATAATTTAGCTTAAGTTTCCTTAAGTTATTGGCAGCATTATTTCTTTTCAACTACCACACTTTGTCAGTCTCTCTGTATTTAGCTTTTCCTTTTTACAAAACTTGTTTTTTCTCCTTATGTATTAGGATAGTTTACAAAAATTCAGGAATTGTTTGTTTTGTTCTGTCAAGCAAAATCTCAATTTGTTCATGTTTACTAGGTGTTGTCACTTTCTCAAGCTTGTTTATTTCACTTCATGAGAAAGTATTTTTCACAAGTCCAGGGTCATAGCATTGAGCTTCACAGAGGCCACATCATTTCCTAGAAACAATATTCTGCCTCTTAAATCCAAATTATACCCCTGCTTTTCTGGAAATTTTGTGTTAATATGGTCCTAGAGACCACTGAGCTTAGGTGCTACAAGCTAGATACTGAACAGCACTCTTGGCACCCCATGTCTGTTTGCAGACATCTAATAGCAATACCTGTGTATACATGACAGGCAAGTTTTGTTTTCTACAAGTGACTTAGCAAGAGTCCAGTCCCTGGGTTGTATAGTTCAGTAGAAAAAATAGTTGGTTGCAATCATCTCTTCTGAATGTGGTATTCAGAATTGCTGCTGATAAGCATTCCTTAGTCCTCAAAACACAGAAATTGTACAAATGCAGTAAAGTAGAATAGAACTTCTCTTAATAAGACGAGCAAAAAATTACTCTGTAACTATGCCAGTAGCCTTAGAATATTTCAGACCCATGAGTCCCAGATAAGGCCTATGTATAAAAAAGAAACAGAGGAATAAAGCATGTTTCCCTGAGAAGGTAACTCTGTTTGTAAACAAAGAATTACTCCTCCTTGATTATAATAATGAGAAGGAGTAATACAGTCCTGGTAATGATCACCAGGGCTCTGTGTGAAGAGGGTGAAGCCTGTAATCCGTCATCTACGTTTTCTTCCAAGGCTGCCATCAATCTCCATCAGGCCCCAACTTCTTGCATACCCCCCACCAAATTGGGAGAAATGTCTCTGTTATGCTTTAAGAAATGAGTTACAATGTGCATTTGTTAATATTGAGCAGAGTTCCCTGACCACCAAAGTCCAAGCCACCCTGGGAGACCTCAGCTGAACATGGGAAAATTGATGAAGCCTGTTCATGGGCTCATGACTACAGACACAAGTAATTTGGGTTTCTTGGTTTTGTTTCTATCTTCTAAGCCAACATTTTGACTATTACTCTTATATCTCTTTTTAAACAACTTTTCTCTCATTTTTTTACTTAAATACAAAGTATTCTTGTTTCTCTAGGCTTATCTTACTTTATCTTATATCTGCATGTCACTTCATTTGACTTGCCAGTTTTTAAAGCTTCTTATTCACTTTGTGTATATTTCATTCATGTGTAGATCTAGCTGGACAGGAAGCATAAGACCTTTTGAACAGGTAGAACCTTGGGGTGCCTGGGTGGCCCAGTAGGTTAAGTGTTGGACTTTGGCTCAGCTCATGATCTCACAGTCCGTGGGTTTGAACCCTTTGACAGGCTCTGTGTTGACAGCTCTGAGCCTGGTGCCTGCTTCAGATTCTATGTCTCTCTCTCTGCCCCTCCCCTCCTTGCTCTCTGTGTCTCAAAATAAAATAAAGACATAAAAAAATAAAGAAATAAACAGGTAGGTCCTTAATTACATTTTTAAGTATGTGATACTATTTATTTTCCCCAGCACTGAGAAGTCTCATTTTTTTCCCACTACAGATACTATCCTGTTATTTTCCTTATTTTAATTTCATTTTCATGATTTGGTAGAACAGAAATGGTAGCCCCAAAATAGAGATGGAAAATGTCTCTTCTTTTTCCAGTATATGAAAGTATTTACATTTGGCATTATTTCTTTCTCACTGGTTGGAAGAATTCATCCATGAAAACATCCGGGCCTAGACATTTAGTTTAGGACAGTTTCTAATTTAATTTAAAAAGTGCACCCTATACAGATTTTCTAATTAATTTATTTTTTATATATTTTTTTTTTTAGGTTCTTACCTGACATACCCAAATTTTCAAATATTTTGGCTCGAAATTGCTTATAATGTCATTCTATTAAATTTTTGAAAGTCTGTTAGGTTTATAATGATATCTATACGTTATTTCCTATATAGACAATGCATGCCTTCCTTCTATTTTTCTTGATCAGTCTATTAGTGGTGCATCAGTTTTTTTGGTTGTTTCAAGGAAACATCTTTTACTTTAGTTGAGTCTCTCTATTGTATATCTGTTTTCTATTTCTTTTATTTTTGCTCTTTTGTTATTTCCTTCTGTCTCCTTTTTTGGATTTAGTTATATTTTTTAACTTCTTAGTATTCATATTTATATCATTATTTTTCAGACTTCTTTTTTAATATGTGTTAAGACTGTGAACAACCCTCAAAGCACTGCTTTATATGCATCCCCACAATTTGTGATATATCATGTTTTCATTATCATTTAATTTGTTGTGATTTCTTCTTGGACCACTGTGTTATTAATAAATGTATCACTTCATTTTCAAACATGTAGCAATATTCTCGTTAGATTTTTATTACTGATTGCTAGCTTAATTGCATGATGTTTAGAGAACATAATCTGAAGTATTTCAATATTTTGAAAGTTATTAAACTTGATTATGGTCCAGTACTTAGCCCAAAAATTATGAGAGGAACCTTCAAAAAGTTGTATTCTGTAAACCACATAATTAACAAATTTGACCTAATTTCTATATTCTTACTAGTTTTTCTTTTTTTGTCTACTTGTCTTATCAATTATTGACAGGTATGTTACGTTTCCTCAGAATGAGGGTTTATCTATTTATCCTTTAGTTCTGTCATGTGTTTTTTGCTTAAAAATTTTGAAGGTATTTTATTAGGTATATATAATTAATACAGTTACAGTTTTCTCACAGATTGATCATTAAGAAATATTCCTCTTCATTGTTAGAGATGCTTTGTGTCTTTCTAGAATCAAACACTCTAGCTCTTCTTCATGTTAAGTTATGATGTTTTTGGCAGAGATTCAAGGACTGGGTGGTAACTCCCAACACTTATGTCACTCTCTAAGTTTTCCCAAAGTCTTTTTCTAATGACAGAGATTCCACTGCACTTTTCCAGAGCCTATTATTAGGAACTAGGGATAGGATTCATGCAATACAATGTTTTGTGTTAAGAATCATGATCTCTTACTTTTTATCTATTTTCTTGTCCTTTTACATGTCACTATTTCTTTTTAATCAGTGAAGAGAGACTGATATAATTTAAAAGTAATATTTTTGACCCCATAGTCCTACAGTGGTATGGCAATAAATATGAATGCTGTAGCTCTTCCATTTCTTTTTCACACCTAAGAACCTATAGTTGTGAGTGTTCCTTACTCATGGCCAATATACACTTAATTCTCACTTATTTTAACTTTAGGTTGTACTTCACTTTTCTGTGGCAATAACAGGGGGCTTTCCAATAATTTTCTTTATATAATAACAAAAATAGCCAACTGTGAACCATAGGATCCAAACTATAAAATTTTCTTAATGAGATGGGAGGAATGGGAGGGCAGATAAAGTACATTCCAGAGTGTCTGACACTTTGATGCTAAAGATTTCAGCTAATTTTGATAAGTGTTTGAATTAGTATGGAATAAGAAGGAGAATTCAAGCCAAAATCAGGACAGTTTAGAAACTAATCTAATCTTACCCTGCCTCTGATATCCTGTTACTAATTTGCTTCTTAGTGGTAGGAAATGCCACAAGTCCTTTTTCCATGAAGTTACATGATTTTATCCTTCTCTATCTTGCTTTTAGTACTCTCCCTTTCCTTTGCCCTACCATGGCAGCATCTGCATGCCAAGGGCGACTCAATCCCCCATTTCTACTTAATCCTCTATTTCAAATTTTAGGAAATTAGAGCCAAGCTCACTCAAAACATCATTACCTTTCTCATAGAACTTTAAATTGAAGTTGAGAGGTGTTTTAGGTTTCCTCAGAATGTGGATTTATTTATTTATCCCACATGACTGAAGTCCCCATACTGTAATGTGAAAAACTGAGTCATCCTTTAAAACATGCACCCATAATTTATAATTGTTTTCTAATTACTACTTGAGACTAATATTTCTATCTCAGAAATAACTAGTAACTCAAACCCTTCTGTGTCTGTTTTATTTCAGATTCACCATCTTCTCAAATTATGGTAACTGGTTTTGATTTGGTCTCCCTGCTATCTCCCCTTCTCTTACTCATTTACCCCAACACACTAGAGTAACTTTCCAAAATAAACTTGTTCAAATTGTCTTTTTGTTAATAATCTTCTATCTTGGTTGCCAATATATAGTTTAAAATTCTTACCAAGGACATGTTCTTTATAATCTGGCTCAACTTTACAGTACCAGCCCTATTACTAACTTCTCATTGCCACTTCTACTATATACATATATATATATATATTTTTTTCCAGCCATCTGCTTATATGTTTGGCTCCCTTACCAGGGAAGAAACACCTGGGGTAGGCCTTCAGTATAGGTGGAATGCAGGAATGTGTGATGCATGAAAAGGAAGATCAATGTTTATTTACATGACTCTTACTAATTTGTGCTTGTAAGTGTTAACTCGAACCACCCCAGCTTCTTATTTTCATCTTATGGAAGATGATGAAAAAAAGATTATAATCTCTTTCAAATTTAAGCCATCTATACTCAGGGCAATTTTTAAATCACCTAAAACTGTAGTTATGGGATACACTGGAAAGAACATTGGATCAGAAGTTTGTAGATCTTAGTTCTACACTGAAGTTCAGGAAAGTCACTTCATCTCTCAGTGACTAGTTTCCTTTCAACTCTTATTTCTCAGGTCCTGTCAACAGTAGAATTTTATGGACATAGACTGATCTTCATCACCTATGTTTGTGTGAGATCCATTCCATCTTTCTGCACTCATCTTCCCTTTTTGGGCTCTGCCTCATTTTACTCTTATCACTGTAAACTCTGCTATCACAAACATAAAAGGGCTTCTTATTTAGAGATGTCCCCTTTTTTTCATACTAGTGACATATTGCTTTAATGTCTATCATTCCTACACAGCAAATAATTAAGTAAAACATTGCATGTTTTCTTTGTATAGATTTTTATATTGATTGTAACAAAAATGATGCATGAGCAATTATGTGTCTAAATTCGTCAGCCTCAAAGCTGTATCACTCACAGGTGCAATGTTTATTAGCTCATTTGTCTGACATAACACGATATAAAGTTACTGTGCCAGATTATGTTTCCAGTACCTACTCCAGATGATGAATGGCATGATACATTAGGGTTCTAGGGCACCAAATTTAGGATAAATCTGGTTATCTGGAGTGTGTTTTTTTCAAAAACTAAATCATTAACTTGAAGATAAAGACACAGTCTTGATGAAGTCAAAATAATCGCATAAGATCTGATCTGATGTGATCTGAGTAGCTTTTACTTTAATGTAAATAACAGACACTGGTTGGCGCTGGAGTGAGAACAGGAACACGATCAGTGATGACAATACATGACATGGCTGGTGTCTGAGGTTCCCATCATTATGTGTGGTGTCCTGTTCAGTTCAGCAAATTCCAGAGGATTTTGCACCCCATTGACTGTACTAGTGACAAGATCTGATATCTGTCAGCAGACAGGAAAGTCACAGCCATGTTGTGTGCATGTGCTGGACTCACTCTCCTGGTTTTTGTAAAGTGTATTGGCTGGTTTGCTTCAGTGATTACTTTACAGTCTGACCCACAGTGAGATTGGGAAGGAAAAAGCAGTTAAACATGTCTCCTATACTTCACTATATTTTCCATACTTGAGAGATATGGTCCTTCTTGTCCAAGAAGCACCCTTGGGGATTACCAAATCATATCTTCTCATTTTATGGACAAGCAAATTAAAGGTGGTGGGATTAAATTACATGCTCAAGGTCATATATTAAATTAGGGACTGTGTTAGGTACAGAAATTCAACTTTTTCTTTTTCCTGGTGTGGGAATTCCCCACTCCTCTATTCTTATTTTCCAGCTGAGACTGGAGCTATATTATATTATAAGTATGACTAAACTCTTGGTACAAACAGACTTTATTTTTCTGTACTCAAGAATGGGTGGTAGCTGGTCAAAGAACATTTATCTGTAGACTATATGTCTATTATGCATTGGGGAAAGTCACAAAGGTCCACTTTCTCATATTTTGAGATTTCCTACAAATAAGAAAAGTTTTTGGTTTCAGGGTGGCTGAAAATTAAACAAATGTCCAGCATAGGAGTCTTTCTGAAATTTGGCTGGCTATCGGAATCACCAAGCGTTATATGATTATTTATTTTTCTCTTATGTCGCAATTAATATTATCATAATGATTCTCAAGTATTAGGACAGAGCAACCACATCAAAATCCCTGTTGGTTGAGATAGGGGAATTAGATTTAGTGTTCTGAGTTGAGTCTGACTTGTAGTCAGGTTTCAGACTGCAGCTGTCAGGGAAGGAGGTCTCAGCAGTCTGTGGTTTTATGCTCTAGCATGAGCCTCTCTAACTCTGCACGTAACTGAAGATGTTTAGGACATGCAACACTTTTCAATAAAGTTAGGAACATGTGCTCTACACTGACAAGTCCATACACTCAGACGGTAATGTTTTCCTGGTTTGTTTATAAAGTATTATTATCTCTGTAGTATGCAGCTAAACAGCCACAAGAAATGGACAAGTGTATTTTAGGACTGAATCATGCCTTGGAAGTGTAGAGAATCTCCTTTTCTCTGCTGGCCTTCTTGCCCTAACCTGAGGGGCAGCAACATCATTTGGAACTGTTTTAACATGTGTAGAAGAATAATTTCAAACTTTGGAGTATCACACAGAAATTTTGGAGAAACAAAGCTTTAGGTCATCATCTATAAGAACATGTCTTTACATACCATTCTTGTCAATTCCTACATTTCACCACAGTTTTGAGCCTGGGATTCAAGTTAAAATTTTGATTAAATGAATGTGTGTGTGTGTGTGTGTTTAAAACAGAATGCCAGTGGACGGATGGGTAAACAACTTAAAATCAGTTACTTTAATTCTATAAAATAAAGGCATATTTTCCTTTTTACTTTTTAGACTTTTGACTTAAAAGTAGAAAATTGACTTAATCATTCTATTGCTTTCTTGCATGAGAAAACTTATCTCATAGCAATGATTCTGCAGAGGCACAATGTTAGAAACTAAAGGAAGCATTACTTTTGAGTGTGCAGAGTATCAAGACAATACTATTGCTTGTGATGATTAATAAATTTGGAGTGCCAAATTTAGTAACAAATTTGGAATCCAAAAAGGGAAAGAATTTATTTTACTGGCTCACTGAGCTTTGGGGAATGGTTTGTTCTTGTTGGTGTTTTAGATACCAGCTACATAAAAATATTAGGTAGCCCACAAGAATTGCCTAATTTTTTGCAAAGTTTTTAAACTAAAACAAAAACAGAAACAGACCAAAACAAAAAACACCACAACTTTTTTTTATTCTGCTGGGAAATATATAATCTTTTTATGTTTCCCTCCCCCAAGTTCTCATTCTTCTACATTCATTGTACGCTGCTTTGCTAAACATAGTTACACCTGGACACATGGTAGATTCATACAAGACACAGGGAATGTGTAAGTGACAGTTATTTGATGCAGACATATGCATTGTCTATGGAGAAAACTCTGTAATCCAATTCAGGTACCTGTTTCAGGGGCATCCAGGTACTGTAGTTAAGATAAACTTTCTTATTTATATACTGCTAAATGTTGTCTTTTTTTCCTTAGTGCTTTATTTCAAATTTCATTCTTAAAATGAGATTATCAATTTTGCTTAGCACATTTAGCACTTTTGAGAACTTGTCTTTTTTAATATAAAGGCATTGTCTGGAATGGATGTTTATTTACAGAATAATGAGTTTCCTACTCAATGAAAAATAAAAAGCACTCCCAGATTATTGGTGGTGGTGGTGGGGTGTCTCTTCAGGTAAGGTATCCCTTCAGGTAAGAAGTAGATCACAGGCATTAGGAGGTTGTCTCTGGACTCAGAATGTTGGATTTCAAATCCCAGCTTAACTGGGTAGTTAACTGTCCCTGCTTCCATTCCCTCATCCATAAAATTGAGTGGGTGACAATAAACTAGCTTTGAAAAGCTGTTTTAAGAGTTAAATTCCATGCCGTGTAAAGTACTTCAAATGGTACAGATTTCACCCATTTTGTTTAACATGTGTTTCACAATATCTAGAGATGTGTTTCAGATAATGTTTTCAAGTCCAACAGACAAAACTTTATCAGCAACTTTCAATGATTTATAAAAGGAAAATGGGTTCTGTGGTTCTTTTTCACTTTACCTAGTCTTGGAGACAGAAAGATCTCTTCACAAAAGAGAAAACAAGGGGACATCTGGGTGGCTCAGTCAGTTAAGTGTCTGACACAGTTCAGGTCATGAGCTTATGGTTCATGGGTTCAAGTCCTGCATTAGGCTCTGTGCTGACAGCTTGGAGCCTGGAACCTGATTCAGATTCTGGGTCTCCCTGAATCTGCCCTCTCTTCTCTCCCCCTACCTACTTGTGCACTGTCTTTCTCAAAAATAAATAAGTATAATTTTTTAAAAGAAAAGGAATAAAACCACCACTGCTACAAATCCAGATTTCTACTTTTTCCCACCTGTGAAGAGACTCTAATTTGAAGTAGAAAGCTCTAGAGATAATAACTGACTTTATATCCATAGGAAGGTGAAGGCAAAACAGCAGTCTCCCTTATCCATGTCCTGGCCCCCTTAGAACTTCTTGTCAAGTAAACACACATTGGTGTATGAAGAGGCATTCCATGGAAAGAATATCTTCAGAGACTGAATTTTTCATGGATGTTGTAGTTTACTACTTTCAGTAAAATGTCAAGAATGATATAATCCATATGTGGATTAATGTAACCTCACAGAAATCTTTGAAATCTGAGATGCTGTTTTGGAAAACTGTTACCTTGGTTTCCACAGTTCTTTCTTCATATGCTCTGCTTATTCAAACAGCAATTATTTTTGATACTTGAGGTCATCTCCATTCCTTGAGGATAAAGGCAAACCAGAAGTGAAAATTAGATTTCTACTTCAAAATGTTTTCCCACTTTGTACATACTTGTATCAGTAAGCTTCCGCTTAAAGTGACCCAAAAATTTTGCATGAGTCCAATTTGAATCCAATTCAACTTTACACTTACCTTGGTTATTAAACCCTAGTTCATTGGTAATACTCTATTATGTGATGATTTGGAAGCATTTCTTCCATGGTGTTTGAAAATTAAGGCACACATGAAAAATGTAACCATTTATAATTACAACTCATTTAAATCCTCTTTAAATCCTGCTTCTTGAATCATTTTACTTTTTCTTTTTCACCCCTCAGCTGTGTCTAGCTGAGTTACATTAGAAATTCTAAATAGGGTGAAAAGACATTATTTGATTTACATTTAATAAATCTAAATTCTTTGCTGGTAAATATAGTATAATTGTGGATTTGCAGATTCTTGATATTTTGCATTGAAGGAAATTGGGTTTGGCCATGTTCATGAGATACATAATGAATGTAAAGACTTTAGTGTGAGTCTCTTAAGGTAGGATGGCAGGTTTTCAATTGTTCTGTATTCCCACTCATGTTTATTCTACACGTACAGTCAAAAGTGACTTTTAGGTCTGCTCTTAATCACATTGAATGCACCTAACTATTTTATCAAAGAACTCATTCATAGAAAGATGAAATATTTTGACTTGATAATACATATTTAGAGTGAAAACACTCATGTTTTTGACATATGCAAAGGCTAGGGCCAATATCACCACCACAAAGTTCCTTTTAATGTGTCCATTTGAGTTATTAAAACATCAAACAAATATATTTTTCAGAATAAAAATATTTTAATACAGTCATGCATTTTGGTTCTCACTGTGATTTTACAACAGGACTTGTGACGTTTCTCAAGTGAGCACTGTATTTTACTTTATTATGTATAAAATTGAGTGGTTGGGGCCACCGGGGTGGCTCAGTTGGTTGAGCATCCAACTCTTGATTTCAGCTCAGGTCATATCTCACAGTTCCTCAGATCAAGCCCCGCCTTGGGGCTGATAGCACAAGGCCTGCTTAGGACTCTCTCTGCCTCTCACCTGCTTACTTGCCTCAGATTCTAGGTCTCTTTCTCTCTCTCCAAAATAAATAAATAAACATTTTCAAAAAATAAAATAAAGGGTGCCTGCGTGGCTCAGTTGGATAAGCATCCAACTTCGGCTCAGGTCATGATCTATGGTTCCTGTGTTTGAACCCTATGTCAGTGCTGACAGCATACAGCCCGCTTGAGATCTCTGTCTCCCTCTCTTTCTGCCTCTCCCCCACTCTCTTGTGTCTCACTCTCTCAAAAATAAATAAACATTGAAAAATAATAAAACAAATAAAATAAAGTTGAGGGTTTAGAATGGGTGACATCTAATGTTTCTTTCAGTTCTAAAATATTATTTTAGAGTGTTTCAGTGTGTCAGAAAGGACTACCCATATTTAGTTTTTTATTTTCATTTCACAGAGGGAAAATGGGTTAAAATAATTTGCTAATTGCATACATCTGAATTTAAGCACAGATCCTTCCTGTTAGGAAACACATTTCCATTCAGCTATTTGAAAATGTTTTTGAGATGTATGGTAAATTATTCTTCATAATGAATTAATGAGAAAGTTGATCATAGTATGAAACTTTTTGACACTACGATCATTGTTGACACTAATGTATTTTCTCTGAGCTAGAACTTTGCCCCGAAAGGCTGATGATGGCTCACAGCACTGACTACTAGGGTTAGAGTCTTTGAGATTTACTTAAGTTTAGAGATTTGAGTGCTCATAATCCTTAACCTCAAAGAGTTGAAAATCTTGTGCAAGCTGCTAAAATTCAATCCATCTTTCAAAACCTTTTCATCAAGACTTGTAGATTCCAAGCATTTTGAATAACTAGATCATTCAGAATTAGGCTCATATTTAGTGTTAGGATTCTTCTTACTACAAAATTACTTGTTTTTATGTTCCAGTCCCTGGGCAGCCAAGTCACCCTGCTAATCAGTCTCTACTTCCACAACTTCCAAAAGTGCAAACTGAACTGCTTCTTTTCCTCCTCAGAGAGTTGCTGTCCCATTTGTTTTTAAGCTTTTTGAAAGAAAAAAAAAATCTTGGCTTTACATAAGAGCTGCGCCTTGTGGAAGTTTTGGAAATTTTAAATTGCTGTCAAGATCTCCACTTGCAGGTGAAACATTATCTGGTCATCTTGTCATTAGTGCTGACAGTTTTGGCTGAAGTTGAAGTTAAGAAAAATGCTGGAATGAACCTGGAAACAGTCATATGTTCCTCATCCATCACCTCATTAATCACAAAGTTAACATTGTCTCTGAAACAATGCTGCTTTATTGTGGGGTAATCCTCATTTATAGTTAGAGCTACTAAACAATATTCAAGAGTCCAGATTCTTCTCCGTGCCCTGCCAAGTATGGCAGAGAAATGACAATCATGACATTTTTCATTGATAATTAAAGCAAAAAGACAGGTCCTGGGCAATGATCTCATCCTTGTAGTTATACAGGATGTGATATGCTTGTAAGAGGTTCCATGCAGACCCATAAATATTATTTTGCATTTTTTTTTTACTATTTGCATCATAGTTTATTGCTAGCTATACAGTAAAATCAGAAAATATTAAATTTAAAGCTCTGTACTTTCAGTGTATTATCTCTGTTTACTAATGGTCATGACATTTAATATCTCATGTCTAGCTTGCAAAGTTATGAGATCATACCAATGTGTGATATCAATACAAAGAATTATGAAGGAAATGGAGAAATGATAATGATGACAATTAGGTACAATTCTGATTTATGTGAACACTATTCTAGAGGTATAAATAAATCACTTAGGGAAATGTGTTCATCATAATGTGTTGGAGTTGCAATATATCATTAAATCCAGGGAGAAAATTTATCTCCATGAGTACTTAATTTTTACTCACAGGCAGCTGATTGTCCCAAAGGGACCAGGTTATTTTTTTTAACATACAATTTAGGTCTAAGATTATGGATATATTTAATTATTCGTAAAAACTATACATGACATACTATAGAGAAAAAAGAAATATGTTTCACATTCATTCCCCACAAAGAAAAGGGTACACTTGAAATATATATTTGTATCTATGGACATTCTAAAAAAGGATGTGAAGTTTGTCTCACTTTTTTTCAAGCTCTTTAAGTATATAAGAGTAAATGTTTATGGTCCTGTAGTTTGCTGTCCTGGAGATTTAAAAAAATTTAAAAAATAATTATGAAAAGCAAGATCACACACAGCTTAATTTTGGTATTATTTGGGTTTGAGAAGAAAAGCTTCACTTAGATCACATGAGACTATTTTGGACTTTTTCCATCTTTAATTTACTATGTCTTTACATGGAGATTAAATTTGTGGAAGTCAATCTATTAAGATTCTAATTATGGATACCCAAAGTTGTAAAAATTTAGAAATAGGTTGACTCTATTATCTCTTCTTGTAAAAAAAAAGTAAGCACATGTAACAAGCAAAATGAAAAAAATGTTAAAAAAACTGAACTTGTAATACTGCAATATGACTTTGTTGACTATTAATGTTGTCTTCCCCTCAATTTCATTATTTTAACATTTATTCTTCAGAGCTATTCCATATAGATTCTGTCTCCAAAGCTCTATCACAACACTGCTTATGAAGGTTAAACATAATCTCCTAACAATTAAATAAATAGCATATTTCCAGACCCTACTTTATTTCACCCCTTTACATGCTACCCCATCTTTCTTGAATGTCTGTCTTCTATTTCATGATACCTCTTCTGAATCTCTACATCTTGACCATCCATTCTCAGTCACTCACCCATTCCTCTTATTTAGCTTAGATCTTAACTATGGTTTCCAGTAGGTTTTTGTGGAAAACCGATAAATCAGTTATTCCCAAATGAGATCATCTATTCTTTTGGTTTTCTTTAGATACCTTTTCAAGTATGGTGGTGTACATGGCAGTCATCCAAATCCTCACCCACTTTTCTCCTCTGAAATCTAGGTGTCTATTTCCAACTTTATCTACTGGGCATTTCTTCCTTGATACCCCCTAGTTTGTTTAAAATTAACCTGTGTTTAGATAAAATTCTATCCCATCCTGGCTCTCCTCGTGTGTTATATAATTCCATTAATGATATCACCCTCTCAAAGCCATCTCAAAGCATCTAAGGAGCATTGACTCTTTTCACTAATTCCCTTTAACATTCAGCCAGTCACAAAATCCTGTCAGTTTACTAATATGATGGTCTTGAGTCTCCCCATCCCTTTCATTCCTGCTGCCCTAGTCAGACCCCATTTCTTGCCATAAAACATGAGGAGTTCAGTCATGGGTACAAAATCAGTAAGTGTCTCAGAAGTTGACCCAACTCCTGTGAGTCTCTGACTTCTAATTACTTAGTCAGATAATGAATAGTGTAATTCATTCACTTATTTTGCTAAATTTTGTGTTGCTGTTGTCTTTATATATGCCTTTACTTAATTAACACCTGTGTTAGACATCATAGATAAAATTTTAACTGATTTTCCTCAGCTATCAAAAGTGAAGATAATGTGATATCAATTTATAATTTTATCATAAGATCAATCTCCCTAGCTTTTTACAAGAAACTTGAACTACACATTCACATATGAGATTTTCAAACCAATTTTCATATAAACACAGCAAAAATCATAAGACATTATAATAGCTAACGAAAGGGGACTTGTAAAAGTTCTCATTGAGTTGGAGAAGAAAGTAGAAAGAAAAACATAATTTTGCATAACAACTCTAGTCCTGTTACTGCCAAGAGTAGTTTCCAGAAGCACAGAGCTGTTCCAGAGCTTGTGTGGGACTTGGGTCTAGGTCATCATGATTTTATGTTGTGGTAATCTATCAAAACAATTGAGTTATTATTCCTCACATTGTTACATGTAAAGAAAACAACCCATAAATTCCTACTTGAAAAGTTTAAATATGTTCTGAGTTTACATCTACATAAATTGAGAAGAAAAAGAAAGCAAAAAGCAGCAAATGGAATTCTTAGTTTATTCAAGTATTGTGATATTTCATTGATATAAATTTGATATTGGATATATCAACAAAGCAGCATTTTAGTGATTTTTCCCTCAATTCACAGTAATAGTACCGAGATTAGAAAATATTTGAATATTAAAACCACTTATCTGTATCCATTTAACACAATCCACAAACCTGTATAAGCTTCAGATAATATTTGACAAGCTAGTCAAATGTAACCTCCTGTTGGTAAGAATTCATATAAATAGTTACATATGTATGTATATTTATTTATATAATTATAAATGCCTATGTAATATGTAAATATATATGTGTATACTCAAAGATAATATGAATTTAGACCTCTGAGAAACTTTCTTATCAAGTGTAGAACAAAATCACACACACACACATACATATATAAGTTATATACATACATACATATATATATAGAGAGAGAGAGAATTTGAATACAGAAACACAAATCAAATATTGAATGCATGTGTATTAATTTTTAACATGTGTTTAATACATATATCATGCAATATTATACAATTGACAACACTACACACTTTGCTACAGTAAAATTATTAGGCTATATAGGAAATGTCAAACATGAATGAGCTTGCCTTTGAATATTCATAAAAATAATTCTTACATAGAAAATACTTCCTTGGAATGGTCATTTTGATACCAATGTCTGATACTGTCATCATTCAGGACAACAATATAAACAAAAATAGAAGTACCCTTGTGTTATTGCCACTTATAAGAATATTAAAAAGGGTTTAACAGTTAACAGTATTTTTACCATCACCATTTTGGATTAGTGACTCTACTTCAGATTCTTCTTGATGTATTATCCCAAAAGTGTATGAGCATTTAATGAATTGTCCACCTTGTTCAATCAGGAAGTGGAAGGAGAGCTGTTGTGATCAGATCTGTTAGAACATCTTGTTAAGTGAGGCGGAGGAAGAATTACAAATGAGAAACAGACTAGTAGGTCTGCTGAGGTCAAAGGAGAAGCTGAATTTAGGTGGGAGGTGATGGGGCTTTGCGGGGGTCAGGGGTGGGACACATCCCTTACCTACCATCTGAGGGTCATACTGTAGTGAACAATGAACACTTTCCTAAACAGGCTCACATAAAATCTTTCTTCTACAAAAACTGAACATCTTTATTTCAATTACGCTTCCTTAAAATGATAAAATTGTGAATAAGATTTAGTGAATTCAAATATAGGTTTATTTAACAAATTCCATACTGCCTCAGAAATAATATCCAAGGGGTGCCTGGGTGGCTCAGTCATTTGAGCGTGATGTCAGCTCAGGTCGTGATCTCACGGTTCATGGTTTGAGCCCCGTGTTGGGCTCTCTGCTGACAGCTAGCTCAGAGCCTGGAGCCTGCTTTGGATTCCGTATCTCCCTCTCTTTCTGACCCTCTCCTGCTCATGCTGCCTCTCTCTCTCTCTCAGAAATAAATTTAAAAAAACATTAAAAAAAGAAATAATAGCCAAAAACTACAGATACCTGTCATTTAATATGGTGCAAATACGCTGTGTAAAATTCTGGATTTTCTATTTGCCTGGAAGAGCCATTATAGACATGGTGTTGGGTGTAAATATTTTCAGGAATCCTGCTATTATTAAATTTCCATGCACTGTTGTGAAGTTTTACTCCTTTTGTATATATTTAAAATGTTTTTTA
Source organism: Proteles cristata cristata (assembly GCA_017311185.1). Classification (NCBI taxonomy): domain Eukaryota; kingdom Metazoa; phylum Chordata; class Mammalia; order Carnivora; family Hyaenidae; genus Proteles; species Proteles cristata. The sequence continues at coordinate 2,873,161 of JAESUZ010003705.1, read as the reverse complement.
ATTCTTTTTTTGTTTTGTTTTGTTTTGTTTGCTTGTCTGGAAAGAGAAGAGCATTTATAGTGCCTTCAATTAAATCAAGTTTTTTTAAGAAACACCTATGGTCAAACAAGCAAAAATACTGTAACCATTTATATTGTCAGGACAAATACTGTAGCTGCCATGAATTAAGCCTAATGTGTCTGGCCATGAATTAAGCCTAATGTGTCTGGCCAAGTTTCTCTCTAACAGAATTCCCAAGCTTTTAGGTCTTTAACATTCCCTACATGTACCCTTTTGCTGCTCACCGTGTTCCACATGTCCACATGAAATCAAGGGAGCCATAGTAAATCCAATCCATTTAGTAGGCAAGTAGGAATACAACATTTCATTGTTGTCTGGATCATACTTTCCATGTAAAATCCCCTGAGAGACTATTACATGGAATAGGATTTATATTCATCCATCTTTTGTTATATGTTTTTTAATTTAGTAGGACTGTAAACTGTTTTGTCAATATTTGAAAATATAATTGAAACAGTATTTGTGAATCAACAGATCCATAGCACCTGGGTGGCTCAGTGGGTTGAGCATCTAACTTTGGCTCAGGTCATGATCTCCTGGTTCCTCAGTTCAAGGTCCATATTGGGCTCTGTGCTGACAGCTCAAAACCCAGACCTGCTTTGGATTCTGTGTCTCCATCTCTCTCTGCCCCTCCTCCTCTCTCTCTCTCCCAAAAATAAACATTGAAATTTTTAAAAAATTAAAAAAAGAAAAGAATCAACAGATTCATACCATTAAATACAATTTTATACCTCGACTTTGTACTTATCTTGCCAAGTCATTCCTAATCATTGTCTTCTTTTCCATTTCCTAGTTAACTTTATCCACCACTATTTATATATTAAAGACAGAATAGTGCATGTAAAATATGGGATCTAGATCCAGAATTTTGTTTGAAATTGACTTTATCCTTTATCAAATGCCACATAGTACTAAAAATGCTTTACAAATAGTAACTTATTTAGTCCTATAGCCATATTATAAGGGAGATAGAATTATCAGTTCATTTCGCAAATGAAGAAATTGCATCACAAAGAGTTCAGTAGCAGAGCAGGAATTTAAACTCAGGCAATTTAGTTGTAAAGTCTGCATTCTTAAATCATTCTATATAGCGTCTCTATTTTTATGACTTTGGGCAGTTTCCTTAACCTCTCTGTCTTTCTTCATCTATAAAATGGGACTATGTAGGGACACCTGAGTGGTTCAATCAGTTAAGCATCCAACTTCAGCTCAGGTCATGATCTCATGGTTCACCAGTTTGAGCCCCGTGTCAGGTTCTGTGCTGACGACTCAACTGGGAGCCTGCTTCTTATTTTATGCCCCCCTGTCTCTTTGCCCCTCTCCTACTCATGCTCCATCTCTCTATTTCTTTGTCTCTCTCACTCAAAAACAAGTAAGAAAAGAAAAAAAGGAAAGTAAAGAAAAAGAAAAACGGAAATGGGACTGCTTGTGATACCTAGTTCGAGACGTGTAATGATTGATGTCATCGTAATAGCACTGATAGGCTTAGAGCAGCACTTGCCTTAAGTGTGAGCTTTTGTTTTTTTCTACATGATTTTCCCCTATTGACCTTTTATAGCACTATGCTTCTGCCCTAATCAGAACTTTGGACGTAAGGTGGAGTTCTTCCCACTCACCCCCACTCATCTACAATCAGTACATGCACTGATAATGTTAGTTCAAAGGTAGCTTTCTCAGGGGACCTTTTCTGACCCTCACACTAAGTGAACAGTCATTATCCCTTAGCCTTGTCTCCCTAGGAAATACAGCCTGAGGCAAAAACATATGCTTTTTCACTTTGGCTGGACATTTTCCTGGGGAAGTACAATCCTAGGGAAGTGGGAGTGAGGAAAATGAAAGCCAGGCCTTAAAAGAAAGAGATAGTAAATGTAAAAGACTACATTGCTCAGCTGGTCCCAGCTCTTTGACAAGCTAATTGCTCCTTCCCCCACTGCAACTTCCAAGAGTTCTGATAAGCTCCCTGAGCTGTCCATCAGGGGTAGGAAGGGAAAACAATTTATTCTGCTGGCTCTTGTTTCCCATTAGTAAGGGTGCTCTATGAGACTTTAACTCCTCCAGGCTTTTGAGTGCATGCCTGGATGCCAAGTGGATCTGCCTCGGCTCTTTTTTTAAAGGCAACATCAAATTCACAATGTGGAAGGTTAAAGGTAATTTGGAAAACCTGGAGGTAAGACACAGTTCATCTGTGCCCCTGAGTCACATGACAGCTGAAACAGCCATCAGTGTTGTCCCTGAATGTGTAAAGGGGCTGTAGGTGTGTACAATAGCCAGAGTTTGGCTTCAGCTTTTCGGGAAGAGCACAGATAGGATATCACAGATTATGAAGAAATCCATGTGTGGAAACTGAGTGAAGAGGTACAAAATTCAAGCCACTATGCCCTATTGTCCACTTTTATAAATTCAAGTCTTGGAATTTACAGTGTTTATCTTAATTTAAAATTATTTATTTAGAAGATATTTACATTAATTATTATTTCCTCCTGTAGACCAAAAGAGTCTTTAAGGGTAGGAAGGATGAAAAAGGTTCAGATTACCTACATGTGAATCCTGGCCCCACCAATTACTAACTCTGGGTTTTTGGGCAAGTTGCTTCACTTCCTTGTGCCCCATTTCTGCACTTGTACATCAGGATAAAAATGGAAGTGCCCTGAATATTGAAAGAGACACAGTCAATAAATATTAGCTCTTGTCGCAGTCATAACCATCATCATCATCATCATTGCACCTGCAGTAATTAGCACAGTACCTGTAGAATAGGTTCTGCAATAATAGAGCGTGAGATCAGAGAGGACTGACATGCAGTCTTTTTCATTCACTGTTGTACCTCCAATTCATAAACCGGAATTATAGCCACACTGGGTGTTTCCATATGTTCAGATTCATTAGGGAAATGAGAGACTAAATGCCAATAAGTCTGTTCCATTTGTGTTCTTGAAAATATGTCTTACAATGGCTTAAAGATTCTACAGTCGTCAGAGTAATTTTTACAACAAACCGTTAATTTTTCATGATAGTTGTTTCAGTTGTACTCTAGGATACATCCTTCAGTAAAGAAAGATAAAACAATATTGGCAGCGTAGACTGAGTTCCTAAATATGTGAGACTGAGTATTTCCTGTTCTAAAAATGAATGCTTTGGAGCAAACTATAAAGTTTAGTGTTACTAAGTCCCCTTTTTAAATTAATAAGATGATAAACGTTTGTCTGTATTGAATAGAGACTTAGACAAATTAAAGTGTGGTATTTTTTACAGCCTTAATTTATGCCTCAATAACATCAAATTACTGCTGTATCATCTAGACTGAGCCATGTAGTTAAGTTTTTTAGATTAACCATTGTGTCCTTTTTTGATTATGACTTTTCCACAAGTATTTAATTCATGATAAGAGGCTTATATTTCACAAACAGATTCTACTTTTCTCTCATGCTGTTGAGTACTTCATCACCGAATGATGGGTACTCATACAGAAGTCCCCTGACTGAATCAAACTGAATATTGCCAAGAACCTAACAATGGATCAAATCCAAAAAGATCATATAACTCTAAGCCTTGGAAATGGTTTTTGACAATGTCATTTTTTAGCTGGGAAATCTTTGCAGGTTTATTTTATTCTATGGAACTGAATTCACTGTTCTGTAAAATAAGTCACTACTATTAATTTCATGGTGATATTTGACTTTAAAATAAAATAAAATATTTTACCTATGTGATACCAGATCCAACATACCAACCTCTAACTAATGTGGCAAGATTTATATACTTATTCTGATTTAAGATCCAAAACAGTGTTTTTTGTTTGTTTCTGTAAAGCAGTGGTGAAAACAGAAGGGAAGGATACCTCAGGAACAGGGAGTAGTGTGGGTTAGATTAGTTGTAGTTGGCCCATTTCTAGTAGATTAGGCTCATGAAGGCATGTACTCAATCCATCAAAATGAGAGATGTGAAGTGAATAGATTAAAAAGATACGGTACAAATACAAATGGAATAGTATTCCGTCATGAGAAAGGAAGGTATCCTCTGATTTATGACAATATAGTTAGACATTGAGTAAATTAAGCTAAGTGTGGTAAGACAAAGAAAGACAAATACCATCTGATATCACTAATAGGTAGAAGCTAAAAAAGTTCAACTTGTGAAACAAAATAAAATGGCAGTTACCAGGGGATGGGGGTTCGTGAGGGGCATATGAGTTATAGTACACTTGTAATAAGGGTAGAAACTTGTAATGAGAAGTAAATAAGTCATGGAGGTCTAAAGTACAGTATAATGAGTATAGGAAATATTTTATTATAATTATGTAATGTGATAAATATTGCTACATTAACAATTGTATTACAATATGTAAATACCAAAGTAGCATGCTGTATACTTTAACATATACAAAGTTACCTGTAAAGTTTATTCCCCAAAAAACTCAAAAGGAAAGAGTCTTTCAGGGATCATAATACAACAAAAGGCAGTGTTTCCTGAGCTACTTTATTTAATTACATATAAAAAAAAAAAACATGACAATGTGGACTCAGTGGTATGGAATGTAGTCCTTTGACCTCTGGTTTGTTCTTGCAAATTGCAACAAACATAAGAGCACTACTTCTTGCCAGAGTTGCCTCATTTTATGATATTGATTACAAAATATTGAGGGTTTTTTTTTTTTTTTTCTATTTAAGAGTTCTCCTAAGAGAACTCTCCTAAGAGATCAGCCTTGGGATCAACAAGTTCCATAGCTGATCATTTTAGCTTAGTCTTTACTATTTGTTCTTTTGTAATCATACATGGTGACTCTTATTATTTTTAAGTTTGTTTGTTTGTTCACTGAGAGAGATAATTCCAAGCAGGTTCAGTACTGTCAATGCAGAGCCCAACTGTCTCAGAACATGACCTGAGACAAAATAAACAACTGGACACTTAACTGAGCCATCCAGGCACCCCATTTGCTCATTCTTTTTTTTTTTTTAATGTTTTATTTATTTCTGAGAGAGAGAGAGAGAGAGAGAGAGAGAGCAGTGTGGGCAGGGGAGGATCAGAGAGAGAGGAAAACACAGAATCCGAAGCAGGCTCCTGGCTCTGAGCTGTCAGCAGAGAGCCTGACGCAGGGCTCGAACCCATGATCCGTGAGATTATGACCTCAGTTGTAGTTGGTTGCCCAACCGACTGAGCCACCCAGGTGTCCCTGGTGATTCTTTTTCAAGAGAAAAGTCTGTGCTTATAAATACAACATAATGCCCAGTACTTACAACTAGTGTCTTGTCTACAATCAATACCACTGTCTGATGATGATATAATCAATACTGCCATCTGAGACAACCATGAATCTCACTCTGGATTTTCTCAGCCCCTTTCTCTGAATGATTTAGATTTGAAGACCTTCACCTGAGATTAATCAACCCTTTTTGAGACTTTGTTGGGCAGTATCTTTCATGGGTTGTGGAGGAATTGCAGTAATAGAGAAACTACCAGAGAAATTAAGTAATTCACAAACATTGTTATGACTTACTTGCTTAAAAATATTTTTGCGGGGAGTTTTTTTTTTTTTTTTAATTTCTTGATGTACCATGTCAAATGTGTCACATTAGACAGTAATTTTACCTAAAAGGATTAGCCAAATTCTGTATTTTTGAGCTGTGGAATTATGTTAATAGTTAAAGGACCATCAGTGGCCAAGTTCATAGTTTATTTATGGAAGTGACCTAGTTGCCCTGGCAAAGATTACATGTTTTTGTGGAGGGAGGGGCAGAAAGCCTCTGGTAAACTCCAGTTTCCATTCCAGTTCCATCAGAGCAATGCACAAATATGAACTCTAAAGGGTCTACAGTTATCTTAGTTTTGCTTGAGAAATCTATGAAAAAGGGCTTCAGTAAGTGACCAGTAGTGTATCTTTTATTCTTCAAGCAAACAAGTAGAAAGTTTAAGAAATCCTCTCGGCTATTATTGAAACATATTTTTGAAAGAAATTGGTCGACAATTTTCTCATGGCTCAGTATGCCTAACTGTGCCTGAAAATCAAGTCAGTTCTGCTGAAATAGTCTGAGGATGATTTTTATATCTAGCATTAAAGAGTTTTGTCCAGACTTAGAACACATTCAAATGCAACTTCAAAGCTTTTATTCCATTGTTACAGTGACAATTATTTGAAATGGTCATAGTGTTCCTATACTTGAACATTCAAACTAGAGTTTCTTCATTACTTTAACATTTCTGTATACCTCAGACAAATGCAATTATTCTTGTTTTCCTCAATGTTTCTTTAGCTTGTGTCTTAACTGCTCAGTTTTTTCTCCTTATCTAGAATACCTTCCTTCCCTCTCTTCCTGAACCAATTATGTGTTCAAGAAATGCTTATAAATGCCTGTTTTCAAAGTAATTGGAATTAAAGTAAAATTATAGAGTCCTAAGGGCAACCCCATTTATTACTGTGTGTGTGTGTGTGTGTGTGTATGTGTGTGTGTGTGTTTTGCCAGTAGAAGTAGTATAGAACGAAGATAGTGGAGAGACAGCTCTGTTCTTTCCCTTCAAGCAAGTATAAGTGAAGTGAACACAGTTCAACTTACTGGACTACAGTAGGAAAAAGAGATAAGTAAATATAAAGTAGGATTATGTCATTTGCTAGTAGTGAACAAATTTATAGTATGTTCTCACTGCTTCTAAGATGCCTCCTAATTGAAGTCATGTCCATTGCTTCTACTTAAAAAAAAAAAAAAAAGTGCCTCTACTTGCAGTCTTTTGCAAATAGTCTTTTGTACTTATTCTCTTTGTATATTTTAAACACTCATTGTATACTGTTAAATAATTTCATCCCTAACAGGCATGCCAAAATTATATCCACCAATTCAGAGTAAAGGACAATGGAATATTCTTTTTTAAACTTATTCCAATTATCTAATTCATAGTAGACTGACACTCCAGATGTTTCCATCCAGTTAATTTCATTCACATCCTGTAGTAAAACTCTATGAAAGTGGACCTTTTTAGGGAATCTGACAGACTATCATCCCATAATTTATGCCTGCTACATTCTACCCTCTAGGAAATTTGGCTCAGTGAATGTTAGAAGATGCCTTTGGATAGAATTAACTACAGTTTGTAAAGTAACTCATTTTTTTTTCTTTTCTCTCTATTTTGTGTGGACTTTTTTATATATCAGTATCATTCTATGTTATATTGATTGGATATGTGAAATGTTCATATACGACATTTTGGCTAATCACATGATACAGCTTAATTTCTCCTTGTACCTGTGACAGAGTTCTAGATATAGAAATTTATAGTATTTAGCAGTTAGTGAGTCACAAAGTAAGCAGGTTAGATAGTGTTGATAAAGATCTATAGTTCTCACATGTCATGCAATTCACATACATGTGATTTAACTATGCCTGTTAATTTTTATTTTTAGTGTTCAGTAGTTGAGACTTATAGTTTGCTAAAAGAAGTATGGTTTCTTTTAACTTATCTCTTTGTATATTTTAGCACTTAATCAGATATTTTAATTTGTACAACTTTCCCAATGTTTGTGTACCATAGAAAGAAAAATATCTGTGACATTAGTAGTATTGATTTTCCAGCAAGCTAATCAATAATCTTGAAGGTTTACCTTTGATGGAACAATTACATAAAGCATTTGTTTCATTTTTATTTCTTTTTCAGTACATCAAATAAATTAGAAAAGAATAATTTTACTTTACAAAAATTTTACAGTACATCAAAGTCAACTAAATTTATTGAGCTCACAGAGTGCTTAAAGAATAATTTAGAGTACTGGGGAATATACACAATGAAATTAGCTTTCTGATATTCTCTAAAACTTTACTTAGAAATTCTATGTTGATATAGGTGATAAAATTGATCTACAGCATCATACATATTTTGTGTCTTGTTTCTGCATTAGAAAACTTTTTACCTCTTCCAAGTAGGATTCTTTTGAGTCCAACTTAATATCACTCAGCCTTAAGTTTGTGGACCTGTGGTCATTTGCAGAATTATTGTGAATTATTTGAAACATTTGTGGTGTATAAGTAAGGGGAAGGTCTTATTTCATTTATTGCAGTGTTTGTAATATTTGTCTATCATGACATTGAATCTCTAGTCCTTTTGCCAAATATAACCACAAAACAATATTCTTATTTTCCTGGGAGTCCTGGGAATTTGTACCACACTTCTTCAAGTAAATACATGTGTAAATATGTGAGCTTCTCAGCCCCCCAAAGACTCTGGTTTTCCTTTCTTGGCAAAGAAAGTGAATTCTAAGATCCTGAGTCATTTACTGAGTATGCTTTCCTTCTGATATCCCAGAGGTCTGATCAACAAGTGCCAAAAGACATGCTCATTCTAGAGACCAGCAGCCCAGGTCTCTCTGCAGGAGGATTTGATGAATGTTAATGAAATCCCCTACTGCTCAGATATAGACAAGTTAGAGCTCCAGTAAAATAGCCCCTCCGTGGCTATCCTAATATCTAAGTAAATCACCACGTCCTGTAGCTTTTTACTGAAGCTCATTGTGCTTGACCTTCAGTATAACCCATTACGGTTGTTATTACTATCTAGAGGTGGTAAAGATGAAGTTGTAACACTGAGAGGAAATATGAGTAATGCTGTTCCTCTACAACCTTTATTTAACATGTATTCCAAGAAAACAGGAAGGAGCAATCAAGATATTTTTACAAAAACGGGGTTAAAATGGGATATGTATTGTTATCTTCAGATATAAACTTTTGAAGAAATACTATGCTGATCTCAAAAGCACACACCACTGTAATAATGAGACAGTAAATGGCATAGCAGAAAATTCCAATTACTTTAAAACAATGACTTTTTGTTTGATGACCTCTGCTTTAGCTGGACATGTCCCCTGATCTCTGGGTACTTAAACAGCGTTCATTTCCTTTGTACGATAATGGGCCTCATCTGAGCAGGGACCACCTCTATCTTCAACACTGGTTGTGTAATAACCAGTAGGCCCACAATAAATGTCTATTTCATGAATTTTTAGAAGATTATTTGTTATAATTCAGCAAAGAAATTACACACTAATATATCACAATCTATATTTTATTAATTGTGATGTCAGTTACATTAACTTTCTCAAAAACTCCATTTCATTTCCAATTCAGAAGTTATAGTTTCTTTTTGTTTCATATTTTACCTAAACTATCTCCTTATAGAACTTGTTTTTATTCCACATTTCTCCAAGCATCTTCCTATAAGAGTTCCTAATTATGTATGTTTGTTACTTTTCACTAATACCTTATTTTTAAATCATGTCAATGCGAGTTGAAAATCTTACATTTAAACTGGCATAAACCCTAGGTGAATATTTAACTTCCAGATCTTACTAAATAGCTCATTAAAGTTAAAAGTCTTTTTAAAAGCTATTTACATCATATACATTTCTTAATATAGTATCATTGAACACAATATAATTTAAGTAAGATAAAATATTTTCCATAATCATGATGACTGTACTTTTCAGAGGCTTTTCATAAAGAAAACATTACTGGAGAAAGTGTGGTTGTAGTTATTGTCTATGAAAACAATTAAAAACAGGGACTGACATCTAAGGCTGACAAGAAGTTTCATTAAAAGAAATAGTGAAATTGGATAAATAGTTACTTTAAAACCTTTCGTATTTCTTTTGCTCACTGTTGTATTTCCAGGGCTACAAAGTACCTGAAAATCTTGCTATGCCCACAGTGAGCACTCAGTAGGCATTTATTTGTGAACAAATAAAATTTAGTCAATGAATGAGTCAAATAATGAGTGAAAATTTTTAATAAATGCTAATCACTAATCACAGTCTAAAATTCAATATTGGCCATGCCTTAGAGATCACCCTCTCCATCTGATAGGATCTAGAATGAGAGAAGAGACCACCTTGCTCTTTAACAGTAATTGTTACAGGTTGCCATGTCGAGGAGTATGACATATAGGTGTCTTTGTTCTTCTTACTGATATTTTTCTGAGTCTAAGCTGATGAAATGTATACATTTTTAAAAACATAACTTTGTTTAAAACCATTATAAAATCTATGAACACAAGTTATTAGATTCATGGCTTGGGCAGTATGTTTTTTGTTTTTTTTTTTACTTAAATGACTAACAATCTTTTTTTTTTTTTTAAAGAAAGATCAAACCTAAATTTTACCCATCCTTTAAAAGTTGAAAAAGAATTATTTTAGGATTCGGAAGAGTTCATTCCAGGACCTTTTATGATATCTATGCCTCCCTGGGGAGAGGGCAGGAAATGAGAGCATTCCTTACGTGACCGCTCTTCCCTTCCTCTCAGCATCCTGAGGCCACGCAAAGGGCCTCTGACATCTGAGAACTCCCTCGAACCCCTGCCCGCAAGCACCTTTTCTCACTGCATCACGTACACTGTTTTTACACAAATGAACCCATTCAACTAACTGTATTGATTTATTTATTGAAAAATGAAAACAAATAGTTTTTAGTCAAAACAAGCCATTGGATAATTTTATTTACACTGGCTTAACTAAGTCAATCAAATTGACAAAACCAGTGTGTGTGCATAAGACATGGCTTAAATTGCTAGAACTAACGTTTTTCGGTTTTGTTTTTAAAGAAACAATAAATTTTTATGGTATAGTTTTACAATAGGACATTTATATGTGAGCAGTATTGCAAATTATCATATATCTTTATAGGAATTCTTAATGTATTAGATTGAACTATGTGAAATTGCTGATATTCACCTGCTTCTGACCTGAAGAAAAAAGTCATTTTGTCTACTTCAGTCTGACATATGATGCAAAATAAATCCCTAATGTAGACTGATGTTTCATAAAGTCTGGAATTATGTTAAGCTAATTAAAAGAAAGAAGAACATGTCACAGGGGTGGTGGAGGGGAGTGTCCTCTTTGGATTTGGAAGCAGAAGTCCAGGGATCCACATTTGGCTCTATTATTTAGTGGTTGTGTAGTCTCAAGCAATTCACTAATCCCTTTTGGTCTTCAGTATTTTCTTAGATAAAGCAAAGATATTAATAACACCCTCAACAGTTGTCGCAAGGATTAAAGGAGGTGTCGTATGTGAAAGTACTTTGCAAACCATAGAGAACCATAAAATCTAAGATAATATGCAGACTTCTGTTTAATACTGTCTAGCAAAAGTAAGATGAATAATGAGAAAAGCAAGAAAACTCTTCGCTTGTATAATAACTGATTCCTTTCATAAAATAAAAAAAAATGTAAAATATTATGCTTATTGCTTTATAAGACAGACATCCCATGTGCATGTTTTAGCTATGATATCTGCCAATAAAATTCCCAGGCTAGGCCATTCCTTTCCTATGAAAGCAAGTCACACCACTCCCAAGCTTCATGCAAACTGTCAGTACCATCTAAAAATACTCCTGCGTATTATGAATTAATGCTTCCCACTTTGACATTACAGTGTCATTTTTATATACTCTCTAAGTCCTTTTCTCCAAGCATGATTTTATTAATGCTCAGTTTTGGTACAAGACAAAAAATCTTTGCAAATATTTGCTCTTGTTTTTCTTTGGAACTGAGAGAGGAGACTTCTGGCTGTTAAAGGAGGGACAGGATGTCTTTTTTGGACTGTAGTTGTATTTGGCTTGATCCACTGAAGGAGAGACGGTGCTCTTAGGTGCCAATATTTGGTTAAGAACTAACAGAAGAAAAATAGCTACATTGGTAATTCAAGTGACTCTTCCTTGTAGGCAAGTGAGAGAGGAAGCAGTCCTTTGAGCTAAATAACTTTTTTTTTCTTTCTTTTCCTACTTTGGAATAGTTTCTATGCAAATTTAACCCAATTATATGCCACATAATTAAATAACAATTTTGAGTGTCACTGGTGGGTTAGATTTTCAGCATTTGTGCATCTGTGCTAAAGAGTAAAACAGCCAGAGTATGTTTTCTTTATTAGCTATAAAGCTAGGTTAAAGTGCATAGATGGCAGGTATAATTTATTCTTCATATTTGTGTATTCTGCATAACATGTGACTGTCATGTTTGCTATTTGGAGTCCAAATAATAATGGTACTACTGTAGTTATATATCTATGGCAAGCTTATCCACTGTAGCTCTTTTCTGACATATTCAAAAGAATTGATAATAATTGTAATAAACATTAATTATATGTTATGTTTATGCAAACTGTGCCAAGGTAAATATTAAACCTATAACATTATTTCTTAAAATGTACTTAACAGAATAAATATTCTACTTCATGCAATTCACTCTTTGGAATTTTGTGGGAACGTTGTCAAATTGTGAAGTCAGTTTAGAAAACTCAAGTTTAAACTAAGTTAAATGTGTTTATTTACTTTGAACCTTTGTTATCCTAATAAGCATCATGTATCTCTCTGGGGGATATACATTTGTTAAAATTATCTGACCACTGAATGGCTGGTAGATTTCAGAAAACACTGATTTTTAGGGGTGCCTGGGTGGCTCAGTCAGTTAAGCTTACGACTTCGGCTCAGGTCATGATCTCACGGTTAGTTGGTTCGAGCCCTGTGTTGGGCTCTCTGCTGACAGTTAGCTCAGAGCCTGGAGCCTGTTTCAGATTCTGTGTCTCCCTTTTTCTCTGACTCTCCCCTGCTCATGCTGCCTCTTTCTCTCAGAAATAAATAAAACATTTTAAAAAATTAAAAAAAGAAAACACTGATTTTTAAACATATGCAAAAGGAATCAATATTTCAAATTCTTTGTTGGAAAAACTGATAGTAAAATAAAAATCCCAAACTTTTACTGCAGCACTCGAATTCATTTTTAAATGACTGAATATTGTTTTATAGCATTAAGTATTATTAAAAGATAATAGACTACTATATCAGTTTATAGTACAAAAACATAGATATTTGCTTCTACTTCAACAGGACTGCTTGACCAATTTCATTCATATCTGCTTCTTCAAGAGGCCTCATAAAAATTACAGTAACATTGGGGCAGCTGGGTGGCTCAGTCGGTTAAGCGTCCGACTTCGGCTCAGGTCATGATCTCACAGTTTGTGGGCTCGAGCCCCGTGTCGGGCTCTGTGCTGACAGCTAGCTCAGAGCCCGGAGCCTGTTTTGGATTCTGTATCTCCTACTCTCTCTCTGAACCTCCCCTGCTCACACTGTCTCATTCTCTCAGAAAAAAACAAAAAACAAAAAACAAAAAAAAACATTAATAAAAATTTTTAAAAAATTACAGTAACATGACAAAGAAAGCCGTAAACCCTCAGAACATTGAGCAATGAGTGGGAGGTACTGCAGCAAAACTTTGAAAGCTGAAAGTTGGTGGGCAAGAATTAAATTAGCTGAACCAGGAAGGCTGAATCTCAAGGTTACAGAGTATAGAACCAAGAACCAAGATAATCTGTACCGGAGAACCCTAGGAAGTTTCAAGAATTAGAGACAGTAAGAGCATCTGAAGAGGGTTTATGTTTGGAGTTGAAAACTCCAGGATCAGTTGAAATTCTGTATAAGCATTTTATGATCCCCAGAACCCCAGACGACATGGGCAAATTTCATTCCCTTATTTAGGAAAAGACAGAAGATGATATTTTCTGAATGCATTAGTAAACTTGAAGGTTCTTGGATATGGGAATACCAGGTGGAACTGAAGGCAAGATAGTAACTGAACTGAACACAGGAAAATAGAGTAATCTTTCCCTAGTAGATTCAGTAATTTCTGAATTATTCTTACAGCCTCCATGCCAACAAAAAAAAAAAGATTTCTTCCTGACCAATATATAGTTTAAGTGTGAGAGAAGGAAAGAGGTCAATTTAAAAAGAAAACAGCAGGGGCACCTGGGTGGCTTAGTCGGTTAAGCGTCCGACTTTCGCTTAGGTCATGATCTCACGGTTCGTGGATTCGAGCCCCGCGTCAGGCTGTGTGCTGACTGCCAGCTCAGAGCCTGGAGCCTCTTTCAGTCTGTGACTCCCTCTCTCTCTGACCCTCCCCTGCTCACGCTGTCTCTCTCTCTCTGTCTCTCTCCTAGAAATAAATAAAACATTTAAAAAAAATAAATAAAAAGAAAACAGCAATAGGAACAAAAGAAAATTAGGGAAATAGAGGCATGCAAGGAACAGGAAAAAATAGTTTTTAAATACTATCACAATTAATGTCTTAAGGAAGAGTAGATACTGCATTTATAAACAAAAATAGAATGCTATGTAAAATACACAAGAACAAAAGTGAATTCTTAAAAATTAAATATATGAAAATATAAATAAAATACTCCAAATATGGGTTGAAACTTAAACTTGAGAAAATCTTCTAAAGGATAGAATAAAAAACAAACAAACTAGAAATAAGCCAAAAAAAAAACCAATTGGGGTTGGTCCGGAAGGTCTAAAGTGTAACCAACTTTCTTTTAAGGCTTTATTTTTATAGAGAAGTTTTAGGTTCACACACACAAAAAAAAAAAAATTAAGAGGAAGATACAGAGATTTTCCTAATTCTGTGGGTTTGGACAAATTTATGACATTTATCCATCATTAGAATATTATGCAAAGTATTTTCATTGCCCTAGAAATCACCTGAGCTCTACCCATTTATTCCTCTCCCTCCTCCAACCCATGACAGCCAGTGATCCTTTTACTTCAAATAATTTTGCCTTTTCCAAAAAGTCATATAATTGAAATTATAACTAATAGAGCCTTTTTGATTTGGCCTATTCACTTATTAATATGCATTAAAGTTCCTTCATATATTTTCATGGCTTCATCGCTCATTTCTTTTATTGCTCAATGATAATATTCCATTCTTTGGCCACACCATTTACCTATCGAATGACATTTTGTTTGCTTTCAAAGTTTTATAATTATGAATCCATCTGCTATAAGCATCCATTTGCAGGATTTTGTGTGGATATGTTTTCAATTGTTTGGGTAAAAACCAATGAGTGCAATTATTGGATCATATGGTAAGAGTACGTTTAGCTTAATAAGAAACTACTCAACTGTCTTGTAAGTGGCTGTGCAATTTTGTATTCCCATCAGCACTAATGAAAGTTCCTGTTTTTCCACATCCTCCTCAGCATTTGGAGTTGGCAGCGTTCTGGATTTTGGCCATTCTGTTGGATGTGTAATGGTATCTCATTATTGTTTGAATTTGCATTTCTCTGATAACATGGAATGTGGAGTATCTTCTCATATGTTTATTTGCCATTTGAATATGTTTTCTGATGAGGTGTCTTTTAAGATCTTGGGCCCATTGTTTTCTTATCGCTGATTTATAACAGTATGTTTTTTTGAACAACTGTCCATTATCATATGTGTCTTTTGTAAACACTTTCTCCCAGTGTGATTTGTCTTCTCATCCTCTTGTGTTTCACAGAGTGAAGTTTTTCAATTTTAAAGAAGTGCAGCTTATCTATTTTTTCATGGATCATGCCTTTGGTGTTGTACCTACAAAGGCATTGCAATACCCAAAGTTATCTAGATTTTCTCCTATTTTATTTTTTAGGAGTGTTATATTCTGTATTTTACATTTAGGTCTGTGATGCATTTTGAATTTCCATGAAGGTCTGGAAATTCTGTAAGGTCTGAGTCTAGATTCTTTTTTTTTTTTTTTTTTGCATGTAAATGTCCAGTTTTCCAGCACTATTGGTTGAAAAAACAATATTTGCTCCATTGTATTACCTTTGCTCCTTTTTCACAGGACAAAGTTCTCTATATTTACATAAATCCATTTCTGTGCTATTTTATTGCATTCATCTAATTGTCTCTTCTTTCACCAGGACCACACTGTCTCAAACACTATAGTTTACAGTAAATCTTGAAGCTGGGTAGTGTCAGTTTTCAAATAGTCACTTTCAATATTGTGTTGGCAATTCTGAGTCCTTTGCTTCTCCATATAAACTTTAGAATCTGTCAAAATTCCCTGCTGGGATTTTGGTTGTTATTGCATTGATCCTATAGATTTAGTTGAGAAAAGCTGACATCCTGATAATATTGAGTTTTCCTTTTCATGAACATGTAGTCTCTCCATTTAGTTAGTTCTTATTTTATTCTGTTAAGTAGAGTTATTTAGCATTCTTCATATAAGTCTTGTACATAATTTATTAGATTTATGCCTAAGTATTTCATTTGGGGAGATAATAATGTAAATGGTATTGTGTTTTCAATTTCTAATTTTACATGTTCATTGCTGGTATATCTCAAAATTATTTACTTTTGTATGTTAAACTTGTATCCTGCAATCTTGCTATAATCTTTTATTAGTTCCAGGAGCTTTGTTTTTGTCATTTTAGTGGATTTTTCTTATAGACAAGTATGTCACCGGTGAACAAAGACAGTCTTATATCTTCTTTCTCAATCTGTAGAAATTTTTCTTCCTTTTCCTATCTTAATGTGTCAGATAGAATGTCCATATGATATTTAAAAGCAGTTGTAGGAGGAGACATTCTTGCCTTATTCCTGGTCTTAGTGGAAAAGCTTCAGGTTTTTCACCATTAATTATGATCTTAGCTATAGGTTCTTTGTAGATATTCTTCATCGACTTAAGGAAAATTTTCTCTATTCCTAAGTTACTGAGAATTTTTAGCATGAATGAGTACTGGATTTTGATAAATGCTTTTTCTACATCTGTAGATCTGATTTTTCTTTTTTAGCCTCTTGATATGATGGGTTATATTATTTTTTGGATGTTGAATCAGTCTTATATACCTGGGATAAATCCTACTTAGTTGTGGTGTATAGTTTCTTTTACACTTTGTTGGATTCAATTTGGTGATATTTTGTTAAGAACTTTGCATGTATGTTAATGAAAAATATCAGTCTATAGTTTTCTTGTAATATCTGAGGGCGGTTTTGGTTAACCAACTGTTTTTTTTCTCCCCTTCTAAAAAAACCGAAAAAAACAACAGAGAAACTGGAAAGAATGTTATTATCAAATGACTAAGTCAAGAAAAAGTTTGAGACTGAAAGGATGGAAGTTTCTAAATTTAGCATGCTCCAGCCAAGTAAATGAAAACAATACCCATGCTCAGGCATTTTATCATGAAATTTCAGAATTTTTGAATAAAAAATTAGACTAACATCTTTTAGAAAGTTGAAAATAATAAGTTCAGATATCCAAAAGTAATGGAATAAAAAGGGGATGAGATTTTTCACAAGCAGCTAGGTGCTAGTTGCCCATATTTCAGTGCAATCAACATTTTGAAGTCATGAAATCATATACCTAGGCAAACTAGCAATCAAGCATATAAATAGGATAAAAATATATTCATATGTGCCTGATATTAAAGCTTACATTCTGTGGACTAAAAGGTAGAAGGAGTAGAGGGTGTATTTATTAAGACAAGAAAAAAAGCTGAAGAAGTAGGAAGAAATGGTATCTAGGAAACAGGACATGCAGTGGTAGAGACATTTAAGAACACCTCCAATTGATGATAAAGCCAACCCTAGGACAATGGCAATGGGGCCAACCTGAGAACAGAGAACGCTTTGGGCCAAAGTCTCCACAAACTTTTTCCAAAAAGAAAACGAAAAGATAACTTTCTTAGAATATTTGTTATATCTGAAAGTATTAATAAAGAACTTTTCACCAGCAGAATTTGGAAATAAATCATTGATATGTAGGGAAAAATGTAAACAAAATGAAAGAAGAAAATTTCATAATATGCTGCATTGCTCAGCAGCATACAACATTTTCAAAATCACAAAATGTACATGTTTAAATCTAACAAAGTAATGATGATAACTCTTTTAAGAAGTGAAGAGAGAAGGTTGTGAGGGGTGTGTGTGTGTGTAAGTGCCAACATGAAGAACTAAATTTATGTCTATTGCAGTAGGCAATCAGTCAGTAGTTAATGTCTAAAATATTTTAAAAATAGTAATGTAAGAATGTTATTTAAGGGGCGCTTGGGTGGCTTACTTGGTTAAGTTAAGCATCCGACTTCAGCTCAGGTCATGATCTTCTGACTCGTGGATTCAAGCCCCGCATCAGGCTCTGTGCTGACAGCTCAGAACCTGGATCCTGCTTCAAATTCTGTGTATCCCTCTCTCTCTGCCCCTCCCATGCTCACACATTGTCTCTCTGTCTTTCAAAAGTAAACATTAATTTTTTAAAAATGTTATTTAAAAATAATGGAGGTAAATACCAAATCAAATAGTTCAAGCAGTTGAAAATGGTTGCCTCTGGGAAATAAGAATCAAAAAGGGGAAGATGGTTCAAACATTGATGTTTTTCTTTACAAGCATATTGGAAAGTATGACTTTTAAAACTATAGAACCTATAGTACTCTGGTAAATATTTAAAAATATGTAAGCCATCAATATCCATAGCAATCAAGGTCTCAAAGCTCTCAAACTGATGGTAATTACTTATATAATTAGGGTAAATATATACAAAAAGCAGCAGAGCATTATAGATTTGTTTGAGGAAATGTTTGAGGATAAGGAAATGTTTATCATATCATATTTTGTATAATTGTAAATGATCACACACTAAAAAAAGACTGGAAGGATACACACTAAGACTTTAACAATGACCATCTGTGGGTAGAGGGAATACACAGGCCAGTAATTTTTTCTTCCATTTACTTTTCTATTTTTCCAGTTTACTCCAGTAAACATGTATTTACTTTTGTAAAGGGAAGAGTGAGATTTTGCTGTGTACCTAACATTCTACTTGTGTTATCACTTTGAAGTTCTCTCAATGTACTGTTGTTGTATATAATCCCTGACACTCAGATTGGTGGCTATTTTGAGGGAGGTCTTTCAGGAACATAGGTGGTGGAAGTGAGATGAAAAGCCAGGTCTGTATGGCAGACTCTTCCATGGGCCCTGCTGCCAGAAACTTCTGGTAGTGACCTGCCTACAGCTCTTCCTTCCACAAGCTTAAGCTGTAGCTTACAGGGGTGCTTTTTGTTTTCCAGATGCTTTATCCGCATTTAGGTCTTTCCACTTTTGCTTATTTTCCTTTGACTGAAATGCCCTTTTTACTGGGAGACATCCTTCAAGACTTAGTTCGATTTTTCCATACCCTATGAAAGCATCTCTAGTTACTTTTTCTTCTCTCTTCATATTTCAACCATTTGTTGAAGCAGCACTTAGCCTGCCTTGCATTGTATTCTGTCTTGCATTGTATTCTGTTAGGCTATGTCTGCTTTCCCCACACTATGAATGTTTCACACAGGAGTCATTCATCTTTCGATCCACACTTTTTAGTGCATAGTTTTGTTTTGTTTCACTTTTAAGTGGAAATGTATATAACTGGCTCATTCATAAAGGTTTCTTTTGTCACCGTTCACTATCCTCTCTTCCAGTGTGCTTTTTATTTTAGCTTATTGAGATGTGATTTCTATACCCTTTCATATAAAATTTACCCTTTTAGGGGTGCCTGGGTGGTTCAGTCAGTTAAATGTCTGACTTTTTTTTTTTAATTTATTTTATTTTTGAGAGACAGAGAGACACAGAGAATGATCAAGGGAGGTGGCAGAGAGAGGGAGACACAGAACCCGAAACAGGCTCCAGATTCTGAGCTATCACAGAACCCCACACAGAGTTCAAATCCACGAACTATAAGATAATGACCTAAACTGAACTTGGGCACTTAAACGACTGACCCACCCAAATGCCCTTTGTGTCTGACTTTTAATTTTGGCTTGGGCCATGATTCTCATCAGGGTCATGGGATCATCAGGGTCTGGAGGAACAGAATATTTAATAACTGGGAGAAGAAAATGATATTAAGAACAATATTTATGCAAATTACGTAATACACATCAAATGCAAAAAGCATAATTTAAAATTTGTTTTTGATACTTTAAAAGTAAGCTATGAGGTCCATGTACAAAATTAAGTAGGATATTTACCTTTAACTGATAGTGAAAATTAGGAGTCAAGATATGAATTCTTAGATATTGACATTGTAATAGCTCTATAACATTTAATAACTGGTTACTATCCAGTTACATTTTTTCTCTTTCCTTTCTCCTTTCCTTTCTTCCTTCTTTCTCTTTCCTTCCTTCCTTCCTTTCTTCTTTCTTTCTTTCTTTCTTTCTTCCTCTTTCCTTTGTTCAGAATTCCAACTTCTTAAAGGAATATCAATTTTACTGGCTAATTCTATCAGAGCCCATGTTTGTCCCATATCAAATAGGATCCAGCCTATTCCTAGGTATAAGAGTATTTGTACAACTGAATGAGAAATCCTATTGATACAATTCCTTTCTACAAACATTTGCCAAAATGTCATTGTCCCTCTAATGAAGAAAATGAAGAAAAGAAATTATAATAATATAAGGAATATATTATATAAATAAGGAATATTATATAATATAAAAATGCTATATATATGCACTCATATATGTTTATATATAAATATATATTATGTTTATGCTAGAATTCAAGGCATTTAAAATCAGTGCCTTTTGTATTAGAAAAATCCTCATTTCCTCATTCTATATTAGAGTGTTACTATGTCCACAAATCTTCTTTGAAAGTGGAAATAGTGCCTTATAATAATCTATAAGAGCAGAGCACCAAAAGGTCAGTGGTTAATATAAGAGAAAAAAATCTCCAGAAAGTCCTTGGGAGAAAAGGAAGGAAAGAAGGAATGAAGGAAGGAAGGAAGGAAGGAAGGAAGGGGGAAAGGATGAAAGGGATATTTTGAGGTGACAGAGAAAGATTTAAATTATCTCAGTGTTGTTTTCATGTAGCCAATCTTTCCTTAATTCTTTAAAATTTGATACTTCATATGAGTCGTATCTCTATTAACCAGAGTGTTTTCCTAACATATTTTTCTAACCAGACAATTATCCTAACATTTAGCTTCATTTCTCACTGAAATAAAACACTGTAATTGATCGATGTAACAGTTAACATTATCTATTCAAGTTTTTTCCTTTATTTCAGTTCTAATTTTGTTTTTGCCCCGTCTAAAGTATTGCATAAAAGCATTTATTGAATTTTCTTGAAGTATTTCAGTTTATATTCCTAAGAATATATTTCAAATAAATGTAAGAAATTTGCCAAATGGGTTGCTTCTACTAAAGGAGAGGCTATCAGTCAGTAACAGGCCTTTCAGTAAAACCAAAGGAAGTAGCATCTATTTATGTGCATTTTATTGCTAAGAGCACATTTTATTGCTAAAAAGGTACAGAGTCCAAGAACTTAATGCATTGATGACAATATCAGACACTGTATTTGCTTTTGTGTGTGTGTGTGTGTGTGTGGTTGTGAAAAGAGTAGCCAAAATTAATAATCTCATTTATATAAATATTAGCTATGAAATTCACAGAAGGACTTGTTTCTTTGTTTTTTAGATACATTTAAATAAATATTTTTGGTGAAATTTTGAAGACAGTAATACAAATACTTTGAGGAAAAATTAATATATTCAATAAATTTAATAAGCTGAAGTAGAAATCTAAAATGTTCACTTGACACACTAGAGAACATTTGTGATATTTTACTAAAACTTACACGGAAGGATTTTGAGAAAAATAAAGCTTCCTGATTATGTAAATTAAGTTGGAAAAAGAATTGAACAGAAATTCATCTAAGTGTCTGTGTCTTATAAGTATTTGTTGTAAAATTTGAGGAAAGGAGCTTTTAATATGTGATGAAGTGTTAAGTGGTCCTTTTTTATTCAAAACAAGTGATAGCTGAATTCCATTTTCCTTCTTTAAATGGAACATCATTAAATTGTTTGCATTTTGTAAGCTTCACTTTGAACAATAGTAATAGTTCCTAAAAATGCACATAAAATGAATATTTAAACCAAATAGTACATGACCTTTAAACCAAGTACTGTTTTAAATTAAGTACCACGTCATCTTGTTTTTTAAACAAAGTAGTACTTTGTAAAAGTAAGAAGTATACATTAGTAAGGTTAATCTCAATGTCCCTATTTTGACTTTATTTTAAATAAAGATGTACTGTAACAATTATTTTGCATTATTTATATGTTTTGTTTTGTTTTTTAGAAAAAGTTACTTTCTTAGTATACTAAATATCAGCCTGGTAGGAAATCATTATCTTCACATTCAGGCAGAGCTTCAACCCTAGCCTTTTCAGAGGATTTAACCTGACTAATATGGCCCTAACTATATTTTTCTTTTCCTGATCTCCATTACAAGCAATATTTACACAACTAATCTAGCACTAGTGGTTTTTTATTTTCCATTTACTTTTTTTTCATATGAATGTCTTTAAAGCAGACACCATGCATCAGTCATCTGGCTGTTGCATCCCATGCAGAGCTGTGAGTACTAAACCAATTTCATACTTTAGGAAAGAGTGTGGGCTCTGGGACCAGATAGGTTTGGATTTTAATTCTGGCTCTGCCACTTTATAGTTATGATCTTGAAATAGTTTTTCCTCAATTTCCTCCTCTTTAAAACAATAAGAATATATGAGTTAACTCATTTAGCAAAGATCATCTCAAAACCATGCCTAGCCCTCTAAACATTTCTACTCTTCAATATATGTCATTTTTATTCTCCTGACTATCTTCACTTCTTTTCACAAGTGCTGGCAAGTTTTTTTTTTTTTCTTTTTTTTTTGTCTTTACTTTACCTGCCGCCCCCATTCCCCACT
Source organism: Proteles cristata cristata (assembly GCA_017311185.1). NCBI lineage: Eukaryota > Metazoa > Chordata > Mammalia > Carnivora > Hyaenidae > Proteles > Proteles cristata. Next base: position 2,850,595 of record JAESUZ010003705.1, on the reverse strand, counting down.
TTTTAATGGTTTCTTTTTGGTGTGTCCCCAGTTCAAAAACTACATAAAAGACCTGGTAGAATTTTATTTACATTTGAAAAAGTCTTGGCCCGGAGGCAGGCACAAACAAAAACAAAAACAAGGACACAACTTGGATTTACTAAAGAAATCACTCATGGTTGTTAGGATCGGTTTGAGGTCTTATGCTTCACCGTTCTGCTTGCAAAATACTGAATGTTTATTTCATGAAATAGTTCAAAGAATTAGGTCATTTGTTTAAGCACGGATATAAGAAGACCAAGGTGGTAGGTCAAATCAACATGTGGTTAGCTGGTTTCACTGGATTTGGTGGCTTTGACTGTATTTGTAACCTAAAGCAGCCAAATGAATAACTTATTTATACCAATCAGAATCCACCTCCATCTATAAAAAAAGAAAAACCCACATTCTTTTCCTGTTTGATACTGTTAATGTAGCCGCATTGTTTTCCATGAAAAGCAATACCATAACTCGCTCATATTGATGGGAACATTGGAAACTCTAAATGACTTTGCCATGATTATATAGCTTCTGAATGTCTTGCTTCCACAATATCACATTTTCTCCCCACTAAGGAGCTGAGTGTTTCTTTAACACCTGTTTTATGTCATGTTATATAAATTCCTTTCATTTTACTTACATTGAGAAGGGTTCCCTCCTATTGCTCTACTCTCCAGGGGTGAAGGTATAGCTGGAACATGTTATGGTATGGAAATTACTTCTACAAAAGTGCACTGACAATTGTTATTATTAACACAATTGATCACTAAGTTCTTATGTCTCAAAAGAGAGGGTCAAAACATTGCTAAACAGACCCAGATTCTACTAGACTATCATGAGGATGATAATTTGGTGAAAAATTTAATGATAGCAGAAATTTTGAAACTCTTTCAGCATTGGTTAGGTAAATAGCATTAGAACCTGTCAGCTAACTGATTCATTTATCTTCTTTAGTCCCACCATTTGGTACCTCAGCCTCCAACCACTCAGTTTTTAGCATTGTGGGAAAGGTTTCCTTGGCATCACTTATTGCCATTAAAGCACTTCCCTCCTGAATGTTGGCTGCCAAGTATGTGGTATCCTGTGGAGCTAGAGGATGAGGACATAGATTGCAGTGAGGCTGAACAGTTTGCACTTCCTAGCAGTGACACCAGACATCAATCTTTCCTAAAGACAGCCGAGAACACACGGATATGAGAACTCCTTAGAAAGAACAAGTGAGGCATTATCCAACCCTCCGAAAAATGCCACCAAAGCATTTTTCTAGTAAGTTTCTCAAGGATGAAAATGTGTTGAAATAATTTACATTGTGATGTCGATTGTTTCACAAAACAAATAAAAAGAAGTCTCTATAAGGTAGATATTTATAAGGTTGAAATTACTGACGGTCTACTGTTCGAGAATCATTTAATTGCATCTCAGAGTATGTGTTGCATGTTTTACATGTGCACATCAGCTGGCCTTGCAAAATAATACTAATTTGGTCACAGTTAATCTTTTTCACATGGTCTACAGCATCAAACATGACATCATTTTAAGAAATCATTTTATGTAATTCTGCAATGCTAGCAGAACTTGATGGGTTTTGTTTTGTTTTTGTTTTTGGTCATTTGACAAGATTTTAGACAAGTTAATCACAAGAAAAGAGAAAATTATTAGAAGAAATGTGTTAAAATCATTGTTGTGACCGCTACTGATTTGTTGTGCTATCTACTAATAGATGTGTGGCTGCTCAAATTCACATTGCTCTGCAAAGTTCAGAGATCAAGGCAAGTTATTGTGGACTCCTGTGTTAGACTGTACTGAGAAATGGCTAATATGAGTTTTGGACTTTGATAATATTTTGCTTCAGTTCTTTTAAACTTTAACCAGTTTAAATGATCTTCATTGCATGCATAGCAACATTACAAATATTAGTTTCTGATAGTAATGACATTATAACATGTTTCTAGCAATTTGTTTTTGAAATTACACTTATACACAATGCTATTCTAGAGAAGAGCATTTTTTTTTTTTCAATAAAAGATATGGTTATTGTTATTTGACCAGTAGGATTTGGACCACTTCACAGTATAACCACAGATATTTGGAACAATAGAAAAGATGCAGAAAGAGGATGTGTGGAGGCCATGACTGACTTCCTTTGGATTTTCCTAGCAAGTTCCATAATGCTGCAAAAGAACCACATGGATAGCCTTGTGTGTTTTCACCTTTTGTTTTGTTTTCTATTTGGGCATTTAAAAATGATCAGGAAGTTTTGTGTAGATATTTATTTGCTTTTGTTTTCATTGTTTGAGGCTTCTCACAAGAAAATATGACAAAGTGATATGTCTTGTTCATATTATCCCAACCTCAAAAGCATATAAAAAATATATATGTCTCCAGGTAAAGATTAATTTTGTGATAAGGTATGTTTAATTGTAAGCAAATGGCATAGCTCTAGTGGGGACATTCTGCAAATAGTTACAAAATCTGCACACAGCACTCCAGGTAGACAGGCTCCAAGTTGGGATATTCTAACTTTAGGAGCAGAGGGGCAGCATACACCATATGATAATATTTAATATATTTTGAAGAATTAGAGGAGAATGTTCTTTGGTATGAAAGCTATCTTATTACTCTAGATTTTGAGTATGTCAAATACAGTTTTTGAGTTTTTCATGCTCTCTTCCCTATAGGGGAAAAAATGTCAAGTCTTTGAAGAAAGACTATCTTACATTCTATTATTTGCCTTCACAAATAATCATGTTTCTCGATGTTAGCTTTGGCATTCAACAACATATTTTCTCATTTTTTTAATGTTCCTGTTACTGATAAAACCAACTCTTAGGCCTGTTTGCTGCAGTGTATTAGAAGAAAATATCACAAGCTTAAGTAAAGTCATTTTAAAAAATTTATTTATACAGAAATATTGGCTTTTGTTCTGATTATATAGTATGCCCTGCATAACTACCTAAAGAGAGGTCAGAGGGATATATAAAAGCACTGAGATCCTTCTGCTTTGAGATCTTCCCAGTCTATTCTCTCCCTTGGCTGGGAGTTAGGCAGACATAATGCCATTTAGAAGGAAAGGATAACAGGGGACAGAAAACAAGACAATTAAATACATCCAAGGTGTGATATGTATGAAATTCCCCCTCAGGAACTCAGACCTAGAAGTCAACAGGCACCTATAGACTGAAGTATTTGGGAGCCATCAACTTTTGGATAGCAATTATGAAGTCATTTCAAGTCATGGCACACCATGAAAACCAAGAAGTGAGGAGCAAAGTAAAATGAATTAGTCTCTTTAAATAGGTGAGTAAAGGGGAAGAGGTTAGCAAACTGCACTTGGCCTGAGAAATGGAAGAGCAGAACTGGGAGCAAGGGAAGGGAAAGCCAAAGGGAAAGGTTTTCATGATAGATGCAGTGGTCAAATGTTTAGAAAGTTCAAATAGAATGACACCAAAAAGAAGTCTTTAGTTTTTGACAAGAAAGAGGCCAGTAATGATTTTGGAGAGAAATAAGTGACATTATGAATGAGCTTAAGAATGAATAAGAGTTAAGAAAATAAATACATTGCTCTTTTAAGATGTTTGAGGTAAAAAAATTAAAGAAATGGAAGGCCAATGGATCATGTTTTACAAAGTGGAATATTTAGTTATCATTGAAATTAGGGAGAAGGAATAGCATAAAAGGGAATTAAAAAAAAACATTGCTTTTACTAATGAGAAAATACATATTGAACAAATAAAATAGTGTGACATGGTTATTGATTATTAAAATGAGTCAATTTTTATTAAACACATGTTTAATCAAGAAAAATATATTCATGTCTACTATGCAAAGGCACAATGAGGTGCTATAGAAAATACAAAGACAATTTAATCTCCCTCATTAAGAAGCTTATAAAACAGAGGAAGATGCAAAATAGTAGAGTATTCGTGATGTTAGAGGCCTAGGAATAATAAAGATTGGATAATAATTGTGACTGGGAGGGTTAGAAAAATGACATATGCAGTGGTCCTTGAAAGATGAAGAGTATTTTGACAGGTCACAGGGGACCATGAAAGCCCAGAGAACAGAAGAGAAAAGGGAAGATGCCTATTTTTTTAGTGTAACATTTCTGTGTCACAAACCGTTACTCTTCTGGTTTTACGTCAATCATTTAAAATATGTAAAAGCCACTCTTAGCTTGTTGGCTTTACAAAGCAGGTTGTGGGCTGGATTTGGTCCATGAATTAGTGCTGATTCCTGCTCTAGATTGTGAGTGATAAAAGGGCAGTATACCATATACATGGATATCACACTGTGAATATTTCTAGTTGCATTGAGGCCTCGATCGAGGAAAGCAGGACTGGAGTATGAAAGAAAGGGAGCAGGTGATACAATGGATTGGTGGAAAACCCATAGTGGAGTCTCACTGGAGGTGGCAGGGAGGAAACAGGCATAATTAAAGGTATAAAGTGCTATTACAAGAACAGATACAGAAACAGGAATTATGGGCAAAAAACAATGAATTCAGTTAAGAAATAGTATTTGGGTTTGAAAGTCTTATAGCCAAGAGGGTCATATTTGGGGGGTCTAGAGGGGAGACTTTGAGGTTACCTCTATTAGAATGGTGGTGGGTATGTTCCCACATAACACCTTCCATCTTTCAATGCCCAAAGGTCAAAGAATATTACACAAATCTTTCTCCAGTACCAGTAAGACTAGGTAGTCCTTGACATCCTCCCTTTTAAATCAGACGTACATTAAAATTTAAGAAGTACTTTGAAGGGAACAGAGGAAAGAGGAGAATAACTCATCAAAGTAACTAACATTCAATTCTAAGATATGTAACAAATGGCATTAACAGAGTGGGAAACAGCTTCCACTGTACAAAAGGTAAACTATCAGATGTAGATTGTGTCACCCAAAACCAGTAACAATGTTAATCTTTGTCAGAATGACACCTTTCACAAAGAATAGACTGACTTGTTCCAGTTGGGACATTCAGTTCTGATTTAATCTGGCACGTACATTGGACACCATAATATTTCTAACATATCCAGTGATATTATAAGTGTCTAACATAAAAACTACATATATTTGCTATTACGCAGTAAAAATTAGTTTCAAAGTATAAAGATAGAATGGTAAGACCAACAGAAAGCTCTTATTATTGGCAAAGGGATACTGGTGGGCTTTTGTTGTTGACAGGTAATCTCCATTTACTCAGGAGGGTTATCAGAGAGAATGAAGACCACTTTCTAACCATTGGTTTCGATGCCCTTTTTCCATGTTTCCTGTCTTTTACTGACAATCCTTGGTTGTTTTGGCTTTCCTATTCACTTCTTTAGGTTGCTCTCCTTTTAAACTTTGGGGGTTATTTGTTCTTGGATTCTGTGACTTGTAGAGACAAGTTATATAAATCATTCTTCTAAACATAATACAGCAGAAATTCATTGTGTCTCACCATAGGCAAGCACGCTGCACAGAAGGAGTGTCACAGAGTGCTTGCTAATCGTAGCCAACTCTACTGACATTCAGACAGCTCTTCTGCCATGATTTCCACCCCCTGGTTGTGCTAATTGGGTCATTATGAAGGTGAAATATACGTCATTAAGTAGTCTGGAAGATTTCTTGCTTTTAATCTGTGAAAGTGTGTTCCTTTCTTAAACTCTGAATATATTGTAAGAGTCTTATAATAAAATCACTAACTTCTCCATAACCTAAATCATGACATTAATGTGACTGCTGACAACCAGGAATCAGGCACTAGAATTTGGTTTTATTCAATGGATAAGTAATTTTCATGAGACATAAACATTGTCAAATTTGTAATTATTTTGAAACATAATACTGTTAACTTATATTTGAAAGATTTAAAAAAATAATATTTATTTTTGAGAGCAAGAACATGAGCAAGGAAGGGGCAGTGAGAGAGAGAGAGAGGAGGGGAGACATGGAATCTGATGCAGGCTCCAGGCTCTGAGCTGTCAGCACAGGTCCTGATGCGGGGCTTGAACTTGGGAATGGCGAGAGAATTACCTGAGCCAAATTTGGATGCTTAACCGAATGAGCCATCCAGGCACCCCTTATTTCAAAATTTTTTTTATCTAATTCTGCCAACATTTGCAGATAGGGATAGTTTCCTTATGGACATGGCTAATTTTCCACATGGTTGAAAGGTATGGGAATCTCTCTTAATCAAAAATACCTCTTCACTGGCCTGTTTTATTTCTGGAAATTTCAATATGCATATCACTTAAGAATATGTTTGCAATGATATGTTTTCTACTGAATGGAGAAGAGCTCTCTGTATGCATCAGCAGTCCTATAAATAAGGATTCTGTAGCAGACCACCTGACCCATGGCCTATGGCCAGGGAAATGTAAGTTTGAACTGAAAGAAAACTAGGTGGTTACTTAGTCTTGTCAATAGCAGCACAGAAGCCTACTAGGAGTAGAGGAATATAAATAGAGAATGATGGAGGTTAGAGAAGGAAGACGGTACACTGAAATCTAGCTGTCTTATTTATAGCATTACTTGCAGGCAACTGTGCACATATGCTTGTAACAGAATGGACAGTATAATCATCAGAATGAAGTTAGTGATAACTCCAGGTAGCAGAAGAAACAGGAAAAACCCACAGGGTATGTTTTGGATTTCTTGTAATCATCTCTTGTAAGCAATCATTTTGGAAATTTAGTTACAATAAAATATATTACTTTGAGTTATGCTACTTGGAAGTTGTGTTTAGAAACATAGGTACCAGTTTGTTCGATATGGTAGAAAGTACTTTCCCCATAAATTTCTAGTCAGTAGAAAGTGATGAGTAATGAAGACTAGATTTGTAGTAAAGGCACTGACATTGGTGGTTACGACATCACATTCATAGGTGTTAAGAGCAAAAGAAAGTAGTGAGGATGTAGTTCAGTATTTTCACTGAGTTACAATAAATCCTAGTGACTTAACACAGTAAAGATTTATTTCTCACTAACATCCTGGTTAAATATGGGTAAGTGAGACACCCTACCCTATGCTTTCATTCAGACATCCAAGATCTTCTGTCTTTTGTCTTTGTATATATATCCCAGGGCATCAGTATCCTCTGCTGAATATTCTTTATGTTGTTTGCAGGGGAAGGGGAACAGAGAGAGTGGAGGAGTCACAATGGTTTTTTTACCTCTTCCTGAGGTTACACACCATATTTCCCCTCACTGCATCACTGAGAATCAGTCACAGCACTTACAGACGTGTAATGGGGCTAGAAAATATTGTTTCTGCAACTAATAATAAAAATTATAAATAAACTAGAATAATAATCATTATTTACCTTAGGGAAATCATTATATCTCATTATATTTCCATTTTCTTATCTATAAAATGCAAACCATACAATTATCTTAAATTCTAGTGTAGTTGTGGGTAACATATGAATTAATACATTAAAAGTGTTTAAATATTTTCTGGTACACGCTAAGCACTTTCATGGGTTTATAATCATTGCTGTTAATATTATTATGGTTGTAACTTATTAATCAATCTCATCTTTGAGTAAACACCGGTAGGGACTTTTCTAACTGTTGAGGTAAGCAGTCTATTAACATTGAATTGCATGAGATACTGTGAAATCTCATTTCTAGGACATTTTGAAAATAGGCAATAAAGGAAGGTCAGGAAGTGATAAGTCACTCAAACAGAAGAAGAGGGAGTGTCTTCTTACATTCCATGGAAGCCCTGATTGTAATAATCTTTTTTCTAATTAAAAAAAAAAAATTTAGGGGCGCCTGGGTGGCTTAGTCAGTTAAGCGTCCGACTTTCGCTTAGGTCATGATCTCGCGGTTCGTGGGTTCGAGCCCCGCGTCGGGCTCTGTGCTGACTGCCAGCTCAGAGCCTGGAGCCTGTTTCAGTCTGTGACTCCTCTCTCTCTGACCCTCCCCTGCTCACGCTGTCTCTCTCTCTCTCTAGAAATAAATAAAACATTAAAAAAAATAAAAAAAAAAATTTAAACATTTCTGAGAGAGAGCCAGCATGAGCAGGGGAGGGTGAGAGAGAGAGATATACAGAATCTGAAGCAGGCTCCAGGTTCTGAGCTAGCTGTCAGCACAGAGCCTGATGCAGGACTCAAACCCACGAACTGTGAGATCATGACCTGAGCCGAAGCCAGATGCTCAAATGACTGAGCCATCCAGGTACCCTAGTAATCTTTAAAAGCTTTTATAAATCAATGACTATAAAGTGAGGCAGAACACTGTGCAATTTATACAGAATTATATTTATTATAAGGTATATAAAACTTTTTTGAATCAGCCAATCCTTTCTATGCCTTCTTAAAAAAAATTTATTTGGTTTTAGGTACTTTGAGGTATTTCTTTTTTTTGTTTGTTTGTTTTGTTTTTTTTTCTAAATTAGAATACCTAAACAAATATTTGTGTATAGTACACATTCAATACATTAGTGCTAAATAAGTTTTTTAAAAATCTACAACTTAAATGTCATATGATTAAATGTAATCTTAATTCTTAGACTTTCTCAAATGCAATTAAAAAGAATACAATTGACATAATTGTGGATATGTCAAAATTGTAAAATGACATTTCTGTTGTAATAAAAATATATCTGTCAGGTAGCAATAAGATAGTTATCAATGTGATTTTGATTAGTTTTGCGATTTTGTTTAAATAACTCAATAATAGGCATTACATTATTTTTTGTGCATTGTATAGAAGCAGAAGTTTGAGGGGTTTTTTTAAGTCATCTTTTTCCTTTCCAGTTTTTATTTAAACCTGTGTTAGTTAATATATGGTGCAATATTGATTTCAAGAGTAGAATTCAGTGATTTGTCACCCACATACACCACCTAGTGCTCATCACAAGTGCTTTCCTGAATACCTATCACTGATTTAGCCCATCCCCTGCCCATTTCCCCTCCATCAAACCTCAATTTGTTCTGTATCTAAGAGTCCCTTAAGGTCTGTTTCCCTCTCTGTGCCACCCCCTTCTCTATTATTCACCTGTTTTGTAGAAACAGAATTTTGAATTGAAAAAATTATATAAATTCTTAAGGATTTTTTTTTACTTCATACTGAAAATCTGTATTCTCTTTTGCTTAAATTTTGAAATTATATAAACAAATAAATGGAGAACTCTCATCCTAAAATTCTACATGATAGAATTTAAAAGCTTCCATTTGAATATCATGTTTTAAAAAAGTATTAAAGTTGTGCTTCCTAGAAAGATTAGAGTGACTATTTAGTGTTTGTGAGAATTTTAGTGCCATCATGTTTACCCCTCTGAAAGAAATGATTTAGTATCTATATGTTTCCAAACATTCTGATAAGAAGAGAAAAAATTGGTCAATTCTTTATTTGACTGGTTTCTGTGATGCTACACATCTGGATATATACAAAACCTGTCGAACAAAAATGTGGAGGTCCAGCCAACTTGTCAATTTTATTCTCATTGGTTTGACATTTTTAGATATACTTAGCAATTTGTGTTTTGATAGTTAGTGGGCAAAGTATAGATTAGAATAAATTCCAACAAAGAATATCAGTCTCATTGAATAAATTGGCACTGGCATCAATTTTATCATCATTATTTCATTGGCTATTACAGGAAGAGCATGAAGTTATGTTGATAAAATGGAGAAATGTATTACGCTAAGTAAAAGAAACCAGACTCAAAAGGCTAAATATGTTGTAATTTATTTATGACATTCTCAAAAAGGCAAAACTATAGGAAAGAATTCAAATCAGTGGATGTGAGAGATTGGGAGAATGGGGCCAAGGGGATTGACCACTATATTATCCACTTCTTTGTAACACATTAGTCGCTTATCTCATAGTCTCTGTGGGTCTGGAATCTGGGCACAGCTTATTAGTTGAGGGCTTCTTGCTCAAGGTCTTTCATAAGGTTGTAGTTAAGCAGTTAAGCTGTCTGCTAGCTGCAACATTACATGAAGTATCAGCTGAGGGAAGAGCTGCTTCCAAACTCACTTACATGGTTGTTGGCAGGATTCAATCCCTTGTGGAGTTTGAGCTGAGGTGCTTAATTCCTCACTGGTTAGTTTGAGGCCTCTCCTAATTCCCTACCATATGTGCTTTTCCTAAAGGCAGTTCACAACATGGTGGCTGACTTTCCTTAGAGCATTTGAGAATATGAGAGCACCCAAGACATAAGCCTCTGACTTTTTACAACCTAGTATCAGAAGTAACATCCCATCACCTTGCCAAAATTATATTCATTAGAAAGGAATTATTAAATCCAGTCCACACTCAATGGGAAGGATTATATAAGGGATGAACATCCATGAGGAAAGAGTCCCTAGGGCCCTCCTATAGGCTCCCTCCCATAGGCAACCCTCCGGAGCCCAGTGATTCATTTTTCTGCTACAGTCAGAACACCCTCACCTTCCCCAAAGTTCCAAGAGTTTTATTCCATTACGTTATCAGTTCAAAGTCCAGAATCTCATCATCTGATCAGGGAGCCATGTTAGAGTTTACTACCCACAAGCACAAAGTACAATGAGGAATTTTTTGGATTGGTTGGAATTGTCCTGTATCTTGATTGCAATTATACAGCTGTATTGGTTTGGTAAAAATTCATGTTACCCCATACTAAAGAGATGGATTTCACCATATGTAAGCTATACTTCAATTTAAAAAAGAATAGAAAAAGTTAACAAACTCAAGAATGTAACATATATATAAACACAGGTATTGTGTTAAATTTTGGCCAAATTGAGTGATTGGTCAATGCACTAATAAAATATATTTATACAAATCTATACTTTAATACCGGAAAGTAACGTACTGTTTCTAGCTATATTATTGAATAGCCATAATAACATATAGTATGCTTGTAAAATCAGTAATTTGCTCATAGGAAAAGAAAATTGTTATGGACTATAGCTTATAATTACATTAGTTCATTGATACAAAGAAATATATTCCTAAAATGTTATTTTTTCCTCTTTAATATTTGTTTTCTTCCTTAGAACAGATAATTCATCAATTCAAATATTCATGAAAATGAACATGTTTGCATGTGCACTATTGTGAAATTTTCCATAAATTTCATTTTTATAACCACTTTGTAAATGATCTACTTCAAGTAAGGTGCATATAAACTGTGGGAAAAAAAAGTTATATTTTCTGTTTTTTCCTAGTTCTGAAAAGTGACAGAGGTAAGGCAGTAAGATCCAGTTTCTGTACCCTGTTTATACAGCTGTACTTCATTGAACAAAGTCTTGTGTTACACACAGTTTGTGATAGGAAGTAAATGCTTTTAAAACAACCAAAGAGATAGGTCTTTAACCTCCACCTTTGTGGATTTTTTTGTTCCACCATTTAGCTTCTGTGGAAGTTATAGAAAGTAGTTTAAATATATACTATTACTCTCTAATTGGGATCATCTCATTAGCTCATTCCCTTCTGAATTCATAACATGCATGCGTTATGATGAGTTTTTAAAGTAAATTCCAAAAAGACCAACAAAATGGACCATGATTTTTTTATAATGAAGTTTTTGAGTAAAAATGTTTACTACTAGTTATGTTCTAAAGAGAAAATGATGTTTGGATTATTTCAGGGCCTAACTCTGCAAAGAATTTTAAAAGGCTTAGTAGATTCATCAAATTTATTATGTCTTAATGGTCTGTCACACAATATTTGAAGATAACAAGGGCTACAGGATTCTTTGTATATCTCTTAAGTGAAGCTGTATAAACTAGTCAATACAACAGAGATTAAGGTCCTAGGTTATTTCACGGATTATGATTGGGAAATTTGGGGTCATTATGATGAAGTAGTTTTCATTTGTATGAGAGCAATTTCCTTAATTGGTTGAGCAGAAATATAGGGTCATTATTAGGAATGATTAAAATGTCGACCAATCAGGGTGCCTGGGTGGATCAGGTGCTTTTGCATCTGGCTCTTGACTTAGGCTCAGGTCATAATCATATGATTTGTGGTTTTGAGCCTTACGTTGGGCTCTGTACTGATATCGTGGAGCCTGCTTAGCATTCTCTCTCTCTCTCTCTCTCTCTCTCTCTCTCTGCCCTTCTCCCACCCAAGTGCTCTGTTGCTCTCTCTCAAAATAAATAAATACACTTAAAAGAATATCAACCAATAAGGACGTAATTTACATATAAACTTATGGTTTATGAAAATACTTACCCCCCCCGAAAATATATAACTTTAATAGTAGTGACTTCTGATGGGGACTTCTTTTCATAAGTCTGATCATTATCTTTCCATGTTAACAGAATTAAGTCCTTCTTAAATCTGAGCTATCATTTATTTACCAAAAATTCTTTTGCAGTTTTATTTGGTAACTCCTACATTGTCCAGAGAGTTTTCATTTCTTAAATGGAAAGCTGAGAAGTCCACCCAGATTGGTGGCGAAGGGAAAATATAACTATTTACAGCTCCATGATTTTCATAAAATCTTCTAACAAATTATTCTGCCATGTGCCAGGTCTTTTAACTACTAGTATAGGGCTACTGTAAAGATCAATATCCAATGTTTCCATTAGGTTCACTGTTCAGTCCCCATTTGTGCAAGACTAAAAAATTTAATTTCTAATACATATTGCCATGGATACGGTGATCATATCACATGGTTAATTTTATCTCCTATATTTATAGCAAAGAACTTAATTATAGTTAGTTTAGAACTAAGAACATACTTTCTAAGAACAGTTAAAAACTAAATGGACTTGGGGCGCCTGGGTGGCTTAGTCGGTTAAGCGTCCGACTTTCACATAGGTCATGATCTCGCGGTTTGTGGGTTCGGCCCCGCGTCGGCTCTGTGCTGACTGCCAGCTCAGAGCCTGGAGCCTGTTTCAATCTGTGACTCCCTCTTTCTCTGACCCTCCCTGCTCACGCTCTCTCTCTCTCCTAGAAATAAATTTTAAAAAAAAATTTAAAAAAACCCTAAATGGACTATAATGTGGTATCTATAATTCTGGCAGGAAATAAAAAATATGCACAGAATGAAAAATGTGGGCTTATATTCTATCTCCTAAGGAGGTCACTACAATGACATTTTGTTGTAGAAAAAACAAGAAACTATCCCTTTGAGATGTAAATGAATTACAAGGCTGTATGTGAATAGTCTGCATAATACTTGATGAAAACATATAACATACATTTCTTATTTTAAGGATAAACAACAATTATGTGTGAAAATTTTTAAAATGATGACATTTTTGTAAGGTATTGCAAGAGCTCTATGCGAAGTATTAACTAATATATTTCTGTAAACAAAAAAGAATTGTTAGATAGGACCAAGTATTACTCTGTTCTCCCTCTTATTCTAATAGACAGATTTTGAGACATTTAAAAAGCCATCAGGAAGGAATTTTATTTACTATTTCATTCCATAATTTATCCACCATTTCTCCCATTATATTATTCTTCTTTAATTATAAATATATTATCACATACTGAAAAATCATCACCATCCATTGACTGCATTGTTATAACATTGATGGTTAGCTTTTATGATTTGTCATATTATAAAAACACATTAGCTAGTATAAATTTTGGAAGTCGTTTCAGCTTGCTGGAAGTATTTCATTATATCACATATACTATGCATACTTATTGGCTATGTTTCAATTTTCTTATTTGTTTGTAATTAATACCCTCTCTGTTTCCAAAAGTCATTTGAAACAGCTTATTTCAATTATAATTATATTGGCTAGGTTTTTCAGAGATGTTCCAGATTTTTCTTCCTCACTTAACAAGAGCAAAATACATAACTGAAAATGTAAGTTACTTTGTTCTTATTCTCATGGCTCATTTCAAATTATGTGTTTTGCAGAGGTTAATATTATGTGGGCTGGACACCAAACCCACCACAGTTCTGAAGACTATAACTTATCCACAGCCCTGAGACAATCTGTTTTCCAAATATATACTTCCTGGGTAAGTTGTATAAAATTGAATAAGTGTGATAACATAATACATTTTTTGTTTTTGTTTTTGTTTTTTTTTTTAATTTAAATGTTTTGATGGGGCACCTGGGTGGCTTGGTCGGTCGACTTTCGCTTGGGTCATGATCTCGCGGTTCGTGGGTTCGAGCCCCGCGTCGAGCTCTGTGCTGACTGCCAGCTCAGAGGCTGGAGCCTATTTCAGAGTCTGTATCTCCCTCTCTCTCTCTCTCTGACCCTCCCCTGCTCATGCTGTCTCTCTCTCTCTCCCCTGGAAATAAATAAAAATATTAAAAAAAAAATTTTAAATGTTTTGAGACAGAGTGCAGGTGGGAGAGGGCAGACAGAGGGAGACATAGAATCCAAAGCAGACTCTAGTCTCTGAGCTGTCAGCTCTGAGCCTGACACGGGCTCGAATTTACCAACTGTGAGATCATGACCTGAGCTGAAGTCAGATGTTTAACCAATTGAGCCACTCAGGTGCCCCTATAGTACATTTCTTAAAGTCTCAGTGGTTTCTATTTCCTCCAACTAACCTAAAATAAAATGTTTTACTAATGCTTTTTCTTCTAAGACAAGACACATATGAAGCAAGTGGTATTTTGCAATGGTAGTCTTTTACCTGATAAAACAAAACAAAGCAAAACAGCAAAGAAACAATTTCACCTTGAGGTATACAGCAAGATGGGAGATTGGACTGTCTACTTATTTTTATTTACTATAACCAATGAGAGTGATGTATAGACAATGTATCTCAATTCATATATAATATGTAAAGAGATCATTAGAAACTTTTTTTTTTTAAAGTTTATTTATTTAGTTTGAAAGAGAGAGTGAGTGAGCAGGGGAGGGGCAGGAGGAAAAGAGAGAATCCCAACCAAGCTTCACACTGTCAGCATGGAGCTCGATACAGGGCTCATTCCCATGAACCATGAAATCATGACCTGAGCTGAAATCAAGAGTCAGCTGCCTAACTAACTGAGCCATACAGGCACCCCAAGATTTCATTAGAAACTTTTAAAAGAAGTTTTAAAAAAATCAGTTCCCATTTCATGCCCATGTGAAATCTACTTAAATTCTTTGCTTTTTATTTACATATTAGAACAGTTAATATGATGTTCAAAAAAATTTCGTCTCTAAAATATTTTTTCACGAGGAAATGGACGGACTAATGAAAACCAGAAATAGTCTGTATTTTTAAGTTTCTTCTGGTTCCCTGGGCAAATTTGACCCAATTGGTTATAGTCCTCATCTGTGATTGTCACTCTTTAGATCTCCATAAGTATCCAAATTACTGCTGCTAAGAGGCATACTGACTTAAATAAAAGGTCAGAGTTAGCAACACACTTACTTGTCTGCCTCTGTCGGTAGAGCACCTAACTCTTAGTTTTTTTTTCTTTTTTTTTTTTTTACAAATAGTTTATTGTCAAGTTGGTTTCCCTGTAACACCCAGTGCTCATCCCTGCAAGTGCCCCCCTCCATGCCCATCTCCCCCCTCCCCCCCACATCTATCACTCCTCAGTTTGTTCTCGGCATTCAAGAGTCTTTCATGGTTTGCCTCCCTCTCCCCCACCATTTCCCCCCTTCTTTTCCCCCATGGTCCTCTGTTAAGTTCCTCCTAATCCTCCTATACGTGCAAACATATGATATTTGTCCTTCTCTGCCTGATTTATTTCACTAAGCATAACACGTAACTCTTAATTTCAAGGTCGTGAGTTAGAGCAGTCGTTGGGTGTAGATATTACTTTAATAAAAGGAGAGGAGTGCCTGGGTTAAGTGTTGGACTTCAGCTCAGGTTCATGGGTTTGAGCCCCATATCTGGCTCTGTGATGACAGCTCACTCAGAGCCTAGAGCCTTCTTTGGATTCTGTATCTCCCTCTCTCTCTGACCCTCCCCTGCTCACACTGCCTCTCTCTCTCAGAAATAGATTAAAAACATTAAAATTTTTTAAAAGAAGAAAGTGTTACTAAAGAGTAAGTGCATTCATCAATAAGCTATTTGCTAACTGTAAATTATAATGTTACAGCATATGTACGCTTCATCATAGTTTGCAACACACTTTTAGATATTGGTTATTGAATACTTTCTGTGTTCCAGACAATCTTAAGATTTCTTTACACATTAATTTACTTGACTTCATGGCATGTTTAAGAGATATGAATCATGTCTCTTAAAATGACAAAACTCATCATTTTAAAATGAATGTTATAATAGTATCTGTCTCTTGAGAAGTTTAAAAGAAGACCATGGGGGAAGGTAAGGGATAAAAAGTTACAAACAGAGAGGGAGGGAGGAAAACCATAAGAGACTCTTAAATACAGAGAATAAACTGAGGGTAGATGGAGGTTTAGGGGAGAAGGGAAAGTGGGTGATGGGCATTGAAGAGGGCACTTGTTGGGATGAACATTGGGTGTTGTATGGAAGTCAATTTGACAATAAATTATATTAAAAAATAAATAAAGTGAAAAATAAAAATAAATAAAATGATGGAACTGAGCTCATAGTTCAGTTATAAAATTAGTAAAAGGAAGAATTGAATTTGAACTCATTCAACCTGGCTGCAGGGTCCCCAATCTTATCTTCACACCAAATACTCTTTTATTTGTCTCTATATTTTTTTTCACTTATATTACTATGCTATATCTAGTATTGATATTATCAGGGAACCAAAAATCAGTGAGGTTAATTAACACTGCTAGTAAGTGACAAAGCCGCATATTTGAAACCATTTGCCTCATAACCAATAAAAATATATATACTGGCCTGTGTTCTAATCTAAACAGCAGCATAGGCAACACAAATCTGTAAATCAGTGATCGTACAAATACATTAGCTGAAAGAGATATTAAAAAGAATCCAAGCCCCACCTGCTACATCACACACCTGTGTTATAGCTTGTATTAATTTCTTAGGGCTGCCCTGATAAAGTATAACAGGCTGAGTAGCTTAGAACAACAAAAACATGTTGTTTTATAGTTCTGGAAGCCAGAAGTCTGAAATCAAAGTGTTAGCAGGGCTCTCGTCCCCTCTGGGAAGGTGATGTTCCATTACTCTCTCTGAATTTTCTAGGTTCTAATAGTTCCTTGACATTTGGAAGCATAAGGCCAGTCTGCATATGGTGGTCTCCCAGTTTTTATCGAGATTTTTCTTTTTTTATTTATGTAAGGACACCAGACATTGGTTTAAGCCCCACCTACTCCATTATGAGTGCATCTTAACTAATTATATCTGTGAGAACTGTATTTCCAAATAAGATCACATTCTGAGGTAGGGTGTAGGATTTTAACCCATGAATTTTTGGGGGGTCACAATTCAATATATAACATGCTCTAAGCAATATATAAGTGGAAAAGAAAGAATAGATATTTTTTTCCATCTCTTTACACTTTGTGCTGGAACTCTGCGTGATTCAATGTGAAAGAAACTATGGCCTGTGTCACAGTTGGATAGCTCAACTGGCCTAGGGTTTGAGTGAATAAAAGGAACAGGCCTCTGTGAAGGGAGGGATACTGACTGTCCTCCCTTCTTAAGAAACAGCTTCATAATGCAAACTTTTATTATCCTGTACAAAATAGGCTAAACATGTGCCTGATTAAAATATTGATCTCAAAAATCTTTATTACTCTCCTGAGTTATATATTTCTCTTTGCATAAAGATAACTCAAGCCTCCGGTGCTTACATTTTGGGGGAGAAAGCCTCCAAGAAAAGACACAGGTGTATTTGAAGTTGCTCCAGGAAATTAATGCAGTGAGTAAATTCATTATCTGAGGAATTATCAAAGGAGAATTTTTATCAGAGCATCACAGATTTCAGAACTAGAAGAGATCTGGGAGGCAAAATATTTAAATCATCTATTTCAAAACCTATAAAATGAATCTCAGAGGACCCCACTGCATCATACAGCATTGAACATTGCCAGTTTGAATTGGAGTCCAGACCTCTGACTCCCAAGTTTATGGTAACCTTTCTCCTGGTTTCATTTGTGCCATTCCTCTTATTAAGTCAATGCATTCAAAGCTACATATTAGTGAAAACCTAAGTACAGGTTCACACCTATTTATTGCCAGTATAAATCCCTTTTACAACCTCATATCATCTTGCCAAGGACACAAAATATGCTGAGTGGGTAAATGAGCATTGGGAATGCATCAGAAGCTGCTAACTTGAGGAGGGGAGTGAGCTAGAGGGTTTGCCATGTGGGAAATGAAACGCAGAGACTGTGAAATCAGATTGGATTTTTGTCTAGCATTTGTAGGTCTGTTAGAAGATAACGTAGATGGTCTCAGGGTCTATAACGGTTAATTATCTGTAATAGGTCTTTCTAGACATTAAAATCAAAGAATATCACTAGTGGGTTTTTTTTTTTCATTTTCTTTGATTGTTTTGTAATATTCTTTTCATTAGTGCTGCTGCATACAGCAGATAAGTTGGTAGTTACTAAGGCAACAACGTATTATAGGACAAGTAATAAATATCTTTGAAGAGAAAATTAATTTGTGAAATGAAAAGTACAATTAATCTTAGAGTGCTTTTCTTTACTATTACTACAAAGATTAGGGTGGCACACCTGTCACTTAAAGTAGTTAAAGATGACAATTCAACTTTCAAGAATTCCTAACTATACTTTTTGTACTTTTTAAAAAGCTGTTTTTACCTTACATTTACCATTACCCATCCAAAAAGAAATGTGATGGATGGAGAACCATTTTAAGTGAAGCTTATTTACTATATACTGAAATATGTGCTTTTGCATGCTATTTCCATCTCTTACTACATGTCCTAATTGATACAATGGCTTAAACATGGTAGTCTTTCCCAATAATAAGTTGTGTCTAGATTCATAGATATTATGTTATATATAACAGTGCCAAGAAAAACACTTAATTTTCCTCCAGTGTTATTTGGATAAAATATGCAAATGCTAC
Organism: Proteles cristata cristata; assembly: GCA_017311185.1. Classification (NCBI taxonomy): domain Eukaryota; kingdom Metazoa; phylum Chordata; class Mammalia; order Carnivora; family Hyaenidae; genus Proteles; species Proteles cristata. The sequence goes on along the minus strand of JAESUZ010003705.1, from coordinate 2,831,744 downwards.
AGTTTATATTCAGAACATAGCTAGAAAGTACTAGAGAAATTAAAGAATGGGCCATGTCAAAGGGTTACAGGAGCCAACTTGAAAGAACACCTCATGGCCAAAATCTAGAACAACTTTAACAGTAAAATATATAATGTAGTATAGAGTTATAATCCAAAGTATAAAATAAGTATCTTTGAAATAAGCCCATACTGATAAAGATAAATGATTGAAAAACTAGATAAATGGGGTTGAATATATGGGAGAGAAGTTCCTTTAAAAAATTCTAAAAGAATCCCAGATAGTATGCATAGATATTTCACCCCTTAACCCCTGCCTTTAGGAAATAGCGTTTAATGTCTCCCTTATGCAGACCCCCTTTGAGTGTGGACTGTATTGAGGGCCTTCTGTACAAAGAATAGAGAATGAATAAGTGACAATAAGGATGTAATGGGATTTCGCTACACTGGTGGTAAGCATAGCATAATATATAAACTCGTCAAATTACTCAGTTGTACATTTGAAGGTAAGGTAACATTGTGTGTCAAGTATATTCAGACAAACACACAAACAAAAAGAAAAAACAGCCACCAAAAAAAAAAAAAGAGAGAGAGAGAGACAAAAAGTGAGGTTGGGGTGGGAGGTAACTTTAAAGTGGAGAAGCTTGGCAAACACAATCTCAGATAAAGTTTTCATTGTCAGTGATATCTTGTTGATAGCAAGTAACCTTTGATAAGATGTGATAATATTGTCCTATTGAATGGCCCTTCTTCCCTTTGGGATTTGTCACAGATATCCATAGCACTAGACTAACCATGAGAACAGACAGACATTTGTTGAACCCAATTGAGGAACATTCTACAAAATACCTAACAAGTACTCTCAAAACTGTAATAATGAGACACTAGGGACATTTGAGCAACTTTTACAGATCAAAAGAGACTATAAGATGTAAAGACTATGTAATATCACATCCTGGATGGAATACTAAACCAGAAAAAAAAAAATAGAGGGGAAAAAGCCTAGTAAAATCTAAACAAGATGTACAGTTTAGTAAGGAGTTTAGTTAATAATAATATATCAGTCTGTTTCTTAGTTGTGGTCATGCAGCAGAATAATATGTTAAGGAGGGAGACTGGGTAGAGGATATGTAGCAACTCTCTGTACTATTTTTGCAACTCTTACAAATAAAAACCATTATAGAATAGAAAAATACAATTATATGTACATACCTACATTCTCATAGAGCCTCTGTGGATGATATAATAACTCTATAAAAACTCCTTGGTTTTTAACCAACGAACAAAACAAAACCCCTTAGAACTTGCAGCAATAGCCATTGATTCCTGGGACCCCTAGAGCACCTAAGGAACAGTGATTCAGCCAGAATATCTTAAACTGATTCTAAGGTAACTCTTTATTTTTCCATTCTTAATCCCTCAATCCATCACCCATTCTTACCTTTCCAGAATGCCAGCTTGGAGCAGGCTAAATTGCTCTCTAGCTTTGAGAAAGGAATTTCACAGACTCCTACTACATGCAGATGGAGTCAAAACCTGATTTCACTTCTGTCTTCAATCTCATCTTCCACAATTGCGTATTATCACCTCATCTTCAATTAACAATTAATTTCATTCTCTAAATTACCATGTCATGGTGTCTTGATATGTCATTGCATATGCAGTTATGTCTGTCTGGAAAATTACTGTCCCTTTAACCCTGAATGTTAAATCCTACAAGACTCAATTTACTCCTTTCTTAGATGCCTTTCTAACTTTGCCTAGGTTGCTGTTTTGTTTTGTCTTGTCTTATAAAACACTTGCATATCTCTGTTACAGTGTTTATTATTTGCTTTACTCCCTTTTGTGCCAGCCTGTAAACTTTAAAAGGTATTTTTCACTGCTATCTAGTATCTTTAAAGTGCCTGTTGCAGTCAGTGCTTAATAAATATATATTACCCGAATGAAAGAAAATTAAAAGAAGTTTTATGGATGTCAAAATACATGAATCAAAGGAAATATTTCCCTGCATTAACTAGAGTAAGTCAAATGTGTGAAATAATTTAAATAATTTAAGTCTTTAAAGGATCACCAAAAATTAGAGCATAGGGAGAGTAACTTATTTACCTTTTTGAATAAAATATATTTTGACGTATTTATTTCATATATGAAAGTACAGAATGAGAAAGAGTGACGTCTAGATTTAATGAGTTGAGTATTTCTCTTAAAAACATCATAAATAAAGCATAAATGCACTTTATATTTTTAGGCTTTCATTAGATACATTATTAGATTTTTATTTTCTTTTATAGTTTATTGTCAAGTTGGTTTCCATATAACACCCAGTGCTCATCCCAACAAGTGCGCTCATTCATGCCCATCCCCTCTTTTCCCCTCTCCACACCCCCATCAACCCTCAGTTTGTTGTCAGCATTTAAGAGTCTCTTATGGTGTGCCTCCCTCCCTCTCCTTATCTATTTTTCCCCTTTCCCCTCCCTCTTGATCCTATGTTAAATTTCTCCTTTTCCACATATGAGTGAAAACATATGGTATCTGTCCTTCTCTGACTGACTTAGTTCACTCAGCATAACACCCTTGAGTTCCATCCATGTTGCTACACATGGCCAGATTTCATTCTTTCTCATTGCCATGTAGTATTCCATTATATAGATAAACCACATCTTCTTGATCCACTCATCCGTTGATGGACATTTAGGCTCTTTCCATGTTTTAGCTATTGTGGAGAGTGCTGCTATGAACATTGGAGTACATGTGCCCCTTTGCATCAGCACTCCTATATCCCTTGTGTAAATTCATAGCAGTAAATGCACTTACTTTAAGTGACTAGGTTGAGTAATTTATTTTTAACTCTGTAGTATCTCTCCATAATTAAAATTGTTTTAATTTTTAGGTTAGTATTAGAATCAATATAATAATGTCTAAAATATGTTCATAGCATATTAACAATCTAAAAAGAGGTAAATTTATCCATCAGAGGAAAGAAATATAGTTATAATATCCATTTATGATAATTTTTCTTACCATAAGTTAAGGAAGCTGTAAATATATGGTGATATTATTTTTTGAGCATAATAATTTAAAAATACATATTGATTACATTTAAGAAACACTAGGGGACAGTTTACCAGAAATAAGGAATTCTGAATCCCAGTCTTAACTCAGTTATTAAATTAATCAAATGATTAATGTTTGCATCCTAGTGATCTCATACACGAAATGAGGTGATTGAGGGGTGCCTGGGTGGCTCAGTGGTTGAGCGTCCAACGTCAGCTCACGTCATGGTCTCATAGTTCATGAATTCGAGCCCTGCATTAGGCTTACTGTTAGCAGCTCAGAGCCTGAAGCCTGCTTCGAATTCTGTGTCTCTTTCTCTCTGCCTCTCCCTCCCCCTACCCCCATGCTCGCTCTCGCTCTCTCTCTCTCTCTCTCAAAAATAAATAAACATTAAAAGATTTAGAAATGGGATAATTAATATTTTGCTCCACTTCCTATATTGTTATTTTGAAGATTACCTCAAATGATGAGGGAAATTCTTTGAGCTATAGCAAGTATGATTTACATATACAATATTGTTTTTATATTACATATAAGACTACAGAGGAACCATTAGTGAAATCTCAAATCTTTTATTACATCATACTTTCTGCCAAACTTCATAACAAACTTCATAAACATTTTTCAATATGTGACAGTGGAATTATATAAAGATAAATGTGAACAAATAAAGACACAAAAACTAACAACTTTGATGTAGTGCAGTCAAGTACACAGGAGATAAAATTCTCATAACTCTTATGTCACAGATGGTAAGCATACCTTGAACCACCCATGCAGTAGAAACAAAACATGTCTCAGGACTTTGTCTCAGAACTCCACGGCATTCCTCCCCATCCTCAACCAGCATTCAAAGACACCATAAAAGACAAAGTTCATGTCCACATATCCAATAAATGAAGCCCTTTGCTGTTTGTGTCTTGACTAGTTTCAGAGTCTTGATTCTAGCATGCACCAGGAACATGGAATTATTGTGTAGTTTGCCAAAATAGTTTTAAAATTTAGTAATAATAAAATTATTATCTGTTGCTTGATATTTCATTTTACAGAAATTTGATAGTCACTTGTAGGGTTTTTATGTTAGAGTATAAATAAGAAGACTCATAGTGAAGAGTTCTACATAAGAGAGCCTTATCTTGTTATTACTTTAAAGAATGTAAGGGGCATCTGGGTGGCTTAGTTGGTTAAGCGTCTGACTTTCGCTTAGGTCATGATCTCGCGGTTCGTGGGTTCGAGCCCCGCGTCGGGCTCTGTGCTGACTGCCAGCTCAGAGCCTAGAGCCTATTTCAGAGTCTGTGACTCCCTCTCTCTCTGACCCTCCCCTGCTCATGCTGTCTCTCTCTCTCTCTCCTAGAAATAAATAAAACATTAAAAAAAAAAAAAGAATGTAAAATTGGTCCTATTATTCAACTCCTTTTACATGTTGTAATTGTTCTTATTTTGAGATGTGCATCCACTCATTTTTTTGTTTTGTTTTGTTTTTGTTTTTCATATACACTCTTGATTGGCAGAGCTGGTCAGGATGGCAAAGTTTGAGCATATGAAGAGAAATAAGTAAGACATGAGCTCTGCCCTTAAGGTACTCGCTTTCCTTAGCAGGATTCCAGTAAGGCAACAGCCACTCTAAATACAAGTTGTTAAGGTTTTAGAGAGAAGTATCTGCTTTAAGAACCATGGTGGGTCAAGGGGAGCATCACAGAAGAAATGCCTGAGCCCAGTCTGTAAGAAAAATAAAACTTTGCCCAAGAATGAGGTTGTAAATGGAACATTATATAGAAGGAACACATCACTGAAAACACAAAATTCTGAAAAAATTAAAATAAACCTAGAGAACTGCAAGTAAAATGTATGATATATGTATTAGCTTCCTAGAGTTGCCTTAACAAAGTAGCAAAGACTCAGTTGCTTAGAAATCTACTGGACCAGATGCCTAGAGGCTAGAAAACTGAGGTCAAGGTACTGGTAGGTTTGGTTTCTTCTGAAGGCTCTGAGGATGAATCTGTTATATGTATGTCTTCTCACTTTAGGGTGGTTTGCTGGTGATTTTTTGTGTTCCTTGGCCTGGAGATTTATCACATCGATCTCTGCCTTCATCTTCACTTGGCATTGTTCCTGTGTTCATGCCTGTCTCTGTGTCCAGATTTCCCATTGAGAAGGAAACCTGTAATATTGATTAGAACCCACTCTAATTACCTGATTTTACCTTGATTACCTCCATGAAGAAACTGTTTCCAAATAAGGTCACATTCTGGTGTTCTGGGGGATAAGGCCTCATACATCTTTTGAGCAAACAAGATTCAAACCATAACATTTGAGTATGGCTGGAATATAGGATGTGTAAGAAGGTGGAATGGGGAAAGGGCGAAAGGGATAAAAGCATAGTGATGGGGACAGAAAGATGGGCCTGGATTATTTAAAACAAGAACTTCCTATGTAAAAACACAAGTGCTTATTCCAAACATACAAATTAAGTAGATCTGTTTTAAGGATAGAGATCAGTGTTCTCTCTCTGCAATCAGAAAACGTGTTTCTGTATCATGACTAATCTCCAATTTTAGAAATATGGGACAGTATACTTAATTATTGCATCTTTAGTTCCTCAACTATGAAGGAGAATTTTTTTCTCTAATGTAGCATTATAAAAATAAAGAAGAATTATAGAAGTAAAGTTAAACTACTTTATTTTTTTATGTTTATTCATTTTTGAGAGGCAGAGACAGAGTGCAAGCAAGGGAGGGGCAGAAAGAGAGGGAGACAAAGAATCCGAAGCAGGCTCCGGGCTCCCAGCTGTCAGCACAGAGCCTGATGTAGGGCTCAACCACACATATCATGAGATCATGACCTGAGCCAAAGTCATATGCTCAACCGATTGAACCATCCAGGAGCTCCCAACTACTTTGTGAAAATAAAATAGACATGAATCCTGTCACTCAATTTCTTCTCTTCCATTTCTTTCAAAGTAATTTTACACCTCACTTTAACTGTTTCATCTAGCAGCTTACTTGCGGACAGCTCTCCTCTCTTGACCCTAGCTTTTTCTCACAGTTCGTCATGCCTCACGACTTTATTTCCTACTTCATCCAACCTGAAATGCATAATTTCTTTGAGTCTGGAAAACAGTCTGCCTCCTTCTGTTGCATTTGTCCTGAAATCTCCAAGCTGTGCTTGATTCCGGTTACCCACGTACTTCATTCCCACACCCAGCTTGCCGAGCTCCCGTGGGCGCCCTGGCAGCACCAGCTGGCAGCCTGATACCCCTCCATGCACGGCTTCCAGACAGAGCTGAGCAATCAGTGAGTGCTGCTCACCAAGCACTAAACATGAGCCTCTTCCCTACTTGGGAGATGACCTTCCAGAATTATGCAGTCACTTCAAGGTCCCTTTTCCACTGATGCCCCTTGCTTTCAGCAGTGAACATATTTAAAACTTCATAGATAATGTGACTTTTTCTGTTTTTCCCTCACTCTACTTTCTCTCAGATATACTCATTGAGATTTGTGAATTCACAAGTGCACACACTTTCTTGTCTCTAGTTTTATAGAAAATGTTCACCTCTTTTTAGCAGGTCTTATTCGCAGATTGGTGACATTGCTTCTGTCTAAGTTCCTGTCCTGGATGTTGTCTGACCAACTACTCTTGGCATCTGTCCCTCTCCCTTTTAACTGGCTCCTTCTGAATATGCCAAAAATATATTTGTGTCTCTCATAGTAAAAAACAAAATCAAAAAAACAACAAATACAATCTTTTTCCTCATCTGTATGTTCTCTTGAAAGAATAGCGCCAGGGGGCACCTAGCTGGCTCAGTCTATTAAGTGTCTGATTCAGCTCAGGTCATGATCTCACAGTCTGTGGGTTTGGGCCCCTATTGGGCTCTGTGCTGACACCTTGGAGCCTGGAGCCTGCTTCAGATTCTGTGTTTCCCTCTCTCTCTGACCCTCCCCTAGCTCGCACAAAATAAAATAAAATAAAATAAAGATAGATAGATAGATAGATATAAAAGAAAGAAAGAAAGAATACCCCCAGCTCTCTCCTGCCTTGTTTTCAGAAAAAAAAAGAAGTGAATAATCCCTACCTCTATTTCATCACCTCCTTTGAATTATTTTTAAACTTAGTGAGGTCTGGATTTCAGGCCTGCTTCTCCACTTATCCAAACCTGCAAATCCAGTGTTATTTTTCAATTCAGTTCATATTTGCACAACATATTTGCTTACTCATAGCTTCCTTGGGGTGAATCTCAAGGCCTCCAACACAGCATTATAAACCTCTTATTCGTCCTGTCTGCTGTCTTGGCAAACAGTATCACCCCACACACAAGCCACAAATCTGGAGGTCTTCTGTAACTCTTCTGTCCCTCTCATCTCCTATGTTTAAATAGTTACCAAAGCCTTAGATTTCTTGCATGTATTCCACCCTTTAATCCCCATGACTATTCCTGTGGTTAAATGTGTGTGATTTTTCCACTGGGCCAGCAAACTAGATTTCAAAGTTATTTTTATATTTCTCACAAGCTTAAAAAAATTTAACTGTTCTCTCATGATCTAGGATAAATCTATTTCCTTAGAATGTCATTAAAAGTCTCCTCTCCTAGTTTTGACCAACATCTAAACTATCTTTTGTGTTTTTCTTTCATTTGGATGTGATGGTAAGAAAGACTTAACCAGAGACTTTCTGAGGAAAGCCATATATTGTTTCGTCAGAAATTGCATATGCCCCCATGTACACAAACTTATGCTTTGTTGTAGTGATGTCAAAGGAGTTCACAAACTCCCTTAGATCTGTCCATGAACCCTGTGGTCCAGTTCAATCTCTTGACACACTCTCCAGCACTTGCAGCAAGGCTGAGATACTTATAGTTCCTCTTAGTGTCCTGCTTCATGACGCCCTTCACACAACCCCAGGCTGCTCCATTCACAAGATGGGTGGAATAAAACCCCCTCATCTTCTGTCTATTAACAGAGGTCACCTGTAGGCCTGTCCCCATTCTCTCTTCACACATATATGTCTGGGTTATCTTTCTCCTTCAAGAACCTGTTGTATATGACTTCAACTAAAAGGCAATAAAATAACCTAGGGTAGACAGTCAAATTTAAGAGGTTTGCAGTCAGAATGACATGGGATGAATGCATGGCAGAATGGATGTATTTGGTAAACAGTGTAATGTTCCCTGACCCAGGTACTTAGATTTTAACTTTGAGGAAGCAGAATTTTTTTTCTCCCAAATTAGTATCATTTCAGGCTTTATTATGGAACTGACACTTAAGTTGGTTTTAAAAACTACAGAAGATTTGGGAATATGAAGATTTGAGGTATAGAAGATGAGGGAGGAATTATAGACTTGGGCATCTACTTAGCTGCTTTCCATTTTAGAAATTAGAAACTTGTGGGGCGCCTAGGTGGCTTAGTCGGTTAGACTTTCGCTTAGGTTATGATCTCACGTTTCGTGGGTTCGAGCCCCGCGTCGGGCTCTGTGCTGACTGCCAGCTCAGAGCCTGGAGCCTGTTTCAGTCTGTGACTCCCTCTCTCTCTGACCCTCCCCTGCTTGCGCTGTCTCTCTCTCTCTCCTATAAATAAATAAAACATTAAAAAAAAAGTAATTAGAAACTCGATTATACATTAGATTCTACTTATAGTACTATATTAATCACAAGAAATTAACTTTCATGTGGTTCATGAGACTTACTCCCTGACTTCTATTTTTCTTTCTTTCTTTCTTTCTTTCTTTCTTTCTTTCTTTCTTTCTTTCTTTCTTTCTTTCTCTCTCTCTCTCTCTCTCTCTTTCTTACTTTCTATTTCCTTCCTTCCTTCTTCCTTCCTTCCTCCCTTCCTTCCTTCCTTCCTTCCATCCTTCCTTTCTTTCTTTTTTCTGTTAATGTTTATTTATTTTTGAGAAAGAGATAGAGTGCAAGCAGGGGAGGAGCAGAGGGAGAAGGAGACACAGAATCCAAAATAGGCTCCAGGCTCTGAGCTGTAAGCACAGAGCTTGGCCGATGTGGGGCTTGAACCCACAAACTGAGATCATGACCTGACCAAAGACGCACTCTCAACTGACTTAGCCATCCAGGTGCCCCAATATATTTATTGTCAAGTTGGTTTCCATACAACACTCAGTGCTCATCCCAACATGTGCCCTCCTCAGTGCCCATCAGCCCCTGTCTCCCACCCCCCATCAACCCTCAGTTTGTTCTCATTATTTGAGTCTCTTATGGTTTGCCTTCCTCCCTCGGTGTAACTTTTTTCCCCCTTCCCATCCCCCGTGGTCTTCTGCTAAGTTTCTCAAGATCCACATATGAGTGAAAACATATGGTATCTGTCTTTCTCTGACTTATTTCACTTAGCATAATACCCTCCAGTTCCATCCATGCTGCTGCATATGGCCAGATTCTATTCTTTCTCATTCCCAAGTAATATTCCACTATATAGATAAACCACATCATCTTGATCTAGTCATCAGTTGATAGACATTTAGGCTTTTTCCATGATTTGGCTCTTGTTGAAAGTGCTGCTGTGAACATTGGGGTAAATGTGCCCCTGTGCATCAGCATTTCTGTATCCCTTGGATAAATTCCTAGCAGTGCCCCAATGTATTTTTATTTCTTATTTTAAGTTTCCTTTTTTGGAATTCATGCTGAACTCATTTTTCCAGTTTTCTGATAATTATATTTACTGATTTAAAAGATTTGAGACATTGGTTCATCAAATGTGCTTTTAGGAAACCTAATCCTGTGGGAAATTCCTTTCGAAAATATTCAGTAGGGGAGCCTAGGTGACTCAGTCGGTGGTTAAGCATCCAACTCTTGATTTAGGCTCAGGTCGTGATCTTACATTTCTTGAGTTGGAGCCTGTGTTGTGCTCTGTGCTGACAGAGTGAAGCCTGCTTGGGATTCTCTTTCTCTCCCCATCTCTGTCTGCCGCTCCCCAACTCATGTTTTCTCTCTAAATAAATAAATAAATAAACAAAGAAACTCAAACAAAGTATTTAATCGGCTAACACACTTGTGATTCACATTAGTATGGTAAAGGTTCTGAGAACTTCTGTGTTAAAAAAATTTTACTTGTGTTACTCAGCACTTCACAATTTATTTGAACTTAGAATTTCTTTTTCCATAATAGCTGTTATCTCAAAGGACTATTTCTTCAAAATTTGGGGAATTATAATGAACTATAAATATTCACCTGGATGCACTCTATTTCTGATTAAACTATTTATTAAGGATCCAACCTAGGTTGTTTTACATTTTTATTCACACATCCAAGATTCCAAAATAGTCCTTAATTTAAATTACTTAAGTATTAGGTTATATATGTGTTTCAAATATTTTTTATTAAGCTGTTGCAAGAGAATTATTTGAATATATTTTTAATAAGTCAAAACAGACTATCACAAATCTTTTGAAACCAGAGCATGACTAGGTCTCACATGGTTTTCTTCTTCACCACTCTTGTGAGAAAACTAAAGCGTCGAGGTGTTTGAGAACTTTGTTAACATACTCCGTGATGTGAACATCATCAGATGTAGATGCAAGACTTAAAATGGATGTCTTGCAAAAGAGCCCAGTATTCTTCTGTTGCTCATCAGTCCAATCCGTTCTTTAATAATCCATTTATAAATAATAAAACTGATCCTGCTTGTGAAGACAGCTGAGATTTTTTATGACTTGAGGTTCAAAACAAAAATGGGAAGTGTTTATGTAAATGTCCAGTTTTAAATGCAGAATCACAACTAAACACAGTTGAAATAATACTGGCCTAATTGAGAGCAAAAGCACTAACAATCTATTAGAAATAAAATTGTAATATTCAGAAGAAGTGTTTTTAAAATAGCTAATTTTCTGGAACTATTAATGCTAGCAAATCTAGCATGTAAAGTAAAAGTAATACTCTTCTTATTCTTGTTTGTTTAGCATGCCATTTAATTGAATGATTTTTTACAACATGAAATCACTCTTGGAGATCAAAGTCATTAGAAAAACACAGCAGATTGTGCTGATTAGTAGATTCTATCCAGTTCTGCGGTTTAAGCATAAGTTGTTTTTCTAAAGCAAAGACATTTCCGTCTGTGAAGAAATATGGACCTTTAAAATTTGTTTCCACTGTGGCATCATATCATGGCTTCTTCCTCACCAGCTTTGAAAAATTTAAGACATATTATGCTCTCAATCAACAACATAAACCATATTTGAAAGAGAAAATTTCTTATATGAAGTTACCTTTTAAAATACAATTTCATTTTATTACTCAGCATGCCAAGCTATGGCATGTATTATGATACAGTTTGGGAGCTATCAACATATAAAGGTACAGGATCCTTCCCCACCCCCCCACCCCCAAATAAAGTGAGTATCTTTGTGTATAAGAAAAACTTCTTTACTTCCAGGAAACACATCTTACCTTTTCAAGGTTAGGGAAATAACAGACCACGTATGCTATTTTAATTAGACAATATCAAATACAAACTGGTGGACTTAGCTCTGACATGTCTATAACTATCAATTTGTGGAAAATTAATGTTGCAAAGTCAAATGTGGCAATAAAAATACACAGAATAAGGTGTATTTGCTAAAGAAGAAGATGTATTTGTGAAGTTTATACTCATAACGTTCAATCAATAGTAAAAGTATATTTCATGTTGAGTAATAAGATATACAAATTTTTAAATTTTTAATTTTTCAGATATTCTACTCTCCCTTGGCCCTCTTCATACCACCTTCAGTGTATGCTGTTCATCTTCAGTTCAATCTTCTCTACCAATTTTGGATCCACACAGAGGTGATTCTTTTGTTTTGTTTGTTTTGTTTTATACCTAAATAGTTAGCCTGAAGCAACGTCCTGGAAATCCACTAACAGCTGATTTATTGTGTAAGAAAAATCTTTGTCTGCCTTCTTTAAGGAGAAACATCTGTTCTTTTTTATTCCTTTTTATTGAATATATATTGCAAAGCTTATAAGAAGCAATGAGGCCAGTTGGTCTCAATTAAATAAAACAATTTTTTGAACTATTACGTACCAAAACATTCTAATACTATATTCAATACAATATCTTCCTGTATTACAGTTTATTAAACATTGTTTACCCAAAGATGTTGAAATGCATTTCAATTTAAAGATATAAATTTACACATATATAATAATTTTTACATATTTATGAACATATATAAATAAATGTAATTTTATTTTATGTAAATGTTATTTAAAATATTTATTTTATAGTATAACTTATATAATAATAAACAATATTTAACTGTAAATATATAATATTGATACATTTTTATTTACATATTTATACATACGCACATACATATATCAATCAGTAGGAACTCTTTGAGAAAAAGTTTAATGGTTAAAGAAATTATGAAAACTCTTTTGATTGGAAATCCTGCTTTAATTTGAGAGGTAAGGATTTATTTATAGAAGGTTCAATACATTTAACTTTTTTCCCTCCAGAAAAGTGAGCAAATATAATTTCTTGGATTATCTATGGTATCTCAAATTGTCAGATTTGAATGTTTGCAGATAGATCATTAAGCAACTGATTGTTTTATGAATTATTGTACTCTTCTGGTTATTAAATACCAAAATTCACAGACCCAGAAAAACTTTTGCTTATGCAGAAGTTTTGCTTATGCAGAAGTTTTGCTTATGCACATGAGAATCTTTTCAAGCATTTGGTATTGGTTGGAAGTGTTTTGAAGTTCCATAGGAAACACATTGACAGGTGTTGGGAGCTGGTTGAATACTGCAAATCACAGCTGCATTAGATACCAAAGCTTGATACAACAAAGTGCATTATTTCATTAATTTGCAGTATTTCATGCTACTGATTTACTTGGAATAAAGAGACTGTTATTATGGCTTTGGACATATGTGACATTATTTGAAGATCTGTGGTGAAACAGCATTGCATTTTATGGCAGTTGACATACATCAAATAGTCAATACTACAACTGTCTGAAAGAGTCGTTGAGGCCAATTCTGACTGTAGAGGTCAAAGACCAAATTTGTTTAAATGAGTAGAGGAAAGCTTTCTGATGATTTACATGGAGGGGTTAAAGGAGAATTACATTTTTATGGCAGCTCTGCTCCAGGTCAAGCCATGTATTGGGTCAGGTATTAGTTTGAATACAGAACAATGGTGCCTAAGTAACTTCCGCCTTTTCCTGTGTCCCTCTGAGAGGTTTCTGAGCTTGAGTTCCATCTCAGTATGTAAAGAAGCACTAGAGGAAAGCCTCTGGTGAAACATTTCTTTTATGCTCAGAACCTCCACATGGCTTCCTTTCTAAACTCAAAACTAATGCATTACTTTTCACTTGTGCAATACTTCAGAGTTTTGAAAGAACTATATCATGCATAATTTCTACAATTGAGCTGCACAGGCAGCAGGAACACACTTTCTGAAATTAAGGTTTGTCTTTTGAAACCTTAGTTATCGGGTGTGAACACATTTGTAAGATTTTTTTACAGCTGTGCATTAAATTACATGTATTATTATAGACAGCATACTACCATTTGTTTAAATAACAGAATCATACAAGAAATAAAGCCAAGAGATTTGTAACAGTGGCTGCTTCTGAAGAGAATGGCAAGTGGAATGGAGGCTGGTGTGAGGAGAAGACTTAAGTTAAAAAAAAAAAAATGCTTGCCCTAGTTTTTCAAAGTTCAGTTCACAGAAACAATAGTCCATTCACAGAAACAAGACTCAAGAAATGACACTGGTAGCCAAAGAGCCCTGAATATTCCTGAATGGAGTTTGGATTCATTCAGTTGTTTCACTGCTACTAACATCCATAAAATCAATTTCACTCGAGGGGGATTTGGTCATAAGGAGGTATTGATTTTCTAAAAGTGAGGACAGGTTCATTCACTTCAATTAGGTTAGGATAAGAGAAAGTAAAACAAAAAAAATTAAACATACTTTTGAAAAAATTGTATAAGAAAGAAAAAAAATAGATCATAAAACAGACTGAAGGGTTTTAAGTGAAATTTTGTTTAATTTTGGATTACTTTGATGGAGAAATAGCATTGTCTATCCACTTACTCTTTTCTGAAAGGTATAAAACCTTCTACAAACTGTACTCTGTTGTTTAATTTTTGCGTACATTTTTGTTTATTATTCATTTATACAAAGTGACTACAGTACATAGTCAGTTATATTCTTTTCTTTTGAGTTTACTAAAGGCAAGTAGAAAAACTTATTATTTAATACATGTTTTAAAGTGAATAACTGTGCCACGTTGTAATTTTTTGATGTTTTAGATGATATTTGGATATTAGATGATTTATACAGTATAATAATAATAGTAACATGTACTACCTTATCATTATTTATTATTTTTTATTTATTATCATAGTCATGTACACATCAGTTGGTGCTTTGGCAAAGAAATAAAAAAGAGAAATAATTCTTTGGTATTAAATATTCGAAACTTTATGACTCAATGATTTTTAGTGCTAAACTGAAGCCCTTAAATGGAATATGGTAGAGTTACAGACAAAAAGAGCAACCTTTTTATGGACTGATATGGACAGATATCCAAAAAACAAATGTACATTAAAAAGTATATTATTTTATATTAAAAAAGGAAAACAACTATGTGTTTTATATGTTCACATATGCATAAAATGTCTCTCGAAGTATACATGAGTAACCAACTCTTTTCCTAGGGGAGAGATATTTGGGGTGTCTAGGAGATAAAAAAATGAGAATGAGATATTAATATTAAGTTTAGTCTTTCTAAAATGTGGGCAAAGAGCTATCTCTTTATGGTACTATTTCCTTAATAATGAACAATGTTGTGTGGCATCCCATGTATTTAATAGGCTTTGATGCATTTGCTTTAATGAATTCAAGCCTTTATTTTTATTATTTTTTTAAAAAACGTTTATTTACTTTGAGAGAGAAGAGGAGCTGGAGAGAGGCAGAAAGAGGGAGAGAGAGAATCCCAAGCAGGCTCTGCACTGCCAGTACAGAGATGGATGGAGGGCTCAAACTCATGAACCATGAGATCATGACCTAAGCTGACATGTAGAGTCAGATGCTTAACTGACTGAGCCACCCAAGTGCCCCTCAAGCCTTTATTTTTTTATTGAGTTATTTGCCTAAGTGACTTGGAATTCTTTATGAATTCTGAGTATAAAGCAATGTCAGATACATGTATATCTATTGTATTTCCTCAGTCTGTAGCATGCTTTTTCATTTTCTTTGCGAATTCTTTTGAAAAGTATTGAAATTTTAATTTAAACAATTAATTTATCTTTTTTAATGGCTAGGTGGATTTTTAATTTTTTTTGTATTTTCTCTAAGAAGTCTTTTTTTATCACTCATTTTCAAATAAATTATCCTATGGCTTCTTTTGGGAATTTTTGGGTTTTAATTTTATTTTTGGATCCATGATATACTTAAGTAAACTTTAAAATGTGGTATTTGGCGGGTGCCTGGGTGATTTTGTCGCTTAAGTGTCTGACTTTGGCTCATATCATGATCTCCTGGTCTGTAAGTTGGAGCCCTGTGTCAGGATCTGTGCTGACAGTTTAGAGCCTCTCTCTCTGTCCTTCCCTGTTCATGCTCTGTCTCTTTCTTTCAAAAATAAATAAACGTTAAAAAATTAAAAAAAAAAAGAATATGGTATTTGGTAGGGGACAAAATTAGTTATTTTTATGAATACCTACTTACGTTACTACCTTTTAGAGACTTTCTTTTAGCCATTGGATTGCCTAACTCCTTTAAAAAAATTTACCAGATGTGGTTAGCTCTAATTGTAGCCCTCTGTTCTCTTCCATTGATTTATACCAATCCAAGGATTTATACCAATCCTTCACTTTCTTGGTTACTACAACTTTATAGGAAGAATTATTTGTACAATTGTAAATTAGTTTGTTTTAAAATTCTCCAGGAATTTTTTTGGGGCGCCTGGGTGGCTTAGTCGGTTAAGCGTCCGACTTTCGCTTAGGTGATGATCTCGCGGTTTGTGGGTTCGAGCCCCGCGTCGGGCTCTGTGCTGACTGCCAGCTCAGAGCCTGGAGCCTGTTTCAGAGTCTGTATCTCCCTCTCTCTGACCCTCCCCTGTTCACGCTGTCTCTCTCTATCCTAGAAATAAATAAAAATATTTTTTAAAAAATTCTCCGGGAATTTTTAATCGATAATTATGTAATCTTTGAATAATTTTATATATTTCTTTTCTTTATATCAAATACAGTATGTCTTTGTAGGGTTTTTATTTTGCCTCATTTAGATTTCACAGGTAATGTATTTTATGTCAAGTTTTGAAAAAAATAAATGGCCATTATTTCCTTAAATAGTATATCTCTACCTTTTCTATCTTCTCTCTTGAGACTCAAAATATCTACATGTTTATTATACTATTTGATATTGGTTCATATCAGCATTGTTCTGTTATTTTTAGAATTTCACTTTCTTATTTAAATTGGATAATTTCTATTAATTTGTCTTCAGGTTTAATGACCTTTCTATCTGCTCTCTCTAATGTACTTTTAAGTCCATTCAGTGGATTTCTCACATCAGATATTATGCTTTAAGTATTAGAATTTCCATTTTTATTTATAAATAGTTTTTATTCCTCTGTTTTAATTGTCATTCATTATGACTGTCTTTTCCTTTAAGTCTTAATTATAATTATTTTAAAACTCTTATCTGCTAATTCCAATATCTACTTCAGTTGACTGTTATTTTTCTTGTTATGGATCACATCTTCCTTCGTTTTTGTATATCTAGTAAATTATTTTTATTATTGTTACATGCCAGTCTCCATGGCACATTTGTTGTAGGGACTTTAGATTCTGTTATATTCCTCTGACCTTTTCTTACTTTTATAGGAGGAGGCACTGATATAATTAACTAATTATCTTGTGTTTTTGGAGGTTTTGATTTATACTTTGATAGGACATGGGTCTTTTAGTATGGTCTTTAGTTGTGGGGCATATTTTTTTATCCTTGGTAGTCCATATCTTAGGGCAAGAGCTATCTTTTTTGGATTTAATGAAATGCCTGAGGTGTTGACAAAATCACTTTAAAAGTCACTTTAAAAATTTTCTTCTTTTACCAGCATGAGGCATCAGTCTAAATCATTGTCAGCAATTTTCCAGCTTTTCACCTTCCTGGCTTTTCAGCAAGGTCTTTAGTGCCTCTTCCTATGCATGAATATTTGCATGAATGTTAGAAGAATCAGCCAAGAGTCTTAATTCAAGATTCAGGAGACTTGTGTTCAAATATCATGGTTTCTCCCTCTCCAGATCCTTTCTTTAAAGGAGAGAAACCTTTTGGTTTTCAGTCACTCTTGCAGTCTCAAATTTTGATTTCTGATCCTGGCTGGATGAGACTAGCACTTTCTCTTTCAGCTCCTCCCATCCTCACCCCCTTCTTGCATTCAGGACATGCCTTAGGGCAGTTACTGTATAAGAATCCTACTAAGCCAACTATATTCACTACGCACAAGCACTGCCATCATAGATCTGATTTGTAATCTATGAGGAAAACAAGTTCTTCTCATTGGCAACACCATACTCATGTAAGTGTCTCAATCAGATTTTTTTTTTTCTGGGGACATATATATATGACACACCTGTGGAGTGAGCACCAATAGAGATTAGAGTGTAAGAGAACTGCAAGAATGCAATGTGCAGAATTAGAAAGCTTAAGAGAGATGTGCTGGAATTATGAAGCAGTATAACTGAGGAGAACTAGGAGCCAGAAGTGTGCAGAAGCCAGGAGACATAGAGAAGAGCAGGAAAATGTAACTTTATAGCAGCAAAAGCATGGTAACAGCATGAACAGAGAGATTTAGGAGATCTGACTTCTATATACAGCTAATAGTGTGGTTTATTTATTGCCCTTTTGTATCCAACATTATGATTTTTCATGGAAGTCTAGCAGTAGTTTTCTGTTCTTCAAAATCTTATGGTGTCTACTTAAGAGCCAGTGTTGTGTAAGGTATAGTTTAATTTTAAGCAGATATATCTATTTTACTGTCATCTTAGTAAATCACTGAGAAAGAATAAAATATATAATATTTGTAATATGAATTATAAGTTATAGTTACAGAGAAACATGTTTAACTTACCTCAAGTTTCTGTCACTGTTATTTTGCCATCTGAGTAGACAGAAAATGTTTTGAAATTATTTAACTAGTTGACAAAGCTTTTTCATTAATTAATATTTATTTTGCATAAAGATGACACTAGGAAAGATATTATTGAATATTTATATACTATAATTATTAAAACTTAAATATGAAAGTTATTTATCACAAGTGGTTTTCTTTTTTTTCTTTTTTTAATTTTTAATGTTTTTTTAATTTATTTCTGAGGAGAGAGAGCATGAACAGGGGAGGGGCAGAAAGAGAGGGAGACACAGAATCTGAAGCAGGCTCAAGGCTCAAGGCTCTGAGCTAGTTGTCAGCACAGAGTCTGACACAGGTCCCAAACCCACGAACTGTGAGATCATGACCTGTGCCATAGTTGGACGTTTAAACGACTGAGCCATGCAGGCGCCCCATAAGTTATTTTCTTAAAACATAATAAATGTAACAGTGCCTGGCCGGCTCAGTCCATAGGTCTTGATCTCAGGTTCCTGAGTTCCGATTCCATGATGAGCATAAAGCTTACATTTAAAAAAAGTTACAATATTAAAAGTAAGTAACACTATTTGCATAATGTATACTTTGTTTTCCTTCTGAGGACTCAGGGATTAGATTGTTTTAGTTCAAGTCTTGACTTCATTTAGTACTATTTCTATAACCTTGGACTGTTTACTGTATCTTCCTCTGCCTCAGTTTTCTCATATGTGAAATAAAGATGACAACAATGCACAGTATTGTGAGTATTAAAAAAAAAGATAGTTCATGTTCTGATCTATCAATTAGATGTTTACAATAATGTTGTTATCTTTTCAGCAATCTAGATATCTATTTTATTGTGTGTCACTCACTAATTATTCCTAGCCATCATGATTATTCATGTACATTTTATAACATAATTTTAATGCAACCAATATTTTGGTTAGTATGAATTACTAATATAAGCTAATACATTTGGATTTTAGATTTAAGGAAAATAATATAAAAATTTAGTATAGAAAAATATGTATATTTATGCATTTGAGATTCTGATGATGAAATGCATTGTTCAGGCTTTTTGTTATCATCTGTTTTTTTTTCTAATTCAGAAACTAATCAATGTGCAAAATTATGAAATTAGCCAAATTCAATATATCTTTTTAGATATTTCAATTATATCCCACAGACATTCATTGAGTACCATTTGCATTCCTAGACTTGCATGTCATAAGGGAAAAGAAAGAATTAAAGACAGACAGTGAAATACAATATTCTGGCTGGAGGAAAAGTAGCTAAAATAATTTTTAAATAACTGAATTTTAGAAGAATAAATAGTTATTGTCACCCAAAGCCAAGAATTCTCAGTTACTCATATTTGTCTTTGTTCTGATGTGTCCCAAGGAAAAACTTAATGAGATAAAATTTGATTTGTCTTTTTATTTATTTCATTTGGTATATCTATACTTATCCAGCACTCACTTTTTCAGGAAATATTTCAAGCATTTTAACAAATATTAGCTAATTAAACCTTTATAACAAGTCTATGGAATAAGTAATACTATTTCCCTAAATTCAGTATACTAAGTAACTTGTTCTGAGTCACAGGATTAGTAAGTGTCAAAGCTGGGCTGTGTAACAAGTAGCCAAGCTCCAGATTCCTTGTTCTGATCTATTTCTCGTCTTAATGTAATAATATAATAGCCACCATGTATTAAACATCAAATATAGGCCAAGCAAAAAGTTTCATTTAATTTTTATAAAATAATTTCAATCACTAAAGGTCAAATAAATTTTATAGCTTGTAAAGAATGAATGTAAATTAAAATAAATTCAGTTAATGGGGCTTTATTTCAAGGGGACATGTGGAAGTACAAGCAGCAGGAATCTATCCCAGACTTAATAGACAGTTTTAGAAAACAGGAATTTTTATACTCACCAACTTTGGGAGCAAACACTATTGCTTTTAAAAGCTAACAATACTGGGATTCTACAGTTGATATAAGGTAACACAGCTGAATTCATAGCTTATTTATGTTTTGGCCATTACTTCCTTATCACACGTCCTCTTCAAACAATATATTTATTTTATTCTATGTCAGTATACGATGATGGATGGCAACAGGGTTTACAAATAACTCTTATGGCACTGTGAAATAAAATGAAAGTTCTTGGTTAGTCAAGACAGAACTCAGCTGTAGCCTTGCCTGGACCAAATTACTGTATGACCTTTATGCACATCTACTTGTCCTTTCTACAGTTTAATCTACCTTCAGAGGCTAGTACTACTTGAATACCCTTAGGTGATGTTCAGTTCTTTGATGAGCCAAGTCTAAATTGCTTCCATTTTATGTTTCTCATGCACTGCCTTCCAAATAGATTTCCTGGTATACATTCCATTACTTTCCATTCTGTTCAATTCATTCAAACTAGACTATTTTTCATTTTCTGATATATTATCATTGTTGTTTCTCTGCCTACATATTTTCTGTATGTTGCTATTATACACATTCTTTAAGGCCTGAATCAAATTCCTTCTTCATGAAGTGTCTCCTTTATTAAGATCAAACACCTATGTGGCTCAGACTGTGTGTGTCACTATGCTAATTATTTCATGAGATTTAATCATCATACAATTCTACTGTCCCCATTCAAAAAGAGGGAATTAAAGTTTTAGAGATTAAGTAACTTGCCTAATGTTATTGTAGTTAGCAGTAGATATGTGATTCAAAGCCTAGTAAACAATTTTCTCCTTTCCTCCTCTGAAATCTGGTATCACTGATTTTACATTTCTTAGAGATGACCCAGATTGCCTGAAACAATCCTAATATGTGCCCATTTTCTGGTATAGTTATTAATAGCTTATCCTTTCCCTCTCTTAAAATATTTATTATACACTTGTTTTACTCCTAAATAGCTCTTTGATGTCTCTTAATCTTTCCATTCTGTTATGTCACTTTAGCCTATGTCCCTCCCATCAATTACATAGATGGTTCTGATAGACTTTTATGGTGATGAATTTAGAACCCCAATAACAAATGAATTGATATTGTTAACTAGATTTTTTACAATATGTATGATATTGGAGAAAAGCAGTAGAAAATGTACTCATAGTAAAGACATAGATCACAGAGGACTTATTTTGTTCCTTCACATTCATGTGTTGTATCTGTAATCCCCAATGTAATGATGTTTGGATATGGGGATTTTAGGAGGTAATCAAATAGGTCATGAGTGTGGAGTCCTCATGATGAGGTTAGCACCCTTGTAAGAAGAGACATGAGAGAGGATACAGTAAGAAGATAGCTGTTACCAAGCACTGAATCTTGGACTTCCTAACCTTCATTGCTGTGAGAAGTAAATGTTTGTTTTTGAAGCCACCCAATCTATTGTATTTAGTTATAGCATCTTGAACTATGACAGGATGTACTAATTAAAAAAAAAAATAGCCTGAAGAGATAAGCAGAGCTTGTTCTTAGAAGGAAAGTATGCACATGAAAAAGGGCAAATGAACTTAAGACAAATACTTATAGCTTCTATCTACTGACTGAAAATCCATTCTACATTTGACATCAAAAGATTAGTAAATGCAAATATTTTTTAGTAGACCAAAATGGATGAAGGGTAACATTTAGGAGACTTGTCATATGAGATTGTAAACTCTGCAATACAGATATGTAAGTTTTATTGATGGGAATATCTAATGCTTAGATAATTCCAGTAACACAGTCAGTAATCCATTAATATTTGATGACTGATGAATGTAGAAGCCACACCCGAAATTGGGAATATTCTCATAATATTAATCAAAAAGTTCTGAGTTTTAGAATGAGTTGTACTTTTGGAGCATGTATTGTAAGATTGCCTCCATTGAATGTTTATTTATTTATTTAGATTTTTAAAGTATTTTTTCTTTTTTTAAAATAGTTTATTGTCCAGTTGGTTTCCATATAACACCCAGTGCTCATCCCCATAAGTGCCCTCCTCCATGGCCATTACCCCTCTTCCCTTCCCACCCATGTGCCCTCAGTTTGTTCTCAGCATTCAAGAGTCTTTCATGGTTTGCCTCCCTGCCTAACCCCGACTATTTTTGCCCTCTTCTCCCCCATGGTCCTCCGTTAAGTTCCTCCTAATCCTCCTATACGTGCAAACATTTGGTATCTGTCCTTCTCTTCCTGATTTATTTCACTCAGCATAACACCCTCAAAGTCCATCCATGATGCTGCACATGGTCAGATTTCATTCTTTCTCATGGCCATGTAGTATTCCATTGTATGGATAAACCACATCTTCTTGATCCATTCATCAGTTGATGGACACTTAGGCTCCTTCCATGTTTTGGCTTTTGTTGAGAGTGCTGCTATGAACATTGGAGTCCTTGTGCCCCTATGCATCAACACTCCTGTATCCTTTGGGCAAATTCCTAGCAGTGCTATTGCTGGGACATAGGGGAGTTCTATTGTTAATTTTTTGAGGAACCCCCACACTGTTTTCCAGAGGGGCTGCACCAGTTTACATTCCCACCAACAGTGTAGGAGGGTGCCCATTTCTCGACATCCTCTCCAGCATCTAGAGTCCTCTGATTTGCTCATTTTAGCCACTCTGACTGGCGTGAGGTGGTATCTCAGTGTGGTTTTGATTTGTATTTCCCTGATGAGGAGGAATGCTAAGCATCATTTCATGTGTCTGTTAACCATCTGGATGTCCTCTTTGGAGACGTGTCTGTTCATATCTTCTGCCCATGTCTTCACTGGATTGTTTGTGTTTGGGGTGTGGAGTTTGGTGAGTTCCTTATAGATTTTGGATACTACTCCTTTTTCTGATATGTCATTTGCAACGATCTTTTCCCATTCCATAGGTTGCTTATTAGTTTTATGGATTGTTTCCTTTACCGTGCAGAAGCTTTTAATCTTGATGAGGTCCCAGTAGTTCATTTTTGCTCTTGATTCCCTTGCCTTTGGGGATGTGTCAAGTAAGAAATTGCTGTGGTGGAGGTCAAGGAGGTTGTTTCCTGCTTTGTCCTCTAGGGTTTTGATGGTTTCCTGTCTCATATTCAGGTCCTTCATCCATTTTGAGTTTATTTTTGTATATGGTGTGAGAAAATGACCTAGTTTCATTCTTCTGCATGTTGCTTTCCAGTTCTCACAGCACCATCTGTTAAAGAGGCTGTCTTTGTTCCATTGTATACTCTTTCCTGCTTCGTCAAAGATTAGTTGGCTGTACATTTTGAGTGCAAATCTGAGTTCTCAATTCTGTTTCATTGCTCTATGTGTCTGTTTTTGTGCCAAAACCATACTGTCTTGATGATGACAGCTTTGTAGTAGAAGCTAAAGTCTGGGATGGTGATACCTCCCGTTTTGGTTTTCTTCAAAATTACTTTGGATATTTGGGGTCTTTTGTGGTTCCATACAAATTTTAGGATCGTTTGTTCTAGCTTTGAGAAGTATGCTGGTGCAATTTTTATTGGGATTGCATTGAAGGTGTCCATTGCTTTGGGTAGTAATGACATTTAACTATATTTATTCTTCCAATCCATGAACATGGAATGTTATTCCATTTCTTTGTGGCTTCTTCAATTTCCTTCATAAGTTTTCTATAGTTTTCATCCTACAGATCTCTTATATCCTTGGTTTATTCCTAGGTATTTTATGGTTTTTTTGCAATTGTGAATGGGAATAGTTTCTTGATTTCTCTTTCTGTTGCTTCATTGTTGGTGTATAAAAATGCAACTGATTTCTGTATGTTGATTTTGTATCCTGCAACTTCTTCTTTGCCAGTTCTGATGCCCTTTATTTCCTTTTGTTGTTTGATGGCTGAGGCTAGGACTTCCAGCACTATGTTAAACAACAGTGGTGAGAGTGGACATCCCTGTCGTGTTCCTGATCTCAGGGGGAAAGCTCTCAGTTTTTCCCCATTGAGGATGATGTTAGCTGAAGGCTTCTCATAATGGCTTTTATGATGTTTAAGTAAGTTCCTTCTATCCCAACTTTCTCTAGAATCTTTATTAAGAAGGGGTGCTGTATTCTGTCAAATGCTTTTTCTGCATCTATCCGCAGGATCATATGGTTTTTATCTTTTCTTTTGTTGATGTGATGTATCACATTGATTGATTTGCGAATATTGAACCAGCCCTGTAACCCAGGAATGAATCCCACTTGATCTTGGTAAATAATTCTTTTTATGTGTTGTTGAATTCGATTTGCAAGTATCTTGTTGAGGATTTTTGCATCTGTATTCATCAGGGATATTGGCCTGTAGTTCTCTTTTTTTGCTGGATTTCTGTCTGGCTTGAATTTCAAAGTTATGCTGGCTTCATGAAATGAGTCCGGAAGTGTTCCTTCAATTTCTATTTTTTTGGAATAACTTGAGAAGAATGGGTATTAACTCTGATTTAAATGTCTGGTAGAATCCCCCAGGGAAGCCGTCTGGTGCAGGGCTCTTATTTGTTGGGAGATTTTTGATAACTAATTCAATTTCTTCACTAGTTATGGGCTGTTCACATTTTCTATCTCTTCGCGTGTGAATTTTGATAGTGAGTGTGTGTTGAGGAATTTGTCCATTTCTTCTAAGTTGTCCAATTTGTTGGCGTATCATTTTTCATAATATTCCCTGATAATTGCTTGTATCTCTGAGGCGTTGGTTGGAATAAGTCCATTTTCATTCATGATTTTGTCTATTTGAGTGCTCCCTCTTTTCTTTTTGAGAAGCCTGGCTAAAGGTTTGTCAATTTTGTTTATTTTTTTCAAAAAACCAACTCTTGGTCTCATTGATCTGTTCAACTATTTCTTTGGTATCTATATTGTTTATTTCTGCTCTGATTTTTATTATTTCTCTTCTCCTACTGGGTTTGGTGTGCTCTTGTTGCGCTCCCTCTCCTTCCATTAGGGACTGTTAGATTTTGCACTTGCACTTTTTATAATTTCTTGAAATAGGCCTGGAATGCAATGTATTTTCCTCTTAGGACTGCCTTTGCTGCATCCCATAGAGTTTGCATTGTTGTATTTTCATTTTCATTTGTTTCCATATATTTTTACATTTCTTTCCTAGTTGTCTGATTGGCCCATTCATTCTTTAGTAGGGTGTTCTTTAACCTCCATGTTTTGGAGGTTTACAGACTTCTTCCTGTGATTGATTTCAAGTTTCATAGCGTTGTGATCTGAAAGTGTGCATGGTATGATCTCAATTCTTTTATATGTATTGAAGGCTGCTTTGTGTCCCACTATGTGATCTATCTTGGAGAATGTGCCATGCACACTTGAGAAGAAAGTGAATTCCATGGCCGCAGGATGTAGAGTTCTAAATATATCTGTCAGATCCATCTGGTCCAATGTGTCATTCAAGTCCATTGTTTCTTTAGTGATTTTCTGTCTGCTTGACCTATCCATTACTGTAAGTGGAGTATTAAAGTCTCCTGCTTTTGGCACATTCTTATCTATAAGATTGTTTCTGTTTATGATGAATTGTGTTATATACTTAGGTGCTCCCATATTTGGCACGTAGACATTTATAACTGTTAGTTCTTCCTGATAGATAGACCCTATAATTATTATATAATGCCCTTCTTTGTCCCTTGTTACTGTCTTTAACTTAAAGTCCAATTTGTCTGATATAAGTATATAAGTATAGCTACTCTAGCTTACTTTTGACTTCCAGTAGCATGATATATATTTCTCCATCCCCTTACTTTTAATCTGAAGGTGTCCTCCACTCTAAAATGTGTTTCTTGTAGACAGCGAATAGATGGATTTTGTTTTTTTATCCATTCTTCTACCCTATGTCATTTGATTGGCTCATTCAGCCCATTTACATTCAGTGTTATTATTGATATGTGGGTTTAGAGTCATTGTGTCCTTTGTGGGCTTCATGCTTGTGGTGGTGTCTCTAGCATCTTGCATTTCTTGCAACATTTCCCTCATAGAGTCCCCCTCAGGATTTCTTGTAGGGCTGGTTTATTGGTGACAAATTTCTTTCAAGTTTTGTTTATTAGGAAAGACTTTTATCTCTCCTTCTATTCTGAATGACAGGCTTGCTGGATAGAGGATTCTTGGCTGCATATATTTTCTGGTCATCACATTGAAGATTTCCTACCATTCCTTTCTGTCCTGCCAAGTTTCAGTAGATAGGTCTGTAACCACTGTGATAGGTTTCTCTTTGTATGTTAGGGCCCTTTTCTCGCTAGATGCTTTCAGAATTCTCTCTTTGTCCTTATATTTTGCCAGTTTCACTGATATGTCGTGCAGAAGATCAATTCATGTTATATCCAAGGGGAGTTCTCTGTGCCTCTTGAATTTCAACATCTACTTCCTTCCCCAGGTTGGGGAAGTTCTCTGCTTTAATTTGTTCAAGAACTCCTTCAGCACCGTTCCCTCTCTTCCTCTTCTGGGATTCATATGATACCGATATTGTCCTGTTTGGTCGTATCGCTGAGCTCTCGAACTCTTCTTTCATGTTCCTGGATCAGTTCATCTCTTTTTTTCTCAGCTTCCTATTTTTCTGTAATTGTGTCTTCTAAATCACTTATTCTCTTTTCTGCCTCTTCAGTCCGTGCATTGGATGCCTCCATTTTATTATGTATCTCATTAATAGCATTTTTTAATTCATCGTAACTATTTTTGAGCTCCATAGTGTTTGTAGCAATAGTTTCTCTGATGTCTTCCATGCTTTTTTCATGTCCAGTGATTAATTTTATGACTGTGTTTTAAATTCTTGTTCAGTTATGTTGCTTTTATCTGTTTTGGGCAGTTCTTTAGCTATCAGTTCTTTCTGGAATTTCTTTGGAGGAGAGTTCTTCCATTTCGTCATTTTGGTTAGTTTTCTATCTCATGTTAATTTTAAAAGCTTGTTGTACACTCTGCCCCCGCGAGTTCTGCTGTATTAAAGAGGGCTCTCTGACTGTTCAGGGCCTGTATGTTCAGTAAGTGTTCTTTGAATGGTGTCTCTTGGTTTCTCTTATTGAGCGTTTTGTTATTTTGTTTCACTACTTGTAGAGGTATTTGGAACTCTCCACCAGGTATACTTTGGCTTGTTTCTTGAGGTAGCCCTGGAAAAAGAAAATAGACAAACACAGACAGAACAAAGGTACACAAATCCACAGACAGAACCAATAAATGGGCAAACCCAGGCTCAGGTAAAATCAACAACAACAACAACAAAACAGCTATCTGGAGGGGATGGGCGTGGTTTGGTGTAGGCAGGTCTAGCCTCCACTGTGTCTCACTGGCCACTCCCTGAGACCCCACCCTGTTGGTTGTGGGGAGAAAAATGGTGTCGCCCCCGTACCTTCTCAACCAAGCATTTCAAATCATTCCTTTGGGTCTGAATTCCCTGTGATGAGGACGTCGCCTATATGGTCTGAGTTCTTTGGCCCATGCTCTGCCTTGTTTCCAGGTCCCAGTACATGGGCTTTGTTTATATTGCCTGAAACTGCACCGCAGGTTGCTGCTTCCCTGCTGCTGGTGGTTGAGTGGGGGTTGGGGAAGTATGGCAGCCTCAGATCTGCCGGGGTCAAGCAGGGATACAACCTGGGATCTGAGGCCTCTGCACCCCTCGTTTGGGGAACTTAGCAGCTTCAGGCCTGCCACTGCCACCCTTGATTGAACATTTAAACAGGGACTACTTACCCCTGCCATTTATTAACTACCCCCCCCCTTAACATAATGTTACTAATACTGATAATGATGTGGTTCTTCTTCCCTAAGTATCCAAACTGATAAACATAAAATTGTGTGACACTAGAATGAAGTTTTATATGGTTATGTTTATGAACATTTCCTAGTTCCCTTCTGTCTATTTAATTGGTCTTGTTAAAAAAAAAAAAAGAAAGAAAGAAAGCCACTTATAATACACCTCTTTTTTTTTTTTAATGTTTTTTATGTATTTCTAGGAGAGAGAGAGACAGCATGAGCAAGGGAGGGTCAGAGAGAGAGGGAGTCACAGACTGAAACAGGCTCCAGGCTCTGAGCTGGCAGCCAGCACAGAGCCCTATGCAGGGCTCGAACCCACGAACCGCGAGATCATGACCCAAGCGAAAGTCGGACGCTTAACCGACTAAGCCACCCAGGCGCCCCAATAATCCACCTCTTTTTTAAGGAACACATTCAGTAGCTACTTGCATTCATTTATCCAAGGAAAATCAAAAGGGTTATTTAACATGTAAGCTGAGATGATTTCAAATAAAATGCTAACTGGTCTAGCTCCCATCCTCTTATTTGAGGAATAATACAATCATAAATGACAAGAATCAGCCTTCAAGGTAATTTATTATAAATGCAGTCCTTTAAAACTGGTGTTTATTGTATAAACATAGCCTACTCTCATTCTTCTTAAAACCAAGCTTTTAACTCTTCAACCCTGTGGTATAGATTCATCAGAAATTTACGCCCTATGAAGCTTTTTATGATCCCAACAGTCTGATTCCTCCAGATTGTTTTATTTCGAAACTATAAATATTGTTTTTTCACTCCTTAGTGTGGAAATTCAGCTACCTCCATATTACATGCTTACTGAAGTAGAAAGCTGCCTAATCAGATAGGAAAACATTTGGCTGTGAATAAATCAGCATTTGTCGAGGATTTCAAAGTGTGAAACTAGGCAGACAAGCACACATCCTAAGAGCTCTGCTTTCTCATGCTTCCCTGTAGAGAAATCAGAGGTTAATATGGCCGCCACCACCATCTGTCTAAATACTTGAGTGTGTTGTCTTGAATTAACATAGCAGAACTAGTGGGGGAGGTAATTAAGATTTTATTTTTACATTTCATCACCAGATTCTCTACAATATAAATTTATCCATAAATGTTCAGATTGATTAAGTTTTAACAAGGAGAATAATGAGTGTTTAAAAATCGACTAATTCAGAACAAATTAAAATTATTTTGACATGTTAACTTGTAATGTTCATGGATTTTATTCTTTTCCTGAAACTTTAAGTGTGGAATTGTTATAGAATTTCTTGATAGTAAAAATAATATTCTTATATACATTCAAACAATAAAATGACATTGTCACTGATTGGACCTTTAAGTTAAATAATAGTTAAATTATGGATTACTAACTTGTAATTTTCATTGTTATACTGTATGATCTCTCAAAGGATCTTAACACAAGACTTTCCATAAAATAAGTACTGAATAAATACCTGTTAAATAAATGAACGTCACATAGGTTATTTTGATTTCTGTATAGTCATTTGAGGAAGTTTATGAAAAAGTGAAAAATCTCTACAGCATTTCCTGGGAGCAAACAATTAATGGGATTTTTGGCAAAGCTTTACTGTAGGGAACTATATAAAAGCATGTATTTTTACTAAAGGTAATTTTTAGCTTGCAACCTAGAAAAGGAACTCAATTTGCTTCTTATTAGATTATCTTTTGCTCATTATAAATTCAAATTAATTAGAATTTTAAATATTTGTACTGTGCAATGGTAAATTTAAAGAAAAAATGAATGACTTTTCTCATCTTTCTCAAAAATACACAGAATTGTTGAAAAATAAAACTTTTTATAAAACCTTGTTTTCTGAAATAGTTCTCCCTTTCCATTGAAGAGTCCCCTGGACTATAAATAAGCTTCCTACAGGAAGTGCCTGTGCATCAGTTCATTTCTTTCACTTCTAAAACCTAGTAAGGTCCATAGAAATTCATTAAGTCTTTTCAGAATGAATGGACTGGCTGACATGGTTATACGTGGTTGGCTTATTATGTGACTATCTTTTAATAAGAGACTTTGATAAAGATTTATACATACAGACTTTAATGATCTGAAACATTGTTTTTAATGCTAAGAGAAAATATTTATTGGTAATTTGTCACTTCAAATAGTTTTGGTTGGCATTCATATATATATTTAATATATATGATAAACATATTTAAAAGATAAATTTATGTGTATATTAATATATTTGTTCTTTTGGTTTTCTATCTGAAATGGGGCTATAATACTATAATATATATTTCAGAGGTCATAGAAATATTTATAACCACTTACTTTTCCCAAAGATATGCAAGAACATATAGTTATTGTGAAGATCTTTCCAAATCAAAGATTTTTCAAATTTTTTATTGTTAAATGTACATGCAGACATGTTTAATTGATAGATAGACAGATAAAAGAAGAAAGAAAAAAGGAAGGAAGGAAGGAAGTTAGGAAGAAAGGAAGGAAAGAAAGAAGGAAGGAAAATTGCCATGAAATAAACAACTAATCATGGCATAATTATTAGTCCATTTAATTTTATTGTGGGTTTGCATTGAACCTTGTGACTAATTTATCTGAAAAGTTTGCCATTTTCAGACTGAATAGCAAGTGTCTCGTTCTTAGTTAAATATAAATTGACAATGATTTGTATATCAGATGATACATGTATTTGGAATTGGCTTAATGTTTCCCTTAAATACTGACTGCTGTGAAATACAGAAACCCACAGTGGAATAGGTCTCTGACATCAGGCATGCACGATGCTCTAAAGAAGACTTGACTAGTTACAGTCAGTGGCATCACTCTAACCTCTGCTCATCTGAATACAGGCATTTTCCTACTATGGAGATTTCATTTCACTTCCACCCCCAACCCAGTTGCTCCTCAGCATCTATCATATTGTTAGCACATTCACTGTTATTGAGGATTCTGTAAAACACATGGTTCCTGGGACATATTTTCCCTATTAGGGTTTTTCCCTCTCAGACAGGAAGCATGAATATTTGTAAGCATGTCTTATTTGGAAAGAAATTTATAATTGACTATAGGCTCATGCTTTCTTTCTGAAAAGTAAGTGGTTATAAATGTTCCATTAGCCTTTCAATAATATATTCCAATATTTTTAGTACCCATTAGCGTATAGAAAAACTGAAAGGTGGAAATATAATGTGACATTCCCAGTAATATGCTAAAATTTGACAAAGAATAGAATTAGGTTTCTTTTTAAAATGGATTTAGAAAGTCACTTCTTCAACATTAATAGTCAAAGTGAGGTGAGAAGAAGCAATTTTCAATGCAATGCATAAAAACGAAATTATTTTGTTTTGGATTAACTAAATTTTTGTTTAAAACAAGTCTTGCCCTCCAACTTGTGCAATAGTTAAACATTTCTGCACTCTTAATTGAACTACAAAAACCTAATCAGTCAATGTTCCCCAATCAGAAGAATCAGTGAAAACAACTAAGAAATGTATAGAATAGAATACATTAATTTTACAAGAAATAATTTCAGACAGGACATTCATTTAGAACATTTACTTTGATGCTTTGCAGAATTCAACACTAAGTGATTTATCAATTTCATTTGGAAAGACCTACAGAGGTATGTTTTTCAGGGGATTTAGGGTAATCAAAAAACTCTAGAGAGCTACAATGTGGAAGGAATTAATTGCAACCAGTTCATAGCAGGCATTTAATTATTTCATTTACCACATATAGTCACTTTATCAATTTCTAGAGCAAAATTATTCTCACTGGTAATCTAGATACAATGGAAGTTTCATTAACCTTTAGACCTCTAAGTTATTCAACTCACTCAAAATGTGACTGCAGGGCAAGGAGGGAGGAGGGTCGTAAGAACTCTCGAGAGACATTTCAGAATCATTTGGTGATATGGAAATTATATTTTCTATCTCTGTATGCTTTCAACTGAAATTGAAGCCCTCACAAACCTGTATTGAGAGAACTTAAAAATAATTTGAGAAATTCACCTGCCAGTGATCACGAGAATTCAGCTTTCTCATTATCTGGTCTCTGATTGTGTATGTTTCTGGTTTTGATTTGTTTGTTATTGTTATTAGTTTTCGGCCCTTTCATTTTAGCTCTTTTTCTTAGTTTTCCAGTTCACTAGATCAAAGATCATGTTTGGACTTTCTCTCCAGGCTCCAATTGCCAAGGACGCTCCAGACTCATGTTTGGTCTCTAGGCATTGCGAATTTCTTAATGCACCCCTCTCTCCAGTTTCCAAACTGGAAGACAGAAATTATACAGTGCTTCTCTCTTGAATTATAAAAAAGACTGAAGTGCAGCAAGACATTTATAACTGTGAGGCAGAAAGGATTATCAACATTTGGGGCAGATCATTCTTATTTTGGGGTACTGTCCCATGCATTGTAGGATGCTTAGCAGCACTAAATTCCACTAATCACTAAATTACAGTAGCACTTCCTCCACTTGTGACAGCCAAAAGTATCTTCAGACATTGTCAAAATGTTCCCTGGAAGCACAATCATTCCCATCTGAGAATTACTACTATAAAGGCAAAAGGGCATGGTGGGCAGGGAGGTGGATTTATTGACTCAGTATGATCTTGTTTTGCAGTCACTATATGCAAGACAGTGTTGCATATGCTGTGAGAAACTTAAAGAGGCATGAGGTAGAGTTTCTGTCTTCACTTTCAAAATCATGTAAAAAGTGAACATAAATAAAAAGAAATCAGAACAGCATGACATAAAAATTAGTGATGCCTCAATATGTATTCAGAGAAAGACAAATAAAACTTTCATTGGGAAAATCGAGAAGAGTGTTTCAAATCTAGGTATGTCTCAAGGGAACAGTTGGATTCCAGAAGGTTGAGATGGAAGGTCAAGGTCTTTTAGGCAGAAGAAAGAGAACATTGGAAATGGGCCTTGAAGGAAAGTTTGAACAGCTTTGAATTCCACATCTGTTGGGCTTCATTTGGTTCATTATGAGACGCCTTTCATTTGAATTAATTTTATCTTTGATGAGGGGAAATGACATGATGAGAAGATGACAGTGTTTTATGACCCCTATTCTCCTGAGTTTATATTTAACTCTTTTCCCCACCCCTGCTGTAAACTGGGGAGAGAAATGACTATGTGACCTGTCCAACAAATGATCCAGAGCACTTCTGCTGGATAAAATTTAATCGATAGGCTTGATGGAGCTTTTTATTATAAAATTATTTTATTTATTATTGCTTCAATTATAATGACTTATTAATGTACAGTAAAAACAGCTCAAGAAATGAACTATTTGGGAAACAATAATTTCAAGAAATAGGCAGAAAATGTTTAAGTTACTGTCTGAAATTTGGATGAGAAATTAGCATCCAAGTTTTATTAATATGGAAACTAAAAGCACAATATAAATAAGGGCAAAGGAGATATTCTAAAGACCTTTGTTAGGATCATGAGTTCTTAACCTCCCAGGACTCATCTATCCCTCTGAGTATATGATGAAAATAGTAATTTCCTCCTAGAAAAATACCCATTGGCACATATTCATAAAATTTGGTATAATACGTAGGGTGTTCTTGACCTTCTGAAGCCCATTGATGGCCTTTCTAGGTATCCATGGTTCTTAGGTTATAAAATTCTGACAGAAATGACAGGATACAAGACTTAGATCATTTGTTTAGGAACCTAAGACACACTAGAAATGCCTAAAATCCCATGAGGGGGCAGTTTAGAATCTGAAGTGTCTATGTTCTTTATAAATACCGGGATTTCTTTTGGCTGGAATGTGGTAAAAAATACATTTGATTATTTTCCATGAAACTTCTAGAAGTTTAAATTGCTTTTATTCGATGGAATTATTTCTGTATCTCTTAAAAGCAATGTGGTAGAAAAACAGAACAATTCGTGAGTTGAAATCAAGAAGACTTTAGGGCTTCTTCCAAGTTGTTTGAACCTGGACTGCTAATTGAAATTTTCTGAGCGTCAGTTTTATGTTTGTTTGTTTGTTTTTAAATAACAGGGTATTGTACTATATTGCTTTTTAAGTCTTCTACATGTTAGAAAATTCCATCATTGAAATTAACTCATCTGAATCTTAAAAAAAAAAGGACAAAAAATTACTTTCTAAAAATGAGAATAGCTGCAACTATTTCCACAGTAACATATTTTCAGGAAATGATTCAAAGCTAGATGTGGTTGAATTGCTAAATGACTGAATTTGCAAAAGTGGGCGATAATTAAGTCGTTATGCTCAACCCTTATTAATTATTGATGACTTCTCCATGACTGAGTCAGAAGTTTTCTACAAGAGAGGTTCTGACTGGGCTGTCTGAATGATGAATCATCTCCCACCCGAGGTGGTCTTCCTCGGCTCCAGGGTACTCATAGGCACTACCAAGAAATTTGATTGTGGTTGCCTGTGTTGTACTTGGCTTTTAACTTAAAAAAAATGTTGGGGATGGGAGGACTTTCAGTATTGATATCACCATGCTTTAGCCTGCAGGAGTTGAGGAGAAGTGCTTGACATTAAAAAAATAATGCACTCAGCCAAGACTCCGGTCATCTGAATGCA
Organism: Proteles cristata cristata; assembly: GCA_017311185.1. Classification (NCBI taxonomy): domain Eukaryota; kingdom Metazoa; phylum Chordata; class Mammalia; order Carnivora; family Hyaenidae; genus Proteles; species Proteles cristata. The sequence continues at coordinate 2,797,387 of JAESUZ010003705.1, read as the reverse complement.
CTCACCATTTGTGTGGCTTTAAATCTGGCTGCACACACGCCAGGACCACGGATCAGAAATGCATCTGGGTAACAGAAGCTGGTCAGTGTAGTCTCCTCCACCCCCTTTTGTTGTCTGTTTTTGTAACATATGTTAGGCACCAAAGAGACAAACAAGGATAAAATGGTTTTCTCTTTTCCCATCTGGTTCTCTGCCAGAGATAGAAAGATTGAACTTAGCATCAGATTTCAATGTTCTCACTGCTGAGAAACCCCACTTTCTTATTCTCTATCCATCACCATTCTTCTTCTTAACAAATATTTTCCCACCAAGTACAAAGCAATGGAGTCCAATAAAATACAGAGCTATTTCTACTTACTCCCCTCCCAATCCCTGGCTGTTAGTATTGTATTTGTGGGATAATACCTTTTGTGAATGATTTGCTAGAAATGTAGTCTGATATTCTTATACATATTATACATATTCACAGTATTTTGAATTCCTGGAATAAAAAAAAATACAGATAGTTCTTTGGGATATAAATGAATTCTGTTCTGTGAGTTAGCCAAAATGTCTGTTGTTTGGAGTTAATAATGTATTTCTCATGGAAATAACCTTTAAAATGGTGATAAAACACCAGGCTATAAGATAGCGAGACAGAGAGAGAGAGAGAGAGAGAGAGGAAGGGAGGGAGGGAGGGAGGCAGGCAGAGAGAGAGAGAGAGGAAGGAAGGAAGGAAGGAAGGAAGGAAGGAAGGAAGGAAAGAAGGAAAGGAGGTAGGGAGGGAGGGAGGCAGAGAGAGAGGAAGGAAGGAAGGAAGGAAGGAAGGAAGGAAAGAAGGAAGGAGGGAGGGAGGGAGGAGGCAGAGAGAAAAGAGAGAGAGAGAGAGAGAGAGAGAGAGAGAGAGAGAAAGAAAGAAAGAAAGAAAGAAAGAAAGAAAGAAGGAAGGAAGGAAGGAAGGAAGGAAGGAAGGAAGGAAGGAAGGAGAAAGAAAAGAAAGAGAAAGAAAGAAAGAAAAGAAAGAAAGAAAGAAAGAAAGAAGGAAGGAAAGAGAAAGAAAAGAAAGAGAAAGAAAAGAAAGAAAGAAAGAAAGAAAGAAAGGGAGAAAGGGAGAAAGGGAGGGAGGAAGGAAGGAAGGAGAGGAGAGGAGGAAAACAGAAGAGAAAGGAAAGGATAAGAGAGGGAAAAGGAAAGGAAAGGAAAGAAGAAAGAGAAAGAAAAGATTAAAAGGGGGGGGGCATGGTTAAATCAATATAGGACATGACATATTACATATCCTTTGCATGTAAACATTCCAGTCTGTTGCATAAGGGAAACTGAGAATCCCTTAGCAGCTGGCAACAGGATGGAAGGCAAGGGATGCTTCTTTAAGGTGTGTAAACAATGAATTTAATAAGCAGAGGATGGTGGCACCTGCCCTATGGAGAGATGCAGCAATGTCATGTGGCAACGTTGCTGCAGCTTCCACCTCAAGAGGGTATAGGTCCCCACGAGCAAAGGACGCTGTGGCTACTGTAGCTGTTCACATTTGCAGAGCAACTTTAAGCTGGGTGTTATAGTGTCAGAGATTGCCAAAAAGGTGATTAAACCCTGCTATATAAAGAGTTGCAATCTAGAAATTTGTTTGGGAATTTAGAGATTAATATTTCCAACTGGCTAACTAAGCATTACTTTGTATTACTAGAGTAGTGATTTCATTTATTTAAATTTGTATCTTAATTTTTTTCAAACATTCAGAAAAGTAGGGAGAATAATAGAATGCATTTATGTATATCCATCACTTCAATAAAAAATCATTATGATTTTGATTCATTTTCGTTAATTATCCTTTTTTTCTTTTTCTTTTTTTATTGCCAAATACCTTTTACCAAAATGTAGATTAAAGTCATCTATACTTCAGTTATATAGCTCTAATAAAACAGTTACTTCTCCCTACCCAAAACTCCATTATAATTTTCAATAAAAGTAGTTATTTTTATTATGTAATACCCTATATATAATCTTATCCTTCACTGCTTATAAAATGTCTTTTATGTTTGTATTGTTCAAATCAGTATTCTCAGAAGATCATCATACTACATCTAGCTGTTATGTATCTTAAATATCTTTTTATCTTAAGCAGTCGCATCTCTCTCTTTTTTCCTCATACCATTGACTTGTTGCCAGTTCATGTATCATCATTATCAGTGGATGTTTTTCCCCTTTAGCATCATCTAACATGTCTTTTTCCTCATATATCTTCTAAATGGAAAGTAACTCTAGAAGTGATTAATTCCTTAAAATATAACAATGTATTGATTTTGTCAATAGAAATACAAAATCTAAACAAATCGACCTAGATCATAATTCAAGTAAAGATTCTATTATCTTCCATAATTGATGGAAGAGTAATGGAATCAAAAGTAAAAGTGTTCCCAATATTGCTTAAAGTTAATAATGTAGCATATCAAATTTTTATATGTCCTGCTGTTCTTTTTTATGACACCTACCTGGTTCCTACACTCCTTAGAATTTGCAGACACAGGCATGGGGATTCTTACTGAGAAATTTTGAGAGATAACATTAAAGAGTTGAAGACCACATTCTGAAGGGTCCTTAATTGAAAAGAAAAAGACTCCTTTATATATTTGACTTTTGTTTATTTTTTTAATGTTTATTTACCTTTGAGATAGAGAGAGAAAGAGACTGAGTGTGAGAGGGGAGGGACAGAGAGAGGGGGAGACACAGAATCCGAAGAAAGCTCCAGGCTCTGAACTGTGAGCAAAGAGCCTGACACAGGGTTCCAACTAACAAACTATGATATCATGACCTGAGCTAAAGTCAGTGGCTTAACCAACTGAGCCAGCCAGGAGCCTCTACATTTGACTTTTAATTGTGCCTGTAAACTGGACTTAACGATGATGCATCTACTGGTAAAAGACCATTCAGGATTCTATTTGAATAAGCAGAATCACCCTAATGCAGTAGGGAACAGATGCAATAGTTAGCCATTTGCTAGATGGTTGATTATTGGGTGAAACCAACTCTCAGCTAACCACAAAACAAATGTAATATGCTGTTTTCCCTTCCTTAGTTATGCGCTGTTACCATTAATCAACAAAGACATTGCTGAAAGGTGTAGAGTGTAAACTGACAGGAGACGTGAGAAAAGTGTGCCTTGACAGTGGTGATATATAAATACCATACTGTTTGTAACCCTCAGAATGTTAATATGTAGATATTTTTAATATTTCCATTTGAAAGATGAGGAAACAGAGTTATAAAAAGCTCAAGTTGTTCTCCCAAGGTCACATAGTAAAAACTGGTGGCTCCTGGAGTTGAATTTAGGCAGCATGACTCTTCACCTGTCTACTATACTGCCTCCCAGAACAGAGTTAGGAGCTTATTGTTATTTTCATCAGAACCGCAGAGAAACTTCTTCTGACTCTGATGTTAGCCTTGAAACTTGAAATATCTCTTGACCAACATTGAAATTTAATGTGAATATACGTACATATTTATCCATACTTATGTGTATAAATGTTGCTTTTGTTTTAAACAGATCATTAATAACCTTGGTCCTTTGGAACTGATTCTTAATACTCCTAGCCACCATCGAGTTCATCATGGTAAGGAGACTTGATGTTTTTCTCCTTCTTCATCTCTTTAAAAACAATATTATTTTATACCTTTTCATGACAGTTATTCAACGTAGTCTCCATTCACTGTACAAATAGGTATCATATCTTCCATTGTACCTGGACGAGACTCTTTTGCAAAGCAAGGATTGGAGGAGAAAAAAATCTCTTTTGAATTTTCCTTTTTTCCTAGATCTCCTTAGTTATAGTGAAAAACAGGTTAACCAGCTGCGAGGTTACACACTTCCTATGTTGAAGGTTACCACCTGACCCAGTGTTGAGGGTCGTTCCTATATGCAAACAAAAAGTCTCTGGTCTTGAAAATTGTTGGGATTTCAGGAAAGCCTAATAGGCAGAAAATCACTTATTTGCCTAAATTCTGTGAACTGCATTAGCATAACAAAGAAAAAAAATCCCATGTGGCTAGTGCTTAAGGTTTAAAGACACCAGCATAAGACATAACAGAAATGTTTATATGTGTGCACCAAAAGACCTGTACAAGAATGTGCATTAACAGCATATGTGTAATAGAAAAAATAGAGATAAAATTCAAATGCTTATCGTAGTAGAACAGATAAATTGTAGACTATTCATGCAATGGGGAATTACATAACAATAAAAATGTCCAAACTGTTGGAACTTGGCGATGGCCTAACTACATCTCACAAACATAGCGTTGAGGAAAGGAAGACAGTAATAAAACAATAAATGCTATTGTTATGTTTTACCTTAGTTTCCAGGCATCACAGGCAGCTCTGGGACACTGCATGCCTGCCTTCCCGAGGGTCAGGTCCCTTTATTCGTGGCAGGGAGCAGAGCAGAAACATAAGCCCCACCCCACCATCTCCCTTCAGAGGGAATAGAAGTGGGTGGAGTCAGGCTGCTCATGCTCAGTTTACTTTTCTAAACTCCACAGACATTACTGGTCCCCAGGAAAATTGTTAGTGAGAAAGTGGAGAGACTAAGGGTGTTATACTCTTGGGGCTCCTTTTGCAGGAAAGGAAACATAAGGAGTGGAGAAAAGTCTACACTGAAGAAGAAATAGTTGCCAGTGTCCTCTGTTTGGCTTCAGAGCACATTCCCACTCCTGTTGCTTTATATTTGGATTTCTTGCCCTAAGCTTTATTTTTAAAATTTTTTTTTATTGTTTCTTTATTTTTGAGGGAAAGAAATAGAGTGCGAGTAGGGGAGGAGCAGAGAGAGAGATAGAAGATAGAGAGAGAGAGAGAGGGAGACAGAATCCATAGTAGGCTCCAGGCTCTGAGCTGTCAACACAGAGTCTGACATGGGACTTGAACTCATGGACTGGAAGCCAAAGTCGCTTAACTGACTGAGCAACCCAGGTGCCTCCTACCCTCAGCATTATTAATATTTTGCATCCAACAGTTCTTCACTTGGAAGTGGGAGGCTAAGAATGGGGCTACCCTTTGTATTGGAGGATTTTGTTCTCTGCACACTAAATGCAAATAATACCCCTCCCAGTTGTGAGTCTCAACAAATTCTCCAGACATTGGTATATGTCTCCTGAGAGGCAAAATGCTCTCCCCTCCAACTAAGAACCACTGTTTAACCCACATATGGCAACATGTTGTGCTTTTGTATAGCCAGCCCTACACTACTTTTGGACTGGGAGAGGTTTTCCCTTGGGTCTTCACTTTCAAACATATATTTGCATGTATAGAAGGCATGTAAAGAAATGACATGTGAAGACAGTTGTGTTTGTTGGAGCAGTGGCTTGGTAGGTTAATATTTTTGACTTTGTTTTACACTCCTGTGAGTATGGGGGTACCTATTTAAGCATGTTTTTATTATTAAAGAAACCATGCCCAGCTATTTAAATTTAAATTATAATTTGAATACTTTGGAGGAAAAAAAGGCAGGTTTTGAGTTAATGGTTAATAAAGATAATTAAGAGTAATTTAATTTTCACCTATGTCTTTTATGATTAAAACAAATAGTAAAGTTTCATTCTAAGTAGAAAATTGTTTTTCCTGGAAAAGATGCAGAGAGAAGGGGTAGAGATAGCAACTCACTCCAAAATTTATAAAACCAACCAAATGCAAATATAGATATATTATTTATCTCATTCCCTATTGCTTTTGTGGGGGGGAGGGATTTTTTTAAATTATTACTCTTTGATAGTCTTTTTAAAAATTTTTGAATCATTATTTATTTTTGAGAGAGAGAGAAAGAGAGAGTGCGTGTGTGGGAGGAGAGGGGCAGAGTGAGGGAGACACAGAATCTGAAGGGGACTTCAGGCTCTGAGCTGTCAGCACAGAGCCCGATGCAGGGCTTTGCCGGAGTCCTGCTCCAGCAGGTCCAGGGCTCCCTGAAGGATGGACCATGTTGGAGAGACAGTGAAAAAGCCCCAGATTCTTTCTGGTTACCAGGCAGGCATCTCTACACTGTCTGAGACTCAACTTTATTTTATGATTAAGTGTTTGAGGGACAGCACAGAAATGGCATTCAGATGATAAATTCTTTGGTCAGTAAAAACTTTCCATGACATGGATATGCATAACCTTATTATGATGATTTAAATAAGGGTACTCATGCTCATCATATGAGGAAGGAAGTTATCTTTAGCATTCAAGTACAAATAGGATAATGTTTTTTAGCATAGTAAAGGCAAAGGTTAGTTCTTTGTGAGTGGGTGAGGGGGCTCAATAGCCTGTTTATCGATTAATGGGAAGTATTAAGAAGAATAGATTTTTCAGGAAATGCAGTGTTTGCTCCCATAACCACAAAAGAAAACATCTAAACATTAGCCATAGGGCTTATAGTTCCTATAATATCATCCATGCCCAGGAATAGTTCATCAGTCTGTACCAAGGTTATTATTTTATTAATGTAAACCCAAAAGCAATAGCTGATCTTTTTGTGTCATCAATTACTCAGTCCTGATATCACTATTTCCAGATTATTAAGCATCAATGTTTTTCCAAGCTACAACTATTTCCTTAACAAAGTGCAATCATCATACCAGGGCCAGAAAAAGTCACTCCCAATCCCAATCAACAAGGTGCTTTGGGGCTCAGTGCCCAAGCAGAAACAATTAAGTGGGGATGGATTTCAGTCCTCATCTGACGGCAAGAGACTGTGCAAACTTGCCTTAACCTCACAAGGAGTATTCTCAACTAAGGAATTCAGAAAGGCTCCCAACAGGGCTTGAATTCATGAACAGTAAAATAATGACCTGGGCCAAAGTTGGAGGTTAACTGAGCCGCCAGGCGCACCTACTCTTTGATCGTAAAAAGTAAAAATTTAAAAAGTAAAATTACTTAGAATTACCCCAGATTTCTAAATAACTGGAAAATTAAGAGCAAACACATTTTTTTTTAAAAATTATGGAATCAAACCCTGCATCAGACTCGATACTGGGTATGAAGCTTGCCTAAGCTTCGCTCTCTCCCTCTCCCCCTCCTCCTCCCCCATCTGCACACACACATATTCTCTCTCTCTCTCTCTCTCTCTCTCAAAAAGAAATCTGGGATAATTCTAAATATATGTAGTATTAAGGAATTCTTTGGTCTCATTGGTAAAATTAACTCAAAAGTAAATAAATAAAATAAAATAAAAAAATAAAATAAAATAAAATAAAATAAAATATAAAATAAAAGCAATTTACTTAGCAAATAATCTAATGTTATGAGTAAAAAGAGATTCTTAGGAACATCATTTTGTTGCATACGTCTTAATTTTGTGAATGGGTTCTAAAATACAAAAGATGATTTAAAAGCATAACTTCTGTTTTCCAAAATCTTTTTAAAAATATTTTGTTTCATAGGCAGAAACCGTTATTGCATTGACAAAAACTATGCCGGCATTCTTATTATATGGGATAGAATTTTTGGTAAGTAAAATATATATGAACATTAAATAGTAACTTAGCTCCTTAGCTCATAGAAAGTCAATGATCATATCCTTAATGTTTATCTTCCAGGGACATTTGAAGCAGAAAATGAGAAAGTTGTATATGGTCTAACACATCCCATTAATACATTTGAACCATTCATGGTACAGGTAATATAATTGGTTTTATTATTTCTGAATTAGTTATATCCTTTCATAAATCTTATATAGTTAAAGATCAGTTGTTGAAAGGTGAAAGTACATCACACTATCCTGAAAATATTTTTTTTTAACCATGAAAGAAGTTGGAAGTAATTCTGACACTCAAACAAAATCTTGAATCAACTTGGGCAAAATGCATTTGAAAACAACTCATTATAAGAACTTTTAAATGTACCTACTCCCGAGATTTTTTTTTTAAACAGATCTTCAAGCAAACATATTTTTCTCAGAATAGACCTGAAATATATTCATGGATTCCGAAGGAGCACTAGTAAATGGATAATTAAGGCTGATACCACAGTAAGAAAAATATTTGCTTCAAGGCCCCATGACTCTGGTTAGAAATTCAACATGAGGCCTTTGCCCTACTCTACTTGGACCTAAATGTCAGGAGCTATTATGAGGTGGTTAGGTCTGCGCATTACCTCACCTGCTATGACTTGCTGCACCGGACCAGTTTTCTGTTAGACATGTGGTACTGGTTGTTCACCGATCTCAATGGCTGGCACTAGAGAAATGAGGAATGTCTGTGAAACTCTGATCCGTCAGCAACAGAGCACCACAAACACTCCTGGGGTTAGGGACTAGCAAATGAGAAAAAGATAAAAATGCTTGGGAAGCTGAAGAGGTCAGTCATTGACAGCTCTGTACAGAGAACTGGGTTTACAGCATTCAGGTAGTGGCGGGGGGGTGGGGGGGGGAGGGAGTTACAGGTTTGTGTCACATCTGCTTTCTGAACCTATTTCTTCAAGGTTTTTAAGGAAGTTAAACTAACAAAATAAATGGACATTTCTTGAGCTTCTACTATGTACAGGGTATTGCTAGCAGCTCAGTACAAATATTTAATGAAACTCTCGCTCAAACCTTATGACATAGTGATACTTTTTAATACTCATTTTTTAGTGGGTGATGTTGAAGTTCCCAGGATTTAAATAATTCAACCAGATATATGCAACTTGTCAGATTCAGACCTAACCAAGGAGAGTTGTAGGCCAAGCCCAAAACTGCCTTAATTCAATTTAACTTTTACACTATGCTGCCTTTTTACAGAAAAGACCATCAAAAAATAGCCTCCACTTTTCAAATGAAAGATATTTTTATCTCCTACTTCAAAGACAGAAAAACTGCTTATTCATTTTCTTCCTTCTCAACTGTAGGCCATCTCTGTATCTCTGTCTCTCTCTTTCTCTGTTGGACATCCCTGAGGTTATATCACTCAGGAGAATATCAGCAAATATTTCAGAGTACTTTCTTCATAAACTTTATAGAATTGAAATTAATTTAAAAGTAATACATTAAGAACTACCTTTTCACTTGGTATAGTCTTATCTCTGTAATAAGGACATTAAAAGGGAAACAGCTTGGTCTCTGTCCTCTGGGAGAGAGCCTTTGAAACTTCATGTGCATATGAATCATGCTGGAATCTTATTAAAGTGCAGAATCTGTTCAGTGGCTCTGAAGTGTGTCCAAGATTTTGTATTCCTAACAAGCTCCCAGGAGCTACAGAACCTGTTTCCTCTTGATCCTTTAAGTAGCAAGCGTGTGGGAGTGCACACTCCTGCTGTGGAAAAGGGGCTCATCGCTGAGACAAATGAGAAGCTGAAAACCGCACACTAGCCACACAAGGAGTTAGATGACAGGATTTGGCGGGGGGCACAAAAATCAGACAATCAGACTGTTTATGAGGTGCTGCTGAATCTGTCAGGTGCAGTTCCCCAGGCCTTTGCCCTCATACAGAAATTTTCTTATCACAACTGTGTATAAGACATAGGCTTCTAGACTCTCACTTACATTCTTAAAAATGTCATATTGACAGTGTCGTGTGAATTGGGAGTTCCTGAACCTACAAAAACATATATTTACTCTCACTTGTATTGCTTTATATTCAGCTAAATTTCTCACCTTTCTCTCAGACATATCAAAAGCAACTGATGATGGACTCCACTAGCTATTGACAGATTTTTTCCCCCTTTATTAGTAGGCATAGAACATTCACTTTACTTTCCTTTGGAGTCCAGGACTTTCAGGGCATTGGAAGGTAAATAAGTGGGAAAGTACTCCTTATTTTAAAATGTCACTGTGCATTTCTCATGGCTTATGTCTAGAATGAGACCAAGAAAATCCAGTCAGTTTTCAAAATAACGTAACAGATAAGTGTATTAATATGTGTTATAATTCCTACTCATAGTAAGTTTTGTATTATTATTATTATTGTTATTATTATGAACCCCCAGTGTAAATTTCCATCTGAAATTTCCATTTTCTTTAAAACCTGCCCCACTAAACCCTGTATTGTTCATTAATTGCTTCAGATTTCTTATTGTAATGTTTCAAGCAAATTTAAAACCACTTTTTTAATTCTAGCAGTTTACATTCGTTAAGAGACCGAGTGACTGCCAATCAGACCACAAATTCCCATAGAGCCAAAACTTCTTTGTACATTAATTTATTACTTCACTTATAATAGAACTCATTTTTAGAGGCAGCAGATGATACACAACCTCCAGGACTATTTTTAATCATACGATGCATTATTATCATATGTATGAAATAAATATGTAATACCCTCATAGCTAGTATTTACTGAGTAGGTATCATGTGTGACCATACTTTTAACTTCTGGACACATCAAATGTACAGTGTTATTTAAAGAATGTAGATTCCTGCTAAAAGACTCAGAAATGTCTTTGAATGTTTCCGTAAATATAGATATGATTGTCTATAACTCAATACTGCAAATAAAGGGCTATTCTTAATATGTAATATTTGTATGTTTCCATGGTCAACCTTAATATCCAGTTAGCAAGACTGTAGAAAGAAAATCATTAGACATGGATGTAGAGTGCACAAGCTGCTGGTTAACTCCATTAAAACTCATTTTTTTTCTGTTTTGCTGATTTTCTACATAATTATCCTCTAACTTCAAAATGATAATTTTGTGGGGCTTCAGAAATATTGACAAGAACACACTTAAACTTAAAGGACACAGAATGAAAGGAATGAATTGCAATTTGGAATGCAACTGCATATTAATCTACATTAACCATATTACACATAACCTGTATATTACAGAAAAAATATATACTTGTCATTGAACAGTAAATAAATAAAATAAATGATTCATTGTACTTAATACTTTCATTATTTTTTTTATTTTAAATAAGCTCTATTTTTTATTCTTATAGTTCCACCATTTAGTTTACATATGGACTACATTCTGGGCCACACCTGGATTCTTCAATAAGTTTTCTGTCATATTTAAAGGACCAGGATGGGGTCCAGGTAAACCAAGACTTGGACTAAGTGAAGAAATCCCAGAGGTAAATAGAGTTCATGTTAGTGGTGGTGAAGATTAGTAGCCTATTGTCAGCTCTACAGCCAGCCTATGTGTATGTTGACTTCATGAAGATCTGAAGAAAAATGTTCCCTGAGGCAGATACAGCCCTGTGGTGGATAACCTGCTGAGTGGGTACCACCTAGGGGTCAATAAGGGGAGGGCTTTTTCCCAGGATGACACTGCCTCTTACTGGGGAGCATGGTTCAGAGGCATAGCAGCAGAGGCTAGTTTTCAGATCCACTCAAAATTACAACAAAGAACATTTATGTAGTACAAAAACTACACAGATGTATGTTACTTGGTCACAGAATCCTAAAACTACTAGAGATGGAGGGAGCCTTACAGATGCTCAGTGGCTCAGTCAGTTAAGTGTCCACCTTCGGCTCAGGTCATGATCTCACAGTTTGTGGGTTCGAGCCCCTTGTCGGGCTCTGTACTGACTGCCAGCTTAGAGCCTGGAGCCTGTTTCAGATTCTGTGTCTCCTTTTCTCTCTGACCCTCCCCTGCTCATGCTCTCGCTCTCTCTCTCTCAGAAATAAATAAAACATTTAAAAAATTAAAAAAAAAATAGATTCTTCAGTTCAGCTTTCATTTTGTTGATGAAAAAAATGAAAAGATGGTCAGCATCACTAATCATCAGGGAAACGCAAATCAAAACCACAATGATATATCACCTTACTCTTCTTAGAATGGCTAAAATAAAAAAGACAAGAAATAACAAGTCCTGGTGAGGATATGGAGAAAAAGAATCCCCTGTACCCTCTTGGTGAAAATGTAAATTCATACAGCCAAAGAATGAAGGGGATTAGGAGATACAGACTTACAGTTATGGAATGAATAAATCATAGAAATAAAAGTCATAGCATAAATAATACAGTCAATGATATTATAATAACAATATATCAGGGGAGGTGGTAGCTCTACTTGTAGCGAACATAGCATAATGTCTAAATTTGTCAAATCACTAAGTCATATACCTGAAACTAATGGCACATTGTGTGTCAACTATACTGAAATTAAAAAAAAAAAAATAAGTCTCTAGAATGGAAGGTCAAAAGCCACACCAAATTGATGTTGTTATTAGATTAGACCATAACCTTATTCATTTTGTAGTACAGTTATAGCATTAAATTCAGAAATCATATTAAAACCCAAAAGTAGGTGAGATAGAGATTTAAAACCCTGGAAATCACATGAAAAATTCAATTTCAATCTGGAATTCATATAGAGATGAAAACAGGATTTTCTTTTCAGTTCTTCAGGATATGTATTGTGGTTCCTTATTAAAATAACTGTCATTAATAGTAATCTGAAAGCAATAGAAAGAGTAAACTATTGTTGATATCAAAGGTGATTGTAAATATAAAATTAGCCAATATTACAAGAAAATAAAATATTTTTATAATATTGTTATTTTTAAAACTTTTAATCTAAATAAGGATATTTTTTCATCCAGTTATGAAAGTTGCTTTGCTGAAATTTCCCCGATACTTTTTGTTATGTTCAGAATCAGTTATATAACAATGAGCTAACCTGATATAGGTGAAAATAATTTGCTTCTTTCAGCCCTAAAAAGTTTAGTTATTATTTTTTCTATTTTTCAATAGATAGATAATTCAAAATGAATATTCTAAAGTCATATCTGTGCCTAAATTTGCATTATAAATGTAGAATTGTAGTATTTCTTGGAAACTCTATGATTTAGGAAAGTTGTTTCCAATAAAGCAATGGTTCCTTTTGAGTCATGATTATCTCCACTACTAAAAACCACCTTCCATTTTTCTTTTTCTTTATTTTCCTGTATAATCATGGGCATATTTCTGTATTCATATTTCATATTTTTATGTTCATTTTAGTTGTATTTGTCATCAGTAAATGTTGCTGACTCAATTCTTATACTGGTTTGTTATAAAGTAGACTAAATTAAAATCATGATCTTCTGAAATGAAAAACAAGTTTCTGAGCTTTTATGTTTTTCTATTAAAATAAAAAGGAATGTTTGAGTCATTTTGGAAACAAAAATTAAAAAGTAGCAAAGATTTTCCTTTCTTTTGCACATCTCCTCTTTGCTTATTGTGAATTTCCATGAGAGGAATAAGCCAGAGAGCAAGATAAAGGAAAAGCTTCTTTCTTGTCTTCTTAGGTCACGGGAAAAGAAGTTCCCTTTTCATCATCAGTGTCTCATCTATTAAGGATCTATGCAGTTGTACAGTTTGCCTTGATGCTAGCATTTTATGAAGAAACCTTTGCAGATAAAGCTGTAAGTAAAATATTGTAAGAAATTTGTAAGAAATCTGTCACTTTGTCTGAAAATGAAAATTATCCCATCATATTATAGTTGTGCTCTATTCTTTTCTCTAATTTCTACATTAATGTTGGCACAATCTCCTGTTTAAACAGGTGAATTAATTCTTAAATTAATTATATTCAAAGTCTTCTTGTGTAGACTGTCTATCATATTGTATGCTATTGATATTGACTTGGCTTTGGGCAGGCAGAATAAAAGGTCTTCCCTGAGAATTTTTAACCACAAACCAGCTCTCATTCAGCTATGGGTCTGGTATTTATACTAACCATTGATCTATAAACCTAAACTAAGAATTCAGTTTAATGTGGTCTCAGATTCAGTCTCATGTGTCTAAAAGAACCATATTCAAAGCATGTTTGGAGCAATCCTCTTCAACCCAAGTATCAGATTATTCCCACAGATAATGTTCCAATGATTATGAACTCAGTTAAAAAGCACAAGAACACTCTGGGAGATAGCAAGTCATCATGACAAAGCATTAGCAGAAACAACAAACAACAGACCTAGTTCTCAAAAACAACAGATGTTGGAAATTAAATGAAAATATAAATGTAGTAAACTTAGTATGTTTGAAGATGCAGAAGATGAAATTAAAAAGAAATTAAAATTATGAACATTTAAAGAGCAAGACTATCAAAATGATAAGGCACATTTAATAATCACATTAAACTTCTAGAACACAAAAATGTGATAACAGACCTGAGAAAGTCAATGATTTATATGTAAGTTTAAAGCCAAATTAAGAGAACATAAGTGTATTAATAGAATCATTCATTATTTAAACAAATTACCCAGTATACACTAAAAGACAATGAGATAAAAATAAAAACATGACAAGTTATGTTCAGACATAAAGAATAGTGTGGAAATATCCAAAAAAAGATGCAAAATCCAGAAAAAATTTAAATGAATACAAATGGAATCAGTGGACCATGAATTCAAGCAAAATAAATTGCTTTTTTCAAAGAACAGGTCTGTTCTATTTACAGATGCCGGTTTTTAAAACTCCATATATAACACAAATTAAATAATATATGCAGAAGAAAATGGATATACTATAGGATTATTTTTAATAATTTAAGATAAACCCTATGGAATTATTTTTAATAATTACATGCCACCTTATTATTCCTAGTATAGTAATTCCACTGGAACAATTACAAACACTCTATACATCTTATATAGTGAATTACAAGAAAGAAGTCTACTTGAAATAGGTTATTGAGTGTGTTATGTGGGACTCATTGGTTGTATGTGACAGATATTCAACCCAGGGCAAATTTATTAGCTCCTATAACTTAAGAGTTTGGACTATTTCCTTTTCAGGCAGTGCTGATGCCGTGAGTCACATAATATTATCAGGAACTTCTCATTCTTTCTCGTAGCTATGCTTTGCTCAGTGCAGTTTCTCCTACAGACTCTCAGCCTTCCTGGTGGCAAGATGGCTACCAGCAGCTCTAGCTTTAAATGTCACCAAAGAATTGCAGAAATTAAGGACCCAAGTTGGAGTCTGATGTTAAGGTTTGGTTCATCTCGATGTCACTGAACCAGTCAAAGTTATCATTCCATGAATGGGAGAACAGGCTCCACTCCATAGTATCCTCATGGTCAGAGAGGGAGAAAGAATGGCTTTAAAGAAAATTAACTAAATGATAGCATATAGGAAAAGGGAAATGGGTTTGAGTAGACAAAAGTAACAAATGTTAGATATTTATAAATCCTTTTCATTGATAAATATGAATATATGATTTAAACTTTTTTCCAAAAAATGTTCTTTAAACACTTATGCATGATAACATAAACTTTCCTGCAGGATATCTTCACTTAAATTATCTATGGCATGAGTGTCTTTTAGATATCTGTTGCTCTAAGAAACAGAATATCCAACTAAATATGTCTTAAATAAAACTGGAAATTTAGAGGCAAGTGTTTCTGGGATTTGTTAGTTCATCAGTTCAAACATGCAGAGCTTCCAAAAAGTCTTCTCTATAATTCTCTTGACTTTCATCATCATAAGATAATTACAGCAACTTCAAGCATTCTGTATTCACAGACTGTGACCAAAGGCAGCAAGTTCAGTTCCTCAAGAACATCTTGTAAATTTTATTTTATTTAGGAAGGAGGAAAAAAGCTCCAGAGTATTTCCCAGCAAATATTCTTTCATGTCTCATTGTTCAAGACTAATTCACATGTCCACACTGAACCAATAACTAATACCAGCTCATGAATTAACCATGAATGAATTATACCAAGCATAATTTATTCCCTCTGGGAAAGAGCTCACTCTCCCTTTGAGCATATTCCTTTCTTATACCTGCACAAAATCAGTATAGTATTAGAAGAAATGGCAGATATTTTCTGGTTGGGCAACCAATAGTGTGTGTATGGGTATTCTACTAATAAAATAGGTTTATAAAAGTTATTATAACCATTACAAGATTACAGATTAAGGAAGGCTCATTTTAATTTTTATCATTATTGAAAGAACTTACTAGTTGGTATTATTCATACGTATTTGTGGTTTTTGCATTTAAAATTAAAAACCAAACATTGTATAAGTAGTGATAATAGATAAGTTTATATGTGTTCTCTGTCCAAAGACAATGATTTTTTTAATGTTTTATTTATTTCTGAGAGAGAGAGAGAGCAGCATGAACAGGGGAGGGTCAGATAGAGAGGGAGACACAGAATCGGAAGCACGTTCTAGCCTCTGAGCTAGCTGTCAGCACAGAGCCCCACGCAGGGCTCAAACCCACAAACCGTGAGATCATGACCTGATCCAAAGTCAGATGCTTAACCAACTGAGCCACCCAAGCAGCCCCCAAAGACAATGATTTTTAAAAAGCTACAGGAAAATATTTAATAGACTTTACTGATTATAACAAAAAAGAATGAATTTTAGTTTCCATTTTGTTATCTTTTTTTACCTCAATAATTATTGAAATATGTATGTACTCATAGAGTTTCCATGGTTGAATGAAACCAGAAGAAAAGCTACATCATCTACTTCTAAATATCTAACTCTCAAAATATGTATCACTGTTGAATAAGTTTGTTATTGCATTTTTTTAGTTACAGTAAACAAAATTCCAAAATAAATTATGCCAATTCATAGAAACAAAATTAGAAATTTACCCATTTGGGGGGCACCTGGGTTGCTAAGTCGGTTAAGCGTCTGATTTCTGCTCAGGTCATGATCTTGAGGTTCTTGGGTTCAGGCCCCACATCAGGCTCTATGCTCACAGGTTGGAGCATGGAGCCTGCTTCAGATTCTGTCTCCCTCTGTCTCTACCCCTCTCTCTCTCTCTCTCTTTCAAAAATAAATAAACATTTGAAACAATCAAAAAGAAAAAGAAATTTACCCATTTTGATTTTGAAATAGAAACTCTTAAGTTCACCAAGAGATTTGAGGGTCTATGGATGCGTGAGTACTTCCTGGACAAAAATGTAGCTAGTCACATTGTGTACTAAAAGATGCAACTTATAGCAAGGCTTCATAAGATTTTTCTGCTGCCATCAAAAGCAGAAACTCAGATAGATGTATTGACAAAAGAAATGCCAAGCGTTGAAATCCTTTTCAGACTGAAATTAGAGTTGGAAACAGCTTCATTCCTGACACAAATTAATTTTGAAAGGTGTATTTGCTTGTTTCCCACACATGTTTTTCTTTACTAAAAGCATGCTGTGCAACTAGGAAAAAAAGGTTGCTTATTTGTAAGATTCTGTAGTGCCTTTCTCGTCTCAAGGATGTTTAAAAGCATATGAGGACATTAACGTCCAACAGCAATATTTTTTTTCCAGATTCACTGTAGCCAATAATCACATAGAAAAGTTGTGGCTGACTTGTAATTGGGGGCCCTGCTGTGGTCCCACAGCCTTTTCTGTTTATGCATGTACCAGAGTAGATAAATACTTACTTGTTTTATGTGTGCAAGTTCTGTATAAATAACTTTGGGAGTCAAAAAAGCAATTTGATGGCCACCACAAAGGTGTAAAAGGCACATTCCTCTCTTGCTGAAACTTGAAATGCATACATTTAAATATATAGTGTTTAGTTTAGTGATATGACCCACAGACTTCTATGTTGATTTTGGTTTAGTAATGCTTGGGAAATCAATTCCTTAGCTGCCAGGGTCCAGTTCACGGGGTGATATCATGAATACACATTTGAAATGAAAATATGGACACACTAGCATAAAACTGTAAAAGCAATGCTATCCTTTCAAATAATAGACACACTCAAAAGAGTTTGAATATTTAACAGTCTTATAATAGAATGTGTAATAAAGTTACTGCAGATAGGTTTTAACACAAATTATTTGATGATATATTTCAAATTAATGAGGCATCTGAGAATATCCAATATAAATTTGGAAACAGATTTTTATAGTTTTGAATTCCCCTGTATGCTGTACTTTGTAAAATATTATGGGCACTATAATTTTGTAACTAATGTTTTCATGTTGACATATTTTAAAAGACTCTTTTAAAAAATCAATATATTTAATCATACTCTCATAACACAGTCACTTGCACAAATTAGGTCTAGCTTAGGTCTTACCTGAACTCTCTCAAGTCAGTATCCAGTATCTATATTTTTTTCCAGCACAGACCCCTGAGATTTAATTTACTTTCCTAAAGTTTTTAGGTGGTAACTGAAGTAATGTGAAAAAAAGAAATGTGAGCCAAAATGAGCACCAATTATAACCAAAAACCATGAAACAATGTAATACATGTGTATTGAAGGAAAGATATTTTAAAAACCTACCTGTCTGATAAGCATAAGCTTCAGGAACCTAGAAAAGTGATCATTGTGAGTTCCAATTAAAAATATACTTTTTGTACACTAAGTTGAAATATAATTAAGTGTGAAATTACACTTAAAATATCATTTACATTAAATAATGAAATATTAACTATGAAATTGAACATATGTTTATATTATTAGTATTGTCTCACAATGTGATCAACATCAGGTAGTTCCTTTAATACTAATAATAAACACAATCAGTCATAAACTGCTTATAATTTGAATTAAGATCTCATTTTGATTTATGAACAATAAATTAGACATTTTTAATTCAGCTTTGTAAACCTGAAGTCTAAATACGTAGTTATGAGGAGTCATATTTTCTTATTAAAAGTAATCCTCATGAAAAGAAAATTTGTCTTTCTGAGACTGTTTTCTTAATATCACCTTTGTCTTTTGCGTTTTGAGGAATAATTGAAAGAAATATATCTTATATTTCTGCCTGTTTCTTAGTGAAAAATATGAGTTTTCTCTCACAACTGTAGCAAAAGTTGGTGTACAGATTTCAGTGAGATCTTGAAGCAAACACTGATAATTTAGAGTAGCTTCAGTGCCACCCAAAATAGTTTTACTGAACAACCAAGAAAGATATTATGTCAAAATGGATCTCTTCCAGAAACTGTTGTAGGACGTTTCATTCTGAGATTGCCGCACTTGGATTAATGATTACCCAAAACTGAGTTAAGACTCTTCTATGTTCTCTACTCAGTACCCAGTGAACCATCAGGTTATCCAGCCTGGCTGTAATCTATTGCCAGTCCTTTGTAAGCTCTAATAATACAAGCCCTACTAATACTTCTCTCACCTCCATAGTTTTCTCAGATGCATGGTCTGATAGACTGGACTTGAATTCTAGAGTTCTCTCTATGCAGCTCTCTCCGCTTAGCACCCTGTCTTCCAAATAGTAGCCTCCTTGCTTTATGCTGAATCCCAACTCCATCTCTGCAACTCAGGTAGTCTACCAGGCCCTTCTGGGGTCCCTCTGTTCTGGGGTCTGGAAACTCTCCTAAGGTGGTGACCTGGGGTCATGTCATTTATATTCTAATTTCCTGGAATCACTGACCTTGTTGCCTTGTGTCCAGTGTCTTGAAAGCAAACTTTTTCAGATTTGTTGTTGTTGTTGTTTTTCAGGTGAGGATAAACCAGCTATTGTTTTCTTGCTTTTGGGAGTACATTCATTTTTTTTAATGGATGGAGTAGAATCATAGCATAAACTATAACACAATTCTTTAATACTCAATCTCTTTAAATACTATTTAAATTTTTTTTCTTAACTTTATTTATTTATTTTGAGAGAGAGAGAGCAAGCGGGATATGGACAGAGAAGAGAGAGAGGAAAGAGAGAATTCCAAGCAAGCTCCACACTGTCAGTGCAGAGCCCATTGTGGGACTTGAACTAATGAATGGTGAGATCATGGCCTGGACCGTAATTAAGATCAAGAGTTGGATATTTAACTGACTGAGACACCCACCCAGGTGCTCCTCAGTTAAAGTTTTTTTAAATTAAATGTTTTCTTTTATTTCTTACAAATTTTTGTAGAAATACAGTAATTCTACATCAGTCCCATGTTTCTGAACAACATACTCACTGTTCTTTTTTAGCCAATATATTTTCTCCTTTGATATATTTACTTTGCTTCTTGTTTGTTTGTTTGTTTGTTAGAAATTCTGGAAAGTGTTCATTCTCATCACATTGCTTTGTTTATGCTTCAGTAGTAACCACCTAGGGGGTTCTGATCATTTAGAAGAAAGACTATAGTCAATGTTGACAGTGTTTGAAAAGAGCACAATCTTATTTCAAGATACATTTTTGAGATTCATATAGGATTACAAATTGCATTATAGTGTCCCCTGGGGTTCTTTTCCCATGTCTATTATAATACTGAGAAGTATCTTCAAGTCTCAGGTTTCAGGATGTCAAATCCAACAGCTCACGGCTTCTAGAAGGTGGAACCCACAGTCATGAGGGGGTGAGGCAGCCTAGCAGGTGTGCCAGCAAACCCAGCCTACTGTGTTCACATCATACGTCACAAAGGTTTAAGTATTAGGTGATTTCAAGCTCATTATAATGATGTTTGGGAATATTTTGAACATTTTGAATCAAAATAATGACTTGAGTACTTCTTCTCAGACACCTTTTAGAGAAACCCCTAAAAATGTGCTACCTTGTTATAAAAACAAATTCCAGACATTTTCATTTCAAAGTGCTTTGAAACAAAATCATAGAAAATATTATCAAAGCATCTTTGACAAAGCAGCAAGTCTTTAAGAAGGAATTTGTTTCTATAGCAGCATACTATTATTTTATGACACAGCGTACAGAGTTGATACCTCCCTTTGTGAGATTTGTCAGGTGGGGAAATATGAAAGGTAATTATGTTGACTGACGGAGTTTTTGTATGTAATGTTAAGAGTATGATAAACCAGCCAAGAAGAAAAAAAGTTTTTTTCTTTATATTTGTGAGCAGAGGAATGACTCCCACAGCTCACTGAATACACACTTTGCACAAAACATGTAATTCTACTAAAGTTCCTATGTAATAAGTATTGGTTTTGAGGTGTTTTGTTTTGTTTGTTTGTTTTGTTTTATTCAATGGAAATAAAGGCAGCTGAACTGCTGATTTGCAAGATAACTTTTAAAAAGGAAAAATCAAGTCCTTGCTTCATAAAGCTTTCATGGCTATGGTTTTCTTCATATGTTTTTGTGTTTGTGTGTGTGATAAAAACTTATAATGCATTCAAAGGTTAATTTAGAATAATTCTGTTTTAGCACTTTAGGACAGCAGTATTTTACATGAAAGATTTACTAGCAGTGGATGGTATGAAATGGGACTTAACCCAATGAAGAATAAAATTTTATTTGTTATAAAAAACTAACAATATTTAAGTCATTTCACATATTGTTTAAAACACAAGAGTCTAAGTGTTTATGGTCAAAGCCTATAGATCCTATTTTATGTGTTATTTTTGTCCTGTTTGCCCTAGTATAGCTGGCGTATGATCATATAGTCAGTGATTAAAGCAGTATGATTTCTAGGGTAGGAATTTTGTCTATCTTGCTCACTTTCTTAAACTCATACCTACTCTGATGCCTTGCACATGCTCAGTAAACATTTATAAAATGAATATGTAGAAATTAGATATAGCTAATTGATTGTATGCCTTAATTATCTTATCAAAGGATGCTCTATGGAAAACCTTAGAAGTTAAATAGACAAGTAGACTCTTTAAAGGAAGTTTATGTGGTCTATATCAAATTCCATCATGTGGTATTCTTACCTTCCTTTAAACTCAAATGCTTTTAAGACAATTCTGTTCTTTAAGGAATGAAATAATATTAAATGATTTAATATTTAACATATTAAACACTTTAAATAATATATGCATATTAAATTATTAATGTTAAATTATGACATACCAAATTAACTCATTTAATGTAATTTATTTTTAATTTTAAGAAGTTAAAATATTGATAGGACATTAATATTTAATGTTATTAAATTATTGACTAAATCAGTTAATAATTTAATAAATTATTAACATTAAAGGCATAGATATTAAAAATATATACATAAAACATTCATTCAGTCAGTTATTCAACAAAAATATTTGAGTATTGACTATGCGCCAGGCAATGTTCTAGGTGCTTGAGATATAATAGCGAGTAACAAAATATAACCTCTAATGGAACTTATATTCTAATGGGGTGGGACTGACAACAAATAGTAAGAGAATGGACAAACACAAATAAGTACACTTGTATAGAAATGATAAGTGTATAAATGTATACTTGTGTAAAAGTGTTGTATGGAGAACAATAGAATAAATTCATAGATAATTATGAAAAGTTCTATTTTATACATGACAGACAAGGATGTACATTTGAAGAGTACCTGAATGAAATGAAGGAATGAATCATAAGGATCCCTGGGGAAAATTGTTCCAATAGAAAGAACAGTAAATAAAACAGACTTGAGTGGGAAGGATGCTTACCATGTTGAAGAAAACAAAATTTGTGATATGAAAGGCAGAGAGATTAGTAAGGAACAGTTGATAAGAGACTATGTTATGCATGGTCCAGAGTAAGGACTTTGAGTTTTATTCTTTGAGTAAGTAGACATTGACTCAGGGTACCTGGGTGGCTCAGCTGGTTAAGCATCTGATTCTTGGTTTTGGCTTAGGTATGATTTCATGGTTTGTGAGTTCGAGTCCTGCATCAGTCTGTGCTGACTGACTGTACAGAGTCTGCCTTGGATTCTCTCTCTCTGCTTCTCCTCTGCTCTCTTTGTCTCTCAAAATAAATAACCTTAAAAGAAATAAAAATAAAGAAATTGAAGCTCCTGGAGCATTTAGAACATACTAATGATACTATATAACATACGTCTTTAAAAAAATTAGAGTTTTGGCTGCAAAGCAGTGTGTAGAAGGCCATGCTCAGTAGACAGTTTTAAAAGTGGAGACACCAGTTAAGAGGGTAAATTGTGGTGAAGATCATGTTGGGGTGGAACAAGTTTTTGTTCACAAAACAGCTACTTGTAACAAATCTCTTCAATCTGGATGTACTTCAAATACAATGCTGACATTTATTTCTTGATTTATTTGAAGTAGACAATGAGAGGAAAAGTCAAGGATGAGTGGCAGTTTTGTTTTGTTTTTGGTTGTTTTGTTTGTTCGGTTGGTTGTTTTGTGTTTGGTTGTTTTTATTTGTTTTGTTCTGTTTTCGCTAAAGCAACTGAAAAACTGGGTGTAGCATTCTAAGAAGAAAAAAAAACTAGCAATATATTGTGTGGAGGAGGAAATAGATACAAAGTTTTAGACAGACATGCTAAATTTCAGGTGCCTTTTAGCCAAGTAGCGACTAGATAGATGGATAGACGTATTGGGTTGTTTTCTTATTCTGACTCTAGTAGCCTGGAAGCAATCTGCAGAAAAAGGAGTCCTTCTTCGCCAAGACCCTCCCTTTTTTGTTTAGGGGTCTCCTTCTCCTCCAGGCTCCTCTTTTTGTTCAGGGATCATAAATTCCCTAACCAAAATTGAAAATATATTTTACATTATATCTGAATTTCCTATGATATGGCTAATAGTGCATGGGTCTTTTGTTTGTGTTTCTTTGTTTTATTGTAATTCATTAAAGTTAACCTAAGTACCATATGAAAAATCAGTATAGCATAACAATGGTACTCATATCATAATCATTAGTTGATTTTATATTTTGTTCCAAGCACTCTTCTCAGTACTTTATTATAGTTGTTACCAAACTCATATTTTATTTCAAATGTACCAAACACATAAAAGAGCCTTAGAAATGCCTAATAATTTGCCTATGGTTACATGGCTTATAGATTCAATGTATGTATTTTTCTTTGTTTCCCTTAAACAGGCATTAATCTACTCAAACAGACCTAGTTACTTTTATCACCACAAAAATAATTTTCTGACACTTGTGCTGCATTGTCCCAAAGTAGTTACTGCTGAATTCCGCATATCCAAATAGCACTCTGTAGCTCTCCACTAAAACTTCTGTTGTCCACTGAGCTTTTCCTCTTATATCTGACACCTAGCCCTGTCCCCATACTCCAAAACATTTCAATGCTTTTCATTGATATTTTTGATTACTCATCCATACTCATCTACTAAACTATTGCTTTGGAAACTTTTAAATCATTTTTCAGTTTTGGGTACGATCCAAGCATACAATACTGAATAGAGAGGAGTTATAAGTTGGGTATGAGATCTGAGTTGATTTATAAGGTAGTTTGGAGATGGAGTAGTAGATGTGAACAGTAATTGCAGTTGGTGGCTTTTGCTTATTGTTTATAACTGTGGACAGGTGCAGTTTTGTAGGTGTATATATTAGTTCATAATGAGTAGAAATTACCTCTAGCTATTTCATTAAAAAGCAGAGAAAGTGTTTGTGTAATGTTTGATAACTCTGTTAGCTGCTTTGCTGCATCACATTTCTGGTGTTCTCATTAGGATGAAACATA
Source organism: Proteles cristata cristata (assembly GCA_017311185.1). Taxonomy (NCBI): domain Eukaryota; kingdom Metazoa; phylum Chordata; class Mammalia; order Carnivora; family Hyaenidae; genus Proteles; species Proteles cristata. The sequence goes on along the minus strand of JAESUZ010003705.1, from coordinate 2,773,275 downwards.
AACACTATCAGTGAGTAGGGGAATCACTCAAGGGATGTGCATCCAACTTCTTGCTCTTATTGATCCACTTTCAAATGAAAACAGTACTCATCTGACACTAAATATTAGCTATGCAACCTCTCTGCCCCTGACCATTTAAGTTTGTTGCTCATATTCATTCCACCATTGTCATACTTTGAGGTCAGGGAAGTGTATTTTAAGTTTCAGAGGCATCATTTATTTCTATGTGATGACGGAAAAATTACTTAACTCTTTGATTTCCGATTTGCTTGTTTTTACATATATGAAGCAAATATAATGATACCTTATCTGTAACATTGTTGAGACTAAAAAAAGAATTGAAGTATGTGAAACATATAACATGGAAGCTATAAGATAGTAGATCCTAAATAAACATTATTATTAAAATTTTGGCATGTAAAATTTTTTGACATGTAAATGCATAATTCGTTTATAATTATGGTAAACATGTCTTTGTTACAATAATTCAAAAGATAAACTTTGACATGTACATAGGAATCTATAGATTTCATCAAATATGAATATGTATTTGTACATTGCTTCATTTATATGTTTGCACTGATAAACACGTTCTTTAAATATTTTCTGTATTTAAAGGTGTTGGGTTTGAAACCACAAAGAATTGGTGATAATAAAAATAGGTATTGGACCATGCTATGTATTCATCAAAATGTAAGTGATTTCTCCATATGTGGGTGCACAAGGGTTTCAAACAATTATGAAAGTCTCATAACTTTAAAGGATAATTTTTAGAAAGAATATTTTAAGCAAAATAGTTATGTGGAAGGGTCTAATTCATTCTCCTAAGTGTCCAGTAAGATAATTTTAAATGACATTAGGAAAACCAAGATGTCCTCTGCGTATTCATCTTTTTGAAAAATGTCAGTGACAAGTGGTATAGTATAAAATAGTTTGAGGCTGGTTTTCTTGACAGCTTTAAGTTCTAATGTTCCTTCTGATAACTCTCCTAAAGAATCTGCTGGTCTCTGTGTTTGCTTGACAGGCACTATCACAAGTTACCCTCCTTCTGAGGGTTTGCTTCATTATTCTGACATTGACCTCCATTGGATTTCTTCTGGATCAAAGGTAAGAAGTGAAATTCTTTCATTTTGTGTACTTTTATAATGTTGTTTTAAAAATATATGTGAAACTTATATAGTCACCAAGCATTTGTTATTAAAAATAAAGTTGAAACGATAATTTCACAGTGTTTTAAGTTAAACAGAGTAAGTTTATCCAATTTTTAAAAGCAAGCGTGCATTTAAAATCTAAGCCTTTGAAATGTGATTTAAGATTTTAAAGTTATTTAAGAAAACCTATAAATGTAATGAATAATTTGGCAAAACATAGACATAACTGAGTAATTAATAAAATATGAAACATATTTGAGTAGTTTTCCTTTGCCAGTTCACAGTATATGCCAGAATGTGTGTGTTGTGCACTTACAGTTTATGTCCTTTCTGTCACACAGGATATTTAAAGAATCTTATTTTAAATACTACTCTAGTGAGAAAATGCATTCACTTGCAAAATTTTAAGATGGATTTATGGCAGGAAGTATGAGAAAGATATCTATTACTTACTATCTATCTAAATTAATGGTAATACTAGTATTTATATACTTAACATGTGCCATGGAATATGTTATTAATTCTTACAATGTCCTGAGATAAGAATTACTGTAAAGCCCATTTTAAAGATTAAGAAAGTCAGACAGATAGATAGTAAGAGATCAAACACAGTACAAACCCAAGCAATGTGACTCTCAAATTCACATATTCTAGAATTTACGTATACTATAACTTGACAAAAAACTGCAAAAAACAAACAAATGAAAAAAACAGTCATTCTTTTTTTAAATCTTTTATTATTATTATTTATTTTGATAGTAAGAGAGCCAGAATATAAGCAGGGGAGGGGCAGAGAGAGACGGAGACACAGAATCTAAGCTCTAAGCTTAGAATCTTTCAGGCTCTAAGCTGTCTGACTTAGGGCTTGAACTCACAAACTGTGAAATCATGACCTGAGCCCAAGTTGGTTGCTTAACCAGCTAAGCCACCCAGGCACCCCAAAATCTCTGTCATTCTTGAGATTGTATCTTTGTTGTATTGAAATTGTTTTTTTAAGTAGGTAACCAATACAATTACTTGCAGGAAATTATAGATATAAAAGTCCAGAAAACACATGCTTAATTTGTATTAAATATTATGTGAATTTCCCAAGAAATGTTTATTTGGTATTCTGAAATAGTGGCAGTTTCTGGAGTTTTATCAACATTCAAATCATCAAGATCAAAATGACCATACTGGTTAATGGGACAGTTAAAACCTGCATTCCCTAGGGGCGCCTGGGTGGCTTAGTCGGTAAGCGTCCGACTTTCGCTTAGGTCATGATCTCGCGGTTCGTGGGTTCGAGCCCCACGTCGGGCTCTGTGCTGATTGCCGGCTCAGAGCCTGGAGTCTGTTTCAATCTGTGTCTCCCTTTCTCTCTGACCCTCCCCTGCTCATGCTGTCTCTCTCTCTCCTAGAAATAAATAAAACATTAAAAAAATTTAAAAAAAAAAAAACCCTGCATTCCCTATAAACACTTGTGCATATCATTTATTTTGTTTGGCTCTCTATCCCTACTTTTCTAGATTAGAAGTGTATACTAAGCCATAAATAAAGAAAATGGAAAAATGAGTCACAGTTCCCTCTGAAATAATTTCCCAGATCTAAGAATCAGGATCTCACATTTTAAAGATTATAGTTCTATTGGTTACATACACTTAGCAATAAACCAATAGTAATAGTATAGATTCTTTCTTTTTTTGTTTGCTGGTTTGTTTTTATAGAGAGATTGAGTGAGGAAGAGATGCACAGGGAGAGAGAGAGAGAATCTTAAGCTGGCTCCACACTCAGTCTGGACCCTGATTGGGGCTTGACCTTGGGATCATGACCTGTGCTCAAGAGTCAAGCGCTTAACTGGCTGAGCCCCACAGGCATGCCAAGAGACTTTAAATCAAGAGTGTAACAGGGAGCAAAGAAGAGCAGTATATAATAATAAAGGGAACAATAAGAAAGACAGTTGAAGAATAAGATGTAGCAATTATAAATATTTATGGGCCCAACATGAGAGCACTCAGATACATAAAACAGGTTTGCCTAAGTGGCTCAGTTGGTTAAGCATCTGATTCTTGACCTTGCCTCAGGTCATGATCTCACAGTTCATGGGGTTGAGCCCTACACTCGGCTCTGGGCAGACAATGCAGAGCCTACTTGGGATTCTCTCTGTCTCTCTGTCTTTCTCTGTCTCTCTGTCTCCCCCTCCTCTCTCTTTCTCTCTCAAAATAAATAAATAACTTTCTTAAAAAATACATAAAACAGTTAATAAAGGAACTAGCTTATAATAGTACAATAATAGTAGAAGTCTTTAATACCCCATTTACATCACATATTTAGATCATATAAGTGGAAAATCTTTAATACATTTAAATAACGGGGACTTTGGGGCACCTGGATGGCTTAGTCGGTTAAGCGTCCGACTTTCGCTTAGGTCACGATCTCGCCGTTTGTGGGTTCGAGCCCCGCGTCGGGCTCTGTGCTGACTGCCAGCTCAGAGCCTGGAGCCTGTTTCAGTCTGTGACTCCCTCTCTCTCTTACCCTCCCCTGCTCACGCTGTCTCTCTCTCTCTCTCCTAGAAATAAAATTTAAAAAAAAAAATTAATTAATTAATTAAGTAAATAATGGGGTCTTTAATACCCCATTTACATCATACATTTAGATCATATAAGTGGAAAATCAACAAGGAAACAGTGACCTTAAATGACATACTAGAACAGATAGATTTAACACAGAACATTCCATCCTATAACATCAGGATACACATTCTTTTCAAGTGCACATGGAGCACTTTCCAGAATAGATAACATATTAGGCTACAAAATGAGCCACAGTAAATTGAAAAAAAAAAAATGAAATCATTCTATGTACCTATTCTGACCACAATGGTATGGAACTAGAAGTCAACCACAAGAAAACATCTGGAAGAATCACATATTCATGGAGGTTAAATAATATGCTATAAACAATGAATAGATAAAAATAAATAAAAGAAGAAATCAAAAAGTACATAGAAATAAATGAATATGAAACTATAATGGTTCAAAACTTTTCGGATGCAGAAAAAGTAGTTCCAAGGGGGAAATTACATCAATACAGGCCTACCTAAGGAAGCAAGAAGAATCTTAACTAAACAACTCAACCTTATACCTGAAGGATCTAGGAAAAGAACTATAAACAAACCTAAAACCAGTAGAAGGAAGGAAATAATAAAGATTATTGCTAAAATTAAAGATATAGAAACTTAAAAACAATAGAATAGATCAATGAAGCCTGGAACTGGTTCTTTGAAAAATCAATAAGATTTATAAACCTCTAGCCAGATTTATCAAGAAAAAAGAGAAAGGACACAAATAAATAAAATCACAAATGAGAGAGGAGAAATAACCAACCCTACAGAAATACAAACAATTATGGAAGAATATTATGAAATACTGTATGCCAACAAATTGACCAACCAAAAGGAAATAGGTAAATTCCTAGAAACATGTTACTTCACATAATTGAATGAGGAAGAAATAGAGAATTTGAAAAAAAAAACTGATAATCAGCAAAGAAATCAAGTCAATAATAAAAAAAACTTCCAACAAACAAAAGTTCAGGTCTAAGCTGCCCAGGGAATTCTACCAAACATTTAAAGAAGACCTAATTCCTATTCTTTTCAAACTGTTCAAAAAAAAAAAAAATGGAAGAGGAAAGAAAGCTTCTAATTCATTTTATGAGGTCAGTATTATTTTGAAACTAAAACCAGATAAAGGCTCCACGAAAAATGAGAACTGCAGGCTAACATCTCTGATGAATATAGATCCAAAAATCGTCAGTAAAATACTGGAAACTCAATCCAACAATACATTTTTAAAAAATGTTCACCACAATGAAGTGAGGTTTATTCCTGGGTTGCAAGGGTGATTTAGTATTCACAAACCAATCAACATGATATATAACATCAATAAGAGAAAGGATAAGAACCATATGATCATTTCTTTGAATGTAGAAAAATCATTTGACAAAGTACAACATTCATTCATAATTAAAAAAAGAAAGAAAGAAAAGAAAACCCTCAGGGGTGCCTGCATGGCTCAGCAGGCAGTTAAGTGTCGAACTCTTGGTTTCAGCTCAGGCTATGATTTCACAGTTTACACTGACAGGGTAGATCATACTTGGGATTCTCTCTCTCTGCCCCTCCTGCGTGTATTCTCTCTCTCTCTCAAAATAAAGAAATAAACTTAAAAAAAAAAGTGTCCCTTAAGTAATAAAAACCCTTAACAAAGTAGGAATAGAGGAAACATACCTCAACATCATTAAGACAACCCACAAAAGACCTGCAGCTAATATAATCTTCAATGGAGCAAAACTGAGAGCTTTCTTTCTAAGATCAGGAACAAGAAAGGATGTTCACTATCACCACTTTTATTCAATATAGTACTGGAAGTCCACAGCAAACAGACACAGAAAGGTATAATGCACCCAGGTTAGTAAGGAAGAAGTAAAACTTTCATTATTTGCAGATGACCTGATAGAAAATCCAAAAAACTCCATTAAAAACAAATTCAGGAAATTCACAAAATATAGTATCTGTATATAGAAATCCTTTCCATTTATATACACCAATAATGAAGTGGCAGAAAGAGAAATTAAGAAAACATTTCTATTTATAATTGCACCAACAATAATAAAGTACCTAGTAATAAACCTAATCAAAGAGGTGAGAGAGCTATATTCTGAAAACTGTATGCTGACAAAATAAATTGAATACAAACACTAAGAAATGTAAAGATATTTTAGGCTCATAGATCGGAAACACAAATATTGTTAAATACTCCCCAAAGGAATCTACACATTCATTGCAATCTTTATCAAAATATCAAGAGAGGTTTTTTTTTTTAAATGGAATTATAACAAACAATTCTAAAATTTGTATGGAACCACAAAAGACCTTGTATAACTAAGGCAATCTTGAAAAGCAAAGCTAAAGGCATCGCAATTCCGGACTTGAAGTTATATTACAAAGCTGTAGTGATCAAAGCAGTGTGGTACTGGCACAAAAGTAGACACATAGATCAATAGAATAGAATAGAAAACCCAGAAATAAACCTATAATTATATGGTCAATTGATCTTTAACAAAGCAGGAAAGAATATCCATTAGGATAAAAGAGAGTCTCTTCAACAGATAGTGTTCAAAATCTACTTGCAAAAGAATGAAACAGGACTACTTTCTCACACCATACACCAAATAAATTAAAAATGGATTAAAGACAATCAGAGGACTCTGGATGCTGGCAAGGATGTGGAGAAATAGGCACCCTCCTACACTGTTGGTGGGAATGCAAACTGGTGCAGCCCCTCTGGAAAACAGAGTGGAGGGTCCTCAAAATATTGACAATAGAATTCCCCTATGACTCAGCAATAGCACTGCTAGAAATTTACCCAAGGGATACAGGAGTGCTGATGCTAGGGGCACATGGACCCCAGTGTTCATAGCAGCACTCTCAACAATAGCCAAAACATGGAAAGAGCCTAAGTGTCCATTAGCGGACAAGTGGTATATCTATACAATGTAATACTACATAGCAATGAGAAAGAATGAAATCTGGCCATGTGTAGCAACATGGATGGACCTTGAGGGTGTTATGCTGAGCAAAATAAGTCAGGCAGAGAAGGACAGATACCGTATGTTTGCACGTATAGGAGGATTAGGAGGAACTTAATGGAGGACCATGGGGGAGAAGAAGGGGGGAAATGGTGGAGGAAGGGAGGGAGGCAAACCATGAGAGACTCTTGAATACTGAGAACAAATTGAGGACTGATGGGGGTGGGGGGAAAGGGGGGAGATGTGCGTGGAGGAGGGCACTTGCGGGGATGAGCACTGGGGGTTATATGGAAACCAACTTGACAATAAACGATTTCTTTTAAAAAATGGATTAAAGACCTAAATGTGAGACCTGAAACTATTAAAAAATACTAGGAGAGAACATCATAATAACTTCCCAGATATTGGCCTTGTCAAGTGTCTTCTAGCTAGGTCCCCTGAAGCAATGGAAAAATAGTAAAAATAAACTGTTGCAACAACATCAAAATAAAAAGTTTCTGCATACCAAGGAAACAATAAACAAAACTAAAAGTCATTTTACATAATGGGAGAATATATTTTCAAATAGTGGATCCTCTAAAAGCTTAGTATCCAAAATACATAAGTAACATAAAACTCAACACCCAAGAAACAAAATTAAAAATTGGGCAGAAGACATGACCAGACATTTCTCCAAAGAAGACATCCAGATTCCCAACGGATACATGAAAAGATGCTCATCATCACTTATCATCAGGAAAATGCAAATCAAAACTACAATGTGATATCACCTCATAACTATCAGAGTGGCTAAAATCAACAACATAAGAAACAACAGACGTTTGCAAGGATGTGGAGCAAAAGGAATGCTTTGGCACTATTAGTGGAAATGCACACTGTTGTTTATACTGGGGAAAACAGTATAGAAATCCTCAAAAAGCTAAAAACTGAACTACTCTATGATCCAGAAATTACACTACTAGGTATTTATGCATATAATACAAAAACACTGATTCATGGGGATACATCCACCTCTATGTTGTTGTTTTTTTTTTTTTAATTTATTTCTGAGAGAGAGAGAGAGAGAGAGCATGACAAGGGAGGGTCAGAGAGAGAGGAAGACACAATCTGAAACAGTCTCCAGGCTCTAGACTCACTGTCAGCACAGAGCCTGATGCCGGGCTCGAACCCACAAACTGTGAGATCATGACCTGAGCTGAAGTCGGATGCCCAACCGACTGAGCCACCCAGGTGCCCCATCCCTATCCACCCCTATGTTTATAGCAGCATTATTTACAACAGCAAATACTTGGAAGAGGCCCAAGTATCTATCAATTGATGAATGAATAAGGAAGATATGATATATACTACATATATGTAATGATATATATCATGTTTGCAATAATACATATTTTATATTATGATATATTAAATATAATGATATATTTTATATAAATATAATGGAATATTATTCAGCCACAAAGAAGAATGAAATCTTGCCATTTACAATCATAGGTGGAGCTAGACGATACGATGATAAGTGAAATAAGTTACTCAGAGAAAGACAAATACCATATGATTTCATTTATATATGGAATTTAAGAAACAAAACAAATGAGCAAAGGGAAGAAAAGAGGAAGAGAGACAAACCAAGAAACAGACTTTTAACTATAGAGAACAAACTGATGGTTACCTGAGGGGATAGGGATGTGGGGATGGGTGAAATAGGTGATGAGAATTAAAGAGTACACTTGTGATGAGCGCTAGGTGATGTATGGAAGTGTTTAATCACTCTATTGTTCCCATGAAACTAATATAACATTGTATATTAACTAACTGGAATTAAAATACAAACTTAAAAAATGAGTAAAAAACTCTATAAAACACTATCAAACTTTTGAAATATGAAAAAATAACAAAACTAAATAAATGGAGAGATAACTATATTCATAGATTGGAATGCTCAGTATTATAAAGACTATAATTTTCACCACATTGCTTTACATGTTTAGTACAGTTGGAATTAAAATTGTAAACAGTTTTTTTTTCTATAACTGAGCAGGTTCTTTCTAAAGTATATGTATATGGAAAAGAAAAAGACCTATAATAGCCAACACAGTCTTGAGATTTTAAAAAATGGCAGTAGAGGCACTACTGGCTGTCAAGATTTATTATAAAGCTATTGCAATTAGACATGTTTTATTGGCACAGAGATTAAATCAGAGAACCTAGGAACAAATCTATGCATATATACACATGCTTGATTTGTGACAAAGGTGTCCCTGCAGAGCTATGGGAAAAAGCTGTCTTTTCAATAAATGGTCTTGGAAACATTGGATTTCCACATAGGAATAACAAAAATAAACTTGACAAATATTTCACACCATAAAAAGTTAATTCTGGGGTCAGGGGATTGTAGATTTACAAGTGAAAGGAAAACCAATATAGATCCAGCTAATAGCATAGTAACATATCTCTATAAACTTAGAGTACATAAAATGTTAAATGGTAAACACAAATCCCTATTCATAAAGATAAAATTGACTAGACTATAGTAACATTAAGAAAGTCACTTCTTCAAAAATTTACCCTAATTAAGATAGTAAAAATTAAATCTTCAAATCAGAGGCACTGTTTGCAAATTTTATGAGTAGCAAACACCTTTTATCCCAAATGACGAAAGATGAAAGTGAAAGATGCTAGATACGCATAGTGCATACAGTATAATCCCATTTGTTAAAAGTAAAAAGAAACTCCTGTACAGTAATTTATAAGTATTTATGCTAATGTGGTAAAAATATAAATTTTAAAAAAGCAAAAGGAATATGATTATTATAAAAGGGTACGATTCTTTCAGAGATAGAAGGAAGCTGGAAGTATTTAGGAGGTAAGAGTTCTCTTTGAGGGTGCTTCAAATACATGAGTGATGGTTTCAAGTGATAATTTTTTTTTGTTAAAAATTATCAAATTGCCCATTTCTGTTTTATTTATTTCTTTATATTTCATTTCACAATATAAAAGATTTAAAAGCAAAGAATAGAAATAGTTAATAGAAATTGTTTTAAGATAGAGATTTTCTGGGGTACCTTGGTGGCTCAGTTGGTTGAACATCCAACTCATAATTTCAGCTGAAGTCATGATCTCATGGTCATGGGACCAAACCTGAGTCAGGTTCTGCACTGACAGCACAGAGCCTGCTTGGGATTCTCTCTCCTTCTTGCTATCTCTCTCCAGCTTATGCTTTCTCTCTCCCTCTCTCTTTCTCTCTCTCTCTCTCAAAGTAAATAAATGAACAAAGTAAATAAAATAAAATAGAAATTTTCTTTTGTTTTCTTTACCTTGGTACCTACCCAGATATTGATTCAGTAATAATAGCTTATACTAATCATATAGCATTATTTTATAAGAAGAAACTTTTTAATTTAATTTTATATTTTGTTCACAAAATGATAAGTCACATTACGTGAATGGAAACAAATCGTAGCAGGCTCCGTGCTGTCCGGTCAGAGCCCAGCGTGGGGCTCCATCTCACAAACTGTGAGATCATGACCCAAACCAAAACCAAGAGCTGGACACTTGACTGACTGAGCCACCTAAGCACCCATACAAGCCATTTTTTTTTTAATTTTTATTTATTTCTAGGAGAGAGAGAGAGAGAGAGACAGCGTGAGCAGGGGAGGGTCAGAGAGAGAGGGAGTCACAGACTGAAACAGGCTCCAGGCTCTGAGCTGGCAGTCAGCACAGAGCCCGACGCGGGGCTCGAACCCACCAACCGTGAGATCATGACCTAAGCGAAAGTCAGACGCTTAACCGACTAAGCCACCCAGGCGCCCCCCATACAAGCCATTTTTAAGATGAGTGATGTGTAAAGGTAGCTAGTGAGTGACAGGAGTCTCATTTACTTTAAATACTAGAAAGTTAGTTCTTTGATATTTTAATAATTAGTTGAAAGTATGCTTTATCCAAACTCATCAGTGCTCAAACTAAGCAATAGATTAATAAAGAACAGATTTTCTTTAAAAAGATTCATTTCATTTCTTAGTTTGATGGCAGTTATCAAACAACTTCAGAGGCACATGCTCCTCAAATACATGAAAATACCATATATTTCTTGAAAATTAAAAGAATTGTGTGTCAACATATCACTTATAACATGTAAACATATAAAGAGCATATTTAAAGCTAATACATGTTAATGACATTTATTTCAGACCTAAGGCAGCCGTTCTGGAAACTTTCCGTTGCTTGGTGTTCTTAATGTTGTGTAGATTTGGTCATCTGAAGCCTTTCACTCCTTCTTTGTCATTTGTTTTTGAGGTAAGACAATATTTTTAGGTGGCTATAGCACAATTATACATATATTATATATTTAATCCACTTATTAAACAATGATTTGTCTATTTTGTGACTAGTACTTGTGAGAAACATTTACCTATTCTTTTACTTACTGTACCATATTAATTGTGTCACCTGAGCTAGTTAATATGTGGAGTTTTATTTTTCTGGTCTTTAAATTTGGATTGATATCATGAACCTCATAGACTTGTTGGACAAATTACATTGCATGATGTTTATAGAGAAAAATTAGGTAACATAGTTGGTTCTCAACGAGTAGACAAATAATTTTACAAAAAGTTCATGGCAGAGATTCTTCCATTGGAGATTTTTTTCTTCTTAGGCATTTAAGGTGACTAAAATGTCTTATCAATTGCCCACAAGAGGTAATGATTCATAGAAATAAGATCACTGATGTCATTGAGATTTTTCTACAACTGAAAATTTTAAGTTATAATTTGACCTTCTGTGATGATTAAAACTTCTCTTAAGAACTTCCAAAAGCTTTTGGGCATATATTTATTGTCTCAGTCCTTAGATACATGTTTAAAAAAATTTTATTCTTATCACTAAAGATTTAATGCACACAACTTTTTTCTTCTAAATGAAGGTTTATATTGTTTAATTTTGGTGCTAATCAACCTACCAACATGCCCAGTGTGTGTAATCTTCTTTAAACATGAAACATAAATGCAAACATTCCTCCAGGATCGATGGAAAAACTAAAACAAGAACTTTTATAAATTAGTAATGATTGTAAATTGAAACAAGCTCTTTGGAAAACAATTTGGCACCACCATTTAAGGCATTTGAATATAAAATTGAGGAAGAGGAAATATATATATATTTGTCATATATATGTCAATATATCTGGAAAGATAATAAGAACTTTACATATGGTTGCCTATGGGAAGGTGAATTGTGTGACTAGGATAAAAAAATATGTGGAAGATTTTCCATTAAGTTAATATTCTTTACTAACTTTAAAATTTCTGCACCACCTGACTATATTCACTACTTTAAAAGTCATGCAAATTTAAAAAATGAAACATAAAATCTTAGTATCAGGATACTAGATATCATCTAATTCAATAAATTTTGCATGTAAACAGGCACTAAATAAAATTTATGTGGTGTGTACTTACATTGTTTCTTGAGAATAGAACCTAAAAGCAAAATAATGAAGCTTAAATTACACATGTTTAATGAAACTTGGAAATATACATGCCAAAAAATAAAATATATTTTCACACTCTGGGTGAGGGAAGATATTATAATTACATGTAAAAAAGAAAATAATTCCATTTAATGAATCTACTCTCGGGTATATTGTAGTAGTTTACCATAAATGCTCCAGAAGCAAATAGAAAAGGTAGGGTTCTTTAAGGTAGCCATAAACAAGTGGGAATGTATGCTTGGAAAACCACATTGCATTTGGGTTTCTTTGATGACGGGATAGTGGAGGACAGTGTAGTGTGCCCAGCTTTTGAACATGATGTATTTTAGTGGTGAGGTGTTGTCCATTTACTTATTTTGGTCAGTCAGTAGGTAAAAGTGAATGGTTAACGTTTGAGCTTTGAAGCCACATTGCCTGAATTTGATTTCTAACTCAGGAAATTACTAGTGTGTCCTTGGGCAGTTATTTGTCAACTTAAATATTCTCAGACTTACTTTCCTTATCTATAAATGGATAAGTAATAATGTCTAATAGTATTTGGAAAATTAAATGAAAATCTGTGTAAGAGATTTGGCACAATGCTTAACATACAGTACAAGCTTAATATATATTAGAAGCTATTATTATCATTTTGTATGAAATTAAAGATCCCTTTGAATAATTCTGTAGTTTGCCTCACGATCCAAAAGTCAATTTTGGGAACAATTGACATGGTGGATATAGAGGAGCAATACTGTGGAATCTACAAGTCATGATTATGAATTCTTAGTCTGATGGTGACTCTATTACACTGGACTCTGTTCCCCAGGTTGTTTACTTGCAAAATAGGTTTAATGAGAGTTAACACACACTGAGATTTATGTTCTAAATGCCTTACTGCTATTATTGAATTTAATCTTCATATCGATGTGACTCATGATATAGTTGCTATGCTTATTTTTATAATGAAAAAAATTGAGTTACAGAGAGATTGAAAACTAGTTTGAATTAATATAAGTAATAAGCGAACAAGTTAGGATACAAAGTCAGACAGTCTGACATTGTAGCTCTTAATTGTCTAGCAAGATTTTCTTCCATGTAATGATAGCAATACTCATTCATCTCAAGGTATTTAAATTTAAAAAAAATACCTATACAATGTAGCAAAAGTACATTGAGAAATGTGAAGACCAAAATAAAAGGTCTTATCAATTTGACTGCAAAAATGTTTTGAAAACACTAATGGTTTCAATAATTTACCTCTGAATTATCTTCTATTTAAAAGCAAAAAGAAGGGAAGAGAGGACATAATGGCAGAATATTTCAGACTACTCACCTACTCTTTCTAGAACCTATCCTTGCCCATTGAGGCACATATGTGGCCTATTCTTCAAGAGTAAACATTGACTGTGATTTGCCAATAAAACACTTCCTTAAGATGGTGTACTAATGCTATCTGCTTTGTATGGTTGTCGATAAATTCATTGACAAGGGTACCACATAGCAAGTCCTTGATATAATTTAGCTATTGTCATTGTTCATATTACTATGATTATTCTAATATTATCATTTAAAATATTAATACCACTATTATTAAGGTATTATCATTATCATCATCATTATTAATGATTGATTTTTTGTGATTAAAACTGAACAAGTCTTCTCTGACCAGAGGTCAGTAACTATGTGGTAAAGACTGGGCAACTGTTTTATGATCAGCATTTTACTTGTGGAGCAGCCTTTTCTTCCACTTTTTCTAAAGGTCAAAAAAAATTATCAATTCTTATATTCTTTAATTTCAATTCAAAATTAAAAAACTAGTTATCAGTTCTTATATTCTTAATAACTTTTTAAAGTTTATTTTCCTTATTTTGAGAGAGAAAGAGAGCAAGCAAACATGTCAGGAGCAGAGAGAGAGGGGAGAGAGATAATCCCAAGCAGGCTCTGCACAGTCAATGTGCAGGCTGATGTGAGGCTTGAACTAATGAACTGTGAAATCATGACCTGAGCCAAAATCAGGAGTTGGTAGCTTAAGTAACTGAGCCACCCAGACACTCCAATTTTTATATTCTTAATTGTGAATTTCAAATTTGCATTTTCCTCACATTTCTTAGAACTTTACATGAATTTTTACCATTTATCATAGTATTAATAAAACTATTCTTTGCCCCACAGAAGGAGTTCAGAACCCTAATAAATGGACTGAGTGACTTCATTCAATAGGAATTAGGGCTTACTGACCTGCAGTGATTATACTATGAGGACACAATGTTCTCATTTTCTTTGAAGGTATCATTAGAATCAGTGTCATTGAAGCAGCTGATCCTTTCTTTTATAAATTAAAATTTTTCATATTGGCAACATCGGCTTGTAGCCCTGTGCCTCTCCTCTATTTATCTAGAAGTCTGGTAGGAGGCTTTCTGTTATACTGCTTTATTATGTAGGTCACACGCAATATATTTGCATGGTAACAGTCCTTCTACACTAAGCAAGCATACTGCTGACTTTACTTACAACTTTAATCACATACACACAAGCACACACATAATGGAAAACTGACCTTAAATTATTTTTTACTTAGATATTAAAGCAGTGCTTAGGTAGTTATAATTGTGAGTCAGAAATATAAAGTTGAATTTAAATTTGATCCTGTGACATGTATGTGGAAGATTTATTCCCTTTTGCTTTTTTTTTTTTTTTTTGAATTTAAATTTTAGTTAACCAACATGCAGTGCATTATTTGTTTCAGGATTAGCATTTAGTGATTGATCACTTACATACAACATCCAGTTCTCATCACAAGTGCCCTCTTTAACACCCATCACCCATCAAGCCCATCTCCCATCTGCTTCTGTCCATTAACCCACAGTTTGTTTTCTATCATTAAGAGTCTCTTATGGTTTATTTTCCTCTCTCCTCTTCCTCCCCACCTCCAATGTATTCATCTGTTTTGTTTCTTAAATTCCACCTATGTGTAAAACCAAATGGTTTTTGTCTTTCTCTGATTTACTTATCTCACTTACAATAATATATTCTCACTCCATCTACATTGTTGCAAATGGCAAAAATTCATTCTTTTTGATGGCTGAGCAGTATTCCATTGTATATCTCTACCACATCTTCTTTATCCATTCATCAGTCGATGGACATTTGAGCTCTCTCCATAGTTTGGCTATTGTTGATAATGCTGCTATACACGTTGGAGTGCATGTACCTTTGAATCTGTAGGATCTTTATTTTTGTATCCTTTGGGTAAATACTCAGTAGTACAATTGCTGGATCATATGATAGAAGACATGGATAGACATTATTTCAAAGAAGACATCCAGATGGCCAACAGATACATGAGAAGGTGTTCGATATTACCCATCATCAAGGAAATAAAAATCAAAACCGTGAAGAAATAACACCACACAGATGTCAGAATGGCTAAAATTTCCAATACCAGAAACAACAGGTAATGGTGAGGATGCAGAGAAAGGGGAACCCTCTTGTACTGTTGGTGGGAATGCAAACTGGTGCAGCCATTCTGGAGAACAGTATGGAAGTTCCTCAGAAAACTGAAATTAGACTGACCTACTGTTCTCTTTAGCTTTCATCCACTAGAATATGAAGTAAGGAAGTGGTGCTCTATTTATAAATATAATTAACTATACAAATATGTAGTTGTTTATTTAGTGTGTACAGTGGTTAATCCATACCCTTATACATTTCTTTAGCTAGGTTGGTTAATATTTTGACCACCAACTCATATGTTTTTTTTTTTTTTTTTACTTACCTTTTCTTTGACAGGAAATCTGACAGAAAAACATTCTTTTATTCATGCATTTCTCACTAACATACAGCACACACATTTTTTTTCTACTAGCTCAAGTGTAGTTTGTTCTAAGATATGCCTGTGAATTTGTGGTTGTTTAATTTTCTTCTGTCAATAGCTTTAAAAATGTGTAAACATGATGCACCTTTAAAGGGGAAATAACAAGGTCAAAGATGAATAGCTATTTTTAGTAACTATGTAGGTATATAAGATAATGGGAAATGCTATTTACAGATATTTTGATCCTATGTGTATTTTGTTTCATATCACTTCTTATGTAATTGAGGGGGTAGTTAAGGTACTAGAAAAATCATTGGCTTTGAAGTCACATAACCTAAGTGTCATCCCCAGCTCTGCCAATTGGTTGTGTGGCTTTTGGGAACTTTTCTTAAACAACCCCGTCTTAGCTCCCTTAGCTTAGTTCCCTCAGCAAAAAGGAAAATAAACATCTTACGGTGATTGCTTTGATATTCAAAGTAGTAAAGGCAATAGAGTCAAGAGAACCTAGCATAATACCTGGTATTTAAGTAATGAGTCTTATTAATAATAATTATATTCATGTGTACTATACACACACATACATACACAAACTATGCACACAAATTTAAAATAATGTTTTTAAAACTAGGGCATTAAAAGCACTGAAAAACTAAACCTGCTTATTAGTGGCCAAATAATTTGAACTGATTCCAAAATAACTTGCAATGGCTTTAAATTAAGGCTTCAGAAAAATTCTAACATCGGATTTCCAGTTTTTGGTTTAAATCATTAAAATGGAAACACATCACTCCTGCACAGTAAACCAAGTTGTACCTGCTGAAGATGTGTGCAAGAGCTGGGTAGAATTTGGACATGTAGGGAGGAAGATGGAGAGCACGTACCTTGATTGAAGGGAGAGTATAGTCTGGAAGCAAGGGAGACGAGCTTTTAAGTGATGAGACTCATTTAAGTGATGAGACGAGCCTAGTAACAACAGCCCAAAGTGTGGATCCTGATAGGAGGTTTAAAAATGCCCACAGAAGATAGAACCAGCCTGCCTAATGCTTTAAATGGTAGGCAGAAACATTTATTCAACACTTACTGAACACCTGCCCCAGTAAAAACAAAGCAAAAGCCTTGTCTTTGTGGAGATTAGATTTTAATCAGTGTATTAATTTTTGATTGCTGTGTAACAAATTACCACAAATTTAGTGGCTTAAAACAACACACATTTATTATCTAATATTTCCCATGGGTCAGGAGGTCAGGCACAGTTTTGCTCAGAGCTCTGCTCAGCATCTCAAGAGACCACGTTTAAGGTAAGTATTGGCCAGATTGTGTTCTCATCTGGAGGCTCAACTACGGAAAAATCCACTTTCAAACTCATTCACATTGTTGACAGAACTCATTTCCTTGCAGCTGTATGACTTAGGGCGCCAGCTTTTTGCTGGCTTTTGACTGGAGTCTGCCCTTAGGTCCCGCAGGCTGCCTGTAGGTCCATGCCACATGGGCTTCCTCAATATGGCTGTGTACTTCATCAAGCCAGCAAGGAGGAACTTGTTTCAGGAAGGGCTCAACCCCCTTTCAAAATCTTTCAGCTGATCAACCAAAGATCCTCCAGGATAATTTCCTGTTTTATCAAATGAAAAACAACTGATTTAGGACCTTAATTACATCTGCTGTATCCCTTCACCTATGCCACATGCAATTGGCTAGAAGCAAGTCACAGGCTTCTCCTACCCTCCAGAGGAGGAGATTGTACAGGCTGATAGGTCATAGGCAGCAGGCGCGGGGACTATGGGAACACCCTCGTTTCTTCCTGCTATAGTTGGGGAGGGTGCATACAATAACTTAGGCAAATATTTATATACATACACACTTATGTATGACTATATTCATATATATGGTTTATCAGATAATGCTAAGTACTATAGTGAAAAATAAATCAGGTGTGGAGAGGCAAAATTTTTTTAAAACATGGTACCTAGGGAAGGCTGGTGGCATTTCACTTAAGACCTGATGTGAGGACAAAAGCCATGTGGATTCCTGGGGAAGAACAGATAAAGGCAACATCAAGTGCAAAGGTGCTGAGGCAGGGTATACCTAGCATGTTCCTAGAATACTACACGTGTTTGGAATTGGAGTTAGCAAGAGGGAAGGTGGTAGAAAAGGTGGTCAGAGCAGCAACAGAGGTCAGACCACATAGGTCCTTTTGGTCATTGTTATTATTCATTTTACTCCTACTGAAATGACTCCACCCAGAGAGTTTGAGCACAGGAAGAGCATGAACTGACTTATATTTTAAGATCATGTTGATGACTGAGTTGAAGATAAATGAAAGGGGATAGGAAGAGGATGCAAAGATACCAGTCAGGATGCTATCATAAACACGCAAGTGAGAGAAGCTGGAGTTCCAGAGAAGGTGGGAAGTGGTCAGATTCAGGAAGCAATTTTAATGTCGAACAGGTAAGCTTTGCTGACAGGTCAAATGAGAAGATGGGAAAACAACAGCAAAAAATGTGTCAAGAAAAACTCCAGTGGTTTTGATGTGAAGAAATAAAACGGAGTTACCATGAACTGAGATGGGAAGGATCTAGGAGGAAAAGCTGGGACTGGTGATGGATCACCAAGTTCGATTTTCTTTGATAGGATTATGTTTATTGATTTCATGGTTACCTTCTTGTTGGTAGGTTTATTAATCTGTTCTGCATAAGCAATTCAAAACAGAGAACGTAGATGGGAAGAAAATATACCCAGTTTATTATTGGTTATGTTTGTGTGTCATGACTTGATTTTTTTTTTATTTGTGGTTACTAGATTCCTTAGTGAACATGTTAGTTTTAATCCTATATTAAGAAGTTTTTTTTTAAAGCCAAGTTTACCTGTTCAGAGTTTTGTAATAGAAATTGAGGAAAAAATATATAAGAGATAGCCCTGGACAGCCTGAGAGAGGTCACAGCTTCAGTTAAAGACACTCGAATGTTATTGGCAGTGACAGGGAGCAGCACACCATGGATGGGAGGGATGTTTCCACCAGCTGTGCTGTCACAGTCCAAGGGCTTCTATTTATTTGAGGTGTCACTGTAAAGTAACTGACTGATGTCATGAAACCATGATTTTTTAAAAATTGAAACTTTATTTTTTAGAGCAACTTAAGTTTTACAGCAAAACTGAGGGGAAGAAAGAGACTTCCTGTGTATCTCCTGCCCCCACACATGCACAGTCTCTTCAATTATCAACATCCCTCACCAGGGTGGTGCATTTGTTACAATCAATGAACCTAGATTGACAGATCATAGTCACCCAAAGTCCAATATTTACCTTACAGTTCTCTGTTGGTATTGAAAATTTATGGTGTGGGGAAATAGATAGTGACCAGTAGCTATTATTACAGCATCATACCGGGTATTTTCACTGTCCTCAAACTCCTCTGTGCTCTGCCTATTATGTCTGTGTGCACCTCAGTCCCTGACATCCACTCATCTTTTTACTGTGTTCATAGTTCTGCCTTTTCAGAAAGTCATATAGTTGGAATCAGACAGTATAAAATGTTTTCAGATTGCCTTCTTTTACTTAGTAATATGCATTTATGCTTTCTCCATGTCTTTTTATGGTTGCACAGCCCATTTGTTTGTGCTGAAAGTTGTGCTGAACAATTTTCTATTTTTTGTATATACCACAGTTTATTCATTCACCTATTTAAGGACATTGTGGTTGCTTTTGGCAATTATAAATAGCAATGCTCTAAATATCCCTGAACAGGTTTTTGTGTGGACATAAATTTTGAGTTCCTCTGGGCAAATATGAAGGAGCACAATTATCATCTGATAACAGTATGTTTAGTTTTGTAAGAAATCCCCAAACCGTCTTCCAAAATGGACATACACTTTTGCATCCCTGAATGGGAGCTCCTTTTGCTTCATATCCTCACCAGCATTTGGTGCTGGCAGTGTTCCAAATTTTGGCCATTCTAATATACATGTAGTGATATGGCATTGTTTTCATTTGCATTTCCCTGTTGACATATGATGTGGAGAATCTTTTCCTCTCATTATTTACCATCTGTGTCTGTTCTTTGGTGAGGTGTCTGTTAAGATTTTGGGGCCATTTTAAAAAATTGGGTAGGTTTCTTATTGTTGAGTTTTAAGAGTCCTTTGTATATTATGGATAACAGTCCTTTATTCGATGTGTTTTTAGGAAATTCGTTTTAGTCTGTGGCTTGTCATGTCATTCTTTTGACACTGTCTTTTGGATAGCAGAAGTTTTTAATTTAAAAATTCAGCTTATAAATTATTCGTTTGGTGGAATGTGTTTTTCATGTTATATTTAAAAAAAAAAAAAAACACTGCTGTACCTAAGATCATCTGTTTTCTCCTATGTTATCTTCTAGGAGTTTTATAGGTTTGTATTTTTAAATTTAAATCTGTGACTTTTTAGTAAGTTTTGAGTGATTTTTTATGAAGAGCATGATGTCTGTGTCTAGATTCATTTATGTGTGTATGTGTGTGTATGTGCGTATGTCCATTTCTTTCGGCACCATTTGTTGAAAAGACTCTGCTCCACTATACTGTCTTTGCTCCCTTGTCAAAGATCAGTTGACTATATGTATGTGCATCAATTTCCTGGCTGTCTAATCTGTTCCGTTGATATAACTATCTTTTTTTACCAGTAATACACTGCCTTGATCAACGTTGCTTTACAGTAAGTCTTGAGGTAAGGTAGTGTCAGCCTGCCAGAATCTTCCTTCTACTTCAAAATTGTGTTGGCTATTCTGGGTCTTTTGCCTCTTCATGTAAGTTAGAACCAGTTTGTTGACATCACAAAATAATTTGGTGGAATGTGCACCAAATTAATTAATCACAATTAATTGTGATTGCACTGAATCTAGCTGGGAAAACTGTTACCTTGACGATTTTGACATTGACATATTGACAGTATGGATTCATATCCGTATTCATGGATATTCCATATCTCTCTATTTAGTTTTAATTTCATTCTTGGCTTTTTGTAATTTTCCTTATATAGATCTTGTACATACAGTATTTTGTTACATTTATTACTTGATTATTTTTTTTTTGTTTTAATTTGAATGGCATTGCCCTTTTAAATTTCAAACCCCACTTGTTCATTTCTGGTGTGAAGGAAAATGATTGACTTTTTATATTAATGTTGTATCCTGCAAATGTGCTCTAATCACTTACTAGTTACAGGAGTTTTTTGTTGATCCTTTCCAATTTTCTACATGAATAATCATGTCATCTGCCTAGCTTATCAAGAAAGGAACAGAACTAGGAATTTAGTTGTTGATTTTTTGTTTACAGATTTATCACTAAAAAAATCAGAAGGCTTCAATTAAACTACATCCATATATAAGCTTTTTGGTTATATCATCATTTATTTAAAATTTTACCAATAAATATAATAGGTAATTTTAGTTTAAAACTGCTGCAGTTAGTATTCTAAGTGGTTTGTACATATTATTTCCTTAAATACAACCACTTTATAATATGGATGTTACTTTAAGTCACCTTTAGCAGATTAGGAAATGAGACATTAAGAAGACAAGTAAGTTGTTCAAGGCCACAATTCTGTATATAAGAGAGACAGGATTCAAACCTAAGTGGGGCTTGAACCTACAAACTGCAAGATCATGACCTGAGCAGAAATCAAGAGTCAGATGCTTAACTGACTCAGCTACCCAGGTGCACCTCAATGTTGGTATTCTTTATGACCTGAATTCTGCTTTTTTCTGTATCTACTCTTACTCATTTCTATTTCTCTAAACACTGTGGATGTGGTGATGACTCCCACATTTTTATGCCTGGGCCGGACCTGTAACCTCAGCTGTAAACTCACGCGTTCTATTACCTATTTAAGATATTCTGTTGAATAGCATAGGCACATCATACAATAATTGCATGTGCAAAAGTGAGCTCTTCATGCCTTCTCCTACATATCTTTTTCTACCTCGGTAGATTTACATACCAATAAATAGGTACCATAGACACTTTTACTGATTTTGTAAATCTAGGGAATCATTCTTATTTTAACCCTCTCTTGCCACCCACATCTGCTCAGCAATTTCTGTTCCTTCTACACTGAGATATTGATTCAACCTCATCCTCCTTCTCACAATCCTAATTGAAGGTGTTCGTATATCTTGTTGGGTCTACTACAGTTCACTCCTAAATATTCATTCACCTTACTCTACTCTTGATACTTTCCAATACCTTTTATATGTATAACACCATAATCAAATTTAGTTTAAACTGCTAAATAGGTTTAGATGGCACATAAACTAAAATCTGAACCCTTTCACATAACCTCCAAAGCCCTAAGTGAAACGTTCATAGACATACTCACCTGAGACAGCTGGCTCATTCCTCACTCTGGGACATCAAGCTAATAAAAAGAATATAGGGATAAATAAAATTAAGTCTCTAATATGTAGCAGCTTACTTTATTTCTAACAGTCAAGAGGAAAATTGTGTTAACTTTTTCATTAGCATATTTAGGAACTTCTTGGAAAAAACCTGTTTCTGTAGAAAAGAAAAACACAACTAATGATGTATCTGCAAGTCACTTTGATTCATCTCAATATTTTTCTTTAATTATGTCTTTTAAAATTTAAATACATTCATTTTAAATGGAAATTTTTTAAAATAGCAATAGACAGAAAACAATAAAATTAAAAATACCCAGAAATAGAAATACACAATTTATTTTTAATTTTGTTTAATGTTTATTTGTGTGTGTGAGAGAGAGAGAGAGAGACAGAGCATGAGCCAGGAAGAGGCAGAGAGAAGGAGACACAGGATCTGAAGCAGACTCCAGGCTCTGGGCTATCAAGCACAGAATCCGACACGGGGCTTGAACTCACAAACTGTGAGATCATGACATGAGCCAAAGTCAGATGGTTAACTGACTGAGCCATCCAGGTACTGAAATACCCAATTTAAAAAGTCATAAATTTTTGAAATAAAAATACTAGTAAAAATAATAAGCCTAATTGATAAAAATGTCATTATTCAGCAATATGGGGATATTTGGCTTATTGCTATTGTCAAAATTACTTCCAGTATTCACGTTCCCATCCCAACCCCCTGTTTTATTTATAAGTGTCATATTGAAGTGTAAGGTAAAAACAAACAAGTGAAATTAGGTAAACAACATGAAACTCACAGAAAGGTACTTTTTTGTCTCATAGTCACTGATTGTGGGTCCTGGAGATCAACAATTTTGGGGACACATTCATTTTAAGAGGACACATAGACTTGAGACATTCAGGAGCTGGGTATCGTGTGCATTCTTTTCAGAGCACCAAAAGGCCCTGCTAAGTGATGGGAGTAATGCTTTAGATCTTAAGGACCTTGTGGAGGGACTCAGTTTGGAGTGCAGAAAATACCACTTGCATCCAAAGAGAAAATCCTTGGAGGGAACCTGCTCCAGGATTCGAACTGAACTCATATCAAGTATCACCATTAGTATGCATCTCAACCTTTAGGAAACATCCTCCTTGCTGTTGAACTGTGGAATTAATTTGTCATGCCTTATTTTTAGTTACTTTTTCAACATTATAATCTTGCCTAGACAGATCTTTTGGGGGGAAAAAAGAAAACAACATTAACCAAGGTTAACTGTGTGCCACCTGAGGCATTTTCTGTACAGAACTGGAAGCCAATATTCAGGAGCAATGACAATAAGACTTGAACATTTATTATTTATTCAGTAAAGAAACACTGGTAGCCCCTGCTATGTAGCTGTTACTCACCAAAATGGAGGAGACCAAGTTGCTAGAATTCTAACCTCACATAGAATGATGAATTGAATATTTATTGACTTCAGACCACGAGACATATATAATCATATACCCCTTGTTAGCTAAATATTTGGTAAGAATACCTGAATCAGAAAGTGAAGGAAGGTTTAGAATCCAAGTCATGGATTATTCATTCTTTCTGTTTTGCTAAAATTCAGCTTTCCTTGTTATTTATCTGTTTCTGCATAACCAACCAACCCAAAATTAATGACTTATTTATTATTTCTCACAAATATAAGGCAACTCTGTTTCTTTCTCTTGGGCTCACTTATTGGACTATATGTTTAGGAGAGGAGGGAGCTGGGCTGGGAAGTCACATGGGTCACCTGAAGAGACTCGGTTTGGGCTGGCAGCAGCACCTTTATTTTCTTTCCACACAACCTTGCACTCTCCAGTGGGCCAGACCAGGTCTTTACATGGCAATTTCAGGAACATGAAGTTGCAAGACTTCTTGAAGCCATGGCTCTAGAACTCAGAAAAGTTACTCTGCCACATTCCATTGGTCACAGCATAGGAACAGTCTAGCCAGTGTTCAGAGGTGGAGAAATAGACTCCATCTCTTGATTGAAGAACTGTCAAGTCAGTTGTAAAAGGGCACATGTGAACTTATGGCCACTGTGGGCCATACCACATATGGGTTTTATATGACTTAAATTCATGATGACTAGTATATCACAGAATGTAAACATATTTGTCTGAAGTCATCTCAGGCAATTCATTTCAGTTTTACATTTGGTCACATTATGAATGCAAAGAACAGACTGTACCCAATTTTTTCATGAAATATGTGGTAATCTGTTATAAACATAATTATGGATTTAAAGGGAAAATCACACACACACACACACACACACACACACACACACACACAAACTGACCTATGAATATTCATGATATACAGTATTTTTGACGTATCTATTTTAAAATTATTCAAACTTCAGATATTTTTATCAACTGCACGTAGGTTGTGTTTATAGGCAATAGTTATATCAGTTTTAAATAATACTTCATATCAACTTATTATTTTCTATTTTCTAGTATTTATTATAATTAAATTATAGAAAATAGTTTTAAAAGATAATAAAATGAAAACCACACAATTAAAATATAGTATTATAATACTTTTTAACACTGTGTGATCCCTCCTCTATTTCACACTTCCACAAGCAGAGCTCTTATTTTATACTTAGTGCTTATCATTTCCATGTGTTTTCTAAACAAATCCTAAGTTTTTCATATATTCCTAAATTTATCACTAAGCAGTATGTAATTTAGTTGTATACAATGTTTGAGTGCAATAAAATGGTATCCAACATACCATTTCCTGCTACTTCCTTTAATTTACTGGATGTTTTATTTCTAAAATGTATCCTCTTTGTTGCATATGGTTATAATTCATTCACTTTTATTGCTATAAAGTATTTCATTGTACAACTGTATTAAAATACCCATTCTCTAGTGTTTGTTCCTAGCTTGTATTTTTACAGTGCTGTACTGAAAACTCATGCAGGCATCTTCTAGTGCACATTGCATTATGGAGTTTTTCTGGGTTATACGGTAGGTACAGAATCACTAGATATAGGGAATGGGCATGATTACATTAAGAGAATGTCAGGTTGTTTTCCAATGTGGTTATAAAGTTCACCACTACTAAGATATACACTCCCTTAAAAAGCAGAATTAACTTTTGTGTGCCAGTGAATTAAGTGTCTCATTGTATCTCTAATTACCATTTTCCTGTTTTTTTGCTGAAGTGGATTATTAGTTTATCTTTATTGGCCATTTGTGTTTCTTTTCCTGTGATATGCCTTTTCATGCCATTTACCCATTTTTCTATATAGTTGTTATTTTCTTCTGCTGCTCTTTAGAAATTCTATACATGAACATACCAGTCCTTTTTAATTTATATTTGTAAAAAGCATATTCTCCCAGTTTGTAGTTAGTTTCATTGCCCTAGGATTGAACTCAAATGGATTTCATTTCCATAGAGTAATGCCAAATAATAGTATACAACCTCCACATATGAAGGTGGTACTATTAAACCATTCATTATTAGCAATTCAGAAAAGCATAAACTTTTTTCTATATACTATTAGATGTATCTAGCTTCCAATTCCTCTTAGAATCACCATTACATGTGTACACAACTCCTGAACAGGGCTATGAATCAAGGCTATAATTATGCAAAAATATAAAGCTAACATATAATTTGAAGATTCATTAAACAATCATGGCTTCTTTACCAAGGTTATGGACTATATGAATTTTGAATGCATAGAGCAGGATTTCCCCCAACATTTTGTAGGGGAGAATACCAAGTTTAAGGGTTATCCAAAATCTATACTACAGCATAGTAAAACTGCTAAAATGTACTGAAGTTCTCCTATATGTACAAGATGCCATTTTATTGAATATATTTTTATATGATATAAGAGATTTTTATTTTTAGCAAAACCAATGCAAAATTCATGGTATAGCATAAAAGACACAAATACTACACGTTTTTAGCAAAGTCCTATTGAGATTTTTGTCTTGTGCTCATGTAATAAAGCTTTGTCACTTTTTTCCTTTATCCTAAATTCAACTTAAGTCTCATTTCCATTTTTATAACATATTCATTCTTTCACTCTCCTGGGCATCCTTATTTAGTATCTAAAGATATTTTTTGAGGGGTTATCATCACATAAAATTAACAAATGTTCACTCTTTTCCAAGTTTTGTGCAAAGAGCTTTATGTGTGTAATCTCATTCAAAATGCACACACATTTCCCATGTTCATTCCATGTACTATTCTATAAGATCAAAAAAAAATAACTTATGTATTAGGTGGAGAGCAGGCTAAGTAACAGGTGAAAATAAGCTCTTTCAGGTGATTTATATATGACCCATTAAAAAAAAATACTGTCCACTTTCTATTAGTCTTCTAAAAATAACTACTTTCTCTTGCTAATAAGCAACACAATATGTGGTAACCCAAATGAAGCAATAATAGCATATAGTACTCCTTTTTTGTTTTAATACAGTATCTGTATTAAATACTATTTTAATACAGCATACATATTTAAATATATAAAATCACGTTACATTTCCTGAAATGTATTGTGTCATGTAGGATATTAAATATTGAATCTATGTAGAAGGTAATGTTAATCTATGATAGTAACCTGTGTATCATCTTTTCCTATTAAAATGGTTAAAATTAAGAGACATAGCTATATCTCCTATATGTATCCATCCCTTCTCCTGTGCCCTTATTTGAAAAGCCCTTGCAGGGCACCTGGGTGGCTCAGTCGGTTAAGCGTCCGACTTCGGCTCAGGTCATGATCTCAGAGTTTGTGGGTTCGAGCCCCTCATCGGGCTCTGTGCTGACAACTAGCTCAGAGCCTGGAGCCTGCTTCATATTCTGTACCTCCCCCTCTCTGACCCTTCCCTGCTCATGCTCTCTCTCTCTCTCTCTCTCTCTCTCTCAGAAGTAAATTAAAAAGTTAAAAAAAAAAAAAGAAAGAAAGAAAGAAAAGAAAGGCCCTTGCATGGACATCCACTAAGTGCAGTTGCTTTAGTAAATACTTTAGATTGAAGGAGATATTCACCATCAGGAGTTTTTTTCTGCATTTTAATATTATGTGTACTATAAAGAACACACATTTTATATATTTCTGATTAGCCAATCCTAAAATCATCAGAATATAAGTGTTTCAAGGAGAATTTTATAAGAAACATTAGTTTAAAAATATTTTAAATACATTTCTGGCAGTTTAGTTTTTGCTTGTTTTGTTTACTGTGTCCTTTTTGTTTATTTGGCTCTTCTTGTTTGAAAACTGGAAGTGATTTCTTGCCATGAGTAGGTTAGCCAGAAGAGCAAACAGGTTGAACATGTTAAATATGTTAGTTTAACATCGCAAATTTTGTAATTTTCAGTGAGATCTAAATGGATACAATTTTTATCAATTATATTGTTTTAATAAAAATAGAAATTTAGGAATATTAGAAATTCAGCTCTCTGCACAGCCCATTCCTGACCTCTGAACCAGTTTCCATCCTGTCCACTCATATCTCTCTGTATTTTTTACGGATGTCCTCTCACCGGACTTTATTTGTGGGTGTAATCTACTAGTGCCAGCATGGTGAATTACGAGCAGCAGTTTAAGGTAAACATCATTTACTGCTAAGAAATTATTTCCACATCACCTTGGTTTTCTGGTTGGCATTTAAAAAAAGAAACTCTGCCCCTTTTTATAATCACCTGTCCTATGTTTGAAATAACAAAGAGCCTCGCATTTTGCCTGCTCTAGTCTGAGTGTGCCACGCGTTGTGCTATGATTTATGACCTGAGCATCCGACACTCTCCATGCACTAACAAGATGGCCCGCTGCGTTTGAAATATATCCCCCAAATGAAAGCAAACACAGCCTTGTGATATAAAGCCTTGTCAGCACACAAGGAATTAAACACATGCAGTTTATAATTTTTAGACTTTCTTTGCTGTGCTGCCTTTAAGAATGGCTAAAATAGGTTAAGATCCATGGGTGGACAGGATTTCACATACTAGACGAGAGCTCTAAGGGGAATCCTGACCTTGAGAAAAAGGCACAAGGATATTTGGCAGAACGTCAAGGTGGTTTCCACTAGGACATGACAGGGACTCATTATGGGCTTGCTGTTGCCTGTAAGCTGGTTTCACTACCATCAACTACGAGGCCGGAATGCCTGGTTCCAGATGCTCTTGCCAATTGACCGTAAAATTGCTGTGCATTTCTGGCCAAGCCCGAGATTTTAAAAGCTCCCCTCCCCTCCCCTCAACACCCTAACCCCCAATTCCCTCTAAAAAGCTGCTCATTATTCTTCTTTTGCCCCCTGATCTCAGCAAAAGAAATACTTCTGGAATCAATTAGAAATGTCTGCCCTTGATGAGGTTTGCACGTGAGTTTGGATGTGAGGCTTTGATAGTGTCAGCCAACAGCTGCAGTTTCAGGTGGTAAAATCTAAGAAGGAATTTTCCAGGGTTTATTTACCATCATAAAAAGTTTTTAAAAATAGGAAAGACATGTTGGGAGACCATCTTAGATGCCTTTGAACATGTTGTTAAATTTGGTTTATATATTTATTTTATCCACAATGAGCAAACTGGAGATCTTTGGGAGAATCTTACCATTGCCTCAATAGATGTGTCAAATAGTTATATATACTGGAAATAGGAGTTTCCATTCCAGAGCATCTGTTATTTTTTCTGCCATATTAATTGCATGACAAGTAAAGATAGTCAAGATTAGTGGGAATCAGATCCATATTCTAAAAATAATGTGAATTAATACTACGTAATATGTTTGCCTACTCTTTCTCTCTAGCTACATATGTGTGTAGGATTTTAATCAAAAATTACATTAAGAATTTTTTTCTTTTTAAACATAGCTATCTGGTAAGCTGTTATTAATGCTTATTTGATAATATGCCATAAACTTCTTTTTATGTTTATATGTCCTGTTAAAATACATTTGCACTGTAGCATGGAAATGGCATGATTTTCCTGAAGCCACATTGAAAAACATAGTACAACCCAGGTATTCACATTATCACCTGGCACTTCTAAGCACATGGCCTTTTCTTTCCTTGAATATGGCATATGCTTGCTGGAAGTCTGCTTTGTTTCTCCTTCTGGTTAAGAAACAGGGACAATTATTAGGGATATTTTTATCATGAAAGTTTTCATTCCAGCTTTCAAGAAATGTTACCATAATTGTTATTACCCAGGGAGTCTATTAAATATAGAATGTTATTTCTCAGAAATATCTTTTACCTCTGTAATCAATGTTACTTCCCCTTAAAGCATTGCCATTTCTACTTATATAGTGCTGGAAAGGTATGGAGAGAGAATTTAGTATCTCCAGATTTAAAGAAGAGAAAAGTTCAAATTTCTATTTTTGTGAGAGCTCTTTCTACATGAGCAGACACTTACCCATTTATCACTCTGATTTCTAGATTGAAGTTTATTAGTTAGTAAAAACTAAGTGAATAGTTTACTGTATTATCAATGTACCTAAAATATCCCACAGTTTATTTATGCATGGAATAACTCTAAGTAGGCTGAAATTTTTCATTACTTTAAATATCTGATGTCTCATGCATACTACATATGATAAAGGTTAAAAAGACATATTCTGCATACTAGTTTACTGAGTAAAGTAGCATCCCAGCAACAAGGGCAAACAAGCAAGGCTGAACAGCTTTTAATTGCCATCTTTAAAATACAATGCCTCATTCTCTTTCTCCATGTCCTTCATATGCTCTGTATGTTTTTGGTGAGCCAACGTCCATTTGTTGAGTAAAACAAACCAAAAAGGGGGCAGCTAGGTGGCTCAGTCGGTTAAGCGTCCGACTTCGGCTCAGGTCATGATCTTGCGGTTTGTGGGTACAAGTGTTGCATTGGGCTCTGTGCTGACAGCTCAGAGCCTGAAGCATGCTTCAGATTCTGACTCAGTCTCTCTCTGCTCGTTCCCCTCTTGTGCTCTCTCTCTCTCTCTCTGTCTCAAGTATAAACAAAACATTAACATTTACCCCCCCCCAAAAAAAAAAGGTATATGGAGTCTTTAACTTAACAACATTCTGGAAGTTACTTCCCTGTGATCAAATTGTTACAGAAAGGACAAGTTGATTAACTTTAATTTGTTCATTCCTTTTCATTGAAATGAAACATCCTGTGTGCCGTCTTTTCCTAAATATGTTCAGGAGAGCAGTATACAACTGCTTGGTTTTAAATGCATTGACAGTTGAAACATTTTCTACAGGGAAGCAGCAGAAATCTACTGCTCTCAGATATGAGAGTCTTTCTGATTCTCAGATATGAGGCTTCCTTATAGCTATCAAGTGAGACTACAAACTCAAGGATTTGTAAAGATTTACGCATGCTCTCTGAGAGAAAAGTATCTAGCTGGTAGAGAATTACTGCCTGACACCTTCACTTGCCACTCCTATATCAGTGCTTAAGTGATATGATCTTCTCTACATGCTTTCATAATGGATCCAGAGAAATTGGCTGATGCAGATCAAAAATGAATATGGATTTTTCCCTACAGTTTTTTCTTTTATTTTTATCAAAATTCAATGCTTAGCAGGATTTTGATCTAGTATATAGCACAAGAAGGTAATATCTCTTTTAAATTGTGTTTGTGATACAAAGACAGTGACTTGGCCTACCCTTGTACAAGTACTTAAAATCTTGTGATGAGTTGGAGAAAAAAATGGACACAGATTCCAGACACATGGCTGTTATGAATTATTGTGAGGAAAGTCACTTAATTCTCAATTTCACTATCTGTTATGTCAAGGGAATTAAGTAGATTTCTAAAGTTACTTCAGTGTATAAGATTTCATACTAGTTGTGTGATTAAAAACTGTATTAAATGTTGGTATTGTTTTATAATCATAATTAATTTACTAGGAAGAGGGAATGTGAAAGAGTCTTTGAGAAATGAAGAGTTAAATCTAGGAGATGTTGTAGTGCGTGATCTGTGAGAACATAGAAGATGGGACTGGGACAATAGACATCCTAACTGTGCTTTGTGAGACTTTAACTGCACCTCCATATAATCACCTCCATGCCCTCTCCAACCTACAAAATCACCCTGAACAAATTCCAAAGTTGACTTAAAAAAAAATAGTTTACCTGTTGTGAATCCACCTTCCACACTGGAAGTCGCAGGGCTTCTAGGCCAGTGGAATTGGAGTCAGGTCGTCAGAGTGGAGACTGGCACAAATCTGTGAGTAGGAGAGTATTGGATATTGAAATACTAAAGCCAGTACCTTTGATGTAAATGATAACAAGTCTTGAAGAACGTTAAAAATCCTTGTGCCAAAAACTGATAGTAGCTCTGCATAGGGGGTGTTATCAACACTCAGCGAGATTAAGTTATTGTTGATGTGTCTAGAGGAAAAGCATCCAGAGACATCTATTTCTTTCAGTTTGTTCTTATAAAGTGTTAATTATAAATCCACTGTGGAAGAGTAGCATAGAAATAAGTCTTAAGGTGAGATGCATCAGTGATTTATAGTAAGGATATTAAAGTATATAGTTAAAATGCATTAGTCAGATAATTTAGAGGAACTTTAAGGTTTGCTTTTCCATTTTGTTAACGATACTAAAAATCATTTTTCTGCTTGCTTGCTAAGTAATCTTCGGATGATTGCTGAAGGCCTGGATAAATTTGCATGAGCTTTCTGTTTGCTTTCAGTTCAACCCTACCCCACCTAAAACGGTAGACTTATTTCAACCTGTAGTAGTACTGTTAGCTCAGCCTTGTTCCATTATTCCAGAGGAAAATCTTCAAGTGAAAAGCAGGGAGGTACTCATTTTAACTCCAGTAACAATGACCCTAAAATAGTAGATTCTCTGTATAAGTGTACAAGTGTTACAAAGCAGCAATTAGAAGGAAATTTAGCCAGACCTGTAGTAGAACATATGTGAGAATACTTGTTCCCAAATAACCATAGCATGTATTCCAGAGCAATTAATTTTACTTAGAAATTTCAAGTTCTTTCTTTATTTTTTTTAAATTTTTTAAAAGTTTTTATTTATTTTTGAGAGAGAGACAGAATGCGAGTGGGGGAGGGGCAGAGAGAGAGAGAGGGAAACACAGAATCTGAAGCAGACTCCAGGCTCTGAGCTATCAGCACAGAACCTGATGTGGGGCTTGAACTCACAAACCATGAGAACTTGGCCTGAGCTGAAGTCGGATGTTTAACCGACTGAACCACCCAGGCGCCCCTAGAAATTTCAAAAATTCTTGTCACTCTCTTTATACAATGTTCTGTCAACTGATCCTCAGTTTTGTTTTTTTTATTCTGACAATGGCAGTTTTATGTATCATTCAGTGAAATTTCGCTTGCTTTTTTCCTGGCCAAAATCATTCTCAGCAGCATGTATTTTAACCTTAGTAGTATATAAGTATGTGTTGATGGGGGGAATTCTGTCATAAGAGAAAGTGTAGATTAATCAGCTTAGGTATCCTTCAGAAATGGGGTTGGGTCACTGGATGTTTGGTGAAAAATTAGATTTTGAAATGCTTACTTATTCTCTTTGGTTTACAGGTAAAGGGGGATTCTACTTCCATTTGTAATCAAATATTAGCATAAAATATGTCATTGTTTATAATAGCTTATGTCATGTAATGTGGTTAATATTATATAACAGAATGCATAAACATGTATATATATATATATATATAATAAAACATTATTATGAAAACATAATGATGCAGATTAAAGGTATCTTGGATTAACAAAAGTCACAAAGAGCAATACTTAACCTCAGGAAATACTATTGAGAGCAAGAACTATGAGCGAATGAACTTTAAGTTTTAAGACTAAAGACAGGAGAAGTTATAAGCATCACTTTTGATACAGAGATAGTCTAATATCCCAGCAATATTCTCCCTCTTGTATTGTGGTGGTGTCAGTAAAGGACTTTGTTTATTTTAGATGTCTACCAGTCAGGAAACTCAGGGTTTATAAGCTAAATCCAACCTTTGGATTGGACATAGTTTGTCCTGCACAGAGCTATTCGTTTTTGATTTAAGATTTGATAGGTTACAAAGACTTTTTTAAATCACTAGACTGTAAGAACCTGGATTGATGGTCTCTCTTGAAAAAATCAAATATTTGGCCATCCTGAGCCTACATTCCCTTAGGACATCAAAGAATTGGAAACAAGGAAATGTTTGAGTCCCTGAAGGGTCATCCAGGTAGGATTTAGATTCTTTCAATTCATAGATATTGAGTAGGATAGGCAAATAGAAGTTACAAATATCATGGGAGTCCCTATAACTTTTTAACATAGAAGAAAATGACTAGATTTCTTATTCTAGGTTAAGGAAGGATGTTCATGCTTTGAGATGAAAATAAATGAAGGGAAGAACTGGTGTTGGCTTCCATCATTTGAGCCATTTTAGAATTGGAACCTCATCATCATTTTGCACTGCATCTAACAGATTAAGTGACTTGTCCACAGTTATATTGTTCCTGAAGAATCAGGGCATGGATCTAGGTCTTTTAGTATTCATATATATGTGGTTGTATGTGCATAAAATTTGTCAGGAAGTATGCACATACACATCACACACACAAAATAAGTACCATTGGAACCTTCTGGGGAGAAGATTTGCATGGCAAGGAGAACAGATGTGGAAGGGAACCTTTCACAAAAATCTTTTAAAGTGTGATTCATGTTAATATACTACCTGATTTTTTTTTTAGAAGAACCTGTATTGACACTCCAAAAAGTATTTTTTTCTGTAAATGTATAAGAAAAAACTATAATGCATAAAAGTGTGTAAATTTAGATAAAGTTACTTGAAAATGCACTTTTATTTTAAACAAGTGCACATAATTAAAACATAATAGGTGCAGTTCAGTTTAGACAGCTTTGTTTTTTGCTTATGATCAACACTAAAATAACTATTTTCCAAAGCCATATGCTGCATAGGGTAAACTGATTTTAGTTTAATCCTTGAAAAAAAATTATATCTTGGCTAAAATCAAATTGTTGAATTTTTTGAATATAACTTTGTAAAATTATCTTATATTTTACTTTTATAACTGTGATTAAAATAAATGAGGAGGCTTGAAATATAAGGAAGTTAAAAATACAATATTCCTCTTAAAATTTAGGTGTGATGCTAGAATGAGTAATTAAGGTAAATTTTCTCCATAACTGTCAAATAAAAAATTGCTTGATGAAGGAAGATTAACAAATGTCATGTTTTAGCATTGAACCCTAAGCCCAGAATACTTGAAACACTTTGTAAGGTTTAAATGTTGGAAATAGGTGTTATGAAAAAATGAATATACAAAACCCAAGTTATTTACTAGATACAGTCCTTGAGACCTAGACCAAATAGGTCTGTTACCTCTTTCCCAATGGAATTTAAGTGATTACATCTGTCTTGGCAAAAGTGGTTTGGTTTATCTTAATGTAGAGTCTATGTAATGCTTGTATTACACTGTTTACATTGCTGATTGAAAGCTAATATACAATATATGCAGTTTGAGATGTCTGTTTCCTGTCTGAAATGTATAGTTTTTATAAGGCAAAGAATACTATCAATGAGTTGTGAAGTTTTTACCTGAATTTAACATATTTTTTACTACATCGACCAAAAAATAATCATTGTTTTTCTTCCTATTGACAACAAAATCTATTTATTTTATTAATATAATTTATTGTCAAATTGGCTTCCATACAAGACCCAGTGCTCATCCCGACAAGTGCCTTCCTCAGTGTCCATTTAAATGGCATTGTCTTTGATTTATAAGAAAAACATTTAGCTATATTAAACAATAATTATATTAGTGCTTTTAAGAGAATTATTATTCTATTATTAAAACTTTTATGTTTCATTCACCTTAATTTGATTTAATAAATCCATCAATTACATACTCAACAAATATAGTAGGTATCCAACTTTGTGATGGAAATACTAACAGTGGTTAGGAATGGGAAATCTAGACTTCTAGAAATCTTGGTTGGGGTCTTAGCTTTGATATTTACCAGCTATATGAATATTGGTAAGTAAGTTATCAAGTTTTCTGAAGATAATAATAGCATTGTTTCAAGAATTAAATGAAATATTGTATGTAAAGTGCTTAGGGTGATTTCTACTATATGATAAATAACAAGTGCTAGGTGGTGCTGGTGATGAAAACAATAACAGCATTATTGCTACCAAGACTGAGGCAGATACTAGGGGAAAATGACAAATGAGACCTTATTCTAGTCTTTAAAATGTCTTTGGAAGTGATGACTAAGTAAACTAGTAATTCCAGGAGAATTTAATAAGTTCTATGTTATTTTAGTTTTTTAAATTTATGTATGTATATATGTATTTATTTATTTATTTTTAAATGTTTATTTATTTTTGAGAGAGAGAGAGAGACAGAGAGAGACAGAGTACGAGCAGGGGAGAGGCAGAGAGAGAGGGAGACACAGAATCTGAAGCACGCTTTAGGCTCTGAGCTGTCAGCAGGGTCCAATGTGGGGCTTGAACTCACAAACCACGAGATCATGACCTGAACGGTAATTGTATGCTTAACCAACTGAGCCACCCAGGTGCCCCAATAAATGCTATGTTAAAGTTCTACACACTGTGCTCTGAGAAAACATAGAGGAAAAACATACATAATACAGGTGTGGTGTCTGATAAGATTATCCAAGGTGGTGATGTGTATATTGATCATGAGCGGAGGTTTACCAACTGAAGGGTTGTGAGTGAATACATTTCAAGTGGATCAAATGAATACATTTGGACCCAGGCCAGTAGATAAAACAAATGACTGCTGTGTTGGGAAATTGGCAAAGTTCTTTATATCTGGAGTGTTTCCTGAGTGTGAAAGAACACAAGGGAGAGTATTAGAAAAATGCAGGAGAGCAGCGTTAGAATAAAATATGTAGAGAATTCACATTAAAGAGTTTGGGACTTTGTCCTCAGGCCATTATAACCATACCATAGAAGAGTTTAAAGCATAGGAGCCATTTCATTAAATTCATGTTTTAATATGTTCATGGAAATGGCTTTGAAAAGAAGGAATTGGTAGGGAATGGGTGAGTGACAGGAAACACATTAGGGATTTATTCTAATAATCTTGACTTCAACTAGAAGTGACTTCAACTAGAATAGTCAGTCAAAAAATAGAGGCATAGAATCAAGAAACTGAGAACTTTAGGCTAATTTATCTGTGTATCTCAAGAAAATGACAGTCTCACCAGAGAGAAACTAAAGATTTAAAAGAGTAAGATTTAATTCAAATAAGAAATGTGAAAAGCTTTTATTTTGTTTTATTTTATTTTATTTATTTTAAAAAGAGAGAGAGAGCATGAGTTGGGGAGAGAGGGGAAGAGTGAATCCCAAGCAGCCTCCACACTCAGCACAGAGCCTGAATCAGGGTTTGATCCCATGACCCTGGGATCATGACCTGAGCCAAGATCAACAGTTGAATGCTCAACTGACTGAGCCACCTGCGCGCCCCAAGAGAGATGCTTTAAGTTTAAGAGATTTATTCAACCCATGAAAAAGCATTATATCATTCAGGAGGCCCTACAGTATTGCTAATATAAAGTCTTTTTTCAAAAGCAAAGAAAATATTTATTAATATTCCTAATTTCAGATTGTAAGATATGTTTCCTATGCATGCTATTTCTAGATCTCAAACTTTTCCAATGCTGAATAAGCCATGTTCATAACTAAGAATTGGAGAAAGCCAATTCTGCACATACACACACACATACATACACAATATTGTAATATAATTATTTGTAAACACTTATAATAATTATATATAAATACTTGTATATTCAGTATATTGCATTTGTTTATTCAATAAATATTGAGTTACTACTCTGTGTCATATACTGCTATAGGTTCTTTAGATATATCAGTGGCCAAAAATATGTATTATTTTTTAAACGGGTTATCACCAAATTCTTGATTTACCCTTAAACCTGGAATTGTATCTTTTGTATTTGTATCAACCCCCGTGACTGCCAATTTGTTTCTTTTTTTATTTTTATTTTTTTATTTTTTTATGTTTTTTATTTATTTTTAGGAGAGAGAGAGAGACAGCGTGAGCAGGGGAGGGTCAGAGAGAGAGGGAGTCACAGGCTGAAATAGGCTCCAGGCTCTGAGCTGGCAGTCAGCACAGAGCCCGACGCGGGGCTCGAACCCACGAACTGCGAGATCATGACCTGAGCGAAAGTCGGACGCTTAACCGACTAAGCCACCCAGGCGCCCCTGTTTCTTTTTTTAAATTCCAAATCTGTAAAAGGAAAATGATAGCTAGTATTTTTCAGTGAATTTTATGAGTAGCTGAAGGAAATATGATTTTCTAAATCTCATTTTCCATGTGTGCATGAATGAGTATGAATTTCAACTTTTAAACTACGTATAGGACATGCTACCAGAACACATTTTTCTGCTATTTCAGTACTAAATAGTAAATGGATCTCTCTCTTACCTTTTCGTGATTTGAAAGGCATGCGCTAAAATCAAATACAGCAGAGGTTTGGTGGTTAATAATATGGCAAAATGCAAGCAGAAACTCTGAAACTCATGTCTTTTGCAACCATATACAAATAAAAATATAACAGCAGTGAGGTGAAGCAAGGAGGTTGGTAAGAAGTTGTGTATATGATGCAAAATTTTTGTGATGCTTTTGCAATCTGATCCTTTGAATTGATTTCTTTCCTTGATAATAATAAGCCCTGAAAGACTAAGATACCATCAATGTCAAAAAGTAAACCAGGATCTACTGAAGATTCTTTCAGCTCTCTCTCTGCCCTTTTTCGCTTACAAATTTTTGAAACCAAAAATTTAGGGCTGTCTGCCTTATATTTCATATCACTTAAAGGTATGCTGGTTTTAGGATGGGAAATGAGTTAAATATTTGATACAATATAATCTATAATTATTATTATTTGATACCTAAGTCCCAATTTAAGATGAAATAAGGGTAAAGGAATGAGTCTTTAAGTTCTTATTCACTGAATATCATATATGACTTAGGTTCTAGTAATTACTGTAGAAAAATATGAAATTTTTTATAGATTTCTATTATGTAATTATTATTAGGTATTATGTGAGATTCCATAAAAGCAAAACATCCATAAAAGAGAAGTCCACTGATACTTATCAAATGTCTACACCATTCTAAGTATGCATTTTTATTTACTCTTCACACTGCCTTTTAAGTCATATATTCACACTTTTCAGATGAGGAAATTGAGATCTAGAAAGTTAATTAACTTGCCCATGGTCATCTGATTTAATTTGTAAGGGGAGAATTCAAACTTCTTTTCTGTGTGCACTGTTACTTCTGTACTACATTCCCAAATAAAGAATTAAAATGACAACTATGTTAATCAGAATATTAGCACATATGACAATTCCTTTCTAAACACATACATTAAAGAAATAAGCTTTTTTTTTTTTTTTAATTCTGACCAGGATTGCAAGACCAGATCCCTTACCTCCCTCCAAACACTCCCATTTTGAGCACTTTTATTGATGAAACTGCATACAACTTGGAGGAAATATGATGAGGTTGAAATAAAGCCTGGTCTTATCAAATAGCAAGCGTGGGCGATGGTATGGGATGAGGAGAGTTTGCTAGTAGAGTCAATACTATTGGATTTTAAAGATGAATAAACATTCCTTAGGTGGACAGGGAAGGCATTTATGAATTTAGTCTGATTTCAAGGCAACAACCTTGACGTTTCCCTCTTCCCTCATTTTTTTTCTAGTTTCCACAGCAATGCATTCTTACAGGTTTTATTCCTGCCTTGCTAGCCACTCCTTTTGCAGCTGCTAGAAACAACTGGTTTTCACAAAAAAAAAAAAAAAAAAAAAGAAACAACTGGTTTTCTAAACCTCAACTCCTGTAGTTAGTTCCCTGGGGCTCAGTCTTCTCTCTTGCTTTCATTGTGTTCCATAATCTCAACTCAGTTTCACAGGTTTAAATTCCTCCTGAATACTATGAATTCACCATTTTTGTAACATTCCCTGGTTTCTCCTTTGAACTTCAGATTTCTACATCTAATTGCCTGCTTTATATCTATGTATGGAAACCAAGTGTGGAAATAATAGGAGTTGCCTAAGCTGAAGATATAAATTTGGGAGACATCCATTTAAAGATCCACGGAAGTTGATGAGTTTGGAGGTGTAGGACAGGTTTCCGTTCTAACCACAAAAATGCACACATGAAACAAGTTTAATACTAATCCATATTACTTTATTTGAATTTATTTAAATATAATTAATCTATATAATTATTTTTTAATTAATCTTTTATTTATTTATTTATTCATTTACTTATTTTGCGAGAGAGAGAGAGGGCACAAGCAGGAGAGGAGCAGAAAGAGAGGGAGAGAGAAGATCCTAAGCAGGCTCTGCATCGCCAGCTCAGAGCCCAACACGAGGCTCGAACCCACAAACCATGAAATTATGATCTAAACTGAAGTCAAAAGTCAGACAGTCAACCCGCTTACCCACTCAGGTACCTCTATAATGATTATTTCTAATTGAAACAGTTTCTATTTGAGAACCACGAGTTACCATCGACTTCTTAAAAACTGCACTCTAACCAATTTATTTCTATGAGAACAGATTAGATAATAACTTGTCATCATTATATGTTCTTCAGTGCTTTATCTCGCAGCTGGTTTTCAACTCCCTATCTCAAACATTGATCTATATTAAAGATCGAATGGATGTGGATACCTAAACGCAGTACAAACAGGTGAAAATGATCCATTTTGTTTTCTACATTTTTAATGAAAGATTTGGTCTAAGTGCTCATGAAATCTACTCTTTTTTTGAAATTAAGTTTCATTCATCTCTTCATTTTTTTCCTTCATCTACACACTCAATGATAAGTTTATTTTAAATTTGGTTTCATTTAAAAAAAAAATAAAGTTGGGGCACCTGGGTGGCTCAGTCGGTTAATTGTCTGACTTCGGCTCAGGTCATAATCTCAAAGTTTATGGGTTCAAGCCCCACGTCAGCCTCTGTGCTGACAGCTCAGAGCCTGGGGCCTGCTTCAGATTCTGTGTCTCCCTCTCTCTTTGCCTCTCCCCCTGCTCATGGTCTCTGTCTCTCAAAAATAAATAAATATTAAACATATTTTTAAAAATAAAAAAATAAAGTTGTTTTAATTTTTGAGGATGGTTGAAAGTGCTAGGTCTTTTGGTTTCTGAGTAGAGACTGCAGGTATATATATGTGGAACAGGAATATATATGTGGAAGATTTTTGAAAGTATATACCCCAAAATTGTTGACCTTCAAATTAGATAATCTCAGAAGGTCAGAGCTTCACAGCTACCAAATCTGAAAAGCAGAAATGTAGCAACAAAATGTTTTGTGTAACCATTAATTTGAATCTCTAAAATGTAACTATGCTATTCTTATCTATGGTTAAAAAATTCATATAACTTAAATATTTTCCTATCTTGTGAATGTACAGAAATTGACATTTTTTTAGAATGATGAAAATGTTTTCAAGCTTGTTAGATGTGGTGGTTGTACAATAGTCCACTAAACACCTCTGAATTGTATACTTTAAAATTATTAATTTTGTGTTATATGAATCTCACCTCAATTAAAAAAGGAATATTGCACAGTGAAGGAAATATGAAATCAAATTAAAATTTCTGTGGACGATTAAAAGAAAACTTTGTTCACATACATGATAGTATTTCTAAAATACATAGAAAACAGTCCTCTCCACTGGAGATAAAATTTTCATGATATGTTCCATCCAGCCATCCTAAGTCACTGTTTAATTACAACCCCAGATCCTCTATTATGTCTGGTTTGGAGCCTTTAATGGGTTTCTTCAGTTAATTGCTAGAGCAAGTATCCACTGGAGAGTAGCTTCCTTTTGCTATTCTAAATTGGGAAGGTGGAGCCCAGGTGCCTTAATTTATCTGCCCACAGTCAAAAGGGCCGGCAATCTGGTAAATGTAAGAAACAGCTGGTAGGACTCAGCCAGTTGCTGCACTTAGAGACAGGTGGACAAAGACTGCTAAAGAGGTTTCACAGTGCTGCTGCTGCTGCTGCTGCTGCTGCTGCTGCTGCTGCTGCTGCTGCTGCTGCTGCTGCTGCTGCTGCATTTTGCTAGTGAGCTTTCAGAGTGTGCAGGGTAAGCAGGTAGATTGCAATTGGCCCTCCTCTTTCTCCTGGCAGAACTATAAAGAGCTCTCCTCCAAGGAGATGAGGCTTATTTTGCAGGTAAGGGTAGATTTAATCAGCCTTCTCATCTGCCCCTTTTCCAAAATGATTTGCTCAGCTTGAGAGATCCCTGACAAAGCAGAGAAGGAGCAACTGGGGTGGAGGTCATCAAATGTCCCTTTGAGCTTTTCTACGCTATGGGACACACCCATTTCATGGATCATCATTCCTCATTGCCTGTCTCCTTTTACCACTCTGGCTTTTATCTCCCCCCTGGAGTGGTTGAGAATATAAGTTACATAATCATTATATGTATATAGTTACCAAAATGTGATTTTTGGCTTATAATCTTCCCTCTTGTATACCTCTGGCATTATTTGCTACTGCATATGGGTTTTGAATGGAAAGAAATTTTGAACGAATTTTCGAATTTGATTCAAACTTTAGAAAGACTCCATCAGAGTCCTTGCTCCTTATCTCACAGGTTCAGAGCTGGGACATTTTGCTGCCCTGATAAAAGAACCAATTACGTTCTTTTAAGAAAACGTGATGGCATATGACATTGTGATATACACAGTTACATATGTTTGGCTGCCCCCAGGGAGGGCACTGGAATGTTTGACAATCCTGCACATGTTTTTAGATGTTGAAGTTCATGAACTTTAAAGGACCAGGTGTCAAAATGGTTTTGTTTATGTGGTTTGGGAAAATTACTCTACAGTCTAAATGTAAATATAATCTAAGCCATCTTGATTTGCTGAAATATGTGTAGGGCCTGATAAGAAATTACTTAATAAATGTCTTGTAATCCTGTAAATGCTACATTTTAGGACTTAGTAGTTATGTCTAAATAGAGATAGCATATAAATTAGTTTCTCTATGATTTTTTCACTGTGTATCAAAACACATATAGTAGTCACACGACCAAAACTTGAAGATGGGCATAACAGTCCAGATCGTAGAATCTAAAGAATGTGATTAATGTATTCAGTGGCCCACATTGAAATGACAATTAAATTTCCCAAAATGCGTTAACTCAGAGCACATAACTTCACAAAATATTTTTTATTCAGCAGCAATCCTTAAACATGAATCAGTAAGATTAATTTTGGGATTCAAGATGAAGCATAACAAGTGGGTATGCTGAAAGTTAATGGTGGATATTTTTTTCCGTATTGAGTCAACCAATTTTATAGGAAAGAACAGTGTCCGCCAAATTTAAAGAAAACAAATAAACCCTAAAATAGTATGGTTGCTTTGATTCACTTGGCACTAAGATTTTCTAAATAAAGGAAAGAACTGGGTGGACATATATTTGTGGTGAGAGCATAGATTTTTTTGGTTTTTTTTTTCCCCTTTGCTGGGTGTGATGGATTTCTTTTGCTGTCATAATTTGTGATGTGAATTGAATGTGGTAGAAGTGATGACCCATAACATTTTTTGATGTGTATGTATGCGAGTGTTTGTATATGTAGAGGTTATTTACTTTTTACATGAATGCAAGCATTTAAATAATGGAGAGTACAAGAGTGGTTGGTTTAGGCTGGCACAGCACTTAGCTTTAAGATTATTGCATATTTTATAAGGCCCCAGTTCTCTCATATATTTCGTAGTAGGTCTTCTGTTTATTATGATATATTTTCTCATTATAGGGGTGTGTTTAAAAAGCTAATCTATTTTCTCTAAGGATTAGTAAAATATATGAAATCCCTGCATTTGGTTTCATGTGATCTATTTAAAGTAACGTGAAGACTACTATTGGGTTTGGGTGAGAAATATGAATATTGTGAGTGGCTACTAAAACCACAACTGAAGACAGGTAATATGTAGAGTGTACACTGCTACTGTATTATCTTAAGTTATGGATATGAAAGCTAAAATATATTTACCTACACATGCTACAATAAATCTTAATAGTGACTGGTATGCAGAAAACATTTGAAAGGTAGTGCTGGCCAGACACAAGTCATTTGGCAGTGGCCTTACCTAGTGTATATTTTCAGGGCCTGTCTGCACAAAGATGCTGGCACGTTCACCATGATTTCTATTCCAGGTGATGGATTTCTATCCAAGTAAGTGAGTGACTAAATATTTTCCGGTGGAATCTAGGCACCATAAAATCACTGAAGCTGAATAAAAAAGTTGTCGACCTTTTAAAAAAGTAATTATAATAGTTTTGCATACCACTACAACAGAAGACATATTTCCACTTAGATCACTGAATAATAGAGTGAAAAATAAAGTAATATAAGTATGATGCTAATATTTTTTATCAGCACTAATGAACATCCGGAAATTTTTCATGAATTTCAAGAAAACTTCATGGTCATTAACAATAATGGAATGCATGGATTCCACATCCAACTCTATCAAAGTAAAGAAATCCAGTCTGAACCCACTGAAAACTCATGCCTTCATCACTTCATCTGATTTATTCTACACAAAACCAGTTAAGAAACCGAACACTTTACATTAGTTTATTTGTGTTACCCTAAGCAATTAGAGATGAAAATACCTTCCCAAGTGGTATAAATGTGAGTCTCCCTTTGTGGCAGGTTGTTTAAATTTACAACATAAAGCTAGCATTTCCATCTCCAATAAAATCCAAACAGACATTTAATTTTGGTACATGACATTTCTGACTAAAATAGAGCCAGAAAAGGCACTCAGACAGCTCTTATTGTTCATGAATTTGAACAAATTGGGGATCTGTGAATTTATAGCCAGGTTTTGCTCTACTATTGTTTAAAATAGCACACATGGAAAACACGCCATGGGTGTGTTGTAATTCAGCTTTAATGATGTAACACTTGGTTTCAGTCAATTGTTGGAGGGCTGCAAGTGACATTGGTTTTGTGCTTCAGACATTGCATGTAACTTAGCAATTATAGTAGGGCTTTCAATAATGGCTGTTGGCGGGATATCCACAAGTGAAGTCATAGCAATTTTGAAAGAGAAAGCTAATAAAAATACACCTGCTTGTAGTGGAAAGTGAGCCTTTAATATCTATGCTTTGAAGTTGGACAGAGTCTTTGGTATTAACTAACAGATACTGTGATGTAGAAATAATCCACCGCCCCGGGGGAGGGCAAGGTTGAAGTCAGAGTAGATTGGTATTTTCTAATCACCTACTTTCAATCACTCTATCACAAAAGGAAAA
The DNA here is from genome assembly GCA_017311185.1 of Proteles cristata cristata. Classification (NCBI taxonomy): domain Eukaryota; kingdom Metazoa; phylum Chordata; class Mammalia; order Carnivora; family Hyaenidae; genus Proteles; species Proteles cristata. The sequence continues at coordinate 2,728,609 of JAESUZ010003705.1, read as the reverse complement.
TAGAATGAGGTGACAGTTTTTCCTAAAATGTCTCAAAGATATTATTATTTGCAAGCAAATCATTTTAATTATAAATATTCAAACTAACACATGTATATTTCTTAAACTCATTGACAAGCTCATAAATAACATGTTTTGATAAGTGTTTTTGGTTGTTGTCTGAAACTTCAGAATGATTTGAAATTTTATCTTCTAGAAAATAATTAAAGATGATGTGCAGAGTGTTAGATTTGCTTCTTGAGTCTTTCTTCTTTGCCTCTTTTCCTTATACACTTTTCAAGTCATTCATTAATAGTTCTTTACATGTAAAAAAAAAATGAGAAGGTAAAGGCACTTGGGACACTTCCTTTTTACACAATTTGGCACATTCCTGCTCTCAGGAATCCTTCTGGTGCTTTGGGAAATTAATTCCTTCACTTGGTGACTTCCTTCCTTGTTCCTTGCTTCGAGTTACTTACAGT